>OX401909.1:8972500-9704166 GCA_947859195.1 Drymonia ruficornis
ATGGAATCTCCGCGAGAGCATAGCGGGCGCGGGTCTCGGCGTCGGCTACGTGTTCAAGTACGACGTGTCGCTGCCGCTGCAGAACTACTACGACCTAGTGCCGGTGCTCAAGAACAGACTCGGCGACAAGGCGATAGTCGTGTGCGGTTACGGACATGTCGGTGAGTGACTTACACGTGGTATTATTTTGTTGGATAAGCAAATGACGCACGTAGTCACAAAACAAGAATAATAATTGTTATAACCGCAGCAGTCGTTGACCCCGGCGAGTATTTGATTTAAAACTAGCTGTGCCCGCGACTTCGTACGCGTAAATTTTAGAAAAATAATAGTTTTCTATCCGCGTTAATACCGCGTGAAATTTGCCGAGTTTTTTTATGTTTCCCGCGGAACCCTAATTATTTTTCGAAAATAAAAGAAGCCTAAGTTACTCTTGTAACATCAGCTATCTGCCAATGAAAGTCCCGTCAAAATCGGTCCAGCCATTTCGGAGATTACCCGGAACAAACATACGCACAGACAGACAAAAAAATGTGTTTTTGTTATAAAGTACCGTATGTACTTTCATATGCATTTCGTGAAAAGCTGTTATTTTGACATTACGAACAGAAACTTCAATTTTATTTATTTGGACCCCTGTCCCCCGCGCTAGCCTTTCATTTCAAGGCTCTGGATAGTAGCCTGAAAAAATAATAATATTGTTAAGTAGGTACCTATAATTATGTGCCTTTACTTCCGTCAATATAGTATTTGCGGTCACTGACATCATTAATTTATATTCTAGACAACATTCTGAATGTCCGCGTATTTTGGTCACCGGCTTTATTACAGCAGTTATTAATACCACCAAAATTGTACTTACCCTGTGACTAGACAATCTTGACATGCTCCATATTCGCAGGTGATGGCAACATCCACATCAATGTCACCGTACCGGAGTACAACAAAGAGGTGTCATCTCTCCTCGAGCCCTTCGTCTTCGAGGAAGTCCACAAACTGAAGGGCTCGATAAGTGCTGAACATGGGATCGGTTTCCGGAAGCCGAAGTACATTCATTACAGCAAGGATGAGTCCGCGCTACAAATGATGAAGGATCTGAAGAAATTGTTGGACCCTAATGGCATCCTTAACCCTTACAAAGTTTTGCCCGATTCACAATAGGTAAATGATCTACGATGATATTACAAAAATAACGTGAGACTCCTAATACATAATGGCTGTAAATACCTAGTTGCCAATTTGTTATGTTACTATTTTTTACTGCCAGTTTGTTGCATGTTCTGCGTCGGGCCTTCGGATAAATTATTAGATATTTTTTTATAATACTTACACCAGATATCACAAATTATAATATACCCCATTAGATAACGCTTAAACATTGATGATTGAAGCAAAACCAATGTCACGCAATATTCGATAAAATAAAATGTAAATAACACTGATAATAACTGAAACAGTTGTTTGGGACATTGATCTTATAAAATAAAACCACATTATATTATTTAAATGACTTTTATTAAAATATCCATTTATTCTTATAACATTCATAATATCACTGCAACAAAAATACAATGGAATATTATAAACATTCTCCTAATTGCCTCAAATAAATAAATACAGTATTTCATCAATATATTCGAAAAGGATTTTATTTTATTAAACACGAATGATCGCGTGGCTTAGTTTAGCAGGTAGCATATTATTGCTCTATGTATCTTTGTAAGCGCTATATCATAGGTCACGGTAAGTTCTTACCAATCAGTAATTCAGCAATTAGGTCATTGGCCAAAATCCATTTCACATACAAGCCAAATACCACCCGTATCACTCACTTCAAAAACGAAACAGGCAGATCACATAACAACATAATACACAAATGTAACGAATTTGTTAAAAATATCGTTCAACTCGACTTCTAGTGAAACATCGAATAGGTATTATAAGAAATGCAACTGGAACTATCGGTGGAAGAACAACTTGCTAGCTTTATATCCACCACCTTAATATTTTGCTAGAGATTAATGATGACGTAAAAAACAAGTAATGATCCCACTAGTGAGACGTGAAATAATGCACTGAACAAGGGTTTGTGCCGGCTAGTGCTAGAAGAGTAAGATGGCCGTTTCTATGAACTCAATCCCTACTGCCTGACATACCAAAACATTGTTAATTCATAATAATCATCATTTAAATAAATTCATCAATGAAATGGATGAAAAATGTCATTTAAATAAATAAAAATGTCAGCCTTCTAATTTATGCTATTATGCACTATGTTCTCCAGTGGGCATTGATCACAATGGAATGGATGTAAGCCTTTCTTTGCACACAGAAGGTACATTTTTAATCAGGTTTATTTCAACGTTGTCTGCGATTTATAAGGAAATGTGAAAATACCTCAAAAGAATGTAATGCTGTATTATATCATGAAATAGATAAAATAAATGGAGAAATTATGAGATCACTAAATATTATTTTTTTAATAGACGAAATGTAAACAAGTAAACATGGCTCTAAGTTATGGCCTTCAAATTTAGTGGTGGGAGCAAATAGACTTAATTTACAACAGCTTATTGTAGTGATGATTATAGTCATTAAGAAACATTACGTAAAATTCTTAGGTTACCTAACTTGTTTACATTTAGTCCATGTATTTTTATAAACCGACATGTTTATGCATACTTACCTTATTAAATTAAACTGGAGAATTTAAAACTTGTCAGAATTCGTAATAAAACATTTTATTTTATTTATACGTAAACACAATTAAGCCCCCGGAACGACAGACCAAAATATTAAAACAACATAATTAGCTAAATGGTATCGCCGGTAGTATTCTATTCGGGGTCGTAGTCGTACATAGAAAGCATTATCATATCTAAAATCCATTATAATCTGCAAATATCCAGATAGGTATAACCTACTATGGAGCACCGAGATAGATGTTAACTTATATCGTTCTGCAATGCGGTTTCTAAATGGTTGTATGGAATACTGTTAATGGGATGCTATTGTAAAATCCGCATGCATATTACTCTTGAACAGTGACACACGACACCCGTGTGCACCTATGAACTAGAGCAACTTAGTTGTGCATAATACGAGTTATTCTTACGTCAAACACATGCTTAAAATCTTCCTTAAGGTGACTACAAGGTTGTTCGCTCCCCTTAAATATTTTTATAGTTTTTTATTTTATATATTTTTTTTGTATAGTTTTTCACCATTGTCCTAGTACATTAGACGCAGTTTGGTCTGTGGCCCGCGAGGGTGGGGGCGCGTCGCGCGGCGCGGTTATCGCTTGATCTGGTTGGACATCTTCAGGAACTCGAGGAAGCCGGCTTGCATCTCGGCGTCCATTCCCGTGTCCCACGCCTCGTTCTCCAACTCCTCGCTGCAATACATCAATACTTATAGAAGTATACCTACTTAACTTGCATTGAAAAGTAATTACGGTCGCCTCAAGGTACATTGCCCCTTTATTGTTAGAACACAATCCAGTTCAATTTAGCAATTTGTACAATGTCAATGGCATGTTGATGTTGACCTTTTATCTCGATTGGCAATTTAACCCTTTGGGTATTTATTGGGACAATATTATCATTTGATACCAACTTTATCATATTTGTGAATAATATGAGTTACGCCGTAAATAAAAATGGAGTCCAAATGTGTGTGTGCGTACAATGTTTAAATGTGTGTGTAGGTACATTTGAACGTGAATCGTAGACGAAATGTGCCACAAAGGTGCACCTGTTCCCAAATACAAGAATTAGGTACAGCTACAGCAGGTAGTCTGTTTTTTTGGGAAAGTGTTGCTTTATATGATTGGGTTGTCGGAATCACGGAATAAAGGATCATTATTGGAAAGGGCATGTGAGGCCTAGTATCATAATGTAATGAATCACGTACAATAGCCGTTGCCACACTAAAAATAGTAAAACACCATGAGCTATTATCGCGCCTGACATCAAAGTCAAATACAATGTGCAATGTATGAGACAGGCGACACTGGCATTCAATTTGTTATTACAAGACTGACAAAATAAGAAGTGTATGTTTTAAGGGAATTTCATGTATGTGAAATCCTATATTCCACTATAGCTTTTAAATGCCTGAACAGATTTAGATGTATGGGGTATCGTTAGATTCATCCTGAGTAACACTGTCAATTATTTTAATCTGGGGACTGTTCTGTGTAACACTTTTTAATCTAAGAGGTTCCCAAACTGCAATGACAATTTTATTTATCTGTTTAGTCAGCGAATAAAAGAGTGACCTTTCGCTTTGTATATACAGATGAACTAATAAAACTTGTTATTTTACAATTTAGTTAGTTTTTTGGCAGTGCAATCGTGTTTTTTAATTTTATCTTAAATTACATATCTATTATTGTTGTATGGTAAGAATATGTAGTGTACTCACAGTATGTCCTCCTCGAGCGCGGCGTTCTTGCCAGCCGGCAGGTTGCTCTGCAGGAAGGCGCGCTCCTCGGCGGTGAGCGTGTGCCCGTCCGCCAGGTACCCGCCGTCACTCGGCCCGCTCTCTAACGTACCGTTAAACATTGCCGTGTTACGTTTCACAATCAACCAAGCAAACAAAAAACGAGCTCGAAAACATCAGATATTAACCGACAAAGATCGAAACTGTTCATAATGCAACTTTTCATGTTATTTATTTATTAAAGTACAGGAAGCAATCAGTTTCATTAATACTCATAAAGTAACTTAACACAGTAAACACTTTAACCAGTGAAGCTTAAAAAAATAAGGTAGGTTATAGTGAGTAGTAGAAAATTAATCTTGATGTGTTAAAAAATCTTTAGAAGAGGTTGTTTTATAATTAACAATATAGAATGCCTCATAATACTAACCAAGCATTCTAGGTAAACATGATATGTTAGGCAACCTGTATTAAAAGTGGAATATAAAGGAGATGGTACCGTATGTGTATCGGCGGCGCGTGTCGGCGGGCGGCGGCGGCTGCGGTTGCGGCTGCGGCTGCGGCTCGGGCTCGGCCAGTCCCCAGCGCTTTGCGCGCAGCGCCAGCACCGCGTGCACGCTCGGCAGCGCAGCGCGGAACTTCAGCCGCTCGAATGCAAGGTGCATGCCCGACGGGCAGTCCGCGTCCAGCGCTATACCGGACAGCTACACAACCAGATTAGTGGACAGCCTATATGCTACACCTATGTATATGTTGTACTTAATTATACGAAAAGCGTTATTATGAAGCAAGTGCCCAAACGTTGCCGTAGACGCCGTGGATGGCAAGTTTCTACAAGAGAGTCGCGAAACCGTTATTATTTTGTCACCGAAGAATATCGAAGTACAGTAGGTATATGTAAATTAAATGCATGAGCTAGATTCCAATGAATGATGCTATTTGGTTTGCGTGCCACGTGGTAAAATATTGCTAGAAACAACATAATAATATACCTTTTCACGTTTCCTTTGGGTACCTATATTCGCCAATAAACAAATTATCAGTAATAATAATCTTCTTCCTGCTTCGCAATACCTGCTTCCTTAAAATGATTGATATTCGTGAACTTAAAAACTAGAGCAGATGTAAACAAGTCAAATGGTATTTTACTTACTTTGAGCAGTTGGCAGACAGCTTTGATGTTTACTTCCTTCTCAGTGTCCAATAGATGAAGCAGGACTTTGCACAGGCTGTCACCGAGAGACTTGATACGTCCACCCTAATAGACATACACAACAATGAACATAAATCGGTACAAAGTATTTCAGAATTACCATTCTGGAAAAATGTTCAAACAACTTCAATTATCTATTGTGTGAATTCACTTTTATGCAGTTGGGAATAGTTTATTTACTGAATAGTGACCAGCAGACCTTAACATTGGAAAAAGTGTTACATAAGGAGAAAACTTTAGTCATTATTTTATTTGCAATGAAATCTTATCATTTACAAATCCATTTTATTCTGTAAATGCATGTATCTATAATCAGTGTGCAGTATGCTATTGGAGAATATGGATGTGAAGGTATATACATATTCTATAGTGTTTTATACCTGGTTGTCCTCCAGTTGGGTGTAAATCTCGGCCAGTAACATGGCAAAACCGCGCATGTTTTCTTCAGACGTCTCAAGTCCACTAATGATCTTATTCTCTTCAGCTGAGCAACGTTCGAGCAGGCAAGCACGGAATGTAGACTCCTCTGGTGGAGCCACAGAGTCGTACATCGAACACAGACGCGCCCCATTGTAGCGGAAGTTGGGCTCACCTATTGACTATTGTCAAAATAGTTTTAGATTTTTGAAAATGTTGCGTATAAAAAGGACTAAATTGGAAGCTTTTAAAATAAAATAGTTTTAAACATAACTATGAATTTGTGATTGTTATTCACTCATCACTAAAATATTTGTACAAACATCCACATTACCATAAAACACATTTAAATATTTAGTATGTTAATTTGAATATATTTATGTTTTCGAAGTTTATGGAAAAAGTTTTAAATGATAACACTATTTTTAGCTTAAGTGCTTACTTTTAATATAAGATTTACTATTTTAGAGATGCCTTACCTGATTAACAATAGCGTCCACCAAGGGCCTAGTGAAGTTGACATCATGCAATGTTGAAGCAAACGCATCAACCAGCGGCCCGCACAAGGTATCAAACTTGCCAGGGTCAAAAGTTATCTCATACATCACTGTTATCAAGTTGCCCAGGTTCTCCTGTACAAATCATATTTAATTTATTAAAATAATATAATAACAAGTATGAGTTTCAAATATAATAACATTTATAACCAAACATACCCTTAAATCCATGCTTTCAGCTTCCTCAAGAGAGTAAGTCATTATGTCGAAGCTATAAGGACCTTGGTCTTGAGCTTGACGGAGACGGTCTTGAACAGAGGACCGGTGAACCCTGTACGGAGCAGGTTCAGGGTTGTATGTTGGCGCTGCATGAGGGGTGTAGTTAGGTGGATACCATTCCTTAGCATCGGCCGACAGGTTTGATTTAGGAGCTTCAACTGTAACAATTTTATTACATGTGTCTCAGTCACGTACCCGATTATCAAAAATAACTTCAAATATGCATAACTAATAGTACATGACCTACAAATCATTTTGCATTGTAATCCAAAAGTTATAACGGAACGGGCGGCTGCGCTTGTCAAAGCCAACTACGGCGACGTCATTAGAAATGAAAATCCCTACTTTCACCTGAAGTATTATAATTACGGCGAATAACGCAGACAACTGGCGGAGTATGACGACGTCACAGCGCACAAGTTTTGATGCGTGAAAGTGGAATAAATCAGCTCGAACGATATACTTACTACCTTTTGACTCGTCAGTAGCGATTTTCGGCCTACGGAGCTCCCGTGGTTGATTATCAGGCTGCTGCCATCCGCGGCCCCTGCCTCTTGGGCCCCCGATCTCACCGTTATTCATTTCAACACCTTCTTATACGAGAACAACTCTAAATATGATTCTCTGTGACAATATGCCATATAAGATTACAATAATTATTCAATTCGTGAGCTGTTTATTCGTTCTATAAATTCGACACGTAAACAAAGAAAATCTTCGCAACTAATTTCACGGCACAACCTCCATGTTACTTGAGCGAAGGAGATAGAAAGATTTGGTTTTCTCACTTGTTCACTCGATAAGTAAAGGCATTGTTGAAATATAATGCCGATATCAGACTAACTTTTACTTTTTATAGATTAAATTGTTGTCATTCAACATAATAATTTTATAAATAACTGTTATAACTTTAGTTTCTGTTATGCTCACATAATAAATAAAATACATCCTCGCCCTCGGACACTTTGGGAAAGAAAGGTTGCTCAAACAGAATAGCCTGTAGTACCAATTAAAAGCGGCTAATCGTGCTGAAATCCAATCGGCCGACTCTACAGTCTCGGATTTGTAAATGAAATCCCTCAAAACGCATAAATCATCATGTATTTCCAAGTCAGATTGCCACATCCACTTCTAAAATATAACACAATTTATGAATGCAAATGGCATCCAGTTCCAAATTAAATCAAGTTATAGGCTTCCCTCCATTAATGTTAAGAAAGCTGTGTGTTCGATTTTTAGATCAGAGAGATTTAGATGGGGAGCCCATGATGCTAACTGTGTATTTACTCGAGCGTCGCGGAAACCTATTAGATTTGGTAGAGTAGATTAGATGATAGAAAGAATAAATGGTCCTAGATGTTTCCACTTTCAGCGTAGGGGGCAGCGCCTACATATTAATTTCAAAATTGTAAGAATAAGAATGACATGGAAATACACAAGCGTGTCAGATATTGATATTTTTCATGCTCCAACATGATAAATTGAAAAAAAATATATATTACTCGAGCGCGTCAGATTTTCAGAGGGGCTGTTCAGTGAACCTTACAGATGCTCCCATTTCTTTGACTGACGATCAAATTAGCAAAATTGACACTTCTTAGCTAGTAATGAATCCCCCTTATCTTAATCTGACGCGCTCGAGTATTTCAGATGGTCGATTTTTTTTTGGTTCTCCTGAGCGTACCCTCCTAAATTAAAGGCTCATACCGGTTGGAGGTTCTTATCAATATGTAAGCTATCTCCCTTATCTTAATCTGACGAGCTCGAGTAAATCCAGAAATCCCTTCTACGGCTCCCCATCTAATTCATAATCCCACATCAATATGTTGCTAAAGTTAGTTGGTCAAATCAGCTATACTTACAATTTAAGCTTATTATAATTATGTACTTATCTACATCATTGTACTAATTGTATCTAGAAGTGGGTGCTTAAACGAAAAGCCGTTTGAAAAGTTCGTTTTTTTAAGTAAGCACACAAGCGCGCTTACAAACATAAACGTGTAGCTTTTAAGCAATGACGGCCAGAAAGAGAAAGAAATGCCAAAAATTTACAACAACTAACCTTATTGTTATGAAAATACAGCTCAAATCAATATTTAATTAAATTGAACCTTATTTCTTTACCCCTAAAAAGCAATACATTGATACTAAATTATATTAGATTGACAACCATATTTCTATGTACATAGGCTCACTATAAAATTTTCAGCAGATAAGTTTTTGCTATCTAAAAGTTCAATGCACAAAAGCACTAAAAAAAGTAGAAAGCAGAAAAGCACTTCCACGCTTTTTACAGCGACTTTTAAATACAAGCACAAGCGTTACAGCGTGCTTTTAATATAAAGCCGTTTATCACATCTTTAATTGTATCTACCTGCAAATATTCATTTAAATAATAATAATATACTACCTAATAACAATTAAAACACATGATGTGAGAATAATCTTTTAATTGCTTAAAAAATAACAAACAAGCATATCTTTGATATTATAATCATGATTATAACTACTACCTACACATAAGATCACATAATTTACAAATCTATACATACTACTTGCTATTTTTATTTTAGTCCAAACAGTGAATCCATAGTTAACATTTATCTACCTTTTGGTTAATAATCTAGATTATTATCTCTGCAAGCTATACATGATTAAATTAATTATAAGGGATAATCATTTTTAAATGATGTGTCTGCAACTAGCTCATAAATAAATATGTACAGTCATGTTATCCAAGCTCTGTTGCTGCCAGACAGGAACTATAATTTTAAAATGTATGTAATGTCATTGTTGTTTGTGCAGGTGTGGCCTTCCACAATGCAGCTAGCCAATTTTATAATTTGTTTTCAGCACAAGCATCAGGAAATATTGATATAGTTGTAGTTTTAAGCTTTATTTTTGACAGATTCAATAATGTGTATTTTTTTTATAATCAAGGCTAATTTCCACAATTTTGAATCTATATACTAAATGATTCCCCACAGCCACATGTGCCCTTTATATTGGGATTATTGAAAACAAACTCTGCTGACATCTTGTCTTCGACAAAATCCATTTCAGTTCCTGGAAAACAAATATAAATCATTAGTTATGTCTACATTCGGTGTGAATAAGTGAAGGTTTTTAAGGTCTTCTAACATTCACCTGGTCTGGTACGCAGTTAAATTGAACATTACGTTGAATGTCCATGTTGATGTATAAAATTAAACCTTATAATGGATTACTATGCACTACTTACCTAATAATGTTAACTGTGCTTTTTTGTCTATTATTATAGTGACACCATCCTGTTTAACTTCTTCGTCTAATTTGTCTTTAATCTTGGCATAGTCCAGGGTATACGACAAACCGTTACATCCCCTCTGTCTGACACCAACTTTCAACCCTATAAAGCCCTTTGCTTCATCCTTACACATTATTTCTTTCACTTTATTCACTGCCGAAGGAGTCAAAACCAGTGCAGCCCTTGATGGTAATACTCTTTTTTTCACAGCTCTTACAGTAGCACTTGCAATAGTTTTTGTAGCCATCTGAAAGTTTACAAGACGTATGATAGACGTATCATAGATTATATTCTTCGCACTATCTAAGGCATGTATTATTATGTATTTGCATGCATTTCCATGCATTTCAAAATAATGCCTTTCTCTGTGCATAATAGATAGTGAGTAAATTATAGTAGATAATTGAATAACATATTACGTTTTTATTTTCATTGAAATAATAATTATTTCATAACACAGTTACTTTTGTTGCCAAATTATTTTAAATGTCAGATGTCAAACTCAAACAAAATCTCTCACTCAAGATCAAGATTGTCAAAACGTGTTTGACAGTGATGACACTGATGACATGACATACAAAAACCACAGAGCTACAAAAATAAATCCCATAGTGTTGTCTTGTGTATCGAATACCACGGAGTATGAGAAAAACCGATTAAAAATGATGCTTGAGTTATCATGTATAGAGGTGGAATTTTTTTCCCCGCCGCCAGCACTTCAGCACTCTGCACACATGTCTGGCAGTGGTAAGTATAACACCATCCGTGGTCGTAAAAAAATTAGATCCCTGGCTGGGCGCTTAGGCAAGCAAGCATAATAGTATGTGTGTGCCTGAAATAAAATCTATCAGTTTCCAGCTCCGGCTACCACCTCCTCCTATCCATATGGTGGATGGTCTGTGTGGAAAAACTGGACCCAGAAAAAATAAATCGTAAATGTCAAAAAACCGATTATGTACATACAACACTAATAGACACGTCTCTTCTCTTCATTCATGGCACTTGTGTAGCGTGTAATGATTTTTAATTCTCAAATGTAATAAAATTTATAATAATATAAGATGGGTGGTCAAAAGTTTGAATACGATGAAAGTGGATCTACATTCTTTTACTTCGTCCTATCTTTCCTGGCATTAATCCTCGTACCTGCTACGTTTTACTACTGGCCAAGGAAACGAAAAGAAGGTAAGTCGCTCATGTTTCACTAATATTTTTGTAAATACGTAATTCAATTCCATTTATACTTAGATATAGTTGTCTATTTGAATGTAATAATGTACCAGCTACGTGGAATAATTTAAGTACCGTTATGTTTATCACATATTTGGTTAGAAATGATTCGTCATACTCGGCCTGTTTTTTTATAAAATCAATCTATCAAGATGATACACGTATTATTATATATTATACGTATTATCTTTTTTTTGTAGATCCTGCGAAGCGGGCCGAACTATGTCAATGCCCGAACTGTGTAAATAAACAAATCATAATAGAACAATCAGAGCCCTACAAGGGTGTAAAAAACTTCTTTATAAAGTTAGCAATAATATCAGGGTGGGTACTACTAGGGTTCTTGGCATATAAAGTATCACAATTTGACTATGAAATGTCCAATTTCGACCCTTATGAAATATTGGGCTTGCCCCCGGGTGCCACCCAAGGAGAAATCAAGAAATCATACCGCAAACAATCACTTATATTGCATCCTGATAAAGAAACTGGAGATGAGAAAGCCTTCATGAGGCTTACAAAAGCATACCAGGTAAGAAATAAAGCCTATAATCTTCATTATCTATGTATAACAATAATACTATGTTTTATTTTAAGTTTATGTTTTAATTTTGTAATAGTTAGTGAAAGAAAAAATGTGGCCTACCTCTAGATGTATGTATGTCATGTACTTATAAATATTAGCAACCAAAGAGTCACTAAAAAAATCCCACTGTCTATGTTCAAACCAACCTTCTTACTTGTCACATTTGTAGGTCATACACTACACTACTGACTTTCTACTTTTACTATTATGGTTTTACTCAAAGGTTGTTCTACTTATTTCAGGCTCTAACAGATGATGAGGCCAGACGTAACTGGGAGAAGTATGGTAATCCAGATGGTCCCGGTGCCATGAGCTTTGGTATTGCCCTACCAAGTTGGATTGTGGAAAAAGAAAACAGTGTTTGGGTGCTCGGCCTGTATGCTCTAGTGTTTATGGTTGCTCTGCCAACTGCTGTAAGTGAAGTTATTATTTGATTACTGATTGTTTATATGTTAAAGTTTTAGTGCTGTACAAGACAATTTTTTTGTGTGAAAAAGATGTTTTTAATAATTACTTCACTTTTATAATTTGCATGCATAGATATTAGTATTATACAATAAATACTTTGACTTTGTGCTGGTTTTCTACTAGTTTTAGCAAAGAAAAGTCACTGCCAATAAGAATAGTAACTTAATGTTAATTTTTTTCCAGGTTGGTACCTGGTGGTACCGATCCATACGCTTCTCAGGGGAACAAGTGTTATTAGACACAACGCAAATGTATTTTTACTTCTGTCACAAAACCCCATCCATGCCGCTGAAGAGAGCTCTCATGATCTTGGCTGCTTCCTGTGAATTTGATCGGAGACATAATTCCGAAATTATTGAGAGGATAACAGATAATGAGGAAGTGCCAATGGTATGTGACACTTTAAATTCCACTAATTAATTAATATAATACTAATATTAAGTAATTTTTGGGTAACCAAGTTTTGAGCTGATTTTATAACGTGTTATATGTAGGTGGTAAAGTCGAGCTGTAGCCAATTTACTGCAGCTCATAAACGGGCTGGCTCGACCGGGGTAGGACCACCCTCTCACAGAAGATCGGCATAAAGTAGCCATTACAGCTGCGTTTCGTACAATGACTGAGAGAGCCAAAAGCCCACTGCCCCTACCCCTCCCTTCATCCCACTCCCGTTCAGGTCGGCAATGTGCATGCAATGCCTTTGGTATTGTAAGCATCTATAGGCCATGGTAACTGCTTAACATCAGGCGGGCCGTACGCTTTCTTGCCACCGCAGTCCTATAAAAAAATTGTTTGTTTTTACTCCCTTTTTATTGTGATTCATCTGACTCGTGTTGTCCGCGTATACAATCAGTGGGCTTTTGAGCCTCGTTTACCATTCACGCGAGCTGTACATGTCACAATATAAATCGGCCAGATCAACCCATCGTGGTCAACCCAGGAAAAGATGGTGTGATGATCTCGACTGTTATCTGGAGGGATGGATGGAAATAATAAATAAATAGAGACACATGGAGTAGAATGGGAGAGCTCTTTACCCAGGAGGGGATAGTATAGGTTAATTTAAAAAACTACTAACTCATAAGACCAATAAGACAAGACGCCACTTACGTCTACTATTGTATGACAATGCAAACGAACACAGCGTATTTTGATCGGTCAAGCCTTGAATGGACTAATTAACATACGACGTTAGGTCAGATACGCTGTGCGGTCAGATACCCGCCTATGCGGCGTCAATGGTTTATTGTCTTGAATATAAATAAATAAATAAGAAATTCTTTCTTTCTCCATAAGTACTGCTTCTTATATTTATTTATGTATTTATTTTGCCTATTCCCATGCTATTACATGCTGTTATATTAATTTAGCCATTACGTAGTAGGTATAAGTATATCAGTCTATGTAATGTTTTCTTGTTTATGTAATGTAATTTATGTGTATGTATAAGTTAATTTATGTAAGTACACCCCCATATTATTTTTCTTTAGATCCTCTCCATCCAAAGGTTGCCTGTTACAGATCACTATTAGTGATAAGGCCGCCCATGTTCCACTTTCTGTGTAAATTGTGTAATTATTTATAAATGTTTATTTTTCTAGTGGTGGATTAATAAAGAGTTATCTGTTCTATTCTATAAATCGTCGTAGGTTCGATTCTTACCCAGGACATGCATTTGTGTGCATGAACATGTCCGTATGCCCCGAGTCTGGGTGTCATTATGTATATTAAGTATACATGTACATACTTAATATACATAATTACAAACAAAAAGTAGTATACATAGTAATATCAGTTATCTGGTTTCCATAGTACAAGCTCTTCTTAGTTTGGGATCAGGTTGCCGTGTGTAAAAAGAATGTCCCAGGATATTTATTTTTATTTTATCTACACTAATATTATAAAGAGAAAAGATTTGTATGTATGTTTGTGATAAGTAAATTCAAAAACTGCTGGACCGATTACAAAAAATATTTCACCATTAGAATCCTACATTATCCTTGAGTAACATAGGCTATATTTTTTGGGATCCGGGATATCCGGGATACGGGATTCGGGATACGAGATCCGGGATATCTGGGCTACGGGATTCAGCAAGCGGGATCCGAGATCCGGCAAAAACGGGAAACGGGTTTCAAGATACGGGATCCGGGATCCGGGATCAGAGATCCTTTTTTAAAATTTAAAATCTACGCGGACGAAGTCGCGGGGAAAAGCTATTATTTCTAAATGAGGTTTCCGTGTGTTCAGTTGTTGCGCGAGCTGCCGAACCTGGGCGAGAAGAACAAGGAGCAGCCGCTGTGCCGGCCGTACAGCATCAAGGCGCGCGCGCTGCTGCACGCGCACCTGGCGCGCATGCGCCTGCCGCCCGCCACGCTCGACCCGGACCGCCGCTACGTCGTGTCGCGCTGCCCGGACCTCATACTCGAGATGGTCAACTGCGTCAACCAACTCATCGCACTCGCTTACGCTAGGAGAAGTGCGTATTATTTTACTATACTTTGAACATTTCCTAGAATTCGATCCTTGACGACACTTTCGGCTAATACAATAGTAAAGTAGTGGTTTTTTTTTCAAGAATGTAATGATACAGTTTCAGTTATCATTAAAACCAAGGCCGAGGGTCCTTTGAGAATTCTTCGCTATTCCCAATAGTTTCGGATTTAACTAACCATAACTATATTTTGCTTGAAGAAAATACGTAATAAATGTGTTCAAAACTAAATGATTTTCAATCCATTTTGATGACATTCTACGAATCTGGTTCATATCATGTCATACTAAGGCGAAGGCTAGACGTAAAGTAAGTACTGTGGTCCGTCATTATTTTTCAAAAACCGTGGTCCAAACTGATCGTGTAGGCTAGGTATACTGATGGATGACATTATTTACCATGAATTTCAATTCCTAAATGACAATATGGCATTCCGCGTCGCGAAAGCAATAGAGTGGACATATCTTCTGAGATAGCGGATTAAACCAAGCGCTAAGGTAATATCCATACCAAGCTTTCGTGTTTCATTTGACGTCTGCACTGTACAAACTACGTCATAATACTGAAGAAATAAATACTGAACGTGTAGCCTGCGTCGATGGAATGAAATCCATCATTATGTACTATACTGACGGACCACAGTATATACTTTACGTCTAGCCTTCGCCTTAGAACCATCCCACTACCTCTACCTTTCTTTTCAGTTCCCCGCTTACCGACCATTGAAACAATTGAAAACTGTATGAAACTGTCACCAATGATAGTGCAAGGGCTTTGGGAATACAAGTCGCCCCTACTCCAACTGCCGTACATCACCGAGGACCACTTGAAATACTTCACGAACCGAAAGAAACACATCAAGTCTTTACTCCAGCTGGCCCAATTGCCCGGCGAAGAGAGGCGGCAGTTGCTCAGGTTCTTGAACGACAAGCAGTACGAAGACCTCATGAAGGTGTTGGGCAACATGCCGTACATACATTTCCAAGTTAATACTGAAGGTAATGTGAAAATTATGTAGTTTTTTTAGGGTCAGCTGCTCAGCAGAGCCAGAGCGTAGCGTACGCGCGAACGAGTTTTCGTACGTTTGTACGAACGAGTTACTGTACAAAATAAAATTAATGCGGTTTCGTTGACCATGCATATTTATTTGGTGCATCCAGATGCCTCGCCCGAGCACTTATAACATAATGTCTATGCGTTTCGACGTCAAAAACTGAGTGCTCGGGCGCGGCAGTCGCCTGATGTCGATGCACCCATTGAAGCTTCTTATCGTATGGTCGACTTAACAACTGCTGCCTAGATTACAACAACCGGGACCGACTTTTTACATGCCCTCAGAAGCTCTGTCTGACCTTGCCAAGCGTTGCTTAGCCTCCAATCGTTTACCGATCAGTGATTGCAGCTGGCTATGAGCGCCTCTGAGTCTGCGCGTACTTTTATAGTTTGAAGTTTACTGGTGCATTGTTGATTGTGTGAATATTAAACGTAAATGTAATATTATGGTATTGTTTCAGTAATCGACGATGAGAACTCGACGGTGGTGACGGCTGGCGCTATAGTTACAGTCACTGTATTCCTGCGCCGTACCAACATGAAGGAACTGTTCGGTGACACGACAATTAAAGAGAAGGAAATCACCAAGTCAGTATTAATACCAACATTTTGGTGGCTATAGACATCCGATTTTGCTTCCAACTGTCTTCCCTCAATAACTTCCCTCCATACATACATATCCACTTTTGAAAACGATGTCACAATGTCAATTAAATTCTCACATTAAATTCTGAAATCCTAGGAGTGCGAACCGCCGAACTGAGCGTTCTACCAGTAAGGCTAATTACTCACTCGCGGGTCACTGCTCGCCTGATAACTTATTATTTTATTAACAGAGAGGACGAAGAAGGCGGCACCGGCGAGAACGGCGAGAAGCCCGAAAATGACAAAAACGAGAAGAATGACAAGAAAGAGACGTTCAAGAGGCCCGTTTGGATGAAGCAGAGCAAGAAGCAGCCGGGCAAGAAGGCCAAGAAGCCCGCGGCCGCCAAGACACAGGCCAAGCCCGCGCCGCCCGCGCCCGCCACGCCGCCGCCGCCCGCCAACGACGCCAAGAAAACTAAAGAGCCTAAGAAGAAAGATGAAGACGGTAAGATTTTGTTTGGCCTTAGTTCTGTCGGTACACAGACTAAACTTTACTAAACAATTGCATTGCCAATATTGCCGTCTTTCTTATTATCATAAGGAATGAGCAAGACAGAAACACTTTTAGAATTGACAGCTTTGGTTTAGTTGAGATTTGACAACAACATAATTGGCATAATTGGAAACTTGACTGGTTTTTGTTTATTGCAAATTATATGTGTAAAGTATGTCTGACACTCAGTGAAATGTTTAAAAACAACTTTAAAATGGACCAAAATGCAGACCTTAAGAGTTTTGAAAACAGTTGTAGTTTTCGCAAACCTTAACAGCGAATATCTTTCTAATCCTATGAATTTCACATTTGTTCTTGGTGAATTTGGTATAGATGTTTATTTCTTTGTCACTCACATGTTTAATTTCTCTGTGAACCCAATACTTAAGTCAATGCAGGCGATGTCGCGGGCACTTGTGTTGTGCAGGTGTCGTGCAACGTCATTAGTCAATTGCGCGTGAACACTAGTTATTTAATATTTTCGAAAAAATATTTCATATTATGTCGAAAAGAATTAAGAGTTATTATAAAAATACTTTATTAGGAAACTTGCCCATTGTCTCATTCCCTACAATCACGAAAATGACGGCCATACATTTAGCTCAGTCAAATGTAGTTTTCATGACATGACATTGGATGATGGTAATGAGGGTGTTTGTGTGGGTGTGGTAGGCGAGGAGTCGGAGGCGGGCAGCTCGGACGAGTCGTCGTCGCGCTGCTCCGCGTCGGAGGAGGAGTCGCGCGACAAGTCGTCGGCGGCGGACGACGACGACGACCAGTGGGAGAAGTTCCAGAAGAGAATACAGAAGCGGGAGCGCCTCGAGGGCCGCTCCAAGAGCTCGCACCCCGTGCACTGCCCCTACTTCCCACAAGTACGTATTCTCTTTCTATTTTTTAGAGCCATGTGTCGATGGAATTTTTAATACAAATTTTCAATTAGGGGATGGAATCCACCTATCTCACTAACACCCAGAAGCAGAGACGTTCATTCAATTTAAAGTCGCGGTTAAACGCATGGTTTTGGCACTGATTTAATCACAGATTAGCGTTTAATACTAGGCATGTTAAGGCGTATAAAATATTATAGGTTTTGTTTAGTGATTTTTTCCCCAACAATTTAATTTCTCCAAAATTTGCCCAACACTGCTTTTCTTCCCCAAAATGCAAAAAAACACAACAATTTACCAACCCAGGTGTTCACTGACGCGCGACCCCGTTCACACCCCTTCATCACTCCTCCCGCGGAGCTCATACCCGCAATCAATATCCCTCCCTATTATGCAGTGTTCGTGTAAGACGTATAAGTGCACCGTTGCATGTTCAGGAGAAGCAAGAGTACTGGTGGTGCTACATCTGCGACCGCAAGTCGCACACGCTGCTGACGGCGCCGGCGCACGTGACGGCGCTGGTGGCGGCGCACGAGCTGCAGCTGCGCTTCACGGCGCCGCGCTGGCCCGGCCTCTACACGCTCGCCTGCTGCCTGCGCTCAGGTCAGCTGTCACTACTCACACACACACACACACACCCACACCAAAACTGTTATAGTACGCCGTAGCTCCTAAACGGTACTACCTATATTGTGACAACTCAACCTCACATACTAGAATTAATAGTACATTACTGCTGCGGTCTCTAATGAGTGTGTTGTTGACCGCGTTGTTGATGGGCGAAAGCGCAGCTCCAGGCCTCCACTGCGCGATCAGCATTGCAACCGTTGATGGACAAGCTAAAATAAAGGCCGAGACCGAAGGTCGAGGCCTTTATAGCGCGGCCAGCAAGGGTTGCTATGATGACCAAGCTTGAAGGCCGAGAGCGTAGCGAAGCTTAGCTTGAGGCCAGTATAGAGTGGTCAGTAGTACACTCATTAGAGACCAAGGCTTGATAGTGCGTTACTCAAAAATGCGACTATTCGTTTAAACAAAACTAGCTAAGTAGGTATAAAAATTAATACAATTATATTTTTATTTTTACGAATTATATCTATAGTTGATTACGTTTCCATGGCAACGGCACGACCAACTCGTTTTAACCGTCAATCAGATTTTTTTACGAACCATAAACATACCTGTTTGTTACGTTTCCACGCCAACGGTCAGATAATAGCAATATAATGTTTGGTCATACTCGATAATAATACATTATATGTCATGTGGCTCTTGCAATACGACAAATTTGATTTTGCTCGAAGAAGGTTTGCGAAATAATGACAACATTATAAACTTTTATGAGTAAAAGAAATAGTATGCGGTTCACACACAGTAGACTCGTATACATTATTTTTTTCATAAAGTTATAGTCTGTTAAAATCAGTCCGATAGCTATCGACACGACACAGCGGGCCACCGACATGGGTGGCAGTGTCTAGCGCTTAGATACTTATCATTATTTGACCTTGAACTGTGCAGATATAAAATTATGCCCTCGCCGAACTGTTAAGTTACGTACTATCCACGGACTCAGCACCCTTTGGGCTCCGAATTAGTAATTACTTACATCAAAGTAATTTGTCATTGTCCAATAAAATTGACCTTCCGTTTTTTTTAAGTGATGTATATTTTTTTATTATATTTTGTATTTCACCGTATATTTTTTTTATATTTAAATGTAATTATGAAACTAACGACGTCATCATCCTTATCAAAGAAGAATTTAGGCATAAATTCCTTTGCTTACTAAACATGATAAAACTAGAGTATTATCTAATTTTAACTAGATTACCGTGAATAACAACTGAGAAACTTGATTTTTCAATCAGCCCGGTTTTGAAAAATGGACAATCCCCATACCCGTGATTGTTCTATCGAAAATAATAATGATTTGTTATTGGTCAATCGTAAATCTTATACACCTTGTGTATTTGTTTCGGACATTATGACACTAATGTGCGGAGTCCAAATTGTGGCTGGTCCGTGGTATCATACTGTGCGCGTATTTCTGTATGTGAGAGTTAACGGACCAGACGACTTCTAAAAGGTAATGTACCCATTAAAATGGTTGAACGAGCTTCCTAATAATAGCAAATTGAAGATATGTAGATATTCGACATAATAATAATATCAATGAGTCATTTCTATTATATAACATACGATTAATAGAGAGAACACCTATAATTCACTTTTTATACATAAAATAATCATAAAAGAGAAAGGATGGAATCATTTCATAATAGTTGTTCATTGGTTATCATAAGATGCATTAATTTATGTAAAACAAGACATCTTGTATGTGATGATATCATCGAACAAAACTTGATGTTTGTGTGCGTTGCAAGTTTTGGAAGGATACTTTTTGCGCAGTAGGTGTTGTTTTTAGTGTGCAGTAGATATTGATCTCATCCCTGCCAACAAATTATAGACAAATATACTTACAGGGTTATTGAAAAAACACTAACAACCTTGCAGGACTGTATTACTGGCATCAAAAACAACAACTTTTGTTCTATGACTTTTTACAAAACATTATACATTTAACAAAAAATCACTTTCTAAAATGTATAAAATAAGAAAATATTCTCATCTAGAGGAAAGCCATGGTAACTGGTTGTATTCCACTTTGCCATAAAGTACCTAAACGGACCACGGTTATCCTCTAGATGAGCATATTTTCTTGTTTCATACATTTAGAGTGTGATTTTTTGGATGGATACATTTGGATGGATTTACTGCCTTCAGAATCCCCGATACGATATTTCGAGACGGAATTCCGTACGGAAAATTCCGCATGTATGTGGCGGGCCTAAGACTGTGAGGCCCTTATTGTGAGTGTGTTGTGCAGACTCGTACATCGGCATGGACCAGCAGCAGGACATGAAGCTGGACGTGAAGGAGGCGGCCGCCGTGCCCGCCGAGCACCCGCAGTGGGACCTCAGCGACTCCGACTCCGACAACAATGACCAGGTACCGACATACACACAACCCACACCAAGTTCATGTGCCCATATTTATTTAAGACCTCAAAAGGGAAACTGAATCCTTATAAGATCACGTTGTTGTCTGTCTGCCTGTCTAGACAGCGCACAGCAAATCGCTAGTGTAAGAAATATAAAATTTCGACAGTAGCTTTTTATACCGTAGGAAGGGTTTATACCGTACTAGTGATGGGATGTTCTCCAGAACATTCTCACCCGGAAACTTACTCGTGAGAACTTTTGAGAATCTTATATTTTGGGTGACATTATCCTAACTGTCAATCTTAAAAACAAGTAAAACCACCATACTTGCATGTTTAATGAGGTTTATGCCAAGTTTAACATGCTTCATAAGATACATTCTCGAAAATACTCACGAGTAAGTTTCCGAGGGTGAGAATGTTGTCGAGAACATCCCATCACTATACCGTACTAAGGAAGGTTTTTGGAAAATTCCATCCCTAAGGGGATAAAATAGGGGATGAATGTTTGTATGCGGACCTGAAAAATATAGTATTAAGGCTAATCATTACGCCCGTTACGCCTTGCCTTAATTTGAAATAGGCTGAATTATTTTGAGGATTATATTAGATTGTCGAATGTTTTGCCTCCCTCTTCCTTTGATATAGGCATGATGGCGGCGTATTATTCTAAAAACTTGCGCTATTTATTCTGGTGACCTCTTGAAGTTCTATGAACAAAGAAAACACAATTTTATCGCCTTTATGCTGTATCCAAGAAACCGTTAGCTGAAAAACCCTTTTTCTAGACGTTAATTTATTTTTGTATATGGATCGGCTTCATTCAGCAAAAGCCAAAGTATCAGGCAACGCGATTTTCATTTCAGTGGAACATTAGAGAATATTCCAATAATTTTTCACATAGACTACCCACATCAAGCTATAAAAAATCATAAGAGGCTACCAAGTGCGTACGACAATCGCGTGATGATGATAATGTCTTTATTTAAACTAAACTCTTTTACTGACGTTTAACCGGAAAACGAAGTGAAGTAAATTCAATACACTAATAGATACGCAACACGTAATGGAATATGTATGTTAGCAAACTTTGTCCTTGTTACACGGTCACCTGAAAATATGCGGAAAATCTAGTAATGAGTTTGGGAACCCCAAACACTGAGATGACGAAAATAATGAAATACTTGGCCGAGAGTTATTTATTAACAATTTTATAATGATGTAGATAGTAGCTGAGGTAGATTTTGATATTGGTGATCAATGGTGATATAATTTTCTTTTTCTTCCACAGGGAGGCAACGAAAGTGAATTTACAACAGACGACGAGGTAGAAGAAGAGTAATCGTAAATTAACTAAGTTATTTTTATAGAGTTTATTATGAGGTGTTCGCAGTTAGGTCGTCTTATGGTCTGAGAGCGAGTGAATATAATGTTTTATATCCAAACGTGCTGGTTTCATTTCCTTCTTCCCCCTAATCTCATTGCTATAGCGAGCGTACGGAGTCATCGCGTTGCCATAAAATTCTTCGAGGGTGGTAATAAATCAAGTACAATAGTCCAACTAGAAGCGACCGACTGAAGCCTTTAGTGCTTATACTGTGTTGCACGTAGCGCAATGTGTCAAGCTATACAAAGGGATGTTGGCGTAGCTGGTTTGCGAGGGTATCGTCCTCGGAGGCTGCGCGGGCGCTGGCTGGGCGGCGGCGGCGCGGGCGGCGGCGGGCGGCGGGGGGCGCGGCCGGCCGCCGCCGCCGCGAGCCGCATTCGCGCGCCACCGCCCGCCACAGCCCCACGATCGAACGACTGACGCCCGCGACCGGTGTCGTATTACCGCTCTAAATATAACTCGCGAGCGCGATCGCCAATTTAGAAACGGTCGCGCGGCGTGTTTTGAACCAGTGATTGACAGTGCTAAGTGAAGAATACTACCCCGATCGACGAGCTATCGGCCGCCGACGTGAGTATCCCCGAGATGTGGACCGGACGGGCGATCCGATCCGCATATATTGTATTACCGAATCGCGGTTTTAAAATAAACAGCTGTTCTCGGAATCGATAGCGCCGGTTACGCGCTAAATCGGGAGGATGGTTCCAGAGGTTTTCAGAAACCCGAGATGTCGGCGGTAACTGACGGACGGCAGAATATTTAGCTGTCGCAGAATGTCATTGCTAATGTTCGAATGCGGGGGATGTTTATATAATTTCCAGCTATTTATAATATTTAGGCGAAGTATTAAGTTCAAGGAGCTCAGGATCCATACGATGCCGCGCTGCCCTGACCGCAGACCGACCTTAGCAATTAGGTTCAGGACACGATGATCCAATCAGATTCTTAAAAATTCGTCAGTACCTAGTTTTGACTTGAATCTTCTTTCCAGTGTATGAAACAACTTTATTAATACCTACCAACCCTTTAAGATTTATGGACCCATTTAACCGTAAAACCCTCAGAGTCAATATGCAACGGTTACCATAAATTCAAATTTCCTTAACTCGGTTGATATAGGCACACCCACGTTCACATACCGAACTCTTACATTTGAAATCTAGACCCAAAGTACCTACTTAATAGTGTTGGAACCTGGTCAATTGCATAAGCGCCAATTGTTGCCCGGGTGTCGCGGCCAGTGAGTCAGTTGCTGTCCGCGATTGTCGATAAAAACTTACAAACACTTGTTGGCAACCGCCACAGAACTAATTGGCAATTATACAGTAGAGATGAAGCGGGATACACGAAAACCCTTTCGATACACAGTCACAGGACTTTTAAAAAACAAGGCAAATTGGCAGATTAATTAGCCAAATCGTTAACATGATTTGATTTCCGGTATGAGAACAATGCATTTACAACGTCGATTGGAATACCTATTTGTTGAAGGCATTGCTGGTGCCTTTTTGCGGAAGTGTACTTACATACATGCTTCATCAAGGTTTATCTCTCCGTTTATTCTGTAGATGAGCAACTCGGATTTATTATTCCTGTCAAGATTCATCCTAGGTCCTCCTACACTTGCTTCTAAAGTAAATTGATGTTTCCATTATTATCAATCGTACATTTCCATTGCAATAAAAGCAGGTGGTTCAAATTGATTTTCGTAAAAGTATAAAATGGGTAAACATCCTCTTTCAAAAACTGGCAAATAAATATTGGCCTATTTATAAAGCCGCATACATTATGGTTCCACTGGTAATGCGCTCGCCTTGAATACGCAAGCTATGAAAACATGTGGGTAGTGCATATCGATAGAAGTCAAAAACGATGGTATAGTCTAGACCAAACTTTAAAAATGTATTTTTTATTCAGCAACGCTTTATTTATGTATATCCTATACCTCATCACAAATTGTTCAATGTTTTCTAAAATCTGATACCTACTTTACGAGTAGTGTCTAACCAACCACCTAAACAAATTCCTATAATGTGACTATGGCCGACTGAAGACTAGCATGACCACGGTAATGGTAGCATTACTTACGAACTAGTATTGCGATACGGCACAATTATTTCTATATTAGGTATCTACACACTAATACAACATCAAAAAGGGTTCAGCGCGTTATTATAGCTAGGGTGTATCATCATCACTGTTGCGACTCAATTGCAGAACCTAAACTGAATCGCTAC
Organism: Drymonia ruficornis; assembly: GCA_947859195.1. Classification (NCBI taxonomy): domain Eukaryota; kingdom Metazoa; phylum Arthropoda; class Insecta; order Lepidoptera; family Notodontidae; genus Drymonia; species Drymonia ruficornis. The sequence continues at coordinate 8,997,117 of OX401909.1, forward strand.
CATAGATATTAGGGGAGCGATTCATTTTAGGTCTGAAACTGAATCGTAATAGTGATGATGGTAAGCCCTAGGTATCTTGGCTTCTAGTAGGCAGCAGAGTGGTCGCCACAGCAGGTTCCATGGTAGGTAGTCACTAGAGTGTCTGAGTACCTATGGCCTGCAGTTACGATTGGTGATATCCCGGCACATTGGGCAGGGCGTGCGCGTGCGCGATGAATCGGGCCGCGGACTGATAGCGGGCCGGTTAGACGAGTCCCGCCGCCAGGGAGCAACGGCCCAAACCGAAGGGAATCTTAAAACGTTCATACTTGCAAGCCCTTTGATTCTATAATGCAAACTCCCGTGGCATTTACTCTTGAATATATCAATAACGAAGTAGTTACGTAGGAAAACATTAAAACTCTTTGTTTATTTGCATTGGCTCTAACGGCATGCGTTATCATAGAGTAATCAAGATAACTTAATGATAACCAATGAAAATATTAACTGCGTTTCAATTAATAACTTGCATTCAAATCGGAAAAGACGACACTGTTTAACCCAAATATAATGTGTGATTGACCACACAACAATGGGTGTGATAATAATAGGTAGGTAGGTGTTATTTAATACGATTTTAACGAAAATGATGATTTGTATAATCATTTAATCAAATTTCATTAAAACCCTATTAAAATAACATAACTATTGCTCTATTGTGTTTCGGCCTAGTATTTAAATGAATGTGGATATCGCTATTTGACCGTATAAATATGGAAATATTTTTCCTTTATGATGATAACTTTAATGAAGTCATCGTACCGGTATAAATTATTGTCATGAAACACACCGCACATAGGTGAATAATCTACAATATGTAGGTACCTGAATAAACTTATAAGACCGTATTTTCCTGAATGTAAACGCTACAAAAAAAGTTACAAATTTGGTTACCTACCAGTTCAACTTGACCAACTTTGCAAATAACATTTCCAACTAATTTATCTAAGCAGCGAGCAGTTAATTAATTTGAAGGAAAAACTCGTAATTATGCTTCATTCGAGCAAGGCCAATAATCCTGATAATGGAGAAAATTAAACATACACTTTCCTATTGTCTTCTGATAGCTGCAACAACTCAATGGTTAGGTAGTGTATGTAGGTATGTACCTTAGGTACAACATAGTTTTCACATAGACCACAAAGGCTCAGTACCTCTAATAAACTGTTTTTACTTTTTAATTAATGACTGTCCTAGATTTAACGTTCGTATCTATGTACCTACTTCTCAGAAAATTTTATTATTTTTTATTTCTTCATTTGCGACTGTTTACCTACTTTAACTTTTGGGTTTGCTGCCAGGATTGAACTGTATGTTCTTACCTTTCCTTCAAGATACATATTTTCATGTTTGTCACTATTTTCCTTTGTGTCTTCCTCACAATACTATGACTCACACTCTCTGTTTACGTTTTTCTATTTCAATTTACATGTGTTAACTTCGCTTATCGATACGGCACACTAGTTTTGTTTAGGCTGTGTGTGCTCACTCGTTAATATCACACGGTTGCACTGCACTAACTATGCGTAGTGTACATACATTCTGTGTACAAACGGTTTGTGTTTATCTAACAAGTGTGATTTATTTGTACTGACAAAAAAAGGCAGTGGCCCGCTATTATTTTCTTATCTGTTAATTTGAAAGGGTTTACATTGTGACATCAAGCTTTTTGATTGTGACCATCTTATGTCCCAGTTCGCCCATCGGTCGGTAGCATTACCCATATTTGCCGACATCTCACCAATATCCTTAGGTACATATTTTTTGTTGGACATTCCTTGCGTTGATTTTTATTTTCATGTTTTTCTTTAATCCTCGAAGCCTTTATAAACGATGAATCACAAGGGTCGCCTGTCTGGGTACGGTTTAGATTACTCATAGTCGATCGCACGTTTCTCCTACATCACTGTTTGTCTTGCTGCATTTATGCGCTCATCTTATTAGCTTTTTGTGGGTATTAGTATTTGAGGTTTCTTTATTGTTTTAACATGTGCCCATATTTATTAAACATTTTGGAGTGTAGATATGTACAGCTACCAACTCATAAAATGTCTTATGAGAAAATAGATTAGACTTCAAAAATAAAACTTGTTTTTAACGTTTGTGTTCATAATTAGCCACAATTATCTAGCCTTTGATCATCATGGAAATATTTTTCCGCAGCTCGTTTTTACTGGCCAATTCGTGTTCATACGATTCTATTACACTATAAAATTTGATGAGACTTTCGCTAGAGATAATAGTCATGCGATTATCTTACTTATTTAGCAATCATCGTTATATGCTAATCTTGACCCGCTATAAAAGTGATGTCAAAGTTATAAATGTGGAATTGAATTCATTGGATATTTCGCGGTTGTTCGTTTTACGAGCATATTTAAATTGGCTTAGGTATAAACATCGGAATGTTTGTACGATTATGATAATTCGCTAATATCACATTCAGTCTGGAGTTGTCTGGATTGTGTGTCATTCATAAACATGCCAATATGGCACTGGGTTCAGTCGGGCACATCCGTTGAGCTCAACGCATGTACTTACCTAAGTGCTTGGTTGATGCACAACAATAATGGAGCTATTTATTTTGTTAAGCCGTTACCGTTCCTCGCGTGATTTATAAGAACCATGACGTCACCATCGGACCATTACCAAGTATGTAAATTCTGAGAATGACCACAAAATGTACGTAAAGCGATACCCATCCATGGATACGTAATACAATGAGACATGAGACTGCGTGGCTGCGTCTATGAATAACAAGATAAGCATCAAATCAAACAAATAGTTAAGCGTGATTTATGGATAACTCCAATCGCTATTCGCTAGAGGAGGATACAGTTTTGAGATAAAAGGAATTTGGAGTGGGCTGATAGAAGTAGGTAAACACGCAAGTTCCAAATACCTATAATTTGTGGGTTAGTTTTGGAGATAATACCTGGATGGAAGAGTCACACATGTATTAAGGTGTCATGCAAAATTTAAATTGGCAAGATCAGTTCAAAAGGCGTAACGAACAGTCAATTAAGTACGCTCTTCAGGATATACATATTATGGTGTGGAGTTTGTCATTCTATATCATCGTGGGAATATTTATAGCTAATTCCAAATCTGATTTACGACTTAATATATTACGTACCTATTACTGCGTGACCTAGATGTCCATTACCCTAAATTTTATTTCACGGTTGCCGCGCCATCTAATTCAGTAATATCTCGGTTGGTGATAGTGATATTATTGGTGGTTTGCCAAATTTCGCAAAAGTGACATATTTTATACATAGCGTCACGAGAAATTTTCTTTAGTTTTACGATAGGTATATTTTCAATGACACTTAGGATTTCTGAAGCGAGTGGCGTTGTGTGTAAAGTATTTTAAGCACAATAACATTGAACTTGCTCTTCGCATCAATGAATGTTATTTTTGTATGAAAACATTGCGCTGCTTAACGCTGAAGCTTAGACGTCATAGTTTCGTTACGTTACACGCCAATGCTGTGTGATAAAATAAAGTGCGTGTAGGACTCGCACTTAAAGGGTTCCGTACCACCGTAGAATATACACAAACATCCCCAAAATGGTGATATTTAGAGTCACACGTTGAAGTCTTTTGTATGGTTGCCGACCATAGGACTAATAAGTTCAAAATATTAAGTTTTTGGTATGGGAACCCCCTTTATTTTTAAGTTTTATTTTATTTTTAGTATTTGTTATTGTAGAGGCAACAGAAATACACATTCAGTGAAAATTCAAGTCTCTACTTATTACGGTTCGTGAGATACAGCCCGCTGAAAGACGGACAGACGGGCGGACAGAGTAGGCTTAGTAATGGGGCCCCGTTTGCACCCTTTGGGTACGGAACCCTAAAAAGAATTTAAGTAAGTATCGGAATTCTTTTTTGTCTGCACAGCGTAATTAGCGTCGACGCCGTCGACCAAATGTGTATGTAGGTATGTACCTATGTCTACCTATATTACTTCGGCTTCGGCTCATAATCTGGGGACTTAGAGATTGAAGCAGACCCCACTAGTCCGAAAATAATAAGGAAGTGGAGAAGATAAATTTACCCAACTGTAAGCTTGTAACACTGAAAGAAAAAGAATATCAGGGTTTGCTTTAAATAACACATCGGTAGGTCTTTGAAGTAACTTTACATAGGAGTAAAAACTTTTAGTTTTAAATCACGATTGTTGTTGTGCAGATAGCTATTGTTGAATTAATCCTACTTTGAATCGTGGATCAGTGAGTTTTGCACACATCCCTTGCTCCTCGCCCACTGGTTCTCAGTCAACCGTGAGCCAAGTTTAATTTTAGGAAGTTTTATTTGAATCCATTATCTATAGATATTATGTAGCTTACTGTGATGGGCTATTGAAGTCACGATTGCTTCGTCGTCCTTTCATTTCAGACTATTTTTTAAGGATGAGAAATAAATTGTTATAGATACACGCTATAACTAAGTTCCTATTATTGATTGCAATTCTGGACACGCATATGTAGAAGTTAATTAAATTTTAGACATTCAATTATCTACTGTTTGAATAATGACTTCCATTACATTAATGATATGAGCAATAAATTCAACTGAACTTATCTAAGGATATCAAATACCTAATGTTATCCATCCTTTGCATAAATTGATCGGTTGTTTGTGAGTGTTATCAGACGACAGACGCGATGGCCGGCCGCCAAGTCTTTCGCAACCGCTCTATATTTACACACCAAGGTTCCTACAATGCAGTTTGGGGGTTATTGACATTAATACAGAGTTATACAACGCGTTATCTAATATTTAGCTCTAACATGTACAATCCTGGAGTGTCAACCGTTGACGGCGGCCGCAGTGTAGTGCCAAGTTTACGCCGTCACACGGCCGACACTACGCGCAGAAATAACACGAGGCTAACTAAATATAAATGCTAAATGAAATATGTTTTAAAAACACGCCACCAAAGCACGCTTCTATGTGGGTATGGTAACATTCCTGTGAGCATTCGGTACTGCACCGATAACATTGGCGGAGTGGGTTGATGACCGTAATACGCGGGCCCGTCAATATTTGCACAGAGCCTTCCAATATGCAAAAGTTGTGCTAACAAGATACCAAATAAAAAAGTTTCTAAGTGGATTTACAGTATTCCAACGGTGCAAAATTATTTCTTTAACGAATGTGAAGCCTAACAGTATGTACATATAGAAATAATAAGATTCACCAACAGAGAGATCAATTATAAGATGTAGGGAACAACACGTTTATTGTTGTTTTAGGATGCTTATGATTATGCTTGTGACGTTTCTTAGCGTCTTTGTGAAAGGATTTATGGCTCACTAACGGAAGAACGGCACAAGAATTTTCCTCAATCAGAATTCTGGTCACTACCTATCCAATCTTTATTCTCGACGATCAACGACTGTCACTTTCCTTTAACTTTGTATTCTGTATCTAAATCTAAATAATATATTCAGATACGTAAGATATACGTTCGCCGTGTAATACACGGACTATCAATGCCAAAATAGTAATGGAAATAGGTAGGTACGTATCCTACATAGTGATTGAATAAAATGTGCAACATCATTCATATCTGTGGGAGTACTGTAGCGCAGTAGGTATGGTGCGCCGGCGCCACGTCGCCGTCAGCTGGTTTGAATACTTCAGCAGACGCCAGCGCTTGCGACACCTCGACCGGACTCTGCTCAGGCATGCAATATGCGTTTGTCTCATACGCAATCGAATGCAACGAGCAACGAGCAGCGAGCTTTATATCGATACAATAAGTGCCCGTTTTATCGATTACGTTATTTCGTTGTTATCATGTATCGATCGACTTTTGAAGCATCGACAGTGCGACCTCACAAGGCCGCAGCTGAACTAACACTACTAAACACACGAAGTATGTAATTACAACAAAAAGTGACATCACTCCTCGTAAATATTTCACTTTTGAGATAAGTAAATAGTTTTAAGAAAGAGTAATTATATTCAACCTCGCAGTGCCTCCTTTCTACCCATAGGTTGGTAACGGTTGATTTTATACTCTATTTATGCTGTGGAATGAGACTCCCACGCATCCCGCATTAGCTCCCGCTATCCTACATGTGCAGGTGTGTGAACACATTGACTTATCATTTACTCGCTAAATTATTCATGCGAGCCGAGCTATCTTATACTTAAATACTGTTTAAAGCGTTTGTAAATTTAATATTGGCGTAACACTTTTAAAATTGTGTGTCAAATTGGCATTGCTAAGATCAACTATCAACTTCGTTGTTGAGTTATGTTTGTTTATTGAGTACACCTCTTTCATCTTAGCTTCGAACTGACTTTTTAAACACACGGGAAGTATTGGGACTCGTGTGAAATTGCAAATATTCACGTGTTAATTGAATTGCCATTTAGACTTGTAGGTGCTTAAGTTTTGTTTGTTTGTATGCGGAAACATAGACGTTAATAAACGAATTACCGGTTTTAACCTCACGGGGTCCGAATAAATAACCGGTTTCGATGATTCGGCAAAGAAACTGATTTATACATTGGCCAAATAGGTTGCTTTCTATGTTTTCACCGAAGTTTTAATTTTAATCGAGAAACGAATTGCACCAATTTGCTTATTTCGATGAATGATTGATTTGGTTGATGGATATAAATAAAAGGGTTTACTCTCAACTTATTAAAGTTAGAGAATTGAGTACCTAACTACCTCCATAAATCCGGATTATGACCGGTGAGATGCATATACATCTCATAAAAGAATCCATTTCACCTAAATACCACGGTAATCGCGTTTGTGACCGACAGCGAACGCGGTGTTCTGTGGTTACTCACCGGTGACGTCATCGATTAACGCGTGACTAACAATACGATGAAAAAATCAAATGTGTAAAATATCCTCGTCGGTGTGTTTATTAATATTTCTGGGAACTTGATGGAAGCAGAAATCGTATAAGTCTCTGTCCCCAATCAGTGCGAATCGCTTGTCCAAACTGATAGCAAAATATCGATTAGGTACCTATATCAGACAGACTTTAATTCAACGGGATTTTATTTTAACATAGACATGTTATCATCTGCATAATGTCAATGAATAGTTTAGTTACACGTAATGGAAAATGTTAAAATATATGTTAACAGACCGGCGGCATGTCTGTCTACTTATGTTTATGTGGAACACGTTCTGCTGTTGATTGATCGGCGAATTGATTAGTAAATGTTATTTTATTACCCTACAATTATCTAGAATTGATGCATTATTCACTAATTAAATACGCTAATGAACCGTACTGGGATAATAACAACAGATTTATGTTAATATCAGATCGCTTTGCCAAATTACCGCACCCGGATGCCTATATTGGTATGTTAAATAAAATTGAATGTAAAAAACACATTAAGGCTGTCACTCGTAAAGAAGCTATAGTAATTATCATACACAGCATTCTTTAGATAAGGCAAACCCATGTAAACTTGGCTCAACCAACGGACAAAGGTATCGAGATGACATTGTGGCCGGACCGACAACAATAGCCCCGAGATTATTACAGGAAAATCAATAGAACTTATTTGAAATTATAATGAGGAAATATCGACGTTTATATAGATTTAACTCCACAATATTCCACACAATAATGGGACATCATCTTTCTATATAACAGTGAGCTGAATAACATTAACTGTGGATAATAACAATTGTACTTAATTAAATTTTATGGAATAATCCCGGCGATAATATCCAGCTATATTATGACTGGTTTAGTAAGTAGGCATAAATAATGCGTAAATGTATAGTCGGTAACATCCTAATAAATAAATATGAATTATGACGTCGTTTCAATTTTTAAGTCACATTGTGCACAATCTACTTCACTGCAAACAAAGCTGCTTGCTTTCGATCTTTTATTTCACACACAATGTTAGTCACTATAATTTGTCGTCATTTGGAACCACACATATCAACTTATAAGCATAACACTGCTAGTACCCACGACGTACAACAAGTACGTACATATAGTTCGATAATTGAAATCAATACTTTGCAACGGCTATTGTGAAATGTTCGAGTGAATGAGCACTCATTAACCGACAACTTGTTTAGTTCGTTAGTTATCTATTTTTATTGTGAATTGAAGTGAATTGATGGAGACACGAAGTGTCAGCTGAAGAGTGTCCCGACCCCACAATTGGCGCCGATGCAGCGGACAAGGCTGGGAATGTCAGAAAATACCAGTCTAAAATAAACAAGCCACAAAAATTATGTTGCATTCATCGATGACTTTATTTTCGATGGACTTGGTAGATTATCTTATAATATCTCGTTTATTTCAAGTCTTTTCAACAACAAGTAAACATTTTACGCCGCATAATACGTGTTATAGCATTCTGTTGAACGTGACGAACGATTTGATCCGGTGATGCAGTAGTTTCCTCGTAAAACCGCAGCCTCTGGACAGCTGTATGTAGATATCATAAAACGGCATATTTAAAAATAGAACTCAAACTATGAACACATACCTAACGATTAATAATATGGTGTATACCATGCATATGACGAAGTTGACAGAGGTGCATTGCAGTTCATTTCACTGATGGTTTTTGGCGCAAACCTATTGTCGTTATACCGGGCACACTCAATGATTGGTGGATGCGGGCCATAGTCCAGCATAGTGAAAAAATCCACTCAAGGTACATAACAATGTAAAATTTAATAGGTACTGCCTTGTGCTATAAATCTCAGAAAACTTCGCTATTACCGCAAATTGCTCGTTAATGAAGTTAGTCTGTAATAACAAGAGGGCAAGGGCTAATTATGTCGAGATTGATGTCATGCCGCCGTCTGCCGTGATATTTATTTCAAAGTTATATTTTCTACACCCACAGTCAGCGTTCATAAGCGCATAACGCTAAAGACTATATTACTGTGAGTGAACATAGAAGGTACGACACAGTATTGATTTGAGATTTGCTTCACTTATGAACGCGACTGTACCTTTTGACTTATGCAATTCTCTACCTATCTATTGATTTAATTTTCATGTAAATAACCATTTCATTATAAGTAATGTCAAAAAAATTAAAAAGCGATATCATCGTGAGCGCATTTGAATCATTGTGAACGCTTTACGAAATTAAGATGCTATCGAAAATTCTTAATCAAATTTAAAATATCACCGAGTGAAATCTAAGAGGCCCGAAAATCGATAAATGATTTGATTATTGTTTATTCCTTGTATAAATAAACGAGTTTCGCTCTCAGCCTCCTTTCACTGGTGTCTTTCGGTTTGCACTTAGATCTTGATCCAAGATAAAATAGATCGCAAGATGTCTGCATAGTACAGAGTGCGGTCAGTGAGGCGGCCCACGAGAGAAAATAAATCTTCAATTGGGTCGATCAAATGCCAGGCTAATGGTACCGAATATTACTTAATCATTATTTTTGTAACCACTTTCCAATTTCTATCGTTGGGGAATGATAATGACTTTACCTGGGTCATGTGCGATCCGAAATAGCTCTGATTGTTTGCCAAGAAAACAATACCTACTGAGAAATAATTTAGTTTTCACTTGCCTCTCCAAGAAGACTGATGTCAGATCTATTTGTCCGCCTAATTAGGAAGAAAGTAGATATAACTAGCAGGCTAGTACCTACGTAACTATTATACCTACTATACCTAAGTATAGCACATGGGAATTTGCGAACTACCTCTATGGGAAATTGGGCATTTTAAATTAGGACTTGTGGATTTCCTCACATTATCATCCTTAGCTGAAAACAAGTGATGATAAATTCGGAAAACCCAGAAGTGCGGGCCGAGGTTCAATCAGCGCCCTTTGTTCTGACGGCGAGCCGACATTGAGTAAACATTGGTTGGCTGATATCACCAATGTAGTAAAGTGAGGCAGGATAAACAAAGAAGGATAAGCAAACAATTAGTCCCTCGAGACTTCTTAAAATTTATAAATTTACTAAACCCACACGTCGATTGTCGGTACCTATACTTAGTGAAGCTATAGCAAATCATCATCAAAGTACCTAGTGGTAACTAAAAACCATGTTTCTAACTAACAACAGGCGTAAGCAGGTGATAAAACAACTCGTAAATTACATAGTTGTATAAATTTGTTTTAACTATAATTTCTAACAACCGGATGTGCTTATATGACATTTAAGTTGTAGATGCTACGATATTTATTTAGTTAATAATGATTCCTTTGTATTGTTGACAGATGGCACAGTTGATAACTGTGCAGTTGAACAAGCCCGAGCAGCAACCGCTCGGCTTCCGTCTGCAGGGCGGGAAAGACTTCGGCACACCTCTCGTCGTACAAAAGGTCAGTAAATGAGACATGTCGTGTATATATCCGGTTATTAATCGAATGGGTATTGCCTGACCACGTGGCTTTCGTGGTCCAAAATTATGGACATTCAAATTGAGAAATTGTTATACCAAATGAGTCATTAAATTTGTAGGTGGTATGACGTGTACCAGCTAGGGAAGCTGAGAGGGTAGCACAGGGCCTGATAATTTAATTTCTTCGGTTACTATAAAGCTATACTAGAGAATACTACAGTAGCCTATAAAATACCGGATGGTGCATTTAACCCTACAAATACAGCGTCCATGGACTTTTAAGTTAGATAGCGAATTCTTTCTAGGGTTTTTTAGGTGAAATAACCAACCCAAATGGTATTTGGTTTTAAATCTTGTGTTAGCAGTAGGACATTAATTAATCTAAGAAAACAAAAAAATACTGCACCGACAGGCAAATCAGCCCGGAATTAGTGTACACGTAACAGTGATCAAAGCAAACGGAACATAAGAAAGGTATTTACAGCTATAAACATAATCCATTGAAGTTATTATATTGCAATATCATCTACTTAGTTACGACGTTATTTTGTAGTTGTTTAACTGAAACATTTCGTTCGAAAACTTTTTGGGATACAATGCGAGCTTCGTGATAATATCTTTGATCTCGTTTTAATGTAACAATCAGAGATATAACCGCGGTCCACAAACAAGTAGAGATGTTTGCTGTCGTCCGCCCACGCGTGGTGGCCGGTCGGCACCGGGACGATAACCACCCAACCACATTTTTTTTTCTGTGTAGACACTAGACTCACGTAGGTTCTTGTAAAGAGAAAAAGTTTAAATTTGTGGCATATATAAGTATCTACGTACGTCTTTGTCATGATTTCAGCCAAAAAATGTCCACCTGGATAAATATAGGCCTGGCCGTTCTACAATAACCGGTCATTTACTGCTCGCGTCCAGCGGTTTCCCGCGACCTTCACCAGGTCGTCGGTCCCCCTTAGATTCCTAGTGCAGTGCTTAAAGTAGGCGGATGTGTTTATCTCGAAAACAGCAGCTCTAAAGTCCATCAAAGCAACCACTCACTGTAGTACCTAGCGTTGCATTGAAACTATCAAATTAATAAACGCGTTGAAATCGATTCTACCACAAAGAAAAAAAAAACTGCGGATTCAACTATTTCAACTATTTTAGAGTTCCAATACTTCAGTGCAACTTCAGAATTAAGCGAAGAGCCTTATTTGCTCCGGAGATAAAAAAATGAACGGACTTACGGCTGATATAGGGGATAACCGCAACCTATACATTGTCTTCTGATATCAGAATGTCAGAAGACTATTCAATGGTTGCTATCATCAGCAATGTCCGTAGTTCGGCGGCCCACGTCATTGGTTTGATGATGATATTAGTTTATCTCGCTTATCCTGTTATCAACGTGCCTAATGCTGCTTGGACTTACCCAAAATCCAAACAAATACGGTACATACAAAAACGGTTGTACCAATGAGTAAGGAAGGGCTATACATTGTCATGTTTGCAGTTTCCATGTCGGGAGAATAAACTGACGTAACAAACTATGCAGTCTGATGATCAAAGCTTTAATATTCAAAACATTGATGAATTAGTGTAATTTATACTAATGAAAACATCGCTGTAACCGCGTTTCGCTGTCCTATATCGGCTTCCTGTTATAGTTCTGCATTCGATTCTAAGCTATTTTTAGGCGGTTGCGGAATATCAAAGCCAAATATCAGTCTGTCTGTATCGCATTGCCCTCCTCGCGCGCCCTACTAACATATTGTAGATTTCATTGATGACGTTCTAAGTAATAACATTTTATCCGGGTTTTAGATATTCAAATAAAAAAACTTGTTAATGTGTACGTACAGCTAGGCTAGTGGAACTACTTAAGTATGTATCAGTTAGAGATATGCGGGTTGGTGCACGATTAGTTTATCCGAAGGAGCTTTTACCAACTCATTAACTGTTAACCAACGATCATAGAAAAGACTGTTAACTGACCCCGTTGAATATTCGGTTCGGATCTCTAACGAAAAACACATCAAGAATAGGTGTCCACACTTCAACAGACTTTTAGTTCATTAATTTGTTGAATGTAGTCCTATAGTAATGATAGTTCTATAACCAATACTTTTTATTATCTCTATCGACTACTTTTTCTCAGGGTAGTATAATGTAGATTGACGATAGATACGATCACGATCGTAGTCCAAATTAAAAGAGTTACTCGAAGTGCGATTTGTAGTTACAATATACACCGAACAATAGCGTTGTAAGAGAACGGCATGATTTGACTATTAGATTAAAGAATCGAGATAAAAATTAGCCTAGCCTACATGGAAATATAAAAAGTTAATGAACCCGTGGATACACATGCCGTTTCGAATGTACGGTATGCCCGCGCGAACTATGTTACGATCTTCTAAGTATTTATTCTGTGGTCCGTAATCCGTTTTAAGTTAATGTAAATTGAAGCTAGGTTTTTTTCAATTGTCGGAAACTTATTGTACTTAATTTTATTTCGCAGTTATTCCAAATTCACGAAACTGTTTTCAGTTTATCGATACACTGATTTACGGTAAAATTTAGATAAGTGCCTAGTAGGCAGACATAGGGTGTCCCAAATGTTACAGTAACAGCGATATGAAAATCTAATCTAATTACAAATTCAGTTAGCAGCAAAGCTATTTCAGGCTGCAAGTTCAAACACGTGGAGAATAGGTACCTACTTCTATTCGAGAGTTGATACGTACGGAACACTCGCAGTGTAACTATTAGCACTTGATATTTTTTTGCTAGCTCCATCATAGCCGATCGCTCGTATCGAGTATGACGTTTAGCAATGTCAATAGCAGATAGCACACGAAGGCAGGTATTTGCCCTCCCCAGTGCCAACGGTACTTTTTCTTGTATGCTGATGGGTTACTTATGATGTCAGTAATTGTGTTCTACTAAATAGATGTCAAGCGAATCATGTAAGTACGTCGGTTTATTGAACTTGTATATTGTCAATATTTAATGACTATAAATTAAACCCTGTTATGATAATAGGCCTTGTAATACATGGCGAGTCGCTTTATGTTATTCTATTGATGAATGATGTGACCCGGATATTCAGAAGATTTGCGATTTTTGTTTATCTGAGCACGAAAATCTTTTTTGAAAACAGTTAGATGATTAGCGATGGCCATAAAACAGTTCATAGTAACAGGTGCACCACCTATTTTTATTCCATCACCCATCTTAAGTTCAGAAGCTAATTCAATTACATCCCTTACAAAGTTTAAAAATAAAGTGCAAATAAATATTATTACACGATTCACAACATGTTGTTTTTACGACTTCCAGACTTGTTCCAGACAGTAAACGATTTGCAGTTGCCATGTTATCATTATTAAGTACACAGTTTATTACGGCCCTTTTAAAAATTAAACGTGTCCTCCATCCTTTTCAATCGCTCATGTAAACTCACTCATATAGGTACCATAACAATATGGATATTTGTTTTCCTGCATTGTGTTTACGGCTGAATATAATGAAGAAAATTATATGGTTATACGGGTATCCCCACATTGGCCGCTGCGTACTTACACACAAAATAAGTTCTGTAAAACGGCCGTCTTTGACTTCGCTTGCTTATACATATTTCGCAATGAACTTTGAAGGCTTCTAAAAGGGTCCGTGAAAGATAATCCTCTATTCAGGACAGGTTTTTAAACTTCGACTGCATTCCTGTCTGGAATACGTCACCGTTTGTTGCCCACCTACGTCTGCGTTATCAAACATATTATTTTCGCTAATGTTACAGAACAGTACGTGCTCCAAATATAGATCAAACAAAAGCTCATAAAACGTGGTGTCCCTAATTAGGAATCTGTGCATACAATAGAAATATCTCTGTTAAATGCGTTAAATGTTCAAAATTGGCCAAAAGTGTAATTTTATTTTTCGCAATGCCTGTTTATGCAGCACTATTTTTAGGACTCCCATAGTTTTTGCTGCAATAGTACCGGCAAATTTATAGAGATATTTTTTAGCCAGTGTTCACTGGTTTTATACATATCATTTCTAGGAACAAAAGTGATTTGGATTGCCAGTTAAGTCCATCACAACTTTCTATAAATTTCGGGGGTAGTGTTTATGTCCACGGCCACGTACCAGTTTCACTCTTATTAACCGGAATCGTAGAGCTGGCCGGGCATTGGCTGTTGCGTAAGTATTCGGGTTCTGTCGTTTATATGGAACACAATCTGAGTCACGTACCGGCAGGGATTTGTTTTGAAATTAGAACGCCGTGCAGCGACAACAACGCCTTCTGTGGATTATCGCTATTTGTCTATTCCAATTACCAACCTACCGCGCAGTGTCGAACGATAGCTTATATTTAGCCATTTGTTGACGAGTAGGTCATTTTAAATATAATAATAAATCACACTTTAGAACAATTAAATTGTTATACCTAGTAATAATTAACAGTGAACAGCAGAATTAGCTGTTTGAATAGTATTCTGCGAACAGCGGTAGAGGAGGAAACATGTTGTTTTAATGTTAAATAGCTACAATGTGTCTACTTAATTACAATCAGGTGCTGACATACTTGGATTGTTATTTACAAACTAAACTGATATAAAATTGAACTTTTAAATTCTGCTCTGTGTTTACCTAACAAAACGTTAGGTACTTTGATACCCTTAGCCGTGCAAGTCGTGATCTTGAGACGCGAGTGGTTGCACACATCGAGGGAAGAATAGGCAGACAATAAAGAAAACATAATACGGCTCGGCCTCGCGCGGTCAGGGCGGCGCGGCGGACTTGCATTTAATCTCTTGTTCTTGTAGTTCTGGCGCCGTATATGGAAGGCGCGCGTGCGCACCGCTGAGGACACACTACACTGTACATAATGCCGCGGGATACAAAAGCTTCGAGACCATATGTTCATACTTGTACGAAAGAGCCGCAAAAAACATGAATGTCGAATCGGATATTTCCGTGAGGAAGTAGGCTGTACTCACTTAATAATTTTTGTTAATCATTCAATATGTAAGTACCTATTTTAAGAAAGCAAAGTTAAAGTTTTCTTTATGCTAACTTAAGGAAATTGCACTTCTATAGGTAAGTATTTTTATTCTTTGGTATTTAGGGGTCAGGTTAGTCATCCATTACCGGTAGTGCCCATAAACCGGAAGGAAACAGCCGTCATGTCGGCGGCAGGGGGAGTGAAGGGGGTTGTGGTTGTAGGTTCTTTGCAATGTCTGTCTCGAGTATGTGTCACTTTTTATTAGTCCTCGTCGCGGTTTCTATATGGACGATCGTGATACGCATGAGTCGAATTGACGTGCTTACGACCGTAAAATAATTAATGGTTTTTTAATTGTGCTCTATAAACAACAGCTACCTTCAAACTTTATCATAGAATATTCTGGCTGCAAAGAGTAAGTAGATGTTTTACCTATTGATTTGCTAGCTTTAATAATAATAAGTAAATCTTTACACTTCCGTTTGTTTTCGTATCAATGTAGACGTGTCTCGTACTGTTTATTTTAATGTTTGTTTATTTTAGGCTGCACCTTGGGTTAGGTGTTGGGTAATTATAGAGCTCGTAAATTCTGTGTAACAGTTCGGTACAGCCTATGAATCAGTACGGTTTTTACTATTACAACACGGTTCTCGTCACCACTTCACTACTAATGATGTTTACTATTGCTCAAGTAAAGGTGCATGTTCAATGACGCAGCGGGTCATTAAAAAGTTAAATCGTTGTCTCTACAAGACACGAATAATTAATTATACTTAGTTAAAGTGTTCTAGACATTTTACAGTTTTACGACTCAGATTTCTTAACGACGTTGATGCTTCGATCTGATAATGCGTGGCCTAAAATAAATCTTCGCTCCATAAACGATCTCCATCCATAATAAATTAATAGGCATACTAAGTCATGGAAAATTTGATGGCTGCATCTATCAAAATGTCATAACATTGGTGCTCAGGCGAGGCATGCGAGGGATCTGGACGCACCAATTTTTAACAGACAGATTCGGTCATTGATTCATCAAATTTGTCAATTTAATTTATTTTAGGGTTCCGTAGTTCTTATTCTTAGCACGGAAGGGACAAAATCAACTTGAAATATATTCATAATTATTAAGTATGTATTACGGTATTACATAGTTTAACAAAGTACTTAGGTATTAATATTTTTCATACATTGTCATAGAGACGTTTGACTAAAGATTCTTACACGCTGCCAATAAATCTTAACACGAAGGCCAGACAGACAAATAATAGACTTCTCAAGTCAATGCCCGCGGTTTTTCTGCGTAAATCATCACCCCAAATAACTTAAGTGTAGATATCTAAGATTATTAGAGATGAAAATCGGGAAATCTCAGGAAGGGCAATCGAGACTTTTCGGTATTGAAAATTTTGCCTTAAAATTAAGAAACACCTTCTTTTCAGACGTCCATACAAAGGTATTATTACATCGGCATTTAAAAATAAATCGTGACAACTTGGCATTCAAACACACAGCTGTTTTGTTCATAAGTACATTTTAAAATTCCTTCATTTAAATTTGTATATTTTAACCACTAGGTACTAATTACATCCATTTTTAAATTTGCACGCGAAAGCAAAAAAGTTGGCATTTATACACGAGGCGATCCAGACGAGCTGCGCGCGCGCTGATCTCATGTTGACGTCACCACCGCAGCTTCCTTCCGCTCCGCACCCCGCTCCTACCCCGCATTCCATATTAAATTATACATTGACTTCAGCATGTTACTACCAGTATGTAGGACTCGATATAAACCCATAGGACCAAACGCAAACCTGTTTTGCTCTGTGGTTACTCAAGTAGCGATTTTTGACCTTCTGAAGATTTTTTCGACCAATCGACATTACTACAGTGTACTTATGTACGATATAAAATTCGCCAAAGTGGTTATGACATCGCCAATATGAGACTGACGAAACCATTGATTAAAATATTGGATGTATTGACGCACGATGATATTGTTGACGCATGCATACGATATAGGTAGAAAGAAAACCTATAAATACACAGTACGGTAGCTGCCAACCATTGACAAAGTTGTTAGCTTTGTTTTCTATATGTAAGATTATTTGAAACCACCAATCTGTCTGCAGGTACCTACAGCCTCTCGATTAAGTCCTTAATTTAAAGTCATCTATACAGCTATAGTAAATTATAGGCTGTAGCCGTAATCGTTCTGAATAGTTACAGTCCTACCTACATTGAGTGTAGACCTTTTCATGAATGTTGTGATGTTATGCAGGGAAGACGTTCGAATAAACTCGATGGAAACACCGTGTCTATCTGATTCCCGGATTCCCAGCTCATTGTCCAAGCGGATTAGCTGGACTAGGGTCAATAAACTGTTGAGTTTCTGATAATTTGTTCACCATGATGCATGTGTTGTTGGCAGGTGAACGGCGGCAGTGCGGCTGAGCGCGCCGGCCTCCAGGCGGGGGATGCGCTGATCCGCGTGAACAACACCGAAGTGTACACGCTGCGCCACCAGGAGGCGCAGGACGCTATCCGCGCCGCAGGAGCCAACCTTGAACTCATCGTACAACGGTATGAACAGCCTGCAATACAGCAGTGGCGTAGCTTGCCTTAGACGGGCCCTGTATCAAAATTTGTTGGGGTGCCCAAATGAAGGTTAAAGAATTTTCACATATGAAGGGTAAGAATAATCACACACGTTCGGGGCCCCTGGAGCTCGGTGGCCCCGTATCACTGATACGGCGGTAGCTACGCCCCTCAGTACAGCAACACATGGCCTCTCCATCTAGCGATCAATATGAATGCCTCAAGTGCTTCAAAGGCCCTCAAAGTGCATGTGACAAATAAGGTTCGCTCATCACAACCATCGGCAAAATGTGAAGTATGTAACAGTGCAACGTACTGAAACCTCTAACCCGTCATACAATTCTATCTTTTATACTGAAGCCCTCACTGAAGCCGATGTGCATTTTGCTGGTATAAAGAGCATATAACAAAGCACTACATTTTTATTAAAGGTAATAGCGAAATTGTCTGCCATAGATCATTTGATAAGCGGTTGGGCCGGGTGAGAAGGGTTAACAATTTGACCTCCACGGTGCTGGCAGACCGAGTCTATGAGAGCATGGTTGACTGTCTGTCCCTATTACCATGTACAAAAAGCCAACAAAGTTAGCAAAAAATCGATACCTAATACACGAGCTAACGATAAAGGCTCTTCAAAACTATAGATTTTTAGAACCACATTTGCATTTTTCGTTTGAGACTGTAAAATCGAGTATTGAGTTGCGTTTCAGTAAGCATTCGGATGCCAACTCTAAAGGCCATCTGAAAAAGATCGCCTGTAATGTGGCATTTTTAATCCTAACTGATATTAAAAATATTAAAGGAATTGCTAAAGATTATTAATTGAATACGAACTGGTTTTAAAGCTTCTGATGTGATTTTAAAGGCGCTGACAAGTAATTACGATTATGTCACGTTATTACGAACAGTTAATGCAGATTGATGGGTGTGAAGAATGTAATTTCCTTTGAACGCAACAAAAAAATACTTTCTTCCAAATTGGCGCGTCGTAGTATTTATGTACGAGACCGAATGCCTCTGATTGGTGCTTTTTGTTTTTACGGAACTATAACATGCAAGTAGACCTTTACACTTAAGGATGTCATCTATTAGTTTAATTAACGTTATTTTAACTCCCACAGTGGCGGTGGCACTTGGCGTCCGTCAGTGACCCCTACCGGCAGCCTGCCGAGGCCTGGCTCCCGGCCTTTGGGCGGCCCCCCGACCCTGGTCACCAACACCTCGCTGAAGGCCACGCCCCAACCCTCGCGCGCCTTTGGCTCCGGACACAACAACAGTGCCAAGCCTTTCGGATACGTAAGTAATATTTGTATAACACCTTGAGGAAAAGCAGACCAGTTTGGAATCTCGGCAATTATGAATCATAAGTGCCGTAGATTTCTATAACGGTTATTAATTTACATGTTAGTGTTATTTGATTTGACAACAATGTTAGCCAAGAACAAACAAATTTTATGTCTTCCTTGGAAAATATTGCAACTTGAATTTATAAAGAGTCATTATACTAGAATCCTGGTGAACGAATACAATTAGATATAGGTAGTTATTATTAAATGAGTCATCAACACAAATAATAATAAACTTGAATTCATTATCTATTCTGATAAGTTTATCAATATACGAGGTGAAATCCAAATAATAAACATTCATATATCGGCATCGATTGCAGATGAACGGCAACGATTCAGTGAAGAGCGTGGTGAACAAGCAGTACAACACGCCGGTCAACATGTACAGCGACAAGACGATAGCGGAGACCCTCTCGGCGCAGACCGAAGTCCTGGCGGGAGGCGTGCTCGGGTAAGCCACCATGAACTCTGAGCCTAGTTGAATGTTCTTGAAACAAGTCATAGTGCTACTCTCCCCAGAAACGATACTGAATCTATCCCAGTGAAAAATTAACATTGCTAACTGTCCAGAATTCATGTTTCAATAGTAGAAGGCTAGGCGTTAGCTTCCTGAAACTGATTAGATATTCTGATTGACAGAGTAAACTTTAAGAAAAATGAGAAGACATACGACGCAGAGAAAAGCGCCGTTTTCAAGGTTCTACAGGAGGAACAAAACGATCCCGAGCCAGGTAAAGAGAACAATACATTAGCAATTCACAATAAGGAAACAAAAATACATGGGACAACAATAACATAGCAGCTAAATATGTATTTAATTAATTTTAAATTATTTGTATTGAATGATAGATAGCATTCTCGATGGTATTTTAAGTTAATTTCTGATTGAGCTGTGATAATTGAAAGGTAAATTAATAATAAGTAATATTTGCTACAATATTACGAGAACAATGAAGAAAATATACGCATGATGAATAATATGCATTAAGTGAAACAATAAGACTGCGCGTTCAAAATTGAAATAGGTATATTAATAAGGACGCGACCAAAATTACTAAAATATCTGAATTGGCATAGTAGAAGTGAGCCAGGGCGCGGCACCCGCCGCCGCCCCGGCGCCGCCGCCGGTGAGCGGGCTCCGCCACGTGCAGGCGCCCATCACGAGGCCCGACGCGCCCGTCAACAACACCGGCGGCTTGCCCCCCGGTCAGAACATTTGCGAGGAGTGCGAAAGGCTCATCACGTAAGTCGGACGACACGCGCGGGCCGACACGGTGGCAAATGTCGCAGGCCGAACTCCGTCTCGCGTCCGACACGTCCGTCTCGGTCGATATATCCGCGGTTGCGCAATTGCATTTCTCTCGGGCAACGTATCTTAGGGATCGTCGGGGAGAGCTTCGTCCTCGAACAGCGAGCGCAGGTAATAACCCTATGTTGCGGGCCAGCAGAGCCTTCTCACTTTTACTCGCGAGCGAGCGTGGCGCGAGCGGGCACGCCGTGCAGCCTGCACCGCACGCACCGGTCGCGGTCGCGTACGCCGCGCGTGGCCGCGTCGCCGCTGCCGTCGCCGGCTCCGCCGCGCGCGTGCGCGGGCACGCAGACGCCGACGCCGGTGCAGGAGCTGGCGCCCGAGCCGGCGCACCGGCGCAGCCTGCCGCTGGGCTGCCACGAGGTGCTGCCCGACGGGCGCGTGGCGCTCGGCGCGCCCGCCGTGCCGCAGCCGCAGCCGCACCGCACGCCGCTGCCCGTTGTCAACGACACGCCCTATTGCTCCGACTGTAATCGCTACATTATGTAAGCGACGCCCCCACGGAATGCCTTGACGTGTTTGCGGCCGTGTCGACCTGTGCACTAGACTGTCGTGTAGAATTAAACCGTTTCGGTGTCCTTCGTGTTGCGACTCCTCCCTCCTCTGTTTTTGTAAATATCCTTTGGATGCAACGTCGCGGGGAGCCGCGACACGTAAGTTAGTACTTATATCGTGGTTCGGGCGTTTCATTTCATCCGATTGATTCATTCACGATATTTGTGCTAAATCGCTGAAGATCATCTCTCATTCATTAATCGACTCCATCTTTTACTTTCATACTTCTAGTAGTTAGGCGGAATGAAATAATTTGTACGGCGCAGCTGTATATCTTCATCACTCAGCATGTCCTCATAGCGCTATCAAAACATATAATATACATTTCTTTAGATGAGCACCATTGTAATTATTGCGTGGCAGAATTGGACGAGCACGAGTAATTCGGTGAGCATGTTTGTAGCGAGTAACAAAAGTATACAAATGTTTATGTAGAAAAATTATGTCAGTCTGCATAATGTAAATAATTCAAAGTGGAAATAAGGCAAACTCTTATAAATATTTATATATGAGATTTTTATCCATTTCACGCTTATACCATATATGACACCCCCGCTGTCTGTAATCCGCCGTTCACTGACGGAGTGCTTGTATGTGATAGCGGTGTGTTCGTGCGCATCAAGGACAAGAATCTGCACGTGGAATGCTTCAAGTGCTCGACGTGCGGCACTTCACTCAAAAATCAGGGATACTACAACCTGAACGGGAAGCTTTACTGTGACATCCACGCTAAGCTCGTCGCACGCCAGAACCCGCCCGCGCCCAACCTCGACCCCGTTACCGTACCTCCGTGAGTTCATCATCACATTTTTATTCTTCATTATATTTATGCACTACAGTGCACGCTATTTTAATTAAGTTTAAAGTAACGATGTTCCTGTTGTTAACCCATTTCTCTTAATTGACCAATTAAACTGGTTGATCTGGATAGTAGTTTTGGTCAGAAGTGAAATGGCACAAAATACTGGTGACGTTACTTTTTCTTAATGTGAATACAGTGCATCATTGGCCTTCATAACTATTCGGATGTCTCTAAATATTGATTTATGTACAGCGGTGCTCGCATCCCGACCAACACGTACTCGACTCCGCTGCCGCCGCTGGCTACCAACAACTACACAAATGGCTCATCCTCAATGTTTAGCGTAAGTAATAGAAAGCAATAAAGTATCATTACTACCTTTACCTATTTACTTCGAACTAGCAGTTGAGCTTATAGATATTTTGTAGGATGATCTAGCCCAACTAAATTTCAAACCAATTTCGGCCGGCAATTTATACCAGAACCAGAACGGAGATTTTACTGAATTTACAAGATGTTGCAGGCTGCAGCGACGTGTTTTTAAACTCTTAGGCCCCATCTACTGATCTAGTCTTATGCCCTACAGACTGACAGGTAGACACAAATACAAAATACAGTTTTATCGTATAAATAACTCTTTCCTTCTCTATCAGCAGTTTAGTCACACATTAGATCAGATCATCTACATATATGAAGCCTATGCACTTTGATAATGCTAAGTAATCCTTCGGTACAGCCGTCGAGCAACTTGTCGGGCCCGAAACCTTTCGGCTCGTCCATCGGATCGGCGTACTCGCCGTCGCTGTCTCCGCGCTCGGCGCCGATGTCGCCGGCGCGGCCCGTGCAGGCCCCGTCCGGGCCCGCGCCCGCGCCCGCCCCCGCGCCCCTCATCGCGCCCCCGGCGCCCGCACCCTTCGCGGCCACACCCTTCGCGCCCAGTAAGAGAGTCACTTTTGCAATATAAATTTCTTAAGTTAGGTACTACGATACCTATAATAAAACGTCTAAAACTGTCACCGTAATTAAATTTACTGACAACTTCGCGAATTAAATTCCACTCTAGTCTCAAAGACAACGGGTGGAGTTGGTATGATTAAGGGTTATAACGTAAAAGTTCTTAGAAGAGGATTCCTACAAATTTTAAATAATTGTATGTTGACAGTTTTGGATACAAAAGATATTTTAAGAACACAAGTAGAGTATTTTTATAGTGTTGGGAATTTTATTTTTATACCTATATTTACTTAAACCGTTTACTAGTCAATTAGTGATGCAAAAAGTAGGTAATAACTATCTCCAGTGATAATTTTATATTTTAAAACAACATTGAACGATTTTATTGTTCGATTGAAAATGTAATGCTTTCATTTTCATAAAATCCTATCATAGATACATTATCTGTAACGTGTGTAATGAATTCGTATCATAGTAAATTAAACACTTAGATTTATACATACTAATAAAACAGAAAAGATACTAATAACTTCATGGGTATTCATTAATGTATAGACTATAGATTTCTTATAAATGACACACAATATTATGATGTAAATTTCATGTTATGTAAATTCAAAATTAATGTTCATTAGGTGAAAATCGTTGTGTTCTGGTTGGTGCACTGTGACTTACTCATAAAATTATTAGATTCTTAAAATACAATTTTGGAATTCAATAGGAAACGAGTTACTGAAATTAAACATTATAAGATACATTATTTATTTTCGACAGAGGCCCCAGTTTCCCTTTTTAAAGGTAATTTATAAATAGGCGCAGTTCAGCTTGTCATAGCTATTTATTTTATCGATGTACATAATTTAGTAGGAAACAGTGTGTATGCGCTACGCGGGCAGCCGATGTCAATAGCAGCCGCAGCATTCAAATAACTACTGCCCTGGCACTGTCGATAATGCGTTACATAATAAAATAATAATGACTCTATTATACTTAACATTCTATCGCTTCTATAGTTTGGTTTTATTTAGCTTACGTCTATCTACGTTAAGTGGCTTCTTCAAATTAACTAATATTTTCTTTCATCTATTTTTCTCCTCCCACTTTAACCATCTAACTCTTTAACTCACTAACAGCACAAAATGTAAAAAGCATTGTGTGGCCCCCACCTCCAATTCCTTCTGATGGTGAACCGCCAATATATGATTCGATCCAAAACTTGGCAAGTCCTACTCCCAACCAGCAACTGCCGCCGGGAATGGTCAATAAAATGTGCTCTAGCTTAGACTCCAATATTGCTAACGTTCAGCAACAGACTGCGGAACAATCTTTAAGTTCCTTAAAACAAAACGAAGAACTTACATCTAGCGTGTCTTACGCCTCTGCTGCCATGTCCTCTGTCTCTGCAACATCTAAGTCGGAATCTATCGTCCAAAGTAACCAATCGCAATTACTGCAAGAGACGTCATGTCGTACTGTACAATCATCCATGCAGTCTTTTTCTCAAGAATCCTCTGAAAGCCAAAGTTTTACAATTTACCAGACTCAAGGAGATACATCTGAGCAAAAATTGTTAGAGAATCCTATCGATACAATTAAGAAGGTCAAGAAAGCTCAAATAACCGAATCTAAAGAAGCTATGGAGTCCAAATCCTCTACAGAAATTCAATCGTTGAACTTGATAGAAACAGCTCAACAAGATAACACACCTAAAATAAACAAAAGTCTAAACAATGACGGACCACATAAAGAACAACGAGGAACGGAAAATATTGAAGACAATTCTCGCAATACGAAACTCATCGATGAAAATACTACTTCACACGTTCAAGAAACTCAATTTTTAGGCCATACAGAAAGCAATCAAGTTATGCAAGACCAACAAAATGTAACTTCTGAAATGAAGTGTGCAAAATACGAAGAAAAGGGAGATAATAATAACAAAGGAATTACAAACCCAAGAACCGAGATTTCGAAAACGGAGTTAATGCAAACTAATGCCAATGCTAGTTCTGTACAATGTTTCACGCCTTCTTTGGTAGATGCGCTTACTATTGCACCAGATCGTCCTTATTCGCCGTTACCGCCTCCACCACACCCGTTAAGTACGGTTGGCCACAAAGGTTCAGATGAAAAATCCGTTCAAAGTTACGGTGAAGATAAATCACACATACAAGATAATTCAGAATTAGTAAATATCAACCAGCAATTACCGGCGCAACCTGCTTCAATGTATACGCACGAACCAAAACGTGGTATAACACCCGTACCACCCATAAAAGCATATAATCCACCTGAGAAGATTAATCCCCCTGTAGCCATGCCTGAAGAGACAAAACCATATATTCCGCCTGATTTTAAAATTTTGGTAGAACCGAAAGTACCACGTGATTCGACTTCCTCACCATTGATTGACGCTTTAACTACAGCACCTAACAGGCCATTTACGCCGATAATGTCGTACAATGAGCCAGTAAATCGGGGATCTCTTAAGGATGCATTAACTATTGCTCCGGATAGACCTTACAGTCCGTTTTATTCAAACAATATCAATAAATCCACTCAGTACATGGCTACTTCTACACACAATTCGCAAATATACGAGACAAGTACATCTGATATTGTTAAACCGATTGCTACTCAGACATCAACCCAAAGCACTGACAAAGCGCACTCGGAATTTTCAACAATTCAAAACACATGCAAATTGCAATCATCTTCCGAAATATCTGCATTTAAACCAGTCACGAAACAAGTGTTTCCACCGCCACAGCCGGAGGAATTTTGCCAACTAACAAACTTTCCTCCTTTAAGTAATGATCTGAAATCTAACTTCACAAAATCCATGAGCACAAAACAAGAAACTAAACAATCAGAATCGATGACAATGCAGCATTCTTCTTTTTCAACAAACTTGGCGTTTCAAGGACATTCATCCGTTAAAAGTGCTCAAAACTATTTCGAGCACTTAGACAAAAAGGAATCTTACTCTTCAACAGCAGTTAGATCAAAATCTGGATTACATAAACCTGATAGTATTCCTCCATATCAAAGAAATTTTGAACAATTGCCCTCGCAAAGAGGCATCACTCCAGAGCTTTATAACGCCCCAGCTATGCTACAAAGACCCGTTACACCAACAACTGGTCCTCCAACCAAACCAAGAGAAAAATCTTTAGAACCAAATCCTACTTATGTTACAAGTCAGCCATCAACTCCTAATATACCACAAATTAAAACACCAGTTCAACAGCCGCCTGTACAATTCTATAAAGACACCCCGATTACTATGACTTTCCAACCCGTATCTGACAATATTCTAAGAACTTCACCGATGCGTAGTCGACCAACTACTCCAAGTTTAATTAATAAACCTGCACCTGTAATACCTCACTACCAGATGAATTTGGTTGCCGTGGAACATATGGCACCAGATAGCCATTTGTATGAACCTTCTAGTCGAGAACCTAGTCGATCACCTACGCCGAAGCCAAGATCCCATTCACCAGCACCGGGACCTCCTCCTAACCCGTTAAAAGCTCAAGCACCTCGTATTAAAGAGTCTGTTCCTCCGTACTATTCTTCAGATTCATATTATGTTACACAAGATGCTCCGACTTTCTACAAGGAACGCGAAATTGCGCAACAAAGTGCAGCACAGCTGTATAATACCGCTAGTATGCATAACTGGGGACAAAACCAAACTCCAAATATAAGAGAGCAGATGCATTCAAACACCGGATTTAAAAGCGAAAACTATACTAAAGGTGATATGAAATTTAAGGAAGACTCTATGACTCATGAAAATTACGGACAAAGGCAAATGCAGTCTCAGAATGTTGTTGAACAAGGCAACACTACAGTACATACTACAAGGAAAACATTTGAAGAATTTGAGAGAACGCAATCTGCAAAAGTGATAGAAATCCAAAAAGGAGGTTCATCGTTTTCTGGGGCATATGATCAAATGGAGTCTAACATTCGACCTCCTAATATTAATACTAAACAAGTTTTTCCACCTCCAATCATGAGTTTGCCAACTGCCCAGCAGACGTCATTTCTTAACCTTACTAATGAAAATATTGAGACCGCCAGTAGAACAGTAGAAAATTATGAACCAAAGCCTTCGATTTCTGGTGCTAACCTAGGTCCAGTGTGTGATCCTACCCCATCGACAGGTCCGAGTGTAGGAGCTGCCGCTCGGGGCAAAACTTTCGGTGTGTCGTCTGCACCAAAACGAGGAAGGGGAGTTTTGAATAAACCTGCGATGCCTGGTTCCCGCGTGCCACTATGCGCTTCCTGTAATGGGCATATTAGGTGATTCAAATGTAAAGCGTGTTGTTAGTGTTTTGGGTGTTGCATGAAAACAATAATAACAGTAAAAATGAGTGGTTTTAGATTAATGTGTCTTAGATAATATTAGTATGCATTTACATATTTATAAGCAGATACTAACTTAAGTACGGGAATAAACTTACGTACTGTTAATTAACATGTTTGTATATGTGTGTTTTTGATTTTCTAACAGTTAACGAACCGTCAACAACAAGCAGCGCACATAAAACGGAATTCAAAAGTCCGGCTGAAGAAAGGCTCATTAGGAAGATGGCAAAAATGGCTTTAAATGGATATGAAATCGGCATACAAAGAAAAATAAAGCCTGCAGATCTCATTCAGTCTATGGCTGACAAAATTCAAGACACTGTAGTGACTAAACATCCCCTCAATTCTGACGCTTTATCTTCAGAAGAAAACAGTCGGGACAATACGCTTAGAAGACCTATAAACAAAACTATTGAACGAGGTTACAAGACACCTGACACTATTCAAAGTATTGGAGACAAAATTAAAGATACTATTAAAAACAACCACCCCACACATCATATTAATTTTAATAATATCAATCCGCTTGTCCCGCCACCTTTACCAAGTTCTCCAATTCCGACATTTAATGTTCACAGTTCACTGATTGGTCATTCAATAAATGTTAATAATGATAAAAAGAAAAATGACTTCGTTCCGAAAATCATAAACTCTAACTTCCCATCAGATGATCGTTTAGTAAATAACACTGAAAAAACTCACAATGGCAGTGGTTACAACAGCAGCGATGATTCTCAGAAAGATAAAGTTGAATACATCAATACCAACACACTACGAAAGACCGGATTAGACAAATGTTCTTTTCTTAATAGCATGAATACAAACGGACTAAACACAAATAACGATATTAAAACTGAATCAAAGTTTGATAACTCTTATTCTAACACTTTAAATAAAAGAAAATTATTCGAAAAATCAGATACCGGCAAGTTTAATACTTTACCGAATGCGACTAAAGTAAGCGATAAAACCAATAATTCACATGAAAACAATACTTGGAACAAGAGTAACATTTTTGAACACTCTTCAACTGCTGAGAATATTAATAAAACCAGCACATTCCAGGAAGACGAATTTATTAAAAAGAAAGGATTCCCAAATAATCTTTATGATAATTCCCTATACACTTACAAATCGATGAGTAATCAGGATGATAGTTTGAATTCTTCTGAACATGAAAACGGCACGGATAATACAAAAGTTTACGCTGAGGATACAAAAATCATAACCGAGAACAACGATAAACAGGAAAATTCAGAGGAAGAAGTGGTCGTTAGACGCAGGCAAAAGAAAAATTCCAGAAATGATGATGGCAGAAGAGACTCTCATATTATTGCACGACCATTGAGCACAATGACATCTGTAGACGTAGCCGATGGACAATATCCCGTATGCCACAAATGTGACAAAGCTATAACCAGGTAATATAACTTTTTATGTGACTCCTACCACAGAATAGTTTCACAAGTAAGTTCAACATAAAATACGTGACAAGTGTTAAAAAAGCACGAGTGTTGTTTGTTTTTTTTTTCTTTTAACATAATTAACATTTCTTATAGTAGACAAAAACCTTTACTCATTAAGAAATCGCCAAAAGGCTAAAATGTTATTACTTTACACAGGGGACCATTCATAACTGCTCTGGGTCGCATCTGGTGTCCCGAGCACTTCATTTGCGTCAACGCAACGTGCAGGCGCCCGCTTCAGGACATTGGCTTCGTGGAAGAAAACGGCCAACTCTACTGCGAATTTTGTTTCGAACAGTACATCGCACCTGCTTGCGATAAATGCCACGCCAAAATTAAGGGCGTAAGTAAAAATATATTTCATGTTTAATTTTCCTCGTCTACTCTATCACCTCAGTTTCATAACCACTTTCTTTTTTACAGGATTGCTTGAATGCTATCGGCAAGCACTACCACCCAGAATGCTTCAACTGCGTATACTGTGGAAAATTATTCGGAAACAATCCCTTCTTCTTAGAAGATGGTCTGCCATATTGTGAAGCAGGTAATGTAACTCATACATCAGATATCGCAACTATTCAATCGTAAGGTGAAAACGACATGGAGTAAAAATGTGTATTGTCTAAATTATTCAGCAATCTTTGGCCCGGGGAGAAGAAAGAGGTAGACCATGATTTCATATTTTTCAGATTGGAACGAGCTGTTCACAACAAAATGTTTCGCTTGCGGCTTCCCCGTGGAGGCGGGCGACAGGTGGGTCGAGGCGCTCAACAATAACTACCACAGTCAGTGCTTCAACTGCACGGTGCGTATGATGAGACTCCTACTAAAATACACAATACATACACAACATCAAAACATAATAGGAAACGAAATTAATGAAAACATTGAACTGCACAAACTATCAGATGAGAACTTGGATATCTAGCAATTTTCTCTACTTGGAACATTTATTTCTTGCCTTTTTTTTGAGTCAATCTATTCTATCTACCGAACATAAAATAGTCAAAACTTTTTTAACCCTGCTACGTATAATCACTGAGCAATTTTCGTGATTATTTGTTACATTAAATAGATACATTTCAAATTAATTCATTAACTATTTTATATAAACAATTTTCATTCGATGCACCAGCCAATTCCCTTGTTAAATTTTCCCCCCACATAAACACGTAATGCGATACATTATTTGACCATTAGGCTGCGTTTCCATTGAAGCGGAGCGGGGCGGAGCGGGGCGGAGAAGAGCAGTGAAAAGTGGCAACTGTTTCCATTGAAGCGGTGCGGGGCGGAGCGGAGCGGGGCGGAGCGGGGCGGAGCTGGGCGGAGTGGAGCGGAGAAGAGCAGTGAAAAGTGGCAAATGTTTTCATTGAAGTGGAGCGGGGCGGAGCGGGGTTGAGCGGGGTGGAGCGGAGCGGTGCTGGGCGGAGTAGAGCGGAGAAGAGCAGTGAAAAGTGGCAAATGTTTTCATTGAAGTGGAGCGGGGCGGAGCGGGGTTGAGCGGGGTGGAGCGGAGCGGTGCTGGGCGGAGTAGAGCGGAGAATAGCAGTGAAAAGTGGCAAATGTTTCCATTGAAGCGGAGCGGGGCGGAACGCGGCGAAGCGGAGCGGGGTGGAGCGGGGCAGCGTGTTCATATATTGTATTCGAAACTCCGCTCAGCTCCGCTCTGCTCCGCTCTGCTCCGCTCAGCTCCGCTCTGCTCCGCTCAGCTCCGCTCTGCTCCGCTCAGCTCCGCTCTGCTCCGCTCAGCTCCGCTCTGCTCCGCTCAGCTCCGCTCTGCTCCGCTCAGCTCCGCTCAGCTCCGCTCAGCTCCGCTCAGCTCCGCTCAGCTCCGCTCTGCTCCGCTCTGCTCCGCTCAGTTCCGCTCTGCTCCGCTCAGCTCCGCTCAGCTCCGCTCCGCTCCGCTCCGCTCCGCTCCGCTCTGCTCCACTCTGCTCCTCTTTTCTCCACTCTGCTCCGCTCTGCTCCGCTTAGCTCCGCTCAGCTCCTCTTTTCTCCACTCTGCTCCGCTCAGCTCCGCTCAGCTCCGCACAGTTCCGCACAGCTCCGCTCAGCTCCGCTCAGCTCCGCACAGTTCCGCACAGCTCCGCTTCGTGCCCACCACTCGGCACCACAGCCTGCTCGACTCCGTTCTGTCCGGCTCGGGGCCACGTGTTCATTTGTTTTATTCGAAAGTACGCTCAACTCCGCTCCGCTCCTCTCCGCTCCGCTCCGCTCCGCTCCTCTCCGCTCCTCTCCGCTCCTCTCCTCTCCGCTCCGCTCCGCTTCGTGCCCACCACTCGGCACCACAGCCTGCTCGACTCCGCTCTGTCCGGCTCGGGGCCGCGTGTTCATTTGTTTTATTCGAAAGTCCACTCATCTCCGCTCCGCCCCGCTTACACTGTTTCCACTGATGCGGAGTGGAGATTTCGAGCACTGTGATTGGCCAATTCACGGTCCGCTCGGCCCCGCTCCGCCCCGCTCCGCTTCAATCGAAACGCACCCTTACCCAGTAACTAGTATTTTTATACATACAATTTCGGAATCTAAATTATTTAACATATCGATTGCATTTAAGTATGTTCTTGTAAATAAAAGAAAACCTAAATAACAAACATTTCATATCAAGTATTATACTTAAATATAAAAAGGTCTCGGTTTTTAAACTGGTCTTGAATAATATACCTACTTTAATATAGACGATTTAATTAATCTACCCACATCGGAATACAAAGCTCGTCATACGCTGCCACACTGTGATCCTACCCTCCCAATAACAATACTGTGTGTGCATTCATTAAAATCACAAATGTACATAATAACTTTACGATTATGTATTATATTATATATCGTCAACTTCCCGAAGTTCAGGAAGTCTATCATAGCGTGTTTCAATAGATGTAATTACCCATGACTTGATATTACTTAAATTGCTTGTAGAAATGCTTTCTGTTTCCGTTAAGGTTTGAGTAGTTTTGGCTATTTTATGTATCTTATTATTAATTTGGTTGATAAATAATATTATTATTACAATGTGCTGTCATGTTTGTTTGTAGATAATTAATTGGGTTTTGAGAGGCTAATCAATTGAGAATTTAAAAAAAATACGAAGATACAAGAAACATAATAGACTATTCATAATTATACCAATCAAATTGAAATTTAATATTTAATCATATATAACCATTTTCGTCTATCTTTATTACTTGCGCTGTTTACAGGTGTGCAAAAAGAATCTCGAGGGACAGAGTTTCTTCGCCAAGGGAGGAAGGCCTTTTTGCAAGACTCACGCCCGCTAGAAGTCCTCATCATATAATATATAACTCCGACACTGTTTACTCGACTACTACTTTTCGTCCCGTCTCTCCTTCTCCCATAACACCTCCTACCAACACGCCCTCGCCGCATAGAACAAGGAAGTTGGAAACGCCCCTCCACTTTGATGGAGGACTGTTTTCCGACATAAGAAGCACAGACGGAAAATTACTTAGCAAAGTTACTGTAGATCGGGTGCAAAGATCGACTACGCACGATGTCACCGATTCCCCCAGTATCATAGCGGATGAAAATAATTACGTTAACGATATTGTTAAAACGGAGACAATCACGAATGAAGATGTGATCACAGTGAAATTCACTCCAGTTCTGCTGGAACTTGATGCGCCGAGATTGCTGACACCATCACAATTAAAAACAGTCCCAGAGAAAAACCATATGGAAGCTGTTGATACTGTTAAAACGCAGACGGTTACGAGTGACGATTTCATCACATTAAGTTTCACGCCAGTGCTACCCGAACTCGGTTCACCTAGACTGGTAACACCGTCACCTGTGAATCCAATTCGACAGAAGAGTCCTGTTGAATATATCAAGGACAATTTCGAAGACTTGCAAAGCTATAAAATTGTAAGTTCATTGTGTAAGGAAAAACTATTTGATATGGATAATCGGGATTCAGTAAACAAGGTGAGAGGCGAAAATGCTGACAGTCTAAATACTTTGGAGACTGATAACAGGGGCCATAGTCCGCTGGCGAACCTTCTCATCTCAAAGCAGCTAACTAAAATAGATAGTTACTTGCAAGAGAGTCTTGAGATTTGTTCAGGTGTTAAAGATCGATTTACTCCAACACAATTTTTTGAGGGAGAGACCAAAGTCGATGAATCTAAAGAGCAAAAACATATTAATAATATAGAAACAAATATTGTAGAAGAATCACACCGGTTTGAATCAAGTGTACTAACTGCTAGAAGTCATGAGGAAGAAAAAACAAATGTTTGTGAAAAGGCTACAACTGAAAAAGAAGTAATGAAGAGTGAACCTTCATATAGTGAAGATTTTAACAGGATTAAGCCTAAATTAAACAGTGTCAGTGAGAGACAACCCGGAGTACTAAGTGCTATTTATAATATGCCAATACACTATCACGCAGCGATTCTATGTTTCTTATTAATTGTATACAATCTTGTATATCAATATATTAAACAAAACTGTCAAGGTAACAATAAAATCTGAAATGGAAAAAAAATATTGAATGTTTTGCATATTAAACTAGTCATGGAGTTCAGAGACATTTTGTTTCTAGATTTCAATCAATTTAAATTGTGTTATGATGTTAATTAAGTTGTAAATAGTCACAGTAACAAATCCTTCTTTCGTCTTTTGTGTATCAATTTAATTAATTAATCAATAATATCTTCTTTTAACAATTTGGTGCTTTTCACTACTACAAAATTTGCAGTATTGTGATATTTCACATTTTAAATAAGGCTTTGTAAACAGCTTCCGGAATGTTGCAGTAAACTGTTACTAACATTAACAGTAGTCCTTAAATATTTAAAGTCAACAAAGCATTAAAATTCGGAAATATTAAGTGCCTGTAATATGTCAACCTTGATATCATTGGTGCACCAACAATACCAGATATTTTGAGTTAAATAGTGTATGTGTAATCTTTAAGTTTTTATGAAGTAATGTCATCATTATATAATACAATGTTTATTATACAGCTATATTAAAATAAAATAAAAAAAAAATTGAATAATACCTAATGGAGTATACTTATTTTAAGAACTACCTATTTATTTAGACTTACTTTATTGCAGTTAATAAAGTATTTTATTTTATAAAATTGTTTTATTCATTATATAAAGGTAATTAAAGATTTATTTATTAAAAAAGAAATGTTAAGTTCATAGTATAAAGTATGAGATGTATTAAAATTTCAGTGTTGATATATTTTAAATGAAAGACCTAGGTATCTCACCTTTCAAATAATCATCTCAGGAGGTAGGTATTTCATTGAATCTACAATGTGGATGGACAGATAGATTTCATTCCCAGTTCCAACACGGTCAAGCTTTTTCCCAGGACTCACAGAGGGTGAATTCTAGGCATTTTCATTGAGTACCTACCATGGACCAATTACTAAGGGGACTGGCCCTAAGCAAGTCGCCCGTGTGGTCGGCCTAGTACTAACATCGAAATAAAACGAAGCGAGTAGTTCAACTATTTACCGGTAGATAGAACAATGACCACGTTTTTTTTCATAAATATATCTAATAAGGGCACCTCTTTCTTTAGTCTTTACT
This sequence comes from Drymonia ruficornis, assembly GCA_947859195.1. Taxonomy (NCBI): domain Eukaryota; kingdom Metazoa; phylum Arthropoda; class Insecta; order Lepidoptera; family Notodontidae; genus Drymonia; species Drymonia ruficornis. The sequence continues at coordinate 9,031,482 of OX401909.1, forward strand.
CTGTTGGTACCTACCTACACGAAACTGATTTCTAGGGTGCACCGCTCGCCAGGTTTTGACACAGCCAATAGATACCTAATGGAATCAGCTGTGATACCTTTGATAGAAAGTCTCTGATAATATAGGAAATATTATAACAATAACCCTTTGTATACTTGAACATGGAGCCGAACAAGACAATTTATTTTCTATAGTGTCTATGATTACCCAATATACAAATAAGAAGACTGAGCAGTCATTATCTTCAACAATATTTATTCATCTAAAATTATTTACACAGGCACCCACTAAAAACTCATTATGTAATGAGTAGGTACAATCCTAGATATTATACATCACATAAATTAAACACTAAAAATAGATACCTTTGTATGTGTATTATATCATGTAACATCAACTGCTTCCCATGCCTTGTTCAAAAAATTCAGCTTCTTCTATTGCAGGGTCATCACCAAACAGCATTTTTTTGATCCTGAAATAAATAAAATTAGATATCTTAAAAATTAAGCTTCAGATGATTTCTAAAGAATCAGACTTATAAAAAAGTTTAATCAGATTCAGACTTTTGATTGGTTTTTCAGATTTTCCAGAACATTACTGGACGACGTCCCACTTAGGCACCGATTTCGGCAAATCAATTTCTAGAGGCAATTTTCATGATTAGCAGTAGATGTGGCTTTTAATTTTAACTATAGCCATCTAGCAAATAAAAAAAAAACGAAAACATGCATTAATGGTTTTGGCGTGCGCATCGACGATAAGGACTATTATTATAATGTAATACTGCACCTTTTCCATTCGATTCCTAATCCTATAAAAGTAAAAGTTAAGAATCCATGCCAAAGTGTGGTTACCCCAGGCACAGGCTGTCGTTTGTGGCCAAAATTTTTGAATGACCTACTATGGCCAAGTTGTGTCACTGTTCTTAATATTCGAAACATAATTATTACTTATGCCATTTATTTACCATACTTTATAGCAAAATTAGTAAATAAAACGATGGGTTGAGTGCACTAAACACAATATTTTGATTTTTGAATAAATCTTTGACGTAATTTTTTCTGCTGACTTTTATGGTGCGTTCCATTCGCTGTTAATTTTGTTATTTTCGTTATTTTTGTCCACATTTCACGTTCCACTCGCACCAACTTGTACTGAAAGTGATCATTATTATCGTTTTTAACACTTTTTGTGGACGAAAATAACAAAAATTGCGGTGAATGGAACGCAGCATAAGTGTGACTTTTAGCTGCCATTTCAGGGTGGGCTACCAAGATTTATTTTCCTTTTACCCCAATATTGGTTTTAATTTACCATAGTTTTTGCATTATTTTTAAAAAACAACCTATATTCTTGCGTTGAATAACATAATAATCTATCATAATATTAACTGTTGTATAATTTCTTCTTTGGGTTACAAAATCACGAGAAGAAAGTTATTTTTTTAAATAGAATTGTGAATTTAAAATTTAAAGTGCCATAGAAATGAAAGGCGAGAGCGCGACAATTAAGTTGTTATTTTTTACAGATCTTGCATATCAGCAATAAGCTTACTTAAGTTGGTAGGTTTTAGATACCCACATTCGCTAAACGTGGAATTAATACTAGCATGCATGAATACTAGTACAAAGAAGCAAGCGGAGTTAGAGTGATTTTTCTATTAGCCCTTCCCTGCATTGATACTCATGTTCTAGTTGGAATATAAAAGCACAAGACGTGCGAGCACGATCATGTAATGACGTCATGTTTTGACAAATCAACTAGGACGGGTGAGGAAAGCAAGGGCTCGCGGATCGTTTGTAACCAAAATATAACAACTATAGAATATGCTACTAGCACAGTTACGAATACAATTAGAAAACATACCAATTATAATTTATTGTAATAAATACCCTCAAGAAATTCCGTACCCGAAAGCATAATTTTAGATTTTAACCTAAGTCAAGGGTAAATTACCCTAGCTAGCAACCCTGCTCCATGATTTTTAATTATTTTCATTGACTTTGAATTGACAGTAAAGATGTGATAAACGGCTTTATATTAAAAGCACGTTGATACGCTTGTGCTTGTTTTTAAAAGTCGTTGTAAAAGTGCTTTTCTGCTTTTCTGCTTTTTTAAATTAAACAAAAATTCGTCCGTCAATAAACGAACAATAAAAGCAAAATGCTTACTAAACATAAGTTCAAGCAAAAAGCCAAAAACTTACGCGCTGAAAAATTGATAGTGAGTCTTATGTGCATGGAAATATGGTTTTTAATCTAATATAATGTATTATAAATTATTGCTTTTTATGGGTAAAGAAATAGGGTTAAATTTAATTAAATATTGATTTGAACTGTATTGTCATACAAATAAGGTTACTTTTTGTAATTTTTTGGAATTTCTTTCTCTTTCTTGCCGTCATTGCTTAAAAGCAGCACGCTTAAATTTGTAAGCGCGCTTAGGCGCTTACTTAAAAAAGCGAACTTCTCAAACGGCTTTTCGTTTAAGCACCCACTTCTAATTGACAGTGACACTGACGGTTCATTTTTAAGGTTCCGTTCCGTAGTACTACCATTTGGAACTTAGATAAAGAATGTACCTGTAGATTTAACAAGCGCGTACACCCGTAAGGGACAAAAGATGTATAATCCTGCTAAATTACGCTTAACCCTAATTTCTATGGAACGTGATTTGACGTATACTATTTCTAAATTTGGTTGGGTGATGCTTTGTTTTGCTCAAACTGGACCCAAGACCTTACCAAAAGTTTGTGCCCAACAAACTTAGGGTGATACGCAGAAAGTGACAAAAGATAGTACGTCTATCTCTTTCACTCTTAGAATATCGGGCGTAAGCATGTCTCGCTCAAACACGGTATTATTATTACCGTGTCATCTCTATTGATGCTTTCTCTATGATTTGGAATGATACAACATTTGGTGCGTTCCATTCACTGTTAGTTTTGTTATTTTCGTTCACAAAAACTATTAAAAACTAGAAGTGGGTGCTTAAACGAAAAGCCGTTTGAAAAGTTTGCTTTTTTACCTAAGCACACAAGCGCGCTTACAAACACAAGCGTGTAGCTTTTTAGCAATGACGGCCAGAAAGAGAAAGAAATTACAAAAAAATACAAAAAGTTACCTTATTGTTATGAATATACAGCTCAAATATTTAATTAAATTGAACCTTATTTCTTTACCCATAAAAAGCAATACATTGATACTAAATTATATTAGATTGACAAACATATTTCTATGCGCATAAGGCTCACTATAATTTTTTCAGAAGATAAGTTTTTGCTATCTAAAAGTTGAATGCACAAAAGCACTAAAAAAAAGTAGAAAGCAATAAAGTAAAAAGCAGAAAAGCACTTCCGCGGCTTTTAAAAACGAAAATAACGAAATTAACAAAAATTACGGTGTCTGGAACGCACTATTTGTCCACTGTCCAGCATTAAAATTAATAGTTTGATTGAAGGTAAAATACCTACCCTAAATATTGACATTAGCAGACAGCCTTTATTTTCAAAATGCAAAGATTAGTACTCTGTTCATTTTTGATGACTCACCTCGAGCCGGGAGTCGTATTACATGGGGACTTGGGGAGCCCATGATGCTAACTATGGAATTACTCGAGCGTCGATCGTCGAGATTTGGTAGATTAGATGATAGGAAGAATAAATGGTCCTAGAACTTTCAGCGCACAGAGCATTTTTTCAGCGGTGCGGGAAGCGTCTACATATTAGTTTCAAAATTGTAAAAAAAACAATGACATGGAAATACTCAAGCGTGTCAGATATATTAGGTATATTTTTCATGCTCCAACATCATAAATTGAAAATAATATATACTCGAGCGCGTCAAATTTTCAGAGGGGGTGTTCACTGAACCTTCCAGATGCTCTCATTTCGGCCCGTATTAATGTCGCCGCCAACTTGTTTAATACGCTATTCAATTGGGCGCCTATGCCATTTATTAAACGCCGACACTCAATTGGACGCCTAGGCCGTTCGTTGAATTGACACATATAGCAAAACGTCCAACGAGTTGGCTGGTTGAAAGCTAGCATTTTGGAGAAAGCTGAAACAAAAGCCGCCGGGTCATTTAAATTTAATTTCTTTTTCCGCCACTGCAGCGCCAGTAGTCATCTAACAAATATGGCGTCCCTATTTGTCAACAGCTGATTAAATGTGTATTGTTTTTTGTCGAATTACCGTGTTTAGTGATTTTATGGTGTGTTAAAAAGTTCAATTGATAATTATTAATAGTAAACGAGACTATAACATGGATTTAACTACGAATAATGAGACGGAACCGAATTTTAAACTAATTGAGGTTATCAACAATGTTCGAAAGGCTAAGGTGACCATGAATTAATCTAAAAGCATGCGGACGCTTATGCAGGATTACTGGATGTCATTTCGTCATCTGGATACCTTAGTAAAACAATGTTTAGAATTAAAACGTTTTACGCGTGCAGTGAGCGAGCGAAGCGAGCTCGGGACTTTGGGGTACTCGACTTGGCTGGGTTAGGTTCGAAGGAAGTTCGTGTTAGGTTACTTACTGGTGACCCCGAACCCAGAAATAGGAGCCCCGCGAAGCGTGTCTCCGTCGACTTTGTCATAGACGTCATGGTCACCCTAATAATATTCACAAATGTCATTCACCCAAGCGGCTAAGCAACGTTCAGCCCCTTTATTAAACGTTGCATTCAACAATTTGCCTAAGCGTCCTTTAGCCATTGTATTGAGTGCCGGCGTTTAATGAACGGCCTAGCTGCCCAATTGATTGGCGTATTAAACCAGTTGGCGGCGACATTAATAAATCGATCTCGAGATTGGTATCAAGACCGTTATCATGTGAGATGGTCTTAAAACTTGATCATGATCTTAAGATCGACGCTTGAACATCAAATAAAGAACACCAATTATTATTACTTGTCCTCCCGATTTAAATTTACTAACTCAGCCACCGATTTTACAAGACATCAACATTTTTGCATTTTGAAGCTTCAACATGTTCTTCAAAAAAATGTGGTTCAAGCCAAACTAGGAAACATCGGCATTTGCACCAATCAGAGAGCTCCATTCAATTCAGGCGAGCTCGGGACTTCGGGGCATTCGACTTGGAATAACTACCTACCTACGTGCGTGGCTGAGTTGTTGTACAGTGACTTAGACTCGCCACATACATACGGAATTCCTTTTCGAAATATCGAATCGTGGTTTCCAAACGCGATACGTCCATACATTTGGATGGTTTTGCTGCGTTCGGAATCACCGATTCGATATTTCGAAACGCAATTCCGTATGTATGTGTAGGGCTTTATTTATAGTGGCTAGAATGGCATTTTTTAGACGCGCACAATCGCACATTAAAATAGCGGCCGAGTTAATAAATCAGAGACTACTTATGTATTTTTTTTAGAGGCCAAAAATTCTATTAAAAAGAAGTCTGTTTAATCACATGCCTTTTGTGATACTCATCGAAAGGGAGCGTCTTTTTCGTAGCTCTATCAAAACTCTAACAAGAATAAAACAAAAAAATAATAATTCCAACTTTATATTAAAAAGGCGGGCTTATTAAACTAAAAAAGTAAGTTCTACATAACAGAATGCTGACTATCATCTTACTTACATAAGTAATAATGAATTACATAAATCTTAATATTACATCGGTATGTCTATGTATTATCCTATGTATACACCTACATCATAAAGTAAGACGTGTTAACTTAAAAGTAAAGATTTATTTACACATTACAAAATATATATGAAATATGAATGTTTATCCCACCGTGCGTATTTAGCACAGCGTATAGTACCTAGGTATGTTCCGCGTGAAACACGAAGCCATGAAAATATTGCCTCCATAGTAAATGTAGGCAGAAAGAAAAATCGAATGTCGGACATGGGTTCCAGCATAGATTATAAAAGTTTCGCGCGTGCGCTTTAACTAGATACCGCCCTACTAAGAAAAATAATTTCCAGAAATGCGGCAACTTATTATCGTTGCGGCCCGTCAGTTTCATACAGTGGTTGCTGTCAGATGTACTGAAGTACTCGAAATGTCGTGTGGTATCAGTTGCCGCATTTTATTAATGCGCATGCTCCATCTAGTTGGAGCGCCCTCACGGAAACTGAAATTAATCTATGGGTTCCAGTTTTTTAAAGAAGTTATTAAAAATGTCAATATGAGAAAATAAAAAAATAATACTACACAAAAAGCGAGCGAGACCATTTATCATTCTGTGTCCATTCTGTACAACTTTGCTATGTATCAAATCACGCAGTAGATATAAACGCGGGCTATATGCGCATGGCAAAAATCGCATCACTGCCCATTAGAGGGAATAAATACGACTTACACCATTAAAATAACTTATAGGAAAACAAACATTACTATTACTTGCCATAAAAAAAATATTATTGTTACATTCAACATGTTATATTCAAGGTACAAATTCTTGTGCTGTTATTCTGAACATGTCAACATATTATAACACATTTGAGCATATATCCCATTGTTTAAAATATACGTCTATAAAAAAATGAGATATATGTGTATGGGTAAAAAATAATTTATAAATCAATAGGTTAAAACGGTAAACCTTTACTAAAATAATATGGAACCCTAAAAAAATATAAATTTACATTTACTTACGTCAAATACCCGAAATGCTTGGCTTTGCACAACTTTACTTCAATACATATAAATTTTAGTATTCTACCATTTACTTGTTAGATTATATTTATGTCCAAAGCAAAAATTATGGTAATAATAATTGAGTGTAATGAAGGCAATAGATACAACGAGAAAAAAAAAATAGAAACAATCAGTCATGTCCAAAGTAGTGTAACCATAATATCAAATAAAAATCAGTGTCAGACGCATTGCATTGGACAAATTTTAATTTAAATTATAGATAAAATCCCTTCCAACAGTTTTGAAAATAAGTAAGTACCTATAGTACAAATTCAGGGGAGACGCCACGGCAATCAACTAAGATTATTTTAAATCCACGTAATGACTAAAATTTCTTAATCTTCAAATTTGATGGAGTGTACACCGGTATCGATCGCCCCGCCACGATAAGAACCTCGCTTCTTTTTCGTCTTCTCATGCTTGAACGACTTACCACGCGTGTGCTTCAAGTCCTGGCTGGCACGCTCACCCCATGAACCACGAGCACCACTCTATAAACAAAAGTGTTATGTTACATATACATTCATACTGTACCTGTACATTTGGCTCTTCCTACATGGTCTTTCGGTCTAACTTCATTGGGTACCATTTGGTTAATTTATAAGAATAAGGTGTAGAAGTTAGGTTCTGTTATCAGTTTTATTACATTTTTAATGCTCACCTATTAACTTAGTCAAATACAATTTTCTTATTTTGAGAATTATCTCCTCCATCGAAACTCTTCCTGTCATTGAATCCTCCTTTGTTGAACCCTCCCCTGTCTCCGCCCCAGGAGTGTCTGTCCCCGCGACCACCTCTGCGGTCCCCGCCGCGTCCACCTCGGTCCCCGCCGCGGCCGCCCCTGTCGAAGCCGCCGCGTCCGCCCCTGTCGAACCCGCCTCGGCCGCCCCTGTCGTACCCGCCGCGGCCGCCCCGGTCGAACCCACCGCGACCGCCCCTGCCACCGCGCCCGCCCCTATCGTTGAAACCGCCGCGTCCCCCGCGCCCTCCTCGATCACCGAAGCCCCCGCGACCTCTGAAACCGCCTCTCCCCCTATCGTTGAAGCCCCGACCGCGATTGAACCCGCCGCGGCCGTTCCAGCCTCCGGACTTGTCGCCATCCACTTCGTCCTCCTCGCCTTCCTCGTTCTCGCCCTCCTATAGATAGAGAAGCGCTGTGTTAGGGACGCCAAGACAACCCTATGCGACCGACGAGTCCGAAAGTAAATGCCCAAAATTAATCGTAAGCCATGAAGCTGGAGAGCCGCGTAAATTTTACCACTCTATGGTGATACATGGAGTTGCCTTGGCTTCTCAAAGTTTGGGGCATTTACCTTAGCGTCGAACGAGTTGTCCTTAAGTCTAGGATCCACTTCTACGGCTTGTGACGCCACTCGACGGAACGGGGTCGGCTTATTGTCGGATCCGCTATCTTTTTCATTAGGTGTTGAAATATTGTTTGTACCCTAAAATTCATTGCACAATAAAGCAATTTATAAATTATCTACATACTGCTGTTACCTACATAATTTGTAAATAAAAGTAGAAAACAAAGTAATGTATGTTTCAAATAAATCCATCAATTTTTTTATTTTGCATGCATTAAAAAGCTCATAAGTCATACCTTTACAAAATTACTGTATGGTTTTTTGGCTGGGCCACCAGAATCTCCACCAGACGCTTTCCGTTTCTTCCCAGGTTGGAACCCACTGTCATCCTCCTAAAAATGTTATAAAGGCACTCTACACAAAATAAAAACTAAAATACCATTAAAAACTACCTTCTTCCTTTATGTTTTTTTAATGAATTTAATAGAGGATACCAAGGTCCATTTTAAATAGTGTGATTGGAATGCCCATGGGATCGAAATAAATCGATTAAAAGGATTTGACCAGTTGTCAAAATTTTTGCCCTAAATCATCCAACTTCCAAACAGCAACAAGGAACGGATTGCCATAGATTTTAGATTAACAGCTGAACCGCTTAAAATGAGCTCTGAAACACCAAGGCAGTAATAGTGGATGTAATAATTTCAGTAACATCCAAGGCCCGACTGGTCTTACATGCTTTTATATATTTAAGTAGATAATTAAATATACAATTATTGAGTATAATTTACCTGTTCATTGTTGAGCTCTTTTTTATTAATTTTTGCAGGTGGGCCATCGTCATCATCACTGGAATCATCTGAAGATTCTGCTTTTTTGGCTGCAGATTTAGTTTTAGCTGCAACAGGTGTCTTTTGAGCAGGCTTAGGACTTTCATCATCACTCTCATCGCTATCATCAGAAGAGTCTTTTTTAGCTGCCTTAGCTTGAGCAGCTGGTTTTTTAGCAGGAGTGGCTGCAGGCTTTGGTGCTTCATCTTCACTGCTGTCATCACTGTCTTCAGAGGAAGACGCCTTTTTAGCAGCAGCCTTAGTTACCGGTTTAGCAGGAGCAGGTTGTGGTTTCTGTAATGCTTTCTGAGGAGGTTTTTGGTCATCATCATCACTGCTATCATCTGAAGATTCCTGCTTCTTAGCTGCAGGTTTAGCTACTGCTTTAGCAGGAGTTTGTTTAGGTGTCTGTTTTGGTTTTGCCTTCTCATCCTCACTGCTGTCATCACTGTCATCAGATGATTCTTGTTTCTTAGCTGGTGCAGCTTTTGGGGCAGGTTTAGCCGGAGTTTTAGCTGGAGTAGGTTTAGCTGTAGGTTTCTTAGTTTGTTCATCATCACTGCTATCATCTGATGAGTCCGCTTTTTTGGGTGGTGCAGCTTTAGATGCAGGTTTCATTGGGGGCTTTTGTTGCTGTTTGGGTTTCTCATCCTCACTGCTGTCATCATCTGATGATTCTGCTTTCTTTGCAGGTGTAGGTTTGGGTGCCTGAGCTTTAGGTGCAGGTTTCTTAGCTGTCTCCTCATCACTGCTTTCATCGGAAGATTCTTGCTTCTTCGCTACTTTAGGTGTTGCATTTGCTGCTTGGGGTTTTACAGGTTGTTTCTTGGGCTGTGATGTAGCATTGTCCTCACTGCTGTCACTATCGTCTGATGATTCTGCCTTTTTAACTGGTGCTTTCACTGGTGTTTTAACTGGAGCCGCCTTCGGCTTTGCCTAAAAATTTTAAAGCAGTAAGCATTAGCATATCTTCCATGTGGTAATGATTATTATGGGTTATAAAAAATAATCAGAGGTAGTGACGAATAAGTGAGTTTTAAAATCACAATGCTTCATTGATAAAGTTCTCATCATTAAAAAAAAAAAAAAATGCAATTGTTTGCATTTCATATATTTGTAAATCACCTGTGGTTTTTCATCTTCAGAGCTATCTGAATCAGAGGAATCTTGTTTCTTCTTTGCAATAGGTAGTTTGCCATTTTGAGCTACCTTCTTGGGTGGTTCATCATCACTCGAGTCACTGCAAGTGATAGATAATACAAATTAGTCTTTATATTCGATTTAAAATGAGGCATAATAAACAATAGAACTAAAATGTAACCTTTTAGCCCCTTGTGCAGGTTTCTTCTGTTTGTTGTATGCTTGAAGTATAGTAGTTAGGGTTGGTAAGCCTTTCGCTCGTGGCACCTGAATGACACAATTCATGAATTAAATAGATATGAAATTTAAAATTAGACAAGGGACTGCTTGGACTGCAGTTATCAATTCTACTGACTGTTGCTGGTCAAGTCATGATTGTGTACAGGCAAAACTTAGACATGGGATTGATTGGACTGTAGTTATCAATTCTACCGAGTGTTGCTGGTCAAGTTATGATCATGTACGGGTGCTAGTTGTGAAGACTGGTCCAGCCACTTTCCACTCGACTTGACAATGTTTTTTCAACTTCTGCTTATTTATTTAGCATGGCAGGCAACACACCAAAGCAAATAATTTACATATCTATTATTTGCTTTGTAACATCTTAGTATAAGAGGAAGTAGGTACACATGTACACACATCTCACATTTCCTAGTTTCAATACCTTAATAATAATTGAGAATTAGGTAGCTTGATTATCAAACAAACATTCTGAACTGCTGGCAGATTCAGACTACTCATTAGTGCTTTGTTGGTTAATAAAAAAATATAAGAATTTTTTTTTACTTTCGTCTTCCTACATGTGCAGGTACATAAATAACCTTTGATTAGGCAGGTACAGATATATACAGGTACATATAATTTTATTATGTGTTCCTTTGCATTCTGTTCGCCGACAGTGAGGGAAAACATCGTGAGGAAACCTACCTATCCCTCGGGATTAGGTAATAGTCAGTTCCTGTATACACGGCGACAAGGTTCACCACCTGTCACGTTGGGTTCTGACTATCTGGTGAAACATGGGCTTTGAGTTGATTAATACCTCCACAATGTGGTGGTGTATAGCCACTCAAGCCTCTAACTACCCGAATGGGGATTAAAGTCGTGACGTTACATTTAATTTCATTTTCCATTTGCATTACAATCATAATCTGTATCCACTACCCATATATTTTTAGTAGCTGAGAATAGTTACTAATTTCGCTTCAAATACCTAGTCGCCAACATGCTGCTATAGGTACATGCTATTGAAAAGTAATTTCTAGAATTTATTAATATTGGGCCTTAAAATAGGTTATATATGGTACAGGTAACTATAGCCAGATAATAAAGTAAGTATACACAGACAATAGATGTCCCAGCTTTAGAAAAATCTGAACGTACGTAGGTAACAAAAAAGCCACGAGCAATGGCCACTGGCCACGAGGGATTCGTACCTACCTACATGCCGTATATAAAATGTCGCCATCAAATCTATAAAAAGCCGTCGATATTATTTACTGAAGGTAAATGTAATCAGTATTACCTACTCATGTAGGTATACAAGTTCTTGGAGAATAGTAATGAAAAATATCACTTGAACACGTGTGGCAACCGGCCGCACGTGGTTTTTTGGTATCGTGGGTTACTCACCGCTTTGGTCTTCTTTAAAAATTCTTGGGCAAAAGATTTGTCAATATTTTGGAGAAATTGATGAACCAAGGAAATTGCCTCCGTTTGAAGCTCCGTTTGAACCCCCATTTTCACTTTTTGTTATTTTATAAAGTATCACTCAAGCACGGCAATGCAACACGCCGCGCCGCTTGTCAAAAAAGTGCAGAACAGAAAAGTTTTTTTTTTTATTCATTCGTTCGGAGAAGAGTTGCCATATGAGGAACGAAAAATCAGTCAACTTTAGTTATAATGTCTATATATAATAAACATCTCACAAAATTTGTATAATATTTCCAAAATGTTTAAAATATGTGTGAAGCGCCAGAGCGGTCATTGTGGTGAACCTTGGGGGAGGCCTATATTAGACATGGATTGTACTAGGTTAATTTGGGACTAAGTCCATCTATTCATAGTATTTAAAAATACGTGATCCAAACACCTGTTCCACCTATTCCACCTAGTCTCAAGTACTTATCGGCTATGGTTTGCGTATTTCGGTTTAAGATATCTTTATTTCTCAAAAAGAATTTACATTCACTTACATGAGAAACAATAATTTAACAATTTTGTAAATATGCGGCTTTAGTGGGTACATACAGTGGGTGAATTTATATTAAAATTATAAATAACTGGTGGGTACATTTGCAATAACTCAACGGCTCTGAGACCAAAGAAACATGGATCAAGCCCAACTAGATGTGGTATAAAATAGGTACAAATGGATGAGTATTCCTAGCATATTATGTTTGTCAGGTGAATCTGAAACAGCTTTTTAGTCCTTAGTATTAAGTCCTTAGATCCATAATAGGACTCGATACATGAGATCAAATGGGGACAAAAACTGCCTTTTGCTCACTTCAGATGTCGCTACTGCTTACAATATGTCATTCTCCATAGTAATTATGTAAACAAACTTGTTTAGAATAAAATTATTCCATAATATATTAATTGCGTCGACACGCTTTCGCAGTACGGTACGGTACTTGGTGCGTCAGTGGACGTGTTGAGCGCTAATACTAGGTGGACTAAGTACTGTCAAAATTAAAATAGGTGCCACCTAGTCTCGTAAAATACCTAGTCTTCGCACCTGTTCTAGTAAATACGACTCACCTCTAACCTATGTCTAGCAGTGGACGTCTTTCGGCTGAGATGATGATAATGATGATGATGTTTGTTTATAACTTGTATAGGTACTATTTAAAAACATTGTTATTATTTTTGTTGTTATTTTTTACGATAAACTTTTAAGATGCACATGTACACATGATACAATCATATAATTTTATTCAGAAGTAATATAACATACTGATATTAGGGGTTTAAAGGCATTTTTTAGAGGTATGCTAATTAAAAATAAAATAGATACGTGAAAAATAATGTTAATTAATGTTTTAACATTAATTTATAAATAAAGCCAACACCATAATAGCCAATGAAATTTTATTTATGGTGTTTTATTTAATTTTAAATCAGTAGGAGTATCTCTATATAAACATACTTGAGAAGATAAATGTTATTATCTACTTTGGTAGGGACAATTTAGTGCAGGACTACCGAGAAAAATCTGTATAAAATCTGTCCTAGAAATTCAGTATATAAAAATCGGTATTCATGGCAACACACACAAAATTTAATCTGTGGCGGCCAAGTAAAAAAAACCTACTGTCTATGGTGGCCCTGGAATTAATTGTCTATGATGGTGGCAGACCGCCTCTTTGCTAGAAGAGGGTGCTTAAACGAAAAGCCGTTTGAAAAGTTCGTTTTTTTACGTAAGCACTCAAGCGCGCTTACAAACACAAGCGTGTAGCTTTTAAGCAATGGCGGCCAGAAATAACTAGAAATTCCAAAAAAATATAAAAAGTAACCTTATTGTTATGAAAATATAGCTCAAATCAATATTTATTAAATTGAACCTTATTTCTTTACCCATAAAAAGACATACATTGATACTTAATTATATTAGATTGACAACTATGTTTATATGCGCATAAGGCCCACTATCAATTTTTCAGCAGATAAGTTTTTGCTAACTAAAAGTTCAATGCACAAAATCACAAAAAAAGTAGAAAGCAGAAAACTAAGTAAAAAGCAAAAAAGCAGAAAAAAACTTCCGCGCTTTTTACAGCTACTTTTAAAAACAAGCACAAGCGTTACAGCGTGCTTTTAATATAAAGCCGTTTATCATATCTTTACTTTTTGCAGACCGCCGTCAGCTTCATGCTCTATGGTCCTCCTTTGCTGTCCTATCGTTCTGTCATTTGTCAACAAACTGTCAGTGGATTGATTATCTATGGTTGTGGCTGACTGGATGAACGGCTAGTGGATTTTTGTTACTCGTTCTCTTTCAATATTCGTTTATTGTAATTATTGCTATATTAGAACAGTGGTATATTAATAATTTAATTATGTGGCGGCATTACAACTCATTATATTCTACATGAACTTGATAAAACTGTAATATTCACAGTATTGTAAACTGATAATGTTTATAGAATAAATTATTTTGAGGTGACTAGATTATTTGCTTTGTCGATGTCCAGTGTGGTGATAGTGATGAAAATTGATACCTAAATGTAGGCTCGTGTGAGCGTGAAACTTTGCAAGCGAACACAATGCCAGTTCAACAAATAAATGTGAAGAATTCGTCCGATATCGAAAGTTGGGAATGGGGTGGTGGATGTGGCAGAGAGGTGATCCGGACGGGGTCCGGCAGCAGCCGCACGTCGTGCAGCAACTCCAGCGGGGACATATGCCGCATATGCCACTGCGAGAGCGAGCCCCACAACCCCCTGCTTGCTCCTTGTTATTGTTCTGGTGAGCCCTACCATTTATTTTTTGCGTAAAATTCATACAACATGGTAGATATAAGTTACACAGCTGTTCTCTGTTTACATAATATGTTATTTAACATATAATAAAGTTACAAGGCTTATAGTTTAGTTTATAAATGATTCAGCCTATTTTTTAAATTCTTGGCTTGAAATGTTACACACAGCTATGAAGATACATATCTGTTTCATAATCATATATCTAACTATGTTGAAATAATGGGTTATCTTGTAACATTTATTATAATTAATTGGTTTTCAATGTAAACAAGAATATGATGGGAGCTATTATGTTAGTACTTATATTATGAAAACTTATGTGATGTTTATGAAGAATATTGATTATTTATGTGTTAATTAATGGATTGTTGATAGGATTAGGCAAATTCTCAATCATGCAAATTTATTAAAGATTTATTTAAGAAAATTAATATTAAATAGTCTTGATTTGAATGGTATGGTATGTTATTGTTGTATAATTATTAATTAATCACAATTTAATAGTTTAAAATATGTATTCTAGTTGAGAATTGGCCAAACCGATTATTTACCTAAAAAAACTACATTGGCTAAACCTACCAGTCTACAACCTACCGTAAACACAGCTCTAATGGACACAAGTCATTGAGTCATCTGAGGATTTTTTCTCAGTAATAGGAGCTTAATTGATGCTAATTGGCATCTACCATTGTTTATAATTATATATACATAATTATGTGTTTGGGGTTTTTACCTTACTAATTATTGTGAATGTTATAAGTTATAGCATGGCATAATTCAATTATGAAATTATGAAATCAAATTTCTTCCCCAAAGATTGACCTAGTCAATAGATATGGTCAGCAACATAAGTTGCTAAACATTCTCAGTTTTTTATATTGCTTGCACAATTTTTGGTTTGCATTCCATTAATGTTTCTTCATTCAAACAATATTTGAATATGTTGGCAATTTTTGACAATGTTCAGCAAAGTTTTTTAAAATAGGTATATTACCAATTTAAAGAATTGAGAATCTTCGGTGACTTACATTGCTGACTGTTAACACATATACTGGGCAAACTGAGGTAAATACGACATTGCCATGGCCTCCTATTAGCATAAGCTTGCAAAATTTTACAGTTTGTTTTGCATAACAATGGCGTCACACACAGAACAATGCAAAAACCATTGGAATAGTGTAGGTAACTTCTACCAAGACTTATAGTCTGGCATACCATAACCCCTACACAATTATAGGTTGAAAACCAAGTGCCTGGTTTTAAACGGAAGATGATTCTATTGAGTAAATGTTAAATTTAGCTAGTTAGCAATACACATAAAAATGTGCATATACTTGATGTAGTAATTACTTTTTCACAACGCCCCTTAAAAATTACCTTGACATGAACAAATGTACCTTTGTAACTATAAATAAATATTATGTATCAATTTAAATGTTGGCTATACTTGTTTATATAATACTGTTATAGCTACAGCATTATGCAAAATAAACTTGTTTTCGTTATAAAAATAGTCTGACTGAGTATTATTATTACATAATGTAGCTGTTTATAATAAAGGTTTAATGACTTGTTGCAGGAAGCCTTAAGTTTGTCCATCAAAGTTGCCTGCAGCAATGGTTGACGGCTTCGGAGACGAGATCCTGTGAACTATGCAAATTCAATTTCATCATGCACACAAAAATAAAACCATTCAATGAGGTAATCATATAAGTACCTAACTACAATATTTTTTTTATATGTAGACAATGTTGTTCTATATTCAATACCAGTTCGTGTTTCATACAAGGACAGACTACATAAAGGCTATAACGATTATGTAATAATCTCAGCAGGTTTAATTTAAATAACTTGTTATTACGATTATCATTACTAAGCCGGGGCTGCACCGATACGGCGTGTGCGATGCGATGGCGATTTCTAAACAAATCGCTTAATGTATGCAGTCACCGTCATTTGTTTAGGTATATCTTACCGGTGCGGCCTCGGCCTAAGGGTGCGTTTCCTTTGATGCGGAGCTGGGCGGACTGTGATTGGCCAACTGTGATGGGCCAAGAGCGGAGTAGAGATTTCGCGCACGGTGATTGGCCAATTCACGGTCCGCTCCGCGTGAGTGGAAACGCACCCTAAGTCGCGTCGTTGTCTGCTTTGTTGCTCGTGAGGTAACGATGAGAGCTTTGTTCCCAGTGTTAGAAAAATGGTGTCAACTGTCAAAGCTACACTGGTGATCAGAATCGTGTTCGGAGACTGACAAAAGTCTTGTCCCAAATATTATTAATCACTTACATAATAATCTAAACACTGGTCAGTGTCAACTAAGTTCGGTAAATGAGCGGGCAACCATTCCCAGTTAGGTAATTCCCCCTATAATCACAATGATTTAATTTTAACTATTGGAATACTAATACTAACCCCTCAAAATAAATAAAAATAAAGTCGCCAAGCTTTTGACTTGAAACTGATCAGAGTTGGGCAAAATTTAATTGCGATTAATTAAATGCAAATTGCAGGTGATGTCACAATTAACAATTAATTGTGATTTGTTCGCGATTGACAAACAAATCAAAATTAATTGTTAATTGTGACACCACGACATGCAATTAGTAATTAATTAATTGCAATTAAATGTTGCCCAACTCTGAAACTGATCTTCACATAGATCTCAATTCTTTCGTTGGCAAAGCTTCGTCATCGTTCTCTGTACTGAACTTGGGCCTTTTTTATGTTTTGGTGGGTTGGACCAATACGAGCAGGTTGGCCGATGGGTGATCTCTCCCTCCTGCATCGCTATCGGTCTAATCGGACGAACGCGAGACTTGGGTCGGTGAAAGTAGAAGCGACCGAAGTAAACCTGCTGCGCCACTGAACCCTATTTCATTCATAAATCGTGACTATCGAATCCAAACTTCAGATCTGAAACACTTTCGGAGTGGAAAACTTACCATCCGTTAGCCGAAACGTTTCGTTTCGTATTTCGGAGGACGCGCCCTGACCACTGTAGGGTTTTAGTCGTTAGGCGGCTAGGATACCCGTCCGACATACATAAGCCGCTTGCCTCCCCGGTGCTTGTGGGGGTCTATTAGGATTTCTCCACGTTGAAGAACTCTTCAAGGAGCAGAGGTCATGTAGGTAGGTACACAAGCTACACACGGCTTGATATGACAGAGAGAAAGATGCAGTAAGTAGTATACAGTTAGATGGAAGTGTGCCTTATTTCATCGCATAGCTCTGTCTCTGACAGTTGTCACTTCAGGTTTTGGAATCTGATAACAATTTACCATTGCGGGCCTACTAGTATTTGACATTATCTTTGTGAATTCTTCATTATAAATGATTTATGGTTGGTTGGCATGTAGTCGGCTAGAGAATTGTCCATTGGTTTTTAGCTAGGAGACTCGAGGGCCAGGCCATGTGTACCTACCTATGTGGTGTAGCGGATAAATTACTAATACTGAAAAACGAGCTTCTAAATGTAACGAGCTTCTAGGTACTTATTTTATTTGATGGCAACGGTATGAGTCAGATTGTCGTGTTTCTTTATTACAACATTAAGAATAAAGGAATTCCGGAGTAAAAAGTTCTGATCGTCGCTGGGTGATTGCTTCCCGTGTTTTTATACGTCGAGGCCAACATTTATCTAAACCTGTTATATAGACTAGCCAGCACATAGGTTTAGATTTGTTTAAATTTACATATATGCTAGCTAGTGCTCAGCTCCAAGATGGATAACCTATTTCAACGCAGGGTGTTTTTGCGTGGCATCTGGTATCGACGAAATAGTTCTTAGCTATTGATAAGTGGTGCCTTTTTCAAGTTTCATATGGATGTTTTAAATTTTTAATTCTATTAACACTCCAAGCCTTGCCAGTTCCCCGAGTAGATCCAGAAGTTCTGGCAATGGTGTTACCCGGTTCAAGGCTAATGTTATCTTGCACGCAGTAGTATTAATAAACTACTCGAAATTGATGCTAATTCTGTTGCCGTCGAATCACGACTAAACAAAATTGGATATAGTAAATGATGCTGTCTGTGTACCAACATAATCAGCACCATTTGTAGGCCGGGCTCACTTGTACAAAACAGCAACGAGGGTACTCTCCGTCGAGTTTGCACATTATTGCCGCGTGGCGAGAGTAGCATAGTTTTTTGAGCTTTCCGTATCGTAGCGTATTGATAATGTCTATCCTGTGCCATTGGAATATAAGTCCAATTTGACGTGGTGTGATCGTTTCCAGTGGCGTCTGCTGGAGATGTCGGGCGTGGAGCGGCGGCGGTTATGCTGCGCCGTGCTGTTCCACTGCGTCGCGGCGCTGTGCGTCATGTGGTCGCTGTTTGTACTCATCGAGCGAGCCGTCGAGGAGGTCAACCGAGGCATGATCGGTGAGTATAGTATGACTCATGTAAATATTTACACACATTATAATCCCGTGTTTGAAGCTAGAATGATGTATAGATCTATTTCAGTCCGTTCTCGCGGTCTAGGTTTCAAGGATGCTAGTTTGAATTTGGAAGGAATGCGGAAAGATCTAAAAGAGCAATGCTTATCCAACTCCGCTCTTTGTAAGTTTGGATCACTGTAATTCGTTTTGAAGATAAAGTCTACACAACAAAATAGAAAGTTATGATGGACTCACACTGGCATTAATAATCACTTTTGTTCCTAGAAATGCTTTGTAAAACCACTGTAAACTGGCTAAAAATCTCTATAAATTTGGCTGTACCAGTTTAGTTATTAATCAAAGGTTTATTATAAGTTACTTTAAGAGCTATACGGTGTCAGACTGTCCAGCCCATAGAGTAAAGACTTAAGATAGAGGTGCCCTTATTAGATTTCCCTATGAAACAACGCGTGGAAATTTTGCGCGGGGTGGCGCGGGTGGTGGGGGTTAAAAACTGGGAGGCAATTTATAAGCTCCGCCCCCCCGATCTACCGGTAAATAGCAGAACTACTGGGTTCGTTTTATTTCGATGTTAGTACGTAGTTTAAGTTTTTCACACTAGATGTCACTAAGTGTAGGTTCATATAAAAAACGTACAGAGGGTCGCCATCTAGTGTCGAATAGAATTATATTTGGGATGCGAACGTTGGCAAGACGTCTGCACAGGACGAACGCCAACAGCACACTGACTTAAGCCACGCCTACTGTGATGACGTCACCGGCCGAGCTGTGCGATGTAATAGCAACGCGGCCTGGTAGCTTAGACCCAGTCTTTTGTATGGTTCGTCTATGGTCCAGCCAAACAAAATATCAACCTAGCGCTGCCTACTGCCTAGATAAAAGTTTACAATGATAAAAACACTACTGCCTTTAATGTCAGTGACCAGTAATGGACATCACATTGTTGCAATCTGCCAGACCTTGCGTTCGTCAACATGTTGTGACGTTAGGGTATTACCCTCCATGTGTGGCGCAGGCGTTATCAGCAAGATTTATTATAGAAACACTAATTGATAATAACTATGCCTGCCATTAATAAAAATATTTCTTTTCATAATTCGGTGTAAAACCGCAAACCCGATTGACGCTAGTATGATTTTTATCTTTGTGTTGTATTAGGTAGGAGGCATACTTGCCATTTACAGCGCATGCTTTTGGGCTATGAGCTGTTCCCAAAAACAGTCTCTGTGAGGCTGGAATCTAACCTTGGATGATGGAGAGCTCGTGTTTGGCACCACTTGCTTGCCACTTGAGACCTATACAAAAAATAAAAATGAAATGGAAAAAATGAAAATGAAAAAAAAAATGATGATGAAATGGAATGAAAATGAAATGAATGGTGGAAAATGTATGGAAAAGTTTTTAGCGATTTCTGACATTTCTAGTACCCTAACCACAGTTGTTCCAATAGTGTTTTGATATTTAAAAAAAAAACAGGATCGATTGGCATATAAATAGTTTAGATCGTTTTTGTGTTAATTGCCAATTTGAGGAATATTTTTTCCTACAATTTTTCGTAGTCTGAGAATGAACTGCACTATCTGAAAAGTCCACTCTGTATGTTTCAATGCAGTTAAACATTAAAAAGAAAGAAATAGACTATCAATGTTCTCTTCCACACACAACTGGCTATATAATGTATTTTGACGTTGTATGGACCATGGACTAGTTACTAAGGGGACTGGCCCTAAGCAAGTCGGCCGAGTGGTCGGCCTAGTACTAACATCGACATAAAACGAAGCGAGTAGTTCAACTATTTACCGGTAAATAGAACAATGAAAATGAAAAAACAATGACCACGTTTTTTTTCATACATATATCTAATAAGGGCACCTCTTTTAGTCCTTACTCTGTGGTATGGACTAATATTAAAATGTTTCAGCGTGGCCGTTTTGGACGAAGCTAGTAGTGGTGGCTGTGGGGTTCACCGGCGGCGCCGTGTTCATGTACATACAATGCCGCCAGTACCTGCACCTGTGCAACCGCTGGCGAGCGCACAACAGGTGAACTGAACATGCCTATGTTTATCAAGACTACACTGAGTTATGTCACCGATTGTACCTATTAATACTTACACGATATCAGTATGTATCGCCAAATTTTGTAACTCCTTTTATGTTTAACCAATCTTTTTTTTTTTTTTTTCAAAAACAAAGGCGGAAGTTTACTGCTTTAAAAATAATGATAACTATCATCATCATCATCTAAGCCGAAAGGCGTTCACTGCTGGACATAGCCCCCCCCCAAGGTTCGCCCCAATGACCGGTCTTGCGCTGCGTCAAGTCAATTGTAGTTTATGAAAAGGGTGTCTTCAATCGAAAATCTACAATTAGTCGGTTATCGTGGTGGGTAGTTCCATAAAAACGGGCCCAAAGTTTTATTTACTAGTAAAAATCATTTTTCTAAACTTGTATTCTGTTCTTCAGGATACTTCTAATACAAAACGCACCGGAGAAGATACCTATCGGTAGCGGGTCTTCTCCGATCCGTGTGAAGAGGCGCGAGCGGAGCGCCCGCGGTCAAATCATCGCAAACATCGAGCCTCTCCCGCCGCCAGCGGCCTACCACGAGGAGGACGAGAGCGGGGGCTTCGAGACGTACCGCGGCAACCCGCACCGGCGGCTGTCGGCGCTGGCCGACGACCGGCTGCGGGTGGAGCCGCCCGACGACACGCGCCGCTACTCCGACACCAGGCTCGCGCAGCCCGTCAGCGTCGCCGTCGAGGACGCCGCCGCACACCTCGGCCCGGAGGTGAGTGGGTCAATAACCATTTGGAACATTGTTAAGCTGGGTCCAAATCAGAGTTGGGCAAAATTTAATTGCAATTAATTAATTGCAAATTGCATGTGGTGTCACAATTAACAATTAATTTTGATTTGTTTGTCAATCGCGAACAAATCACAATTAATTGTTAATTGTGACACCACCTGCAATTTGAAATTAATTAATTGCAATTACATTTTGCCCAACTCTGGTCCTGATATGTTCTTCTGCCCGTTACGTACCTGCGTTTCGTATCACCGTCGCGATCCAAGAACGCTAGTTTGCACGCATTTTCGGTACGGTACGGTGGTACCGCGTCTCGGTACGGATACAGGTACGCTTCGATCCATCGCGAGTCGGTTTTTTCGTTCTGTTCAAAGGCGATACTTGCAGCGACGTTACGACGATACTGGCTATTTTTACTATGCGTCCGGAGTTTTTGGATCGCGACGGCAATACGAAACGGAGGTACGGTACGGGACGGGAAAATGAACATATCTGGACCCAGCTTTACTTGTTCCTAAACATTGCAATCACGATTTGGTTCACATTAAGCATAGCCGGTTGGCCTTCAACTTTATTTTGTTGGGTTAGGTTCGGGCGTTTTGGGTCTACGTCTGGGTCTTAATTTAATAGTGCACGATTTTGCATGGCGCCTTGGTAAATGCTAAAGATAACGCTGGATCCCCTCGCACTATTTACCATACCATACCATATAATATTTAATAGTCAGTCCTATATTCTATAGGACTGACTATTTTCTGTAATGCTCGCATTTTAATGTTTTACACTACACGCAAATAGAAATGAATATAACTAAAAATACATTCAATAGCGGGCGATAACAATTGCAGTAGGTATACGTATCGACTGCGGCTGATATTGATAACAGACTGGTTAAAATGATAAATCTCATATTTTATTAAATAAAGTATCATAAAATTTCATGTCGCCCAGCAAAACCCTTATTAATAGTGAGAATCTGCCACATATAGATATTCCCACTTGTGTGCAAGTCATATACAAGGCTTATTCGTAGTTGTGGCCAAATTCGAATGTTGGCCGACTGCCTAAATAAAACAGGAGTTGATAAACTTGGCAATGATCACTCTTTGGTTGTTTGGTTGGTATTATGTAAATAGTTATCGATCATTAATAACTTTATTCACACAAGCATTTACTGGTATATGCTACCGTTTATCATGTAAATTAAAATAGGTACATACACAATAGGTATATGATAGTATGATAAGGTCATCAAAGTTCGTTCTTTCTGCATGCATGTCGCTGAGTCATATAATATACGTAATTGAATAAATATGTAAATGAATAGTAATTTTTTGTCGCTCATCCACTCAAAATACTGAAACATCGTTTTGGTGGACCAATTATATTTTAGTGAGAATATAATGTTCCAAATGACTAGTTTTACTCTTACCTGTATCTGTGGTATGAACGTTGTTAAACACCCTCAATACCCTTATTCTAATGACTTTCATGGAAAATGTAGGAGAGATAATGGCTTATCGCATCAAAGTTCTCGCTATTATATCGCTATTATATCTCGCTATTATATCATATTATCGCGTTCGAAAGTCGAAACGTACCAAGCTGCGAACGAATGCGGGCTTTTGTATGGAAATGTCTGTTTATTTAGTTAAAGTTTGCGTCGTATGGGTATATTATACGACATACCAGGTACTGTGTTCGACCGACGTCAGTCGCTACGGCGAGAGTTATTTCGTATTATTATACTACTAGCTGTGCTCCGCGGCTTTGCCCGCGTGGTAATTGATGTGTAAGATTAGCCTACATCTTATTCCAGAGCCTACACTATCTACGTTTCAAATTTCATTAAAATCGGTTTAGTAGTTATGGTGATACGTGGTAACAAACATTCACACACGTCACACACACACACACATTTACTTTCGCATTTATAGTATTAAGTAGGATAGGATGGGACAATAGGATATTAGTAGGATGCGGGAAGTTAAGTGGTCGTTTGGTCCACCAGGGCGGTGTGTACCACATCTCGGTGGACCCGCTGGAGGCGGACATCCGGTCGCTGCTGGCGCTGGAGGCGCGGCGCGCGGCGCGGGCGGCGCGCTCGCTGCCCAACCTGCGCGCCAGCCGCGAGAGCCTGCTGCCGCCCGCCCACTCCGCGCCGCCCGCCCCCGCGCCCGCGCCCGCGCCCGCCCCCGCCGCCGCGCCCGCTCAGCCCGCCTCCTGAGGCCGCGCCGAGCCCGCGCTGCTGCTGTACCCGGACGACACCGTCTACTAGCGCCGAGCCGCCGCCGCCGCCCCCGCCCCCGCGTCGCCCCCCGCGCGGTGATGCCGGTGCGACCTCCGCTTATGATTTCCTCGTCCGGTGCCCCGATTCCTGCGGACGCGGTGAGTCGTTTCGGAGTCCTAGCGGTGGCCTACCGGCGCTCGGGTGCGGCTCGATGCTGGAACGAAGATTTGTTTCCGTAGATTGAGTGTGGAATGCGAACGTGTGCGTCGGGGGTGGGCGATTGCGATCGAGATCGATTCGACGTTAGTTCCACTCGAAGGTCTAATGGGAGACGTTCGGGTATGGCGTACGTCCGAGTCGTCAGCTGTGATGTGATAGTGACCGCATTCCGTTGTAAAAAGTAAACCATCTACCGAGTCGCTCCGTTGAAGAATGCCGGTGCGAGGTAGGCCCCGTCGATTACTAGATTTGTATTCATATAATCGCACGAATGGATTGTGTAAATAGTAATTATCATAATAAAAATGCAGGTTTCGTGTGAGGTCCCAATGCGCGTTAAATGTTCGATTACCCGTCGTTGCATCCGCCCCTTGTGAGTGAATCGGCGTGTACATAGTAAACGTGCGAAGTTATTCTTCGCGTCATGTTTCCTGGTTTACTAAGTAATATATCGAGATTTGATTGTAGAGCTTGCGGAACGTAACAAATAAGTAATATTATACTGCCAGATGTAATAACCGTGTTAGTAGTCGAAATATCTACTTACTAAATTACTGCGTGTTTCATGTTTCTATAGTAAAGGTACCCAACTTTAAATGAAATGTGGATTTTTTAGTTCAGCAGTGCTTGAGTGGCCAAACGGTAGACAGGGATGTGCTATCTCTTTTTTACTTAACAGTAGTCAATATTGTTTACATTTAATTTATTTTCTATCTGTTAGTAATTTCTTACGATCTTCGAAATAAGCGTTGACTAGTGCTCGATACTGTTAGTATACTTCGTTAATCATGTTCTTTGTCAATGAATTCATTGCGTCTCTATTATTTTTCTATCCTTCATCAATTCCTCTATAGGTACTATTTTAAACGTACGTAGTCTAAGTAAAACGCGTTTTTTATTCATATGGTAGGAACTTGCAGTACGATGCAAATCATGCACGGTAAAATTATTTAAACATATCGTCGCTTCCCGTCTCAACTTCAGAAATGGCCCTGATATTGAACCTCAATCGTGTAAAGTTCAAAGTCACGTGCGGATAAGTAATTGTTTTTGTTTTTCCAACCGGTAAATGCATATCTGCATAATGACGTTGTACCGCTATAGTAAATGTGGTCGTACCGCTTTATCGCCTCAGGATTTGCGATCGCAATCCGCATGCCAAGCTGATAATAACACGTGTACATGACATTAAAGGACCTCGCTATAGTTTGGACGATACAGTACAATGCGATTAAAATAAGAATGGGACGGGCTCTCGGCTAACTTCACTCATATAAAGTACTGTACTTATAGTTAGCCGAGAGTCGTAACCATGGACCAATTACTAAGAGGACTGGGTCTAAGCAACTCGGCCACATGGTTCAACTAGGCCATTGACGTCATCATAGTAGGCGTGGCTTAAGTTAGTGTGCTGTTGGCGTTCGTCCTGTGCAGACGTCTTGCCAACGTTCGCATCCCAAATATAATTCTATTCGACATTAGTACCCTCTGTACGTCTTTTTATCGCCCTACACTTAGTGACATTTAGTGTGAAAAAGTTAAACTACGTACTAACATCAAAATAGAACGAAGCGAGTAGTTTTGCTATTGACCCACCCCTTCACCCGCGCAAATTGCCAAGCGTCGTTTCATAGGGAAATCTAATAAGAACATGTCTACTGTCTATTTTCTCTGTGGCCGTAACAGTTCCAGTTGTGACGTCACAATATGGCGCTAGGCCGATCCTATTCTTATTTTAATTGTGTAGTACACCAACTTAGCCGACTGCAAGGAGGTATCTACCTAAAGAGTACGTATACGTTTGCGCGTGAGTTTGTTACGTAAGATGTTTTGTACTAGGTTTGTAATAAGGAAGTAGCGATAGATGTTAAACAGAGGTGGAAGACAGGTTTCCGTAATCTTAATTATTTTTTAGCGTAGTCGGGCAGTATAGTGGGGATTTATTTTTAAATCTCCATTATTATTTTCCGTTTTTAATAATGTAATATGCATCTTTTGATAACAAAACTGCGATGTAATGAAATGAATAGGTATCGAATCTCAACGACGTTGTTTTTTCATTAGCTCTCTTTAGAACAGAAAATAAATGTTTAAGTACGCTCAGCATTTATTGTCTGGCGACTAACATTATTCTGATAACGCTATACGTACGCATTTGACTTTCGGAAAGTATTTAGTAGAGCCTGTTTTTGAAATCTGTGGGATACTCCGAAATACGTAACGAAACGTTTCGGCTGTCGGATGGTACATTTCCCTTTCGGAAGTGCTTCGGATTCTTTCGGAGTAGGGTCCACGAACGAAGAAACGTCAAATAAATACGACGGGCCCGGTTAGCGTGCTTGGCGTGATGGCGCCTTTCACGCTGCAGGTCGTAGGTTCGATTCCTACCCGGGACATGCATTTGTGTGCATGAACATGTCTGTATGTCCCGAGTCTGGGTGTATATGTATATTACGTATGTAATAATAAAAATAATAATTTAGCCCTTTTAACGTCCCACTGCTGGGCACGGGCCTCCCCTCAATGCGAGGGGGATTCAGGCCATAATCCACCACGCTGGCCTAGTGCGGGTTGGTGGATTTCACATGTCTAAAGACATGCAGGTTTCCTCACGATGTTTTCCTTCACCGTAAGCAAGTGATAATCATATTAAAGTTATGATACACACATAGATTTCGAAAAATCCAGACCTTAAGCTCGCAAGTCGCGTGCTTAACCAATCGGCTACCACTGCTTTACTACGTATGTATTTACAGATAAAAAAGTAGTATATTTAGTAATATCAGTTATCTGATTTCCATAGTACAAGCTCTGCTTAGTTTGGGATCAGTTACCCGTGTGTAAAAAATGTCCCAGGAGATTATTATTAATCACGACTATCAAATCCGAACTTCGGATCCGAAACACTTTCGGTATGTAGGTAAACGCCAGCGGAAACGTTTCGTTTCGTATTTTGGAGTAGCCCCACAGACCCGGAGACCCGACTTTAGACGTTCCATTCCTGTAGTCCGCCTATTGTAAAGATTTTCTATACCCAGAATATGTGATTAGTAAGTCCTTTGTTCGATGGTTATATCCGCTATATGAACAGTCAACATTAAAAGTAGCTTGGTAAGGTGCATTCGGGTAATTCCCATAATTTCAATTTTTAAATTAATTTTTCAAATCGAATTATTGGAATAGCCCGATTTTCGGAATTACCCGAATACCTTATAATATAAGGTATTTGATATTATCAAATGGCCATGATATACCTGCCAAGCTACTTTAGATGTTGACTTTACTAACTGTTGATTACATCTGGGGGCTTACCACGACCTCTTATCGCGATTCAATTATAGGAACGTGTTAACGTTTCAGCGACTTTTTGTGC
This sequence comes from Drymonia ruficornis, assembly GCA_947859195.1. NCBI lineage: Eukaryota > Metazoa > Arthropoda > Insecta > Lepidoptera > Notodontidae > Drymonia > Drymonia ruficornis. Next base: position 9,058,956 of record OX401909.1, read on the forward strand.
AATGACGTACCTTATTGTCATGCCAATAAGAAACGTCATTGCACAAAAAGTCGCTGAAACGTTAAAACAATACTGCTATAAGAGGTGGTGGTAGGGCCCCCTGTTGACGTTATTGTGAAGTTTTCCTGTACATCATCTCGTTATATTTGTTTAAAACTTAGTTCAATATTATTCGTTGCATCTGCGCGTTGGTCAAATGAGGCTTGTTTATATAATTATACTGCTTTATATAAAAATACGACGTTACAACAAATACATTGTATACTTAAACATGTTTTGCTAGTTCAGGCGTTCATGATCATGATGCATTTAGGAAAAATGTTGAAGGGCAGGTTTATTGAAAAAAAAAAACCCCTGTGATTATTTTGGGTAGTTGACGTAGGTAAATTGGATTAATTTCGCTGATAGTTATATTCTACATTATTTCAAAGCTACTATGTAGTAACTATTTTCCGATGAATAACTTGCGAAATATTCTATCGTGAAATGGTTATTTATTTAATTATATTTCTGCTTCTTACCAACGACTTAATTTTGAGGAGTAGGTACTTAAACCAGTAATGTTTCGCTTTTCGCTAGTCTTCGACAGTTCTTTACTTTCCATTTCCTAAATGATACCTTAGATAGCCAATTTTAATAGGTCATGAACTAAAATGCATTCATGCACACTAAACAGTAGATAATTTTCTTAAATTTTATTATCATATTAAAGCTATCGCAATTTAAATATGCAATGATATCATCGTTATAGGTATTTTAATCAATATGCGTTATTACAAAAAGTATTTAAGGTTAGGTTAACCCTTGCGTGCAATTGGGTGGACCGCGCCGCACCGTTTGTATCTTAGGCTCGGCGCAAACGGGCCACCGACCACAGCCAACTGTGTCCAGCGATATGCAACTCACACGCTTCTTCATGCATTTTGTAGAAACTCGCCGCACACGTGTGGCCGGTGGCGGCCACTCGCTTAGCAGTGTCCGCGACTGTTAACCAGAGTTGGGCAAAATTTAATTGCGATTAATTAATTGCTAATTGCAGGTGATATCACAGTTAACAATTAATTGTGATTTGTTCGCGATTGCCAACCAAATCAAAATTAATTGTTAATTGTGACACCACATGCAATTTGTAATAAATTAATTGCAATTAAATTTTGCCCAACTCTGCTGTGAACTACTTGTCGCTGGCCATCGGTGGCCGGTTTGCGCCGAGCCTTAGGGGCTATGCACACGGAGCAACTTTAGTTGCCGAAACTATCAACTTTTTAATGGTTTTTGGCAGTTGCGGCCAACAATTGCCAGTTGCAGCAACAGTCGCCGCGCTTGTTTTATACGAAAACAGATAGTTGCGTGTTGCCAGTTGCTGAAAAAGTTGCCCGTGTGCATGGCCCCTTAATTACGACGGAATGAAGCAATTAAGTGATATTTTTGATTTCGTCTCCCAAGTACCTAGGTGTACCTACGTTGACGGGTTTCTTAGTGCGGTGGTGTCGGTAATATGCGAGGATTTATAAATGATCTCCAAATTCCTGTGAATGCTTATTATTCTTTTTATTATTGTATGGTTAGTGACCAACCTACCCAGAGTTGTTCAAGCCCCCCGAAAGCCTCTGACATGGCTTAACGATGACAACGACCGGGAACGCTTAATTCAGTTATTCCATTACGTCACTGCTTGCGAAGAGTTTAGTTAATGTAGTTCAATGAAGTTTTCTAGGGTTCCGTATTTATTTCTATTAGCAATGGTGTAGTTAGATATTTTATAGAATACTGTTAAGAAGTCATTATTTAAGTAACATCTGTATACGGTTTCCTTTACTCCCATCAAAAATTATTCCTTATCATCACTCGTTTATTTTAGCTTATTCTGAAAACGATGTATTTTAATTCTTTTGGTAGTGTCAAACCATCCCTAATAAAATGTTTTTTTTATTTAACAAAAACTAGATTCTCGTAAAATATCCTTTGTATGTAATGATATAAAAATGAACTTTCTTTATCAATTAATTTTAAGTAGATAGTTTTTAAATAAAATAGTTCGGACTTTGGTGCTAAATAAAAAAGAATATCAGTCCAATATTAGGTAACGAGTGTTTTTTAATGGACCGCAAATAGTTGTTGGTGAAATATCTAAATAATGCTATTTATTTTACTTGTAATTTATAGAAATAGAATACTTCAAAACGTCAAATACCTACTCTTTTGCCATAATAAAAGGTAAAGCAAGCATGACATTTTTTTGTATTATATTCGCTAAATAACAGTCAAACTAGCTAGCTAGTTAGCAGAACGAGTTTAACTAGTGGCATATGAATGTGCCATACAAAGCCAACGTATAACTACCATTCATAAATAATCATTATACTAATAGTAGTTTCTCTTCCACGAAATATCAACGGTTTAAATTAAAAATTGAAATTAATGTAACCTACCTACCTAATACATTTTTGTGCCACATTTGATGAGTTCCACCATCTTTATGTACATTTCTTCATGTGAATGTTGTAAATTAATTGTATATGGGTAAATGATACATTCTTACTGATAATTCGGTCAGTCCTTTGTATACATAAGTTTAAATTAAGTGAGTTATGTGTATAAGGGTGCATGGAGATGTTTTGTGATGTTACATGCATTTTATGAACTTAATTTTATGTACTTATATTGTGTTAACATATCAAAACTAGTAAATTTTAAGATTAAGATTTAATGCCATTTATTCATCAAAGAAAATAAATATGTATGCTGCTTTTAGGCTTTCTTTTACTACTTACGTTTGCTTTTTTGTACTTTTAGACAGCTTCGATTATTTATTTACTGGTTTCAGTCTTTGAGTATCTAAACATGGAGTTGAGCTAGGACTATATTGAACTTGTTCTTCTAATTCTTCAAGTAACAACCACGTACAGCACGCCACTATATAATTACTATCGTCTACTTTTTTATGGGACTAGGTGGCAAACAAACGTACGGCCCGCCTGATGTTAAGCAGTTACCGCATATACTGGGTGAAATCGAAATTGTGGGCTATATTTTAAACGGTGATTCTACACATGATTCAAAATATTTAGGGAATATTAATCAACACATCAATAGATAAAAATTTATTACCCAGGTAAAGTATAAAAGTTAAATGATTTGCTTACCCGAGCAATATTTTTTTATCAATAGATTTATTTATTTGTTTTCCCAAAATATTCTGAATCATATGTTGAGTCATATTTTAAAATATTGCTCACGATTTCGATTTCACCCTGTAGATACTACTGCTGCTGTATAGTGATACTAATTATTACAACTTAATATAAACTGGTGAATAGGGGGCTTAAATCTTAAACTTCAAGTTTATGTTCCTAGGAAATATTAGAAGCTTGATGTAAATAGTCGCTTTCATATGATACAATGTACAATCATGCTAATTCTGTACTCACATACACTAAAACTTAAGGCCTATGCACACGGCCAAATCTTGCCGCGCCGCCGCTGCAACGCACCATGTGCGTAGGTTCTTACTGTATTGCCATCATTCCTATGGTCGTAACGTATGAGCGAGACGGAAATAATTATAAATGTATCAAAGGACAATGGGTTATTTTGTATGAAACCAATCCCCAAAAAAGTTTATTGTACCACTATGAGCGATCGGTATTGCTGTAACGGATGTCGAACGTTTTTATTATACCCAGGTAGCATATGATTTTAATTGTAGGAAAAATGTATTGAAATTAAAAGTAACATTATTAGCAAGACAAAATCCACAACACCCATTAAAAGGCGTACACGAGCAAATGCGCTCTTCCAATCGAATTTTGGCATGCCCATCACTGTTCATAATGCTACAAATTACTTCGAATCTAGGGACACTATGACCCATTGTGCTTTAGTTTATTCGTATCAGAGTTGGCATCAATATCGAATGCTTGTAACATGTATCCATCTCCACGAGTCTCATGTGCTATGAATGTTTATTCCAAAGAATTTGTTTCGAAATTGAAATGATGTAGTGCCTTATTTGGTGATTTAACGGATTGTGTTAACTGCTTAGAACATTATTTTTAAGTATCATTATTTTTCCAAAACTTTACCGGGGTAACACGATGGCGAAGTGTTGTTTTATGTATGCGAAATGCTATAAGTGTGTGAATGTGAAATATTGTGTTTATAACTTGTATAAGCACATTTTAATATAGATTTAATTACTTTTCAATGCACGAGACGTCACCCAACTGTATAATATTGTAATAATTGTGATATTTACGTTATTAGTGTAGTTTTGTTTGCTCAAAATTATTTTCTTCTTTCGATCTGTACTTATAGTTCACGAAATTTGTAAGACTGTATATTATTTTTGTTGTGTAACATCGTTTGTAAACTTCGGGTTATGAATATAGTTATTTTGAAATTAACTTTGTTTCTCTACAGGGTTAAATAAAACGAATAGTTTATTAAATAAAAATAAATAATTTATTTAAAGGTTGATCGAATTTCATACTCGTTGCGACCGGAGCTCGGGTCGCCGTGACTAGACTGTACACTCAACATTTCTCATATGAATCATAAACAATATAATTCCTGTACAAACAGAAAATCAACACTTAGTAATAAAAGTTACATTTCTACTTAATATAAATTATATCACTAATACTCGAGTATTAGAACGATTAAATCCACCGAAAAATAGTATTACACACTGCTGGGAGCATATTACATTAGCTTCCTAAAATTAATTTTGTTAGTCTTATTCGTTGCTAACCCAACAAATTACGTCTAGTTTGGCGCCTGCGACTAACCGCCGTAAATCTTTCTAAAAATCAGTCCATGGCATGTGTTATGGCAGAGACCACAGTTCAAGTGCGACGCACGTCTATGCGCCGGGTGACTGCGGCGATAGCGGATGGTCGTGTACTATTAGGTACTATCCTGTTGTTGGAAAGCTCCGCCGTAACGTAGGAACTAGTAGCGACGGTAGAAGTACTGTCGCGATCGCCCGCTGCGCACTAAAACTCGGTGTCGCCGAGCACGTGGTACATTAGACGCTTGAACGAGTTCGACTGTTGGATGTGCTCTTCGTGTAGCGAATTCACCTGGAAATGAATTAGATCAGCTGAGAAATCGCATGTCTCGACCGATATTCGTGACATTTATGGTTGCAATAGACGTCCGATTTTGCTTCCCACTGTTTGGTCAGACTATCGGATCTAATTCACTCAATACACATACGGTTTTATTGACCAACCGTTTGAAAAACGCCCCTATAACCATACACATAATGACCATGTGGTTTTGACGTAAGATCGTAAACGTCTCGGCACTGTGCGGTCTACATATGTCGGATCGTCGTATTGAATATTCAAACAAAGTATAACACCGTATCGGAGAAGAAAATCGGCCTATTGTCGCCTAATGCCACGTAGGATTTAACGTAAGGCATACAAGTATACGTACTACGTGTAGTAAGCGAGATAAAAATGTTCCAGCAGTGGGCGGTAAGTGACGCGTTCGACGTTCTCGAATTAGATGAGGGTGCTAATTTGGGACAGCTTGGCAAAGACCTCGACTTTGAAGAATACTTTCGATGACCGCACTCGATTAGTAATACATTCGTAAATATTTTAGAATAATAGGAAAGGAAAAAGTGCTAAACATATCAATCTTACACTTACGAAGGTCGTTTGTTTTCCTTGCGGTTTCTCCTCTGGCTGCTTAGCTGGTTTAGGAGTCGGCGCCGGCTTCTGCAATTCAAATAAGTGTTTAATATTTAAAACATCGTTATCAAAACAGCAAATATCAATTAATTTATTTCGAACTGCAGAGAAATCGCTCGCAAATTTGAAGAGCTTGATTAACATACATTTATAATCGGATTCGTGGTGCGACTAAACTCGTCACGATACTCTGTAACACTTTGGTCTAAATGTAAATCGTGTACACCACGTCTAACGGAAACGATACGAAATCGTATATTCCGAGTTCGCAAACATTCGGGTGTATTTAAATGTTCAATAAATTAAAAAGGAAGGTCAAAAACTACTAATTTCATGACATAATGTGTTCGTGTTCGTATCGCTTGTAGTTGGACGTGGTGTATTCGTAATGTGTGTGGACGCACCTTGGTGGGCGGCGCGGTGAAGACCTTGGTGTGTACGGGCGCCGAGTGTTCCTGCGCGTCGGGCAGCCCGTCCTCCTGCAGCGCGCGGTAGGTCTCGGACTTGGCGGGGTCGTACTGCACCGTGGGCTTGTGGCTGCGGTGCGAGCGGGCGGGCGCGGGCGCGGGCGCGTGCGCGGACCGGGGCGTTAGTTTTTAGTCGGTTAGCGGGCGCAACGCAATAATAGAGAGAGAACACATTAGATACGACCCGCGGGACGTTAGGGGACGCGGAAGCGATTAGTCGACGGGGAAGTTTAGTTTAGAGTTTGTGTTTCAGGAAGGACAGGTCGATAAAAATACTAACATTAATCATATAGAATAAGTTCTAATCTTAATTTAATAAATACGATTACATAGATAGAGTATAAATAACTTATAGCTACGCGTGTATAGTAGTCGCCACTCGGTGATCGCACACGATGTGTTCGCGTGATCGTGGATGAAGGCGACTCGTCGACGTCACCATGCTTGACGGATAGAACTGAGCGTGGAGTGAATAGACGAAGTTCGAGAGAATCGAAAGGTAGCAAAATAAAAATAAAGAAAGCATTAATGCATCGTGAGGATGGGCGTCGACTTGCGTCGCTCTAGTAAAAGACTTGCCTCTTGACAACGTGCGGCCGCCCGTAATGGCCGTTAGCGCTAAGTGAGCAGAGAAATACTCCATTATTAAGCGTAATATTAAAATTATATCATTTCTCCGATGTATTACTCATTTCTATTAAACATTTACAAAAATAGTTTTATTGTATTTTGGAAAACATATTGGTCCTACAAACGCTATATTCCTACGATTTTTTTGCGAAAAAGCAAAGGATAAAATATGTAATTTTGACTACAAAGAAACGAAAGTATTTATTTACAGAAAACATAATGTTGAACATAATATCACATCACGCTGAGTGCATGTTATGTAACATAGGTCTGGCATTGGTCCATGTTGTTCAAATTCATTGCCAAGATATTCGCGCGCCGATATGACTGACGGTACATTTACTTGACATTAGCTAATTTGTGTTTGAGAAATCTAAGAATTTTATAACTTGCGTTTGGTTCTATTTGTATAGATAGGCCTAGATACTCACGGCAGGGGCGACGTCTGTTGTCTGATCGAGTTGGCGATGTTTTGGTCAGAGTATAGATTGATGGGCGAGTTGAACTGCTTGTGCACCATCTGAGGAAACAATCGTTCATAAGAAACAACATTCCGTAAAGGTTACAAACGAGGTCACTGAGAGAGCAGCTACAGAATACGCTTTGTTAAGAACACCAATTCTGCTGTTAAAACGACAAAATTGTGAAAAAAGTTCCAATCATACAAATTTTTAGTTTTCGAAACAGTCCAAAACAAAGGTTGTACCAAAATTAGACGAGCCATATTTTAAAATTGCTCTACCCCGCTATGTTTCATGATGATAACACCATTCAATCAATTTGATACAAAGGTTTGAGGCACACGATAATTTTGGTATGTTTCGCTTTGGTCTGCTTTTTTATCATTGAGATATAAGTAGTTACTCTCTTTCATCATTTGATAGGAAGTAAACCCTTAGACCAAAAGCTCAAACAAGATGGCGTATAGACATGAAAGTATGAGAGTGATAGCATTTTGTAAGATGTATATTCGAAAATAGTCTCTATGTATTTCGATTTGAAGTCCAAGATGAAAATAGACAAATGCTCTTGCAATATGCCATCAGTTAAGAAGTCGACCGGCTTCGTAGCAGAAGTTTGTCGAGTACATGCGTGAAGCTGATGATTGTCACACAACTCGGACCACCTTGTTCGCGTCTTCGCCGACCACTCGCTGCAACACCGACTCGGCCACCTGAGTTGCCACCAAAAATACTATTTTGTACTATTCAATCCGTGCAGAAGAGTTAATGCCGGTGCCTTTTCAAAAATAAGAAGGATAGGATATCGTAAAATAAAATATAGGTCTGTTTTTAAACTAGCTTTTCGAGAACAATTCAATAGTACGGTCAACGACATAAGTCGCTAAACATTCTCAGCTTTTCACATAGCGTGTACACTTTTATTTTGTTTCGTGTTTTTTGTAAAATGATGTGTGTTACTAATTTGAAAATTGAAGAATTTTCAGCAATTGTCGCTGACTATACCTATAAGAAATTGTTCTTAGTTAAATTATAACATAGAAACAGTTATTTTATATTACAGAATTTCTATTATCCTTCTTATTTTATGTAATTTCTTACAATTAAAATGACTAGTTTTGCATTAACAATCTATAGGGGCATTTGTGAAATGTGAGTTTATTATATTTTATAGAGTTGTATAGTGTGTGCAGGGTGTGTAGTGTAAGTTGCGAGCGTGTGTAGATGCGTGCAGTTTAGGTCTAATCTAGAAGAGACAAAAAATATCTACAAAGAGGTATCACGATAAATGCAATATATTTATCGAAAGATGCGAATGTAAAATTGGGTGAAAAACGTTTCGGTATTTGCCCCACGCGCGCCAAGACAAGACCTTTGTCAGGCATTATGTCGCACCGAGTCGCTCGAATGAGACAAATTCGATTTATGTCATGTTTTGTCTTGCGCTACCAGTGCTGCTCATGATTATTAAACGGCCCATATTTAATGCATCTCAACCTTTTACAATCCACTAAGTGCTTTAAAACTTCATTGTTAAAGCTTACTACCGGTTTATTTTATCAAAAATCCTCTAATGTATATTACAATAAACCTAAACTTGGAATGATGAAACTATGAGTACGTGTGTAAATACACAATTCTAAAATAAGCATGTTGTAAATATCTATGTCTCGTATAAAAATAAGCGTCTGTATCGTTAGGATTTACGCAAGTGGAATCCATTTCTAACGTCATAAATATTTCCACACCGCTTATAAAATGCATATTATAGTTCAGATCTAAAACGTTATACCTATTGCTTGCTCAAATGTTACGAATCCCGTTTGAATGTGATTTCCATATATTTTAAGATGAGGGTTCGAAATTTGGTTGATTTTCTATTCTACTTTTTCTTTAAGTAAGTATGTGGACTAGGAATCTTATATTTAGATGTATGATTTTTGACTATATTATCTTGAGTATCTTTAAATCCAAATCACGATTTGACGAAATTTTCTCGATAAAAAAAAATTATGAAATGAGCTCTAATTATTTACAATTTTCCTTGCTACCACGATGTTTTTACGATTTAGATCACGAAATTATTTCTAAAACATAGCAAATAATGATATCTAAACTACCCTTCAACCATATTTTAATTCATGAAGTAGTTTTTTTTTATTCAAGAAAATGTGGTTTGGCGCTTACGTTGTTTATTTCCGAGCGCGCGCACAATATCGCCATCTCACATTTTAAGTACTTGAACTAACCATGTCTCTCTCTAACTTTGTATTGTCAGTGTCCGCTCGGACTTGTTCGACGTCGGACCTGTGAAGGATTTTTTAAAAAATATTACGAAAAAATATTACGGTCGTGCCACATTACAGGTACAGTACAGTATTTACAGTCCGCCGACGCCAATGATAAATAAATAAATATCCTTGGAAATTCTTTTACACATGACTACCTGATCCCAAACTAAGCAGAGCTTGTACTATGGAAACCAGATAACTGATATTACTACATATACTACTTTTTGTTTGTAAATACAAACGAAATATACACTTAATTACACCTAGACTCGGGACATGCGGACATGTTCATGCACACAACTGCATGTCCTGGGCAGGAATCGAACCTATGACCTGCACTGCAGCGTGATTTTCGTTTGCTTTTCCTTGTCTTGTGTAATTTCTTTTCATCTCTTGTCATTTTGTGTCATCTCTTGTCATTTTGTATCATCTCTTGTCATTTTGTGTCATCTCTTGTCATTTCATAGTTATTCGTGTCATTTCTGTAAAAACTCCCTATTTCGCTTACTGTTATATACTTGCAGCATGGTCTTGGGCCGACAGTGGGAATACATTGCTTGTCAAAACAATGGAGTCGCTTTATTGCGTTTGTTGTAGGTATGGATGGGCAAGTAATAAATATATCATACATCAATAAATTATCGTAAAAAATAACATTACAGATATGGATAGGAAAATGTTTGTCCGTCCTATTCAATCTATTATATTATAAACGAAAGTAACTCTGTCTGTTACCTTTTCACGGCTTAACCGCTGAACCAATGTTGATGAATTTTGGTATGGAGATAGACTGGGTCTTGGCGGAGAACATAGGCTACTTTTTAGGGTTCCAAAGGGTGCTAACGGGACCCTATTACTAGGCCTACGCTGTCCGTCTGTCTGTCTGTCCGTCTGTCAGCGCGGGCTGTATCTCACGAACCGTAACAGGTAGAGAGTTGAAATTTTCACTGAATGTGTATTTCTGTTGCCGGTGCAGAACAAATACTAAAAATATAATAACATTTAAAAATAAATATTAAGTCTCAAACTTGATATTTTTGATGTGTTTATTCTACGGTGGTACGGAACCCTTTATGTGCGAGTCCGACGCCTTCAGATCTTATGAATGTTTTCTTGAAATAAATATAGTGTATTTTAAGTAATTAACTGGCCAACCCTCAGGTCCTACCTACCATGTTAGGATCTTTTTCGTTCTAGCGGGTGTAAACCGTGATTTAACGAGTTAATGTGATAATTTTTGTATTTAAATTATTCAATTCAATGTATTTGTTTCAGACATAGTCCAATATTGATTATTAAAATTATTATAATTTCACAATAAATATAAAACAATAAATAAAAGTAAAATTAAATTAAAAAAAATAAAAAAATATTTTTTATTTTTCATGTTTTATCATTAAAATACAATATAATATAACATAAATTAAAATAAAATACAATAAAATAATAAAAACCTACCCCTAATTAAACAAATACCGTCCGCGTGGGATACTGGCTGCATGTCCTCCCTGTATTCAAGCTGTTCCTGTTGTCAAGCGAATTTTTTGAGCAAGGAAAGAGCCAGCCCTCTTGTCACCTGTGGCGGTAACCAGTCTAAGGGTGATTTTGATAGATAAAAAAATAAAGATAAAAAGATAAACAATAAATAAATGCATGGTTAAATCAATAAAATTAATAAAAACTGAAAATTAAATTAAAAAATAAATTAAATATGGTAAAAATAAATATTATGACACCGCTGATGACTTCATGATCGGCATCGAAGTTAAGTACCAAAGTATTCCTTTGCCTACGAAACATGAAAAAGATACTCATATCCGGCAGTCAGTCACTGACACAGAGTATGTACATTTTTACCCGACTACGGTGGGCGGAGGGTTATGATTTTGACCGATATGTATGTATGTTCATCTGCTCCCGTATAACGTCCAAACGATTTTTATATCATAATAATTTGACTAATGAGATATCGTTGGACGCGTCTGGATCGTCCGCTGGTTATAGGCTATTATATGATCGAAATATTGTTATACGTATCTATCAGCATATTGTAGGTATCGTTTGTCTTCTTTTGACTTACTTTGTCTTCAGCAATAAAAACAACATAGAAATTAAATTATTTTTTTTCAAATACACTCGACATAAAAATCCCATATAAAACGAAAAAAATATATTTGAATATTTTCATCCATTTCATCTATTTTAAAAGGTGCACTGGGACATATTATTTTAATTGTACGAATTAAACAATATTGTTCCTTCAAAAAATAACTATACTATAGTCTACTCCATAGCTGTTCTGTCCTAGCTAAGCGAGAGGGATATATCCTTCGGCAGCTCACGCGACGCTAGCCACACCCCGAAACTAAAGTTCATTTTTTTCTTGTATCGTCTTAAATGGAGTTCGTTTTAAAGCTAAAAAGGTACTGATAAATTGGTATGGATTCTCACTCATCACTCGTCTATTTACCAAAGTTTCTGTAATACGTCACTATGTGTAACTGGTCACTTTCCGGACTCATTCTCTACTCGTCTGTCGATGAAATTAAGCTGCAATGTTACTTATCAAGATGCAGCTGTAAATAGCTCTCGACTACTACCAAACTAAAGGTTTTGCACTAATAATAAGATGTGACAAATTCATTTTAATTAATTCTTATAATTGATATGACCGAGAAAACACAATCATTGAATTATGTAACTTAATTACACCTTTTATCATGTTTACTTGTTTTCAAACAACCTTACAACGTGGCATCCAAACAATCTTCCTGACATTCGGGTGCACGTTAACAATAATTAAATTATACTAACAACCCGCCCCGGCTTTCTCTACTATTTACAGACCTATAAACCTTCCGGAAGAAATTATCTAAACGTTAGTGAAACCCGCACCAAAATCCGTTACGTCGACAAAAAGAACCGGATAAACAGACAGACGCGGATAGCGACTTTTGTTTTATACTTATTTATAAAGATTTAGCAACTGAGCCTTGTCAGAGGCCTGCGGGCCTCTTGAACAACTCTGACACCAGGGGTCTAATACCGACACTATGCGACATTGCATCAATTCTGCAGAAACAATTAATTTTTCCTACCCTCCAGCAGAAACCGCAAAATTTCTGAGAAACGAATGGCGTAAAATATGTAACTGCTAGCTTCTACCCGTGACTTCGTCCGCGTTAACTTAAAAATCCCACAGGAACCTGACATTTTTCCGGGATATAAAGTAACCTATGTGTTCATCCAGGTTATAAACTATCTGTGTTCCAAATTTCATCCAGATCCGTTCAGCCGTTCTGGCGTGATTGAGTAACAAACATCCACCCATCCATCCAAACTTTCATATTTATAATATTAGTGGGATTTTGCAGTGGAAATGTTGCATAGCGTCGCTATGCAACATTTCCAGGATCCCCCCAGCGGGGCTAGCACCGCTTACCAAGACTTTTTTCACGCGGGAGTCGACAGAATTTGTTGACCCGTCACTTTAGTCTTAAGTGCTAGCATGGTTGCCACGAGAGACTCATTTCACGTCGTGACACAGTCCAAGATTGTTTCAAGACAACGACTACAGATAACATATTATCTATCGCTCCTTGGTTCATTTTGTTCATTCATTGTCGCTCTTTGCTCCATATAATAAGGAGGTTGTATTTAGTTAGCTCACTGGCCGAATACAATCTTTGATTTTTATTGCTATTAAAAGAAAATAATGAAGTAATAGCCTGACAGAGAAGTTGTCATTAAAGACAACCGTGATAGTAAATATAAATAAGATAAATATTATTGTTAGATTTTTATTGTTATTATAACTATCTAACCGATAGGGAGCCCAAAAAACTGTAAGTAAGTACCTATTCGTTCATAGATTTACGCTGGCTAGGGGCCGTTGAATCCGTACGCATGCTTTATTATGTTAATCTATTTTTTCAGTGCACAAATCAAAATCTTAGTTGATTAATGTCCTCCAATAAAACTTTCGCCAATGGCGAGTATACTGAAGAATTGCAAACGAATTGGGAAGCTTTGCGGGCTACTACGGTAACACGGTCCAGGCAAACCGGTGGAACAGTAGAAGCAGGCAAGTACATACATACAGCCTCTAAATACAAACGTGCGTACAAAAGTTGCATGGGTACCTATTTTTCTATATATTTATGAAAAATCTAAATGTTATATTGGATATTGAACTGTCTATTATTACAGACATGGCGGGACATAAAGCGGAAGGCGAGGAAAGAGAATGCCGACGCCAATACAAGCCGGGCCAAGATGGGCAACACAGTAGATGTTTTCATTGTGTGTGATACCACATTAACTAGATGTTGAACACTGCCTGTTGTGTTAGGTGATGATTAAGATGTGGTTTATCTTATGAAATCAAAGTATATTGTTTTGTACATGGTTGATACAATTTTCAAATTTGTGGACTGGCATAGTGATCTAAGTGATTTGTTTTCTAAAAACTAGGAATATTCGCTTTATGAAATAAAATATATTGATAAAACTTGTTCCTTTTTTTATTTAAAACTCATCACCTATGAGCAGAGTCACAGCGAGTCGAATTGGAGCGCCGATTGTAATGCACTACACAAATAGGTAGCCATATCCTTGCTTATGTTAAATCCTTCTAATATTATAAATGCGAAAGTGTATGTGAATGTTTGTTAGCACGTATCTCCATAACTACTAAACCGATTTTGATGAAATTTGAAACGTAGATAGTGTAAGCTCTGAAATAACACATAGGCTAATCCAATTCCACGCGGGCGAATCCGCGGGGAACAACTATAGCTTAATAAATTTAGTGTTTGGTAGCTCAAAGGTATTATTGGCGTCCCTATATGCCGCCTCAGAAGTTTTTGACCAAAATAATATTACTGTAGGCTTGCATATTTCTAACTTCGAATATAAAATAGTCTTTCTTTATATAAAGTATGTCTCACAAATTTTGTCACTACCTCTCTTCGACTGTGAAACAATATTCTTTGGTGAGTTGTCAAATCAGTATCATTGTGGAATTTTTGTGCAAGTCGTGCTAGCACTTAAGAGAACATAGTTTTATCTATACGTCAAACGAGTTTTCTGACATCTCTTGGTTTTTTCACGGCGCGCCATGCTAGCCCATAAGACAACACGGTTATGTCACGCCTAGAGCCCGCGGGAGGTGTCAAAAACTCTTGTCGTGCACCGCTGTGCTAAGACCGCAGGATGGCCACTAACCATACGATAAGAAGAAGAAGCAAGTGTGTGATGTTACCTTCTGCCTCATGAGTGTGTCGCGGTAGTCGTGCGTGGGCGGCGCGCGCATGGCGGGGTTGGGGTGGTGGCGCAGGTAGCTCTCCGTGGGGCCCGGCTCGCGCCGCACCTTGGCGCCCGGCAGCACCAGCGGCGTCGTGCGGTACGGCTGGAACACCACACAACACAATACAACACTCTTATCAACTTCACCCTTCTTCTTCCTAGCCTTATCCCATTATGAGGCGTCGGCTGTCAGTCTACCCTGATTTGGCTGATCACCGATATTTACACGGAGCGATTGCCATGTGCCCTCCGAGACCCAACTAGTGGGACTATGGGCAACCTAAGGGTGAGACCGTTTTTGACAGATTTTTCAGGCTTCTGACTGCCCGTAACGACTGTCAAAGATCTTCAAATGACACCCGGGACCGCACGCTTAACGTGTCCTCCGAAGCACGGAGGACTTTATTATCTACCTTAACAATAGATTTAATTATTTGGCATCATAATATCAACTTCACCCATTTACTCTTTTTCACAGGGGCAGAAAAAAAAAGTAAGGTCCGACCCAGACTGGTTTTACTCTTCGGCCGAGACCAAGAAATTACATAACATAACCAGTCGTCGATATGTAGACATCGCCCGTAGAAGAAGAAGAAGATGACATAACATGGACAAATCTGAAAAATACTACCAGCAGACCGAGCGAGACCGCTCGCCAACTTTAAAATACACTATTTCCTCAGTCATTGGGCACTCTCGGCCACGGACGAGACTTTTCGATGTTTTTCGCTCTTTTCGAAACTTTTCACCGAGAACGAGACCGAAGCCGAGATCTCGATCAGACCCTACAAAAAAGGGGATATCGTAATTTGAACTCTGACCACGTAGACAACGTCATCCGGAGCAGCTTTGCCTCGCGCTGCTGTTCGATAAGTGTGGACTACTGTGGACGTAGATACTAAATGGATGCGTCTATATGAGGCGAGCGGCGCATCCGATCAGTCAGGTTTGACGTCGGAACGCATACATAATCATAACTGATGGCTCGGGCGCGGCAGCTCGCCTCATATCAATGCAGCCATTATTGTTTATTTATTCGGGAAACCCTTGAGTCGTGTCTTTTGCCGTCTATCTTACCTATCAAAATAAATTACGAGTGAGTCTTCATATAAAAGTCTCTGTGTCAATATCAGGTACCTAATTATTTCATAAGCATAAACCATAGGATGGAGCACAAACTGAACTAAATCCAACTGATTGTGTAAATAAGACACTGAAAATCCAGTAGGTATGTCAGAATACTTGGAAGGCTACACTACTCGCCAGAAATAACGTACAGCCACACGAACTAGCACAAAAGCGTAAAATACGTTTTCATTAGTTTTACAGCTTCTCGTAACTGTTTTAGTTTATACACAAATATACGCATAGACTACGACAAAGTGACCTTTTAGAAGGTCGGAGACGAACCACTTGAAATACCGAAGTTTTCCTTCAAACATAAATCTCTCCGAGGTTGACATGGTCGGTCCTCGTTTCAGTCTAACATCACTTTATACGCGAGGATTAGTCTGATGCCCGAGATCGCGTCGCATCTAATTATAATCACGAGGCTATTCCATGTGGGTTATGATATGACTTCTAACACAATTTATATTTATACAGTTGTGTAATATTTGGGTCGTGACTATTCGGAATTCCATATTCTAAAAAAATATCTAAAATATCCATCTTCTTCCTAGAATCTTAATCTTAATTCTATTATTAATCTTAATTATTCTTAGTCTTAATTGCGGTCGGTTTTTAGTATAACCAATTTGATTAATTACCGGCGATGTTTAAAGGGCCTAACTGCCATAGTCTGCGTCGAAAACTGCCGGTATTATAAAGGATTTATAGGTAGGTACAAAATTTCTGTATTTTTTTTCAGGTTGATGACCATAGCGCTGAAAAACAGTCGAGAATGTGAGGGAGTACATACATACATAAATCCATGACCTATAGGCTTATACAGTAAACAGTCTTGATAATATGTATTTTTTAAATAACTGTTTAGAATAGTGCAAAATTGTTAATATAGCGACTATTTATAATTTTGAATAGGGAATTACATTAAAAAGTAATCTCAAGATTGTTTACTATATACGAGAAGTAAGGCGAAATACCTACAGTTTTACCAACAAGGCCCTAGTTGGTAAAAGTGGTACTAGTGTACAATATGAATATCAATATTCGATTTAAATGAAATAATACAAGAATATCGAAAATGTGCCAATGTACGAAGCGTTTTCCGTTTATTTGCGTCGATGTTTACAAGAGCAGCAGCTTTCAGCACTGACGCAATGGTCTATGTTGGTCAATCTTATAATACGTTTGCTTCGGCTAACACTTTGTTAATCGTTGCATTCGCCATTCATATCGATGCAGGATGTTTGTTATGCGGCCCATTCATGTTATTCTAACACTAGTAATAAATTTACGTGTCTGTTTGTGTTTCAATACCGCCTTGCGTTGTTCGGGGAGTATTAATGCGAAAAGTAATAACTCTTGAGCTTAGACTAACAATGTCATATAGCGAATCATTTCATCAGTATTTAGTTCAAAACTGTCCTATATGTAATCGGCATTTAGCTTTTGTAAATATGATTCTAAATGAATTTACATTTAATGATATTATGTGTAACATGCCAATACAATATGGACACGTTCACGTTACACGTTCGTGCTGAAAGTTCAAGTGGGTGTAACATTTTTAGCATCGTGACATTGATGCGAAAATAGCTTAGGTACAGCTGGCGATTTAATATCAAAACGAGGTCTCATGATAAATGTCTAGCGGGAAAACCGACCAATAATTTGTCTAAAAGCGTTCTATGCTAGAAGTGGGCCATACATATACAGATTTTTCCTATAACGCATTCTAAGAATTTGAGCGTTGCTACGCAGTAAATCTCCCTATTTATTCAAAGTTTTCTCTATATCAGATTTGACGATCGTCTATGGCAAACGTAATTTATGATTTTTGCATGCCTCTAGGTAAATTGTGCAGTACTTCTTTAATTTTAAGACCACAATTATTGTATAACCGCAATTATTACAATAAATGATTTGATTCTTGATTCTGATGCCAAATTAAGTATGTACTATCCCGAACCATTATTTAAATCTGTTTTAGAATTCCAAAGCTATAAAGATAATTTTATTGCGAGTCTGGACTGAACCAATCCAATCAATTTTAGTTTATAACCTGCCATTCAGCCAGTTCAGTACCAATACATTTATATGATATGATATTTATATGACGAGAATATGATGCGAATTATCAGCGGATTTAAACATTATTTATAGACGAATAGGTTTTGGAAAAGATAAATTATATAAAGTGTTTCTTTCTCTAAAATAAAAAAAACGCATTTGTTTTATTCATCTTAATTGAATGCCAACAAAGCACTCGCGTTAATAGTCAGAATCTGTCTCGGTTTAGAGGGTTTGTTAGACTGACAAGAAACTCAATGGTTCTTATGGATAAACCTATTCAGGTTTATGATTCGCGTTAATTAGTAGTCAATGCTTGTTATTTTGATTGACAATCTCATGGCTTCGTGAAACATCCTGTCATAAAATCACTTACGATTTTTTCTGGAAAACTACATCGTAAAGTTGGTGAGCGAGTTATTACATCACATATTTTGTAACACTACGCGCGCTCCAAGTGCTCCAAATTTAGATCGCGCTAACATCCCAAGCGTCGCTTAAACCGCTGACGGATCACATAATTTTGAAATATATTAATTATGAGGGCACATTCCGATCATACGGTTTATGTATGTGGTAGTAAGGGGTTTTAGTTTAACATGTAACTCGCACGCACCCAATTGGTGACGACCTCCTCCTCAGGATGCATGGAATCCTGGTACCCGTTGGGGAAGAAATTGGGGTTGACCGCCATTGTGAGTAGCACTTAGTTCCGCGGACGTGTGCCGTGCAGCGGATGATCGCGAACTGCCGCTCCAGCCGTCCTCTCCCGAGTAAACAACGCGACTTCAATGCATTCTATTTTGGAAATATGGCGGGAAAATAGGCGTCGGCATAGGCGTCGGCGTAGGCATATCTTAAGCGCGGCCGCCGAGCCTTGCGCCACATAAAATATACCCAATTTATAATGTTTACCAGAATATTTATCCATAAAACTTATGAAAAATGGTCATTGCATTAAACTTCTGACGACTGGACTGTAAAATAATTTGAATACAGAATTTAATTAATCTCTTCCCGAAGAATTTTTATCTACGTTCGTATAGTTAGTTGCTCGTACGTGGCTACTTACTTGGAAAAATCAAGAAGATTACTCATATTCACTGCAGTGTTGATGTTGATTGTATGGAATTACGAGCACAGCGATCTATTATTGCGGTTCGTGAATCAGAAAACGGATTTAGCCAGCCTCGAGAACGTTCTAAAACTTCGATGAATTATCGCTACATTCCAGTTTCTTTGCTTTAGTGTAGTATGGAGCCTATATCTATGCTGCCGAATGGTTCTAATTAATAACTTAACATCATTAGACGCCAGAGATTTGGCGGGTCTCCAAAATACGTCATGTGTTGTTGAAGGCATAACACAGTTAACCTATTTGTCAAAAATCAAGGATGAATGTAAAATTAACATAGAAACTAGGAACCAAAAGTGTATAGAATGTTTCGGTAAAATTATAATTTCAGTTGACTTAAAACGAGCTAAAGTTACACGAGATTCAGTAAATTTGGTTATCGAAAACATTTCGTTCGTCAGAGGCGTATCAGAAGACATATTTTCGACATATTTTCGTCAACATTTAGGTACGTCACTACTGTTAGTTGTTTCAGCAAAAAACTCTGCCTACTATTTGGCGCATCACCAAATGCCGAATGACGACGCTATGACCCGAGTACTTACGTACCAGTTTGGTTAAAAAACTTCGCTATAATTAAATCAAGAACGTTAAATAGTATTCCTTCAACAAATAAACAATTATAAAAGTCATTATCATTCATCAAGGATCAAGACAAATCTGGCTTATTAGCAGTGGTAACTACAGACTTCAATCAACCTCAGCAAAACTAGCTCCCTCTAGATAAAGATGCCAGAACAATGTAAATTCCACCGAGGTTGCAGGCGACGATAAATTGGCTGGAATAGTCTGGTTTCTAAGTAGTAATTTTAACTATACAAAGACCAACGATGAGCGATACGCAAATGAATATATTGTTATTGAATTAATAGTTCTTAACGTTTCGCCTTCATTTATTTTGCATAGTCATGAGATACATGTGACACAGCTGCTCGTGTCTCATGGCTGCGCCGAACTGGTATCCAGCTCAGTACGGGCTTACATGGCACACAGCATATACAGCAAATGCTTTCGGACACATAATGAGCACCGAATTTAATCCGGCTTAACACTCACGTCGCAAAAGAATGCGGACACATTGTAAACGCGGTGAGAACAATGGGTTCGCGAACCCTCGGGGCGCAAATTTCTAGCCGGCTTTATGAACTGGCCGCCCGAAAGGGGCCATCCATAAATTACGTCACACGTAAAGGTGGTCGACGAAATGTGACATAGTGTGACAAGGGGGTGGGAGGTCTTAAGTTTCATGACGTCACATTTAAAAATCTAATATATCTAAGTATGAAAATCAAAGTTTTAACTGTTAACGAAAAATTTGGAATATTTCCGAAAATTTAAAAAAATATGACGTCACACTAGGGAGGAGGAGTCTCACAAATGTGACCAGCTGTGACAAGGGGGAAGGGTAAAAAAATCATGATATTTGTGTGACGTAATTTATGGATGGACCCAAAGTTGGCGAGCCCGGCACTGATCGACTTGAACTCGAACATTATTATCATTTCGTATCGCTTCTCGTTGACTGTGGTATAGTTATTGGTGTCGGTGTGTACTGACCTGGCTCTGAATGGACTCGTCGACAGTGTCGTCGGTGCGCGTGGAGGTCGGGGAGAGCAGCAGTGTCCTGTACTCGCCCTCGGACTGCACCGGCAGTGTGTAGTGCGGCAGCGTGTAGTGCGGCTGCGGCGTGCTGCGCGGCAGCGGCGTGCTGCGCGGCAGCGACTCCGGCCCGGAGCCGCACCACGAGGACGCAGGCGGCAGTGGGCTCGGCGTCCTGCGGGAACATACCACATAATAACACAGCCTGAAATAAGGGATGAGCTGAGGTGAGTTGAAGCTCACTGCCAGCGCAACAAACACAAATAACAAAGTAGCTCTTAACTTTTAAGTACTTTTTAGTACAACAGAATTAAAACTATTGCAGTCATCATCATCCTTTCCATACCGACTTCGGCAATGGCGGCTGTATTTGCCAGTGTCTCAATACTATACTTTAGAACAGGGTTGTTACGAAAAATCACCTTGTTTTAAACACGGTGATATATTCCTTCTGATTTAAATCAATGTTTTAAACAATGATTTAAACACGTTTAAATCAGTTTTTATTTTAAACTTCCTGTTTTTTTGCAACTCTGCTTTAGAAGCCCTGAAAAGATAGTCTCTACAATTGAAAATCAAAACCAAGTCGTATCATAATCTTCCTAAAACTTAAACGAGGGAGGTGGATTGTATAATTGTTTTAAAATCCAAGGAACAGTGGAATATTCAAAATTGTGTTTCCTTTAATAGAGTCAATGAGAGTCTGACGACCTTTGGCTCAATGTCTCAGTCATGTCGTGGGTGTGTAAAATATATGTGATATTATTTATATCCCGCTGCTAAGTCACATCGGAATAATAATTGCATAGGGAATTCAGTGACAGTAAAGTAGGTAGATCTAATATTTTCATCGGGGCGATCGCGTAACTTTTTCGTCAATGTTTCAATTGATTTCGTTCATCCCGTATTGCATTTTCAGTTGAAATTAATTGAAATCCGAATGTGTCTGGAGTTCACTCTTCCCGATTTCAATAAATTTCAATTGATAAAACAACACAGGATGAACGAAACCAATTGAAACATTGACGAAAAAGTTACGCAATAGCCCCGCAAACCTTTTAACATACATGAGTATATCGGAATGACAATGTCCACAATTAGTGAGGTGTTATGAACGACGAGTTTACATTTAATGTTTCTTAATTGTACGTGTCCATGGATAACAAAGTTAACGTGACTACCGCTGACCCTATAAATGATCTGATCTGACGCTCAACGGAGAGAGAAAGCTATGCGAAAAAACAGAGAGCTATTGTGGTTTCTATATTTGAATATCTCTGTCCCTCTCTGTCGGGTGTCCGATAAGGTAGATTGTAGAACCTAATGATCATCAAATAAGTACAATCCCACAACATCTATCTAGTATCGAAACAAGACTATAAAAATAGTATAACACTTCTCTATTTAAAAAATTTAGTTGCATCTTTGGCCAACGCCACAGATAAGTTTGTGGTAGTGTACTAGGAGTATAGAAACATGTAGGAGCATATGAAATGTGAAATGAATACCTGTATGGAGCTGCGGCTGCATTCGGCACGGGTGATCGCGGCGCGAGCGGCGTGCCCGCGCCCCGCGGCCCTTCGCGGTCCACGTCCCTACACACGGTGGGAAATGAATGACATGTATGCCCATGTATATGGCCCAAACAGAATTACGTATTGACATACATCACAATACAAGACCAACAATCCTGGATTTAATAACATAAACTGGTATATTGATAGTTATACCAGAAATTAAAACATACTAATGTATATTACTAGAGAGCTATATAAAATCCAGACCATATGTTTCGAGGTTCGTGATTTTTTTACAACAATTTACTAAGGAAATGTGTCAAAATTCAAAATTCGAACGAAATTGATTATTGCTTTCGTACCGGGTCTGTAATAGCCACAGAGTAAAGACTAAAGAAAGAGGTGCCCTTATTAGATATATGTATGAAAAAAAAACGTGGTCATTGTTTTTTCATTTTCATTGTTCTATCTACCGGTAAATAGTTGAACTACTCGCTTCGTTTTCTGTCGATGTTAGTACTAGGCCGACCACTCGGCCGAGTTGCTTAGGGCCAGTCCCCTTAGTAATTGGTCCATGGTAATAGCCCCTAGTATAAATTTTAATAGCTAATTTTAATTCCAGAAATGTTTGATCTATGAACATACAAAGGAAGATGCAATGCAACTAACATACATAATATATTTTTTATATCACATGTCATAAATAATTAAATATGGGTACGTTTCATGCTTAACATTACGGCATTGAATATTTTAATATTGACATTATCTGGGAAACATTTGTTTCAATATCTTAATACTTGAAATGTAAATAAAATTACGACGTAAATCGTTGACAACATCGATAAATATAGTCCATGCTGAATATTACTGTAGGAACAATACAACATGTTTTAGGTACATCTAAAGAAGTGACTTGAGGACGATTATTCCAAAATGCATTGTGATACTGGATTTTCTAAAAGGGTGATTGTATATTATTAGATTTTTTTTAGAAGCCTGGAGAAAAGAGAGCTGTACAAAAACTACAGTAATCGGTAGTTAAGATTACCCATAGAGCTTTAGAAAAGGGCGATCGGCTAGCTTCGGCGTTATGACTGACAGAGACGGCGCTCTACGAAATTGACATTTCTTTCTAAAGCACGATGTGTTAACTAAGCTGCCAGAAACTGTATTTCCTCTAATATTACCTAGTTGTATTGTTTTTTAGAAATCGATCAATATTTTAAATCTATTGATAGTATTATCTCAGAGTAAGGATAAATATAGAGGCATGACGAAGCCATCTAGACAGAGCAAACGCGCCGCGGGTGCAGAGCGAAGGCGGGCCCATACACCCACACCAACATCATGGTGTGGCTGAATGGGTCGCCCCCTCGCACCGCATCCGTGGCGCGATTCCTCTGTGTTTATCCTTCCTCTGTGGTTATTATAATAACGGTTATAAATTCAGTATCACAGATCTAGGTCAGGGGCTGAGGAGAGGACACCTAGTGCAAGTCTTACTCAGCGAACTCATGATAGAAGGTGGGCGTGGGCACGCGGCCGACATAGCTGCCCGCCGCGCGCGGCACTGAGTACAGGTGAGGGCTCGACCCGCCCCTGGAGCCACACTCGCTACTTTACACAACTTTCCCTCTCATACAACTAAACGTTTTAATAATAATATCATCGCCAGCCAAATGCCATGATGTAAGCCTCATATACGGGTTGGTTCAACTCGGTGAGTAACAACCTCTCATAGAAGATTGGCGTAAAGAAGCTATTACAGCTGCGTTTTGTACGATGAGTGAGAGAACCGGAAACCCAACCCCTCCATCCCCTCCCTCTGCCCCACTCCCCTTCAGGCCTTTGGTATTGCTAGTATCTATAGACTACAGTAACTGCTTAACAACAGGCAGGCTGTACACTTGTTTGCCCCTTTAGACACATAAAAAGTAATATTAAACAAAAAATAAAACAATCCCTCAGCGTTAAAAAACTAGGAAATAATATATGGATTCCATTATTTGGAGTCGTCGGTGCGCGGCTTGATTGCTTGCCTTAAAATCAGATTGTTCATAGTTAAATTGATTGCTACGAAAAAGAAACTGAGATTTTACTGATTTAATAGCAAAGTTTAGTGCAGATCAGTAACTTCTTGTGTTCCATCAATATCATTATGTCTTTATTCCAAGACAGTTTTACAAATAAATAGACTTGAAATCAACATTAATAAAGATATCTCTTGTGGTTATTACCTTTGTACAACGAGTTTTATCTGCTTCGGCGCATTCCTGAACAGATTCTGCGCGTCCTCGTGTCTCAGATCACGTGCGTCGTAGTCGTCGATCTTTGCGATGATGTCTCCGCGGATCAAATCTCTGCCGGCGGGAGTTCCCGGGGTCACCTGGAACATAGCATGGATTGTTAATACATTTTCTTTATCCAAAAGCAATCAGGACAGAATGGAGCACATCAAAAGTTCTACAGGTAATCTTATAGAGGTGCAAGCATCATTATCAGTAAAGAAAATACAAAAGATCACTTGGTTTTGGCTTTAGGTAATAATTTAAGTGTTTATAACAAACATGTTTTCAAAGCAATCGATTTCCCAATCCAAGCGTGTCAATATTGATTCTAACCGAAAGTATGGTACTGTTTGAAGTCCAGTGGGACCGTCTTCAAAGGAATGTTTTATTTCATCCGCGCTAAACTTATTCTTAGCTAACTGTTTACGAACGAAAACACGGCCTAGTTTAAAATATTGCACGTGTTATAGCATAAATTCTTCGTGTACGAGACACATTGAAGGTTGGCAGGCCGTGACATTCTGAAGTTTGAACCAAGCGTTCAATCGGTACGGTCACCTTCAAGGGTGCATGTGTATCGTCAACAACATTTTTTACCTCACCTCGTTCGCTTTGCCAAATGCATCATAATTAGCTTTAACGGAAAACTATTTGGGATAAATATCTCTTAATGGCTATCGTTTATGTAAATATCCTTATCTATCGCTACTATTAAATGTGTTTCTAATGAAAGGGAAAGGGTGTAAGTACGGGCGTAGATTACTAGGACGACCTTGTGGGTGGGGTAGAGGAGGCGAGGGCGCGGGACGTATGCAGTGTGTTTGGCCTGTGGCCAGGCTAAATGCGTCCGCCGGCGACGCCGCGCCAACCTGACATTTTTTATTGAAAACAACCGCCGGATCAGATGGAGGCCGCGTCGCATCGACGGCTCGACCTGCGCAAATCCATCACACACTTCCTCGAGTCAATGGCGAGGACATACGACTATATTTACTCTTATCCATCACCGCAGGTCGTGGCGAAGTTTCTGTGGAGACGTCAATTCTGACTTTGCTCTGTTTAGGGCTGCCACCGTTTTCTAGTGCGAATATTGTAGTTTCAAGCTCAGACGCTTAAAAATATGGTAGTTAGTATGACCAGGACTTTTCCTTAGTAATTAGGACTGAGCTTAGTAGAATCATGTTTTTTTTTTCAAAAATTTAGTATTCGGTGGCCAAGTAGTAGTTTACTAGGTATATAATATACTAGGGGTGGCAGCCCTAGATCTGTTCGATGATTTTCTTTAAATTTTACAGCTGGCGACCCGCCATCCGCATTACATTCATACGCAGGTGACGTGTATGCGCTTACGTGGGGGCTACTATTGAGGTTGAAGTGGGTGCATGTCCTATAAAACATTTCACTGAATAGTCATCAATACTAGATTAACTACAGCCAATTTTCTTGCATTTTATTGAGAATTTAACTCGGGACTACTTATATAACGTTCTTATCCTTGAAATAAAGTCTAGATACGTTTTATAAACACTTGCTAGGTAGTAATTTCCATCAAGAATAATAATTTTTTGTTTCACTGCGAGCCAACCACATTATTTATTGGTTTTGTCTGGCCTACCAATTACATTATACAAATAAAAAATGTACAACGTTTAGAGCCAATTAACGGAGCATATAAATATTAAGGTAGCAAAAAAAATCGTTTTAAATACTTGATCGTATCATCAAAAGTAGGCTTAGGGAGAACAAGACGTTGTTTTAGAAAATTATAAAATCATAACAGATCGTTGAAAGGATGTTAGTCAACAGCTGCTGGGAGCTGTTGCCAAAAGATGTCTTGAGTTATGTATTTGCTAATTACTCAGACGTTTTAATGTATAATCATTTTCTAACGAAAAAAATATATAAAACCTTATTCCGTTTATCCTTTGATGAACAGTGGTCTATCGAAACGTATCGCCGTATAGCCGGTTGAGTCATCACAGCCATATGGAGAGGAAGCAACGAAAGCATTTTAATGGCAACGCAAAGAAAAACGGGATCAAGGCTGCGTTTGCGATCGAAAGATTTATGATAGCCAAGGTCAACCGGGAAATAACGCTAAGTGCATTATTCAATCAGAAATCTGAAGGAAAACAGATGGGAGACATCGAATAATGTGTGGGAAGATAATATATGAAATGGAAAGCGAAATCTAGGCAGACTTTTTAGTATCAGCGATAAAATAAGTTGGTAATCCTTTGGTGGATCGGGATTTCTGGTGTATTGGTTGACAATACAGTAGACATTTCTTTAAGAAATGTTGACGAGCCGTAGTAGGTACTAGCTTTTTATTTGAGGCTTCAATTTAAGGTGGATTACTCAATATCAATAATAGAAGAAGGGAAATACATTCGGGTTTTAAAATTATCTACCTGCCACTACACTACTACACCACTTAAATAATTGTAACTTATCAAGTCTGGGAAAGCCACATTTAAGATACCCAAATATCTGGATAGGTGATTATTGTATTATTATAAAGTTTTTTGGTCGTTAGTTGTAGTTATAGGCTTTTATATGACCCATGACATGATGAGTATTACCGAAAGATTAAAGCTGGCATTTCGCTGTAATAAACTCAAACCTCCGCCCCCGCTCCTGGCTACAACGCGTCTGACTCATGAGTACCCGAAAAATATTGCACTCAACATGTTTTCATATAAAATTGAGAACATGCGACTGGAACATTTTCATTACACATTGCGCATTAGTGCGTAAAGCTTGCGAAATCTTCATTAGTAAGATTCACTGATACATTTGTTTGTAAAAATGGGAATGAAAAAAATAATCGAAAAATGGCCGAATGGGGATAAAAGTCGTGACGTTATGTTATTCGTTTGTAACTTTTGAAAGATTTTAAAAACGATTTCGATTCGAGTTCGAGTCAAAGATACTACCAAGTCTATTTTATCAATTAACCGTCTCATTTATTCTGCCTGGAATTGGCACATGCATGACCTATTAGGATTTACGAGTATACACAGGAGTGGGTGGGATAAGGGAAGAGTGTAAGTTAAGAAGAAGGGAATAGAATGTAATTTATAAGAATGCGACATTTTCCAAATTAACCAGTCAAGAGTCATATGTAATGTTTAGCAAATTCATTAAAATACATTTTGTTACAAAATCCATAAACGCACATATTCTATTGAAGAAACTTGCATGGTTCTATATACGTTGCATAGTTTGTACATGCTATGAACATTATGCAGATGTTGGTTCTGGTTTGTTTCATTTTGCCCAAATAAACAATTCACTGTAAGCAAATATAGGTTCTTTTGCTGTTGGATGATGTGTAAAAGGATTTGTATTGGCCATACCCATGAAAGTATTGAAGTTACAGAATCTAAAGCGTTATAAAAATTAGGTAACAGGTAGGTATTACTTAGGATTGGTGTCAAGATATAAGAGCATGGGCATACTGAGAAAAAAATTGCTTAGAATAATTTGAGGCGTTAATTGTCTAGATTCTTTGCGCGTAATATGCCTAGCCTATTTTCACAACTAAAGGTAGAGGGGTTTTGGAAATCAATTTCTTAGAAAGTAAGATCGTTTTTTATATTCAGTGAGTGAGTTGTATTTTGCTGATGGCCTTCACATTTTGATTACAATACATAAGTAATCAGAAATGAATGCAAATTTAAAAACTAGAATGTATTAGATTAGATAAATTAAGATATTGAGGTCATGTCACATCTTCGTCGGCAGCTGTCGAACGGCTGGTGACCGATACATCCCAGAATATATCGGTTATAAAGAGAGTTCGTCGACGCTCTAGATATATTTTAATGTTGTTCTAGATAATCTCTACGGTCGTTTTCCCGATATTTTAAAACTGCTCAGCGGATACTTAAAATACGAAAATAACCAAATTACATTGTTGTTGGCTTACTAAAACCCGGGACAGCCCCGCCTCTGATATCGCTACGAATATTTTTGTATCACGAAAGTATTTAAATTATAGTAGATATAAAATAAATTATACAAATTCAAAAAGTTTCCAGTCGCCGTCAGCGATTTGAAATAAACAATTTCCTCTAAAACGTGTAACTAGCAGGCACAGATGTTCATTGTCATCCTGAGAGCGTCGTATTTACAAACAGAGCGGTGCAACTCCAGCACGGAGTTTGTTTACACCGGCGCGGTGCCGGTGCCGGTGGTGTCGCGAGCTGGTGGTGAGGTATACCCGGGTGACGATGAGCGGGGTGGCGAGGTCGGCGCCGCCCACGAGCCGCAGGCCCCAGTTGACCTCGCGGCTCTCTCGGCGGAGCGTCACCACGAAGGTGTGTAGCCGGCCCATGGCGCGACTCGGGCAGTGATGCAGCGCGACGCGTCAGCCGCGGAGTCCGAGCGCGGCGGTATCACGGGACGTAGTGCGCGCTAATTTAGCAACACCGCAACCCGTGCGCCCCTGCCCCCCTGTTCTGCACCGTTTGCATGTAGCCCTGTCCCCGCGATCGACCCGATTCGATTTACGGAAACTTTGACATGTATTGGCACCGGACGCGATAAATCAATCGAAAGACTCATAAGTTTATCTCGTGGAAACTCGACTCGCTGTCGTGAAGTCTGTTGCACATAGAACTCTACATGGAATACCTATTACAAAACTGTTTGTCCTTTTCAGAACCCTATCTATAGTTGAAAGGATGCCGAGAAGTTGATGGTTATTATTTTTTAAGAGTTTTAGCATCATACATCCATGTATATTTACTTCATAAATCAGACAAATTCATGCATGACCTACATTAATAACGGATGTTTATTCTAATTAAAAACTTCCATTAATATATTTCCTAAAAGCATGTCCTATGAATAATTGTGCATCCATTATGCCAAACGTAATGTACCTACTTGCCTGCATAGCTAATATATTATGTTTGGCATCGTGTAATGTTATTATTATATTTGGGTCATTGATCAGATCTAGTAATGATGAGAACGCTTGAGGCATTGGCATACTGAATGTGTGAATATGTGTAATTAGGAAACACAATGCATCGAAATACATTTTATTTAAAGCTTGTGCGTCAATATGCGGATAATCAGATCAGTCATCGCATATGTGGAATATTTATTTATCTGATAAGTGAGATCTCAATTTTCATCTATGTGCTGCTGACGGTGAGGGAAAACATCGTGAGGAAACCTACCTATCCCTCGGGATTAGGTAATAGTCAGTTCCTGTATACACGGCGACACGGTTCACCACCTGTCACGTTTGGGTTCTGGCTGGTGAAACGTGGGCTTTGAGTTGACTTAATACCTCCACAATGTGGATCTCAATTATTAAGAATGCTCCCATCTCAAGCTAGTGACGACATCCCACGATGAAAAAATTATAGGAGAAAATATTGTAAAGAAAATACTGGCAAGTTCCACAAGCCCGTCACTCCTCGACAAGTATGTCAATTGGTGTAATAGCCTTAATAATTTGAGATTTTTCGCGACAGTTCCGCCGCATTCAAAAACTTGGCAGATGCCTAAGTTTTCAAACAATAGATTTTGTCTAACAGATTTTTTTCTGAACACTGAAATTTCAACATTCAAATAATTTTAAATTTTTTTAAAATTCGTTCTCCATCGGTTGAACTGTTCGGGATTGGGATTAAAATTGTTTTGGTCGTCATTTTCGATCAATAACATAAAACGTAACATACACACATTTATAACACGCACTTCCGGACTAACTAAAATCCCTTATATACGACCGTGCGAACATGTAATGTAAAATATCTTACTCTTCTTCGTTGCCCGAAGTCCCTGGACTCGTTTTCAGGATCGGTGCGCTGGTGGGGCACGCGCCAAAATGGTGGCCTCTCGTACACTGGCATCTTCGATACTTCTCGACTTATTCCACGAAACTACCACAAAAATATTTAAAATTAATAAGTGACATACACATGTTGCATCTTGCATCTATAGGCTATAATAGCTGAAACTGAAATCATAAGCATAAACGTAGGTGTTTGGCATCATATGCACGTCATAAATCACCTGTTCCATGAACACACAAGTATATTATGTGAAAAAATCAGTGTCCGCGTGGACGCCATGTGGGCCCCGTGGTGGGGAGGAAGTATTAGAATATTAGGGCTACTCACCAGAGGGCGCGCGGCGTGGTAACTAGCTCAGCGTCGCTCGGCCAGTGCGGTTTTCTGTTATCTCGAATTATTCCCGAACATCAAACTATATTCTATTTTTCGCGTCGCGTCGGGCACTGCGGCGGGCGTCTGGTCGCCGGATCGTGCTTCGAGTGATTTACAAGCAATCGCTGTACTGTACTGTTTCTGGGCCGATACAGTGTTCCACTGCGTCCAGTGCGATTCGCAGACTACGCGAAGTCGGTTCATTGCTCCCGATTTTTTGTATGTTTCGTATATCATGACGTTTCTGGGGAGGATTTGGAACCGGAGATGCGTTCGCGAACGTTGAACCTTTCGGAGACGTAGACTTATGTCGAGAAATAAAATGTTGTGAATAGAAAACATTTTTATTATTACTAATTTGTAACAAATTAAAGCGTAGAGTAATTAATAATAGAATAAATTCATTTTTGGGATCCGCAAGAGTAGGTACCTACTAAATACAGAAACTTAGGTATACATACTTAACATTTTAAAACATGATATTTACTTACATACATAACCATAAAAACTTAACGAATCTTGTAAATGAAGATTTTGTTAGTTATTTCTTTTAAAAAGTACCTACTTTGAAAGCCTTAAAATTATAAAATATGTTAAATTTAAATATTATTAATAATGATTATTATAAAGAATAGACAACATTCCCTTCTTTGTTTATGATATTATAGTAGTAAGAGTAAAAGACGCTAAAACGTATTGCATTATAATAAATACTGTATTTGAGTATCAAGCATGACAGTGGTTGTTTAAACTTGAGATTACTATTATAAGATCGAGACTAGTAAAATAACCACCAAATTTATATACATTTATAGCCAATTTAAAGTGGTTATTCGAATCATTTATAGGAACAAAAGTGATTTGTAATGATAGTGCTTGTCGATCATAACTTTCTATAGATTTGGGAATTAATTTATAGTTAGAATACAATATAACTAACATATTTTCCCAGTAGATAAAATATATATTATACACATGGACAGTAATATATTATTGGCCTGTAAGTTATTACGGTAGTTATAATAAAGCATAAACATAGACGCGTTTGATTATAACCAACACACTAAATTATAATACTTATAAAACACAATTTTATTATACACTATAAATTTTGACTAATATACAAGCTAATTACGATATACTAAAGAATAATGACCAGAATAGTTAGGAAAAATAGTAACTATACAGGATGCAATACAAAGGTAGATGGAAAAGGAAAGGTACCTTAGATATTGTTTAACTCATCTGAAACTTTCGATTTGCAAAAATCTTTGAATGAGATAATCTGTTAAATAAAAAGAAATGTTTCCTTTGATTATAAATGCCTATTATCAATAGCCGATTCCCCTCCACCAAACACGTTTTATTTTCACCCTGTATACATACATAATTTTAATAGTATATCTACAAAATAACGAGAGTGTTTGTGTGGGCGAAAGTGGTATTTTATAGGACGTTTGATCAAAGGAGCGTTCACCCGGACTAAATGCCGATTCCAAATTACACGATTAATTGGACTGTACATAAAATGTACGATTTAACCTCAAAAACCATGTAAAAACATGTCGCCTAGAATTTTCCGAGAACTCTGTTTATCCATTTTTCTCGAGTAATTGTGTTAGGTATAGTTTTTAAACCAAATTAAATTCATTATTTATTTTTAGAGAGCGCAATAACTAACTCGTAATTCGTGTATGACATACCTATAACGCTATAGGAATGGTATGGTCCATCACATTGGATCGGCTATAGGAATGGTATAGTCCATCACAATGGATCGGCTGCTATACCAAATGTGGTTACGAAAGAAATATAAATCTATTGCTAAACTTTATAAACAGTTAATTAAAAATATTGACTAAATAGCCTCTTCAAAAGATACACCTATAGTCTGATTTTTAATTAGACGAAGTAAACTGACAGGTGCTAATGTCACTTTTCGATATAAATAGAAAAAATAATGTTCAAATTCATAGAACAGTGACATTTTTAGCTGTCAGTTTACTTCGTCTAATTTAAAATCAGACTATAGCCTCGACTTAAAAGTCTAATATAGCCGGCTTCGTGTCTCTAGCGCATTTGATCAGCGAGTACATGAGTTTAACGAAACCTGTGTCCTTGGGCTTCTCGAGGCCGCGGAGTAATCTGTTCTTCATCACCGCTACGAACTCTCGGTTACTAAGTTGTCCGTCCACTGCGAAAAAAATATTGTTATTAGAAAATTGACGACGACCGTTTGGTGGTGGTTCGAGCGTAGGCCGCTCGGATTCGATTCCCGTCGAAGGCAAATTTCGGAAACTGCCGTTTCGCAATTTGCTTGGTCTGGGTGTCACTGGGATCGCACCCATCCATTGCATGGTAGCCATAGTACAAGCGTTGCTTAGTTTGGGACCAGAGTTGGTGTGTAAGTCTACCGATATTTATTTACTTATTTAATTGTTGTGGAAACTCTTGTGGAGGTCGTAGCCTAGTTGGTAAGACGCCCGAGACATCGGCGCGTTAAGCCACGTTTGGCTCGGTTGGGCCTTGGATGGGTGTCCGAATTATAACATCTGACCACCTCCGTGCTTCGGAGGGCACGTTAAGCTGGCGGTCCCGGGTGTCATTTGGAGATCTTTGACTGTCGTTACCGGCAGTCAGAAGCCTGAAAAATCTGACAAAAATGGTCTTACTCTTAGGTTGCCGATAGTCCCACTAGTTGGGTCTCGGAGGGCAGATGGCAATCGCTCCGTGTAAATATCGGTGATCAGCCAAATCAGGGTAGACTGAAAGCCGACCCCTCGTAATGGGATAAGGCTAGGAAGAGGAATTGTTGTGGAAACTCTTGGGGAGGCCTATGCCAAGCATCACATCTTTCGGAATTATGATGACGATGGTTAGGTGATTGTTATTACTCTTGTAACTACTAGATTCGGTACACGTCATGATTTTTAGGGAAAAAAGTAGCATAATTATTCTATTCCAGAGTATGTTTATACAACCCTCAATCAATGGCAGATCGGGTGGGCGTAATCGATCGACAGTGATCGATGTTAATCGGTCTATACTCGATGGTGATCAATATCTTCGATCTATGTCGATCGTGTAGGTGTACACAATCCAACAAACACACTTCTGCATTAATAATACTACTAGGTTATCTCGCGTGAGATACAAATAATAAGCAATTGGAGCAAAAGTAATGAAATGTGATTTTCGGGTTCCCCAAGACTGGTATATAGGGTTCTGTTAGGGTTCAAGGGGATTTCTTAAGCCTACCCAAAGGCCTTTTGCTTCACGCATACAAAAACTTTTTTTTTCTTGACACTGACCCTTGTATTGTAGTAGAGCCAAGCTATAGTCAATTCATTGCAGCTCTTTTAAGGGCTGGCTCGACCAAGGTAGTACCACCTTCTAACAGGTGGTTGGCGTAAAGCAGCTATATTAAGGGTGGAATTTTTGAAATACATCCGATGTTCTTCTACGCTATAAAAGTTACCTACTGTTAAATTTCATATTTCTAACACCAGTGATTTTGCCTGTGGACGTCTTGACAGACGGACAACAAAATGATCTCACAAGGGTTCCGTTTTTTCCTTTTGAGGTGCGGAACCCTAAAAAGCTCTGGCTAAATGCGAAAAGCGCAGTCATATCCACGAAAAAAGGAAATAAAAATACAAGAGTGCTAGTGTATACTGACTGTTCTCGTCGAAGATGGTGAAGACGACGTTGATGACGTGGGGCCGCAGGTCGACGTGCGCGACGGTGCGGGCCACGTGGCGCAGCGTGGGCTGGTCGATGGACGCGCCCGCGATGTGGTAGAACGTCAGCGCCGTGTCCACGTCGTTGATGTTGTTCAGGAAGTGGAAGAACTTCAGGTAGTCTTCCTCCGTTATGCCCACGCCATGGTCGCGGAAACTACGGACGGTCAGTGATGATGTTACAGCCGAAAGCCCAACACCCTCTCCCCTACCCCTCCCTTTGACCAATTCCCCTTCAGGTCGACAACGTGCGAGCGTTGCCTTTGGTATTGCAAGCACCTATAGGATACGGTAACTACTTATCATCGGGCGGACCGTAAGCTAGATTGCTACCTCAGTATAATAAAAAAAATACTGACTAAAATCCTCTCGGTTTATAACGTCATGTTAAAGTATGTACCAACATCGGGCTCTTAAGACGTTACACAAAAATTCAGGAATTCAAAATGCTCCGACGTTTGTTAATCCGCATCATGGACAACACCATAGAAAGGACTTGGTCTAAGCAACAGGGCCTTATGACTCAACTAGGCCGCTGACGTCATCACAGTAGGCGGGGCTTAAGTCAGTGCGCTGTCGGCGTTCGTCCTGTGCACGTCTTGCCAACGTTCGCATTCCAAATATAATTCTACTCGACACTAGATGGCGCAACTTTGTACGTCTCTTTACCATCCTACATTTAGTGACATCTAGTGTGAATAAGTTAAACTACGTAGTAACATCGACATAGAACGAAGCGACTAGTTTTGACCGGTATTGACCGGTAGATAGAAAATAGAGAAGTAGGCGGAATTTAACACCCCTTCACCCGCGCAAATTGTCAAGCGTTGTTTCATAGGGAAATCTAATAAGAACATCTCAACTTCGTATGTGCTTTGTGATCCGCATGTTTGAGATCTCATAATAATAAAAATATTCAATTAGTCACTTACGTTTTCTTAACCCGCTTTAGCATACGCGCCTTCTTTTTAGCCGGATAACCGGCGTACGCCAACAGCAGTTCGGCAAAGTCTGCCTCTGAGATGCGGCCATTCTCATCTACAAAATAAAACAAAACTTGTATGAAATAGATAAATATCGCCAAACTTACACAGCAATTTTATGGTCGACTATATTCAGTTGTCGATTAGACAGCTAACCATGACCATATGACATGGCCATATCGTCTCTCCACCTTCGCCTCGGTCTGCCTCGACGTCGATAATATAGAGATAATAAAATATATTAACCTGGCTGCTTCCTCTGGAATTCAAGGGATAATATTTCCCTTTGCAACTGCTGTTGGAAATCCAGGAACTTTTCGATGGTTAGTTTCTCGTTGAGTTTCGGCCCGAAGAAGTATGTCGTCAGCGCCGAGTTAATGCCCTGTAAGTAATTAATAATTAATTAATAAAACAATTAACTCTATACAGGTCAATCAATATCTAAACACTAACTGTGCCCGCGATTTACGTGGAATAAGACTTTTTTTGTTTATTTGTGCTAAAATAAAAGTAGCCTAAGTACTCCTTAGGGCCACTGCAGACTTGCTACTTTTAGCATCGGCGATCGGCGACTTAGTCGCTTTTCAGAAGCTCGATGCAGCGACTGAACGCTACACCCCGCACACTTAAAAACGCCGAACGCAGAGCCTGAGTCGCTTTTCGGAAGCTAAATGCAGCGACTGAATGCTACAACCTGCACACTGCGGATGCCGGTCGCAGCGATTTTTCATGTTGACTACAGGCTACCAGATCAGCATCGCAGCGGTCGCTGCGGCCGATCGCAGGAAGTCGCAAAATCGCGATGCTGCATCGATGCAGTCGCAAAATCGCGCGACTTTGATACTGCGATCGAAAGCGGAGAGTCGCCAAAACCGGTCCAGCCGTTTCGGAGATTATCCCAAGCAAACAGACGGAAAATTAAAAAGTTTTTTGAATGTCCTAAAGCTGTTGAAACTTTGACAAGCAAACAGACGATTCACTTTTATTTATTTATCTAGTTTATTCGTCTCGATTATATCTTGAGATTAAGTGTTCACCTTGAATGTGTTGCCGGTGTTGGCGTGGTCGCGGTGCCGCGAGCCGATGCTGCTCTGCTGGCGGATGAGCGCCGCCACCTTCTCGAACTCCTCACAGTCCACATCGCCGTCACCGTTCAGGTCGAACATGCGGAACGCGATCTCGAAGTGCCGCCGAGACGCTGCAAACCATCGTTTCAATAAGGTCCAATAATTTACAACTCACCAGATGTCGCTGGATTCGACTGGGGAGACGTTATCTGTCATTTCACATCTGTCAGTGTCACAACAGTAAAACAAATTTCTACTGTCTATGGTCACAACAAATACTAGTTATCGCAACACCACATACACACCCTCAGATGTGTACATATTAAGCGAGTGTTGCCAGTGCGTTACCAAAGTAACGCATCGCATTACTTTTGACACTGTGGCGTTACCACTCGCGTTACATGACTCGATGCGTTAATTTTCCAGAGGATTCCAGCCTTCTTGGTGACAAAAAATGATGGATTGGTATCATTGGGGGAAGAAAATGATTAACGAAAGTACCTATAATAATTAATAATTTATTATAGGTACTGAAACTACCTATACTTTATGAAATACATTTCGTAAATTATCAGTTAGGTACCATTGTAATTGGCTTGATTAACAGTATACTGAAAAAACACTAAAGGTTCATGTTTGTATCTGCGTTAGGTATCTATACTATAATACAATGTTGAGCAGACCGAATGTGAATTGTATTCGAGACAGCTTGGAACGAACCAAAAAGCACGCCCGTAACACTATCTCTAAGGTAAGGAGGTCATGAGAAGCAGAGTCCATTCATCCGAGATTCCAATATAATACGTTTTTAGTTAGGGTAATGTGCATAAGTATTATGCAAGTTCGTGATTAGTTTTGAGTAACAGCTAGTTAAGCCACTCTGTAACTTTAATTATAGTGTAGTTATTACAGAAAACAATGTAGATTAGTACATCTACGAGAATACTCAATCTAGGTGAGTAAGAACCTATAGCAATAAAGGTTCTTAATATAGTTTAATCATTAAAGTTCTAGGTAAGGTAAACTTCAAGACGGTGCATCGATCGTAATTCATCAGAGCGACTGAGAAACATTATCTAAACACAGCATACTATTTTAGTTCAAC
This sequence comes from Drymonia ruficornis, assembly GCA_947859195.1. NCBI lineage: Eukaryota > Metazoa > Arthropoda > Insecta > Lepidoptera > Notodontidae > Drymonia > Drymonia ruficornis. The sequence goes on from OX401909.1 coordinate 9,096,637, forward strand.
GTGGTACCTAATGGGAAGTTTCAGTGTCGAGATAAATCTGGCGCGAGTAAGACCGGAAAATCGTTAAATCCGCTCATGCCCCGTAGAGTTCACCCTCCCATCGGATGCTGCGTGGTCCACCCACGCACATACACTCTCACTACATCTGAACGATGTTCAAGTGATTGTATCGATACCAAACAATCCAATTACGAACATTCATTTCATCCTGCAAAGCTTTTATTTTACTCTACCACATGACGCGGAATGTTATTCTCAGTGAGACGATTCCGAACGAGATTGAAGACGAACGCCTTCCATTATTTGAGATGTGGCGCAAAAACCGCTACGGTCTTGTTTTGGGCGACTCTTTACATGGTCGTCATGAAGATGACCATATTCAAGAGCAGTGTAAACACCCCGGCGAAGGATTGGTCGGTTGTACCTGACAATTACACGAAGTGGCTGGTAATAATGAAGATTTATAATGAATTGTGACAAAATGTTGTAAAACAAGGCGCAGTTGGGAATAAGTGATCAGATTCCGGAAAGTCTCAGTCGCGTAGTTTGAAGAAGTACCTAGTCTTGTGAATAAAAGTCATTAAATTGTTATGATAACAGTTGCAGGGCCCAGTGATAGGCGAGGATGAGCCCGATGCAAACGCAAACAGTGTTGACTGGCCAGAACCAGACAACGCAACCATGTACGAACTGGAGATGCGTGCAGCCAAAGTGAGGGACGTTTGCCGCAAACAATCACTCTACTCTCAGTCAATTAACAACAGAGAATTCTTTGTGGATCATGCTCATAATCTCGTGTGGTGCAATATATTTAAAGCCGCTAGTTCTTCGTGGCTGTATTATTTTAATATTTTAGGTAAGACGTTATTGAACATCCTATCCAACAACCTATCCAAAAAGCGAAGCTCTATTTCGGGTTATCTGCAGTATTTTAACAATTACGTTTCTAAATTTTCAGGAGGCTACGACAAAAAGTTTCTGGCGCGAACTAAACAAACTCCCCTAATGCTCGCCAGGAAAAAGTTTCCACGCCCTAGTGAGGAAGAACTAAGAGACACAGTTAATACACCGGGAGTGATATCACTCCTTGTTGTCAGAGAACCATTCGTACGACTGCTGTCGGCTTATCGTGACAAACTCGAGAACAACACTCCACCTTATTACAGGAAACTGGCAAGATCAATAGTCGCCGAATATAGGGAGAAGGCTATCAAAATTTTCGGACCGATCAAAAGTTACGGCCCTACATTTTACGAATTTGTTGCTTATTTGATTAACAAATATAATGCTAAAGACAATTCATTCGCTTTCGACGAACATTGGGCGCCGTACTATCGTTTCTGTTCCCCGTGCGCAGTTAACTTTAGTGTGATATCGAAAGTCGAAACTTTAGCGAGAGATTCGGCGTATGTGATACAGCAGTTGGGGCTAGGTCACGTACTAGACAGAAAAGTGAGAGATCGGAGGACGAGACTCCGAACGGTGATGAACAAGTCTAGAGACGGGAAGAACACGACCGCTTTACTAAGACATTATTTCAGTCAACTCGATGAAAATATGCTTGATGGTTTGTTACAAATATATGGTATAGATTTTGAAATGTTTGGATATGATGCGAAGGTTTATAAACGTTATATTAGAAAATAAAGATTTATTGAATGTTATATGCACATTTCATTTAAACCTCATGATCCAGTGAAGGTAGATAGGTATTATAGACCGAAAGGTAGATAGATACTTACTTGATAGTACAGTGAGAAGAAAGATGTAGTCACTAAAGGTGATGAGTCCCGAGGAGCCCAGTTTGTAAAATATCGAGTCTTCGTCTAGATCGAGGTTGAGCCGCTGACTGATGCTCTGTGTCAAAACGAACAATATGAAACAATAGTAAAAATAATGACGTATTGATAAGCTGAATTTTTCTAGGCGCCCAATTACGAAACTAATGACGAAAAGTGTAAACTAATAGCAGTGGTTAGTAGTCACCTAATATTTTAATAGGAAAACAAATCTATTTAATTTAAATCCTATTATATGCGGCGTCGACTCTAAGGGTAAGTTTAAGAGTATACTCTAGAAGTATAATAGAATAACATAAGAAGCTATGTGCTTAAAATAAAAGTCCAATTAAAACTTATTATAAATATGAGAATTTAAAAAAAGTGCATGCTATAAAATATTGGCCAGAAATACAATTTTACTGCGGGATCTAAAACACGTTATGCTGGAATGGAAGTAGTACTTTAGCAGACTACAAGTTGCACATAGAAAAGTGAAATGTCCTAAGAACTAGAGTGGTGAACTAATCTAGAAACACGAAGGCACGAAGGTGCCGACGGCGATGACGAAAATATTGAAAGGGTAGTGTAACCAATTCAATGAGTGCACATGAAATAAATAAATATTACAAAGTGGAGAGCAGTAGAGAAATAAGAAGAGGAGAGAGACAGTACCTCATCGATGTTCTGAAAAGACAAGAAAGTGATGTGAGTGGCTGAAGGACGGTGCAGAATGTGCAATAGTGTCCAATGACTCAAGTCGCCATAAAGCAAAATGTACAACTCTAAAATAGGTTCTATGTTCAGGTAATGTGTCCTATACAAAGAATACGTGAAAATATTGTTAAGGAAAATATTACGTGAAATACTTTTTGCAAATTCTCTTTATTCTTCTTGAAGATAATCTGCTCCCTCTATAATACAAAGTAGAGAAATGTTATAAGTGCATTATAATTTCTGATTGTACTGTCGTAAATGTACAAATAGTTTTGTTAGCAAGTAGTAATTCTGTGGGAGAAGCTCCAAAGATTAGTGTATGTGCAAGACTAGATACATAGAAATCCTATTAATGGGTTACCAGTTTAGAGGAAAAATGGTCAATATAAGTGTTTTGGTACCTAATGTTTCTATTCTAAAATAAGTATTTATTATTAGACACAAATGAGTAGTTATTCAAGCTTAGAGACTAAAAATGCTAGTTATTTATAAACCGTACCTTTGGGTCATATCTTCTGTACTGGTCTAATCCTAATCCTGTGAACAGGAAAAAATATTTGATATAAACAAGGAAGACTGCATATTTTTCAAGTTGATATAGTGTTTAGGATAAAACTAATTAACCATCATCATATTATACAAAGGGCCTTCAAAATGAGAAACTAGACAATTTAAAAATATGTGTAAACGGTTTTACCATCAGGTTGTTTGACACCAGGTGTCATGGAGCGCAGGAAATCATCAGGAGTCATGAATATCTCATGCTGGTCATGATGCTGGGCCTGCAGGGTGGCAAAGTACCGAAACACCTTGTCTGGTGTGGAATATTGACGCATGCGGTTTTCATATTCTATGATCTACTCCAGCAGCGTCCAAAGGTTGGAAATAGTATGCGATTTATGAAAAGTTATTATATTTTAGTATGTGTACAAATGCTATCCTATGATTAATTCATAAATGATTCTCAAATATTGTATGTAATCAAAAGATAATAGAAAATTAATCAATAAAGAATTACCAGTTAAAATTGAGTTACTACATATAATTGAAATGAATGAACTAGAATAAAAATATAAATTATATACCATCAGGTTGTTTCATGCCAGGGGTGATTGCTCGTAAAAAGTCATCAGGGGTCATGTATATTTCTGTATTTTCACCAAATGTTAATTTCACAGTGGCAAAGTACCTGAATATTTTGTCAGGTGTAGAGTAAGACCTCATACGATTCTCATATTCGATTATCTGTGGCACATGGAAATAAAAATAAATAAATCAACAAATGATAATAACAAATAAAGATATTACGAAATTTAATGTTTATTATTCGCTAAAACGTACCTTTCTGTCTCGAAATCCTATCTTTTCTTTCCTAAATCTTTTCTTTTTAGTGTCAACTTCGCTGTCGGAGTCCGATTCTGTAATTTCTTCTGCAGCATTTATAGAGGGTAAGAGTTGTTGTTGAAACCTAGGAAGTTAAAGAGTAATAATTACTTATCCTGCTTTATAGTAACTATTTTAGGTATGAAATATATAATATTCAGGACATTTTTTCTTACCATAATTTATAGGAGGAATAGGCAGCACCAAATAGCAATGTGAAACACAAGTATTTGTATGAATATTTTTTTAGACTGGTGAAATCCTTATTCCTTTCATTGCTGTAATTACGATGGAAATTGCATGTTTTATTCGGTGTTATTGCAAGTATTTTGGATGTTGTGCCAATCGACACAGCTCTTCTCAGTGATAGTATTTCTGTTGGTATTTTTAAGAGACGTGACGAAACACTATACATTTTGTTAACAAAATTAATGAAAGAAAATCATAAATTTTAGAGACCGAGGAGAAAAATATAAAAATAGCAATATTTGCTGCGTTCCATTCACCGTAATTTTTGTTATTTTCGTCCACAAAAAGTGTTAAAAACGATAATTTTGATCACTTTCAGTACAAGTTGGTGCGAGTGGAACGAGATTTGTGGACGAAAATAACGAAATTTACAAAATTAACAGTGAATGGAACGCACCAACTATAGCAATTATTATGTATATTTTAGCTCTGTGTAGGGTACATAGACATAAAATACTTTGATTACTTTGACACTTTTGTTTGATTGACTTGACTTGACACTGACAGCTATTGGTCCAATAAGGCTAGGTAATAATCGATTATTTTAAAAAAATCGTGATTGATAACAATTATTTTAATATCGGTTAGGTTAAATTTTTATCACTCTTTTGTTACTTTTGTACCTATTTAGATTATAGTTTGAAACATAAACATATTTTAAGGTTGGGTTGAGCAGTGCTTTTTTTCCTAAAGAAGATGAAATACCGAATATTTTTATTTATAGAGACAAATAAAGAGTAGGAGTAATCTCTGAAAGTAATAATCTGATTTTCTACTTGTCTCTATTTCGTCGTGGCCACAGCTAATGAATAAATAAATACGCAAAAAAATATTCACACCGATCAGAAGCTGAAGCTCTGTCAAGGGTAGCTGTTGTATTTGGTAACAGTAGCTGTAGCATATTAGCGCTTCCAGTTGGAAATTTATTGTTGTATCGTCAGGCCCGGATCAAGGGCGAGTTACTTTGTGTTTGCACTGGACGAAACATTCGATCAAAACATAATGTTGTCTCTATATTATGATAGTAAAAAATAGAGACAAAAACATTATTGTGCTCGAATGTTTTATCCAGTGCGAACCATAACCTGCGATCGCAGGTAATTGTCACGTAATCGATATATCTATAAACCAAGTATCTGGAATATTGATCGAAGTTGTTATTTTTTTCGTTCGCTTGTGCGAGCAGGCTTAAGTCATTACGACCATACAGCCTCGTCTTACGTTTTTACTCATAGATGTGATAATTATTACATATAATTTCATTCGTATAATGATTGACTTTGACTAGCTTTATCTATCGATTATAAATCGAATCAATATCGTGTATCGCATCCCTACAGGATGACAGCGACCGAACGACGGATGGATGAGCAAATTTGACAGCCAGCGCGACAGCGAATCAGCAGAAAGCATGAATTTTCTTTGAATTTCCTATCAAAATTGATTGCGCTTGTGCCAGAGATTACACATTCGAATAGTGTCAAAGGTAAATATCGTTCAAAAGATAAATTAAACGTAAGACAATTATCAGTAGTGTGTTTCAGTAGGAAATTATATATTTGCCATAAATCGTCTTGGCGTTGTAACCTAGTACTAATTTACAAATTGGTGCTTTGCTAAAAGGGAGTGAGTTATATAACCTTGAATCACGGGACTACAGTATTGATCAGTATAGTTATTTTAGCTGTAAACCGTTGTATTGTGGATTTAACAGCAGGTATGTAACAGATTTCTATAATATCACTTTACAATAGTTCGCGGAATGTGACGCAATGGGCGAAAAAGGTTAAGTATCTACTCACTAGGAGGTACCTGCTAGGGACCTACCTTCCCAATATTTTTTTCATTCAGCAAGAGTAAACTGAGCTTTTCAGGATATGAATCGTAGTTTAAAATTGAGTAAAATACCGGACGATTTTATCAGGAATTATGTAAATTCTATTTCCATATAGAAAACGTTATAAAACTATTGGAATTAGAAAGTAACCTTTAAGATTCCATGACACAGATTGGGGGCTTATGTCCTTTCTAAATTCATAAAAATGTACCCCAATCTTGATATCATGCACCCTCATGTTCCATACAAAATTAGTAAAACACATGATTTATTAAAATCAAAGACTTGGCCCATCCCATATGTTTTTTCGAATGGGAGCTGGTTCATTCTGAACATTATGACATTTTATTTGTGAAAACATTCTAAAGACACTTTTGTCTCTATAGTGGGATTTTTAAAGCAACTTATGAAGATCCAAGGTGGTAAATTTAACAAAATGATAAATATTAATCTAATGGTACTTTGCTAATTAAAATTGCCAATGGTATTACTTGAGTGTAAACACTAAACACATTTTATTATTTAATTAATTTCTTTTAGTTAGTGTACATATTGGTAGTGCAGTGATAATAAACATGTTCCATGTACGTAAATCAATTAACACTATAGTTATGTCCATGTGTTAGCATATTACTTTAAAACAACACTTAATTTTCTCAGGTCACTGTTAAATGACTAAAGATACACACAAAACAGGACCAAGTTGTCAATTTGTGGACACCGCATGTAGAATAATGTCTTAAGATACATTAATTAGTTCTGAACATGATCCGTTTCTGTTGGACACCATTTTATATCAAAACAAGTTGTTATTGTTACGAACTAGGTACCTACCTACTATTATACTTATAAAATTACGTTCAAATGACCTTAACTTGTATAGAACTGTTAAGTTTATTGACATCAGGCATACATTTTCTATAGCCTTGAACTATTTGATTCTGTTGTGTCTATTAATATTTCTAGTGCACTATATTAACATACATACAACTATCTAACATTTTGAATGATTGCCAAATTTCTATAGAGAATGAAACTTGGTACTGTCATTAAAATAAACAATGATTGTAAAACAAAGTTGTTTATTAATATTTTTAATAATCTTTGATAAAGATAGATATGAGTACATAAAGGTGTACCTACACCGGTAATGATAGGTTTAGTATACACATGACATTGTGACAATTACGTGGCCTAAATTTGATGTAACATATTATTATTACAGTATACAATACATAATCAATTTTAACTAGATCACAGTCAATTGAGTTTAATTATAACATATTTTTGTACCTACACAACTGTGTAGTTTTAGATTTAATACCTATGATATTATTTAAATTAAAAGTTTTGTATTCGGTACTTTTTAGCGAAAAGGTTATATTATGCAAGTATTATAGCTCAGTGACCCTGCCATGTACATAATAATAATACACAATGTTTTGTTGTTGACAGATCGGACACACAATAATTAGGGGCTGGGCACACATTGAGAGCAAACATGCATCGTGCAAGATTAGTTTTTCAAGTTTCAAATAAAACTGGCAACACTGAGAGGTTCGCATCATGGCTTCTCAACAAACCTCAGGTGAGTTATTATTAGTTTTATCTGTATTACCTACTATAAAGCTTTAAAATATATTTTTCTAAAGATGTAGGTAAGTACTTGATGGCCAAGAACACTCTCAATTAACCCACCTTTCAAACAAAAAAAACTAGATTTAAATCGGTCCATCCGTTCAGGCACTATGATGCCACAGACAGACACACAGGTACACACACTTCAAAATTATAACACCCCTCGTTTTTAGTCGGGGGTTAAAAATAAGCAACTGAAACTCACTAGTCACTCACTCTATACCTATTTTACCAGAATGCACTTAAAACACAGTAGGTAGATATGGCATGAAAAGCCGTCATTTTCCATTGTGAAATGTTATTAAATGAAATATTCATAACCTACGTAAGTCATCCATCTTAAATGTTCGCGGGCTGCAAGCAATAAGTTCAAGGTTTCGGTACTCGTCCACGTGACGATAAATGCTTCTACCAACACGCGCGTAGAATACTCGCGTATAATACGCGGCCTCTTTGACACAGTAAGGGCAAGGCCACGACTTCGCGCGACGGCGACGGGCGACAGCGTTTTTTGCTAAAATGTTGCATGACGCCACGAGCTACCGCTCTCGGCGGCAACGCGCGCGATGCAACATTTTAGCAAAAAACGCTGTCGCCCGTCGCTGTCGCATAAAGTCGTGGCCGGGCTGTAAAAGTAGTAAAACACACTTTTTCACTTCTACCCTGGGCACATTTTCTAATACAACAATGTCTCCTCTTTGTGGTGGTGGAGGTGGTGTGTGTTTTCATAAAAAAAAAAACTTTATTTTTATTTGGCAAACTGCGTATAATACTGGGCAATGCGTTGGTACTCCTGCGTATGTTTTTTATAAATTGAATACCTACAGTTTGTTTTTACTTGGGCAAAGAGGCCACCCCGCGTATTATACTCGAGTATTTTACGCACGTGTAAGTGGAAGCCTTAACCTTGTTGTGCAAGTCGACAACGTGATGGAATGAAATTTCTCCATCTTACCTTATATATCTTATCTTAAATTATCTTATTAAAACTGTCCCCTATTAAAGTCCAGGGATTCCGTATATTTATTTTTCTATAAGTTCATATTAATGTGTCCAGTAAGTAATTCCACGGGCTTCATACACTTCAATCTATCCATCGTCGAGCCGCCACCTAGATATTATACCTATCACATCACTAAGAAGCGATGAGTACCAATAAAAGGACAGTGATTAACGATTAACTAGTACAGTTACATGCCACGGGCAGCGTGAGTCACATGTGTGACCGCGTGTTCAACGCTACTGACTAGAGTCAAGCAGCGAGTAAGGAACTCAGATAAAATATTGCTCCGTTAAATCCTCTATTGTATTATGTATTGATTACGGTATTAATGCAATGAAAGGTTAATTATAAATTTACCGGTCATTAGGGCGTTAATGATAACCATATTACCGGAATGGTGGCGCTGCTCTAGTGACCAGGCACCGTTAAAGTGGCTGCCCTATTCGGATTTATCATGATATATCTCTGTATGAAGTGGGCACTCATGTGAATCTTTTGGACATATCACTAGATATTATCGTGCCGTTATTGTTCGTACGACCTTCATATTCATTACACGATCGTTCATGAAGTAAACCTGTTATAATGTTACCTACTTACTGCTTTAAATAAAAAAAAGTTCATTTCCTTATAATATTTTTGTAATCGGACTTCCCGTTCCGTTAAACATTGTCATATAAGGAAGAAAAGGTTCCGAAAAACATTTCTAGAAAATAATATAATGATGACAACGTCTTCATTGTAGATACAGACGTAAAGAAAATCTATACATTGTTTTTAGGAACCTTAACCTACATTATTTAAAAATTATTTTTGTAAAAAAAAAACAAAAAACGACTTCAGAAAAACCTGGAGCACTAAAAAGCCTGAAATAATATTTCTATTACCACCTCTGCCTAACCCTTCGGGATAATCAGGCGTGATGGTGTGTTAGCGAGTATTTGGAGTCGGTGCCAATCTTAGTATGCCAAATCTACCTACTATAAAAGTAAGAATATAGATTGGCACCGACTCCAAATACTCGCTAACACACCATCACGCCTGATTATCCCGAAGGGTTAGGCAGAGGTGGTAATAGAAATATTATTTCAGGCTTTTTAGTGCTCCAGGTTTTTCTGAAGTCGTTTTTTGTTTTTTTTTTACAAAAATAATTTTATTTCACGATTTTTAGTGGCGCCATACTTTGTCACCCCAAGCAAGTGCAAAGCTCTCATCAATAGAAATGAATTAAGTCCAAACACAAGGTAGCTACTGTAAAACGTTGAGGAGTTCCCTTGACTGTCCTTCGTTTTCATCATCAGCCCCCTAATGACAGTCACAACCCATCTAGGTGTAAAGTTCTCATCAATACAAGTTAATCAAGCCCAAACACCAGGTAATTGGTGTAAATCGTTGAGGAGTTCCCTCGACTGTCTTTCGGCTCCATCATCAGATTGACTCCAGACCTTCATTAAATAGTAGGTAGTGCTTTAAAATACTTAATGAAAAAAAATAACAAACGCACTAGTCGCCACTACGATTTTCGATGGTTCCCCTCGATTTCTCTGGAATGCCATCATCAGATCCTGGTTATCTTATCATGGTACCACCCTTGGGATATTTTCTTTCCAATAAAAAAAAAATCATCAAAATCGGTTGGCGTGATATTGAGTTATACGTCCATTTGTCGCGCACATACTTAATGCAAATTTAAGATTTATGTGGTTTTCTCATGGATGCCATTGTCAGAACTGGATCAAATTGAAATGGGACCACACGAGAAGCACCAGCTTTCAAATAAAAAAATAATCATCAAAATCGGTTCACCCAGTCGAAAGTTATGTGGTAACAAACATAAAAAATAAAAATGATAAAAAAAATAAAAAAAAACATACAGTCGAATTGAGAACCTCCTCCTTTTTTGAAGTCGTTTAAAAAGTCACATAATTGTCCCTCAATGTTAAAATTTATTTGACTGATGATAATCCTGGTAAACATTGCTATTATAATCCTTATCCCAAGATAGATATGCACTTACCTATAATAAGTAAAATTTCCCAAAGGGGTTTACGTTGTAATATTCGTAGATCCGATATTTGAAGTACTAGTACTAATTAGTGATGGAAGATTAATGAAGCCCCGTCTTGGAATAGATGAAAGATTAATTATTTAATGTATTATGAAACACATACTTAATGGAAAAGGCCTTCATATACAGCCTTGATCTGTTGTAACCTGAAAGATTATATCATAAAATATCTGCATTATACCACGTCATAACATCAGACGAGACATACAAACCGCATACCACAAACCACATTAAACGCTAAGTACTGATGTTCTTCATACAAGTGGGATCGCTTCTCTCTCAACTTGTCCTGGTTCCGTTATCTGGCGTAATGACGAGGCTGACGAGCCCCTATTGTGCTGATAAACTCTGCTCCGCATTGTTATCACGCGGTTAAAGTTCTCGTTGAACTCAGACAAACATTAAAATGCTTTGATCAATTTGATAGGGCAACGCCATGTGCCAATTCGTCCTACGACTATAGGTATGCGAAAATAAAACTTGACTGCTATTCGTTTTGAGGTACGGATCCCTAAAAGATAATATAAATCATGATTGGCGGCGTCTTCATCAGGCGCATGCCTCGCGCGAGCACTCACTTTTGACGTCGGAACGCATAGACGTAATGTCATAATATGAGTGCTCGGGTGAGGCATGCGCGCCATATGGACACATCTATTGACTCAAAAAGTATAGTAAAGGATACGACCATATTGTCGCATGATGAAGAGTGGGCTCTGTGAAGCCTTGAAAGATTTATGGACTTGGTTTTCTTCAAGTGTTTTTGAGTTATTAACGGAAGTGATAATAAAGCGGACTGATGGTAGTTACAATATAGACCTATTAAGGAATAGATACGTATGTAATTATAATATTATCGTTGCCATTCCATTATACTAGAGTACTCAGCCTAGATAGATATTCGGTTCAGAGACAATTGGATACTCGCCAGATAGAATGTTGTTTTTGGCGTTGCGAGAAATACGATTTGTTTTCAGTTTCGGCAATACAGCGATTGTACAATTGAGTACCCGCAAGTTTGACGTAATAACATACACCCTCAGAATTCCTTTAAAACATAGTAGTTTACGTATCGGTTTATGGGGCAGGTCACTGTCAAGGCTAATCTAATAGCACGGTTCTAATGATGGAAGAGCCTTATTATTATAAGACCGTTGAGTTTAAATGGCTTTGCCGACACTGACATAGTAAGATGTGGTCAATGTTCATACCGTTACAGTTGATCACCAAAGGAAAAATATATCTTATATCGTACCTTCAGATCAATATCCAATAATTGTGTTTCTCTTCCGTACAGGCCGCCGCTGTGACAGTAAACGCCAACAGGCTGAAGAGTTCAACAGCGGCCGAACCATTCCTCAATGGGTCTAGCTCGGCGTACGTCGAGACCATGTACAACTCATGGCTCACCGACCCCAATTCAGTGCATGCGGTAAGTCTCATACCATAAACATGTATTTTCACAGGAGACTATTCCTCTACAGCAGGGGCTCCCAAATTTTTACCGTTCAGGTCTCCGCTAGCTTTTTAGTTACGTCATTATTCTCTATTTTAAATTAACCGAGACCGTACAGTTACTTCTGGAGCCGCCGCGCCCCTCGTTGGTCACTACGCCCCCCAAGTTGGGCTCGCCCTACTGTTTGGGAACCCATGCTCTAAAGTGTTAAAGATTGCGATAAAGGTATAAAAACCAAGAATAGTCGAAGGGAGGTCTTTAATTAATTCATCGAGAGGCCTTGGCGACAGTTACAGTAGGTAAATATGTAGTAATTTGTTACGAGGCTAATATTTTTTACTGTGATAACGTGTAACCGTAATTTTATAAACCTCTCTGTTATTTTCGAAAATGTTTGCATTTGATACTTATCTCTATGATCTGAAAAGATATAATTTTGGTAGATGCTTAAGAAGTCCACTGTATAGCCAGTATTCTTGCCACCATCCCACGCGGGCGGGATTTGTTTGATTATGGGTAGGTTTTTATTTTATCTTAATTTTAATTTATGTTATGTTAAAAATTATCTTATTTCTGCCTTAAATAAACTAATAAAGACGCATAATTAATAACTAGATACTGAAAAACTTAACTCTGTACAATTTCCTGCCTGCTGCTGAATGGCAGCGCGTAGAGTAAATAATACGTAGTGGCTATTAGGTAATAAATTATTTGTTAACATTAACTAATCATGACAAGTAATCATGGTCATCGTTCTTCATGCGAGACGTTTGCTTCTGCGTCAGCCCACTGACACGGTTTGAGATAAGATTTTCCAACTAAGTTACCTTCAATTTTAAGTCTATATTACGTGTCCTGGGTTGCAGAAGACCAACGAAATAGCAATAGTAATGCATTGTCAATTGACTACAGTCACGAAGACAAGCGTTGTTCGCATGCCGGTCAGTCGATAACATACGCTAACAAATATGTACTTACAATTACAGATCGGTAAATTGATCCGTTGTTTTGTCTAGACGAGGACTAGACAGTTTAGTTTCTTCGTTTTATTATCGCTTGCGCCTGATAACGATAACATGCGAATTATTTGCGACTTAGGTACTTCGCTAACTTTTATTGCACTTATTGTACTTACTGTTATTATGCGTATCACGTTCCGTGTTTTACGCAGTAAGAATTACTTTGTTAAGGCGTTCAGATTCAATGAACAATAATGTCAGAGGTTAATTTTCATTAATTCAGTACGATCGTTCCCTATTAAAGCATGTACTTGTTGAAAGTTTTTTTTTAGTTTCACGCCCAATTTGTATAATATGTATTTCTGAATTCATGATCATTTGGAAAACCTGCTTGGCTGCAGCGTAAACGAGAAACAAATAAAAAATCTCAGATATAAATAGCTATCCTCTCCGCACAATACCCATACCAATTAATTCTTTGAAACTAATTGCAACGAATACATAATTCACTAAAAACGCTTGTAATTTATTTTTCGTTCGTTCATTCGTTCCAACCGAAGAAAAGTTAAGGTCATCGAAGAAATAGTTGCGTAACGTTCAGTAAAACAGGTAATCACGACAGTTCGTGCGACGCCAATTCGCGGGTTATTCCTAACTCGCTCCAGTCGTATGTGAAATGATCTGGTTCGGTATGAGCGAATCCAGTGCTGTCTTGCAAATTGTAGTGACGTACGACCCGCCTACATGTGTAATAACGCATTCAAACGATCGTGTGGGAGTTGATTTTCTTCTTTTCAACCCATCTGTTCAAGCTATGTAGGTAGTAAGTTTGAAAAAATCCTCTTTCTGCCTTAACTTGCTACCAAGACAGCAGGAATAAGAGAGGTGTGTTTACTTCTAGTCGAGTTCATCTAGTTTTCCTCCATTTCACTATATAAGAGAATTACCTCTAAAGTATTTTGTATTCACTATTTGCAGCGATGACTAGAACACGATATAATCAGTCAGTAATATTTCCATATGCGTAGATTTTCACGGAAACGAAATATCTGATATTGATTGATCATGCATTATTTATCATTTCTTATCTTCGTATAAACAGTAGGCAGGTACTCTTTTCGCCGATAAATAAAGGAGAATTTATCAGTTTATATCAGCCCTAGACATTGGGTTGATATAAAAATGCAATTGATATTGTTATTGGATATCAGAAATAAACAAATAAAATACCTATAATAAAAGATGGAAATGTTTAAATAAATCATGGGTAACTGGTATAGTATTCATAAGACGGATCTCTTTCTCTTTCCGTTGTGTCATTCGTCAGACAGGTGGTGTTAGATAGCCTTAGTTTTGGTGTAGCCGGTAAACAAGATAGGAATATTTTCCGATTATGAAAAGGGTTTTTATAAAACTTTACCCCCTAATTTATAGAAAGTTATGATGGAATTCTGGAATTACTAATTACTATTGTTCCTAAAAATGCCATTGTAAACCATTGTTAAAACCATTGTAAACTAGCTGAAAATCTCAATTTTAGCGGTAAGACTATGATAGTATTGATAGTAGAGAGCTCTTTAAAAACATTGCGTCAAAATCCTATTGACGTATTGACGTCACATCAAATCATGTTTTGCCTCCAACACGTCAGTAAATATTTGGCCACGGTGCTATTTTTTGTGACGTATAGACGATTAAATTGTTACTAACGTGACGTTATCGCCTTCAAACGATAGTCACATTTCGTTACTCATTCATTATTTATCGTTATCACAAAATATTTATACAATTTAAGGAAAATATCTGATAGCCACTTCTGCGTATGCAGAACTGGAAAATCGTATGGTACCTAATGATGTAACTAAATGTAGTAGGTACCTATTTGGTATAAACAAATCGGTAAAAAGGTCAAAAGGTTTTGCATGTCTACGAGATCCGTTTACTGCGATACACTTAAAATTTTATACAAAATGATCTTATAATGTGACTTCTGTAGCAGTTCATTGATGCTTTAACCAAGAATGTATGCACTTACCTACCAGGCAACTAATCGATACTCGGGTCTAGGAACTTACCACCGGACTGCAGAACGTGCACATGTGTTGATGTATCTGTGTCAAAGTTCGAGTGTTATGACATGATATAACTTTTTCATCTGTAGCCTTAACATTAGGTAATACGTAAGCACTTTAATCAATACAGAAGGTATCTGGTCTGTTATATTATGTTAAAGCAGAAATGTTATCGAATTAGCAATGATAATAAAAATAATAGAAAGAAAAATATTGTATTTAAATAATTATGTGTATCACATGCCCAATTAAATGCAAATAGGAAATGGACGTTAATAAATGTTGCCTTTTAATTTTCAACAATCAACTTTTTACCACTTCCGCTGATTTTGATTTGTTCGTCATTGCCAATAGATAACGTCTATATTCATCACTCTTGAACTTTCATACAGATACATCAAATTGAAAGATTAATCTGGTAGGCTTTTGTTGTTATCTTTTCCTTACTCAGGTGATATCAACTTCCTTGCATAGACGTATCTCACTGATGAGGTTTTTTCAATTTTATTCTGAGTTTGCCACTTTGGTTCCTAGCAAATGTAATCTTCTACAATATTTAAGATGTCTTAATTAACTACGTCTATAAATATAGTATGTCTTAGAAAAAGGCAGTTACACAAAAAAATAAAATCTGCGTGAATATCAGACAGAGTCAGTCTTTCCTCGTATTTCATATTGTTATCAAATGTAGGATATGTTAAATTATGCGTCATACTCACTATCACCGTACTGGAGATAAAGCCAAAAAACACTACCAGTATCTCCACTGACGTAATTTTCCGTCAAATGTTGTAAATAGCTCTTATCAAAGAACTAGCTTTAACCCGCGGCTTTGCTGGCTGCCTGAAAGCAGAACTAACGTGACCAATGGAAGGAAAATAAAATATAAATGTATATTTTTTTCGTTTTTAAACAGTGTCTGGTAAAGATAAAGAAAGATTTTGCTTGATGAGCGTACAAGGAAAAACAACAGGAAAATGGTCGTAAAGAAAAATAAGCTTCTTCTTTTAGTTACTTTGAAATGACGACCATTACTTTTTAATTTGCATTACGTTATAGGACAAAACTAGGTGTTACAGGCCACTGTTCCTAGCTCAGTTACAACTAGTTTTACCTTAGGTAATTTATTTTAAATTTTATAACAATACATAGTAACATTGTTTTAGTCTTGGGATGCGTTCTTCCGCAATGCGACAAATGGCGCCCAGCCGGGCGCGGCGTACACATCGCCGCCGAACCTCGCGCCCTACTCCAAGAACGAGGTGCCCCTCACATCCCTCGTGCCCGCCGGTGCTGGCATGCCATCCATAGCTGCAGGTAACATGCCTTTCCTTCCTTCCTTCCTTTAATCATAAAGGAATCTTTGCAGGAAACTTCATGCTTTATCCTTCAAGCGATTATCCTTAAAATAATGTGAGGAAAATAAAGAGATAGCTAACTTTTATCAGCGGTGGGAGTGTGTGGCGGATGTAGTCCCAGAAAATATAAGACATATTTAGGTAATATGGAATGTTGAGTAAAATACTTAGCTTAGAACACCTTAGTAACATATTTACATATAGATATTTAGGTGTGTTGTTAACACGCTGCGTAATTTTCCTTATAAGTCGTATTATTTGTATTTTTATGTGGATAAAGGTGAGTCGGTATATCCAGTTGTCGATTCTTTTTTTGTAAACACAACCACAGAATACGAAACTGGAAACTTAAAGTTTGTGACTCATAACATTTTATGCTAAAATAAGGTTTAGCTCATAAATGCTATCATAGCATTGCTGTGTAACCTTTTCCTAGCATCGTGTACAGTAATATTACATTGACAGGTTCCCCTATCAACGAGAAGATAATAGACGACCACCTCGCAGTCCAAGCCATCATCAGGAGTTATCAGGTGACGAATGTTCCATATAATACAGCTATAAGTTAATTATTGTTTGCACATTTTGTCCCCCACACCGTGACCTCTGCCAATGTGACGCCTTTTGTTCACCCAGCCCAATGCATTTGGGAAATGAAATGTTGAATAAGCCCTTTGACATTCACGAATATCTAGGTAGCTCTATGTTTGAAATCACTATCTAATCTACACTTGCTTCGAATATAAATAAGCTTTATAGCTTTCCAGCAATAATGTTATACGTCGCGCAACATTGTCTATTTATATATGACGTACTTATGTGCTTCATATAGCACATTTAAATCGGTTTTATTTGAATGTATTATTTGTTATTTATGTAGGAAAATATTAGGTGTAAAGGTAAATTCCGAACGAAAAAACTGTCATTGTAACTGCATGTGAACAAATTGGCATAGCGGTTTCAAGACTTGTAAACGCGTTCAAATTTTACTACACGACCTAGCGATAATGTTGAAGATATTGAACCAATACGCCGTATTTGGTAGTATGCAACTATAAGTGTTGAATCTTTGCTGTTGCGTTGAAGCAAATTGTGATGTAGAATTCGCTAGGTGGTGTTTGTAATTTGGGCTAAAATGTGATGTGGTGGCGGGTGCGTGACAGGCTCGCGGTCACCTGGCGGCCGACGTGGACCCGCTCGGCATCACGACTGCCAACCTGCCCGAACTAGGCATGCGCGCGCCGCGCTCCGAGCTCATCATGAGGAAATATTTCAAATTCGGTACGCAGGAGTCGAAATGTCGTCGATATGAAACAAATCACTATCGTATATCGTATCGTTATTTATTTCAACATTGCATTGCGTGTCACTGATTGTTGTGTTTCGTAACCAGCGAATTATAACACACATACATACTCATATATAATACGGACTGCTTTGTGTGATTCGGGCCGAGAGAGGAACTTTAGGTCTGAAGAAGAGTAGCTTTACACTGATCACATTAATAGTTTACCTACAAAATGCATCATTGTTTCTCACTAGTGACTGTTTTGAATTGAGAGTTTTCCGATGTAGATAACACGTTTTATTACACTGCTTGCGTACAAAGTTTCGTGGTATAGAAATAAATGTTCATCTCTAAATGCATGTGTGTGATAATAATCGCTGTCGACAGATATCAAAGATTTTTTGTTGCAGTAGAATTTCATTTCAAGCAGTTTGACGTAGTCACTCCCATTGATTCTAACATTATATTACTGTTTTATTTGATATAGTGTATAATTTACATTTGTTTGAGACTTCATTAATTACAGACATTTATCGAAAGATAAACTCATAAGTTTGCTTACTAACCGCGATACGGACCGACCTAAAATTGCTAGTCTCAAAACAAATACAAAATGCGGAGTTGTACGCTCAGAAATTTTAAATGATTCTGTTTTTTCCTATATTGCGTATATTACACATTTTTTTTCTAGTAACTAAGAAACGATGAAGAATTTTGCACGTTTATGGGCGTCCTACGGTTAACATTTTAATTTTCATTTATTCTTATAACTGTGTAACACTCAATTAATCTCATTACTCAATCCTCGGGGCTCTATCTTGTATTTAAAAATACAAAGAATATTTGTTATTAAATATATTATAATATTGCTTAATATGAAAATGTATGGGGTATTCCACATTTTTTTTGTTACGTGGATTGTTTTTATTCGACCTAGTCGCGGGGTCACCTCGTGGCGCAGCTAGACCCGCTGGGGATCGCCACCGGCGACCCGATATCGAGCGGCGAATGGCACGGCGGTTTGCGGGCATTCGCTAACGAGGCGGTCATTAGAGAACACGTCAGATTCGGTATGGACGATGAGAGAATACACACTATTTGCAATTGGATGAGGACGATGTCAACTGGTTCAAATCAGAAACGATAAGTTAGCTTGCAGTGAAAAGCAAATATAGTATCCGGCAGTAAATATTATCGCGGCTAACGAGTAGCGATACGACATGGTAATAGTGTTCGAGTTCAAGTCTGCCACCGCCCCGGGTTGGCCAAAATTCGGACGGATTATAAATTGGTTCATTCTAAGTCGGCAAGCGTAACAATAATTAAAAAGAAATGAAGGCCAAACTTAACAGACAAATCATTTAATAATCTATTTATTTTCGTATCGCTTGTTGGGGTATACCTACATATCGTGTTTTAGATAGAGATGAACGCTCCATAAAGCCGATTATCTTTTTCTAAAGCTCGCTGCGTTATATTTAATGTCGGGTCTTGTAAGAACCCTTTCACAATGAAAAAATATTTTAACATACCCAGTTCACATCTTATGCAAATTAAATTTGCAATCGAATCTATTCAAAAGTTTAGTAGGTGGGTTAGTTTCGGTATCACTGTCTGCACCAGCTATTTCAAAGATCTTGCGATTTCACGCGTATATTCACACTTACCTACTGTATTTTATGTAGTTAGTTATGCTTCACTTGGTGCTTGGTCTGTAGAATTTTGAAGTAGTATCTTGAAATCTATGAAACAATGGTGTATGGGACTTATTTATTTTCAAATGACTATAACTTCATCAGTATTCACTAGTTTCAAATGACTATAAGTTTATCAGTATTCACTCGTTTCAAATGACTATAAGTTTATCAGTATTCACTCGTATTTGTTTTTACTTACACATCAATGATACACATAAAATTGGTTGATACGACGATTGGTTGATACGACACTTAAGGAAAATTGAGACTAGCTTTTTGAAATATTCGGTCGTTCATTTACACTTACATTTTTCTCATTATTTTATGTAAATAAAAATTATTAATCTATTTTTAATTAGGTTTGGGTTTAAAAGTTGCTTAACAATCATATTCCTTTACTAGAATGAGTTGATGAAAAAAATTTGTAACATAATTAGGATATCTGGACATGTAGTGTACGTATCCAACGTGTAGGTTGTAATAGTAGGTTGTAATTTAACGTCATATAAGTAAAACTAGAACCAGTGTTAAAAATAATATTATAAATTATGTAGTGTTTTAATAGAAACGTTAAGTAATGAGCGAACGCTAACACACACTGCGGTAAATGGTAAAATCCAAGCGTTCTAATTTACGGTGAGATAAAAATAATAATTAATATATGCACGGTGTCATTAATCTTACTTTATTGTGTTTTAATTAACATCGTTAACTGATAGTTATTGACAAGTGTTGATCTTTATTTTTAATGATTTATAGTAATTACATACCCATGTGTTTTTGTTTGTTTGCATATTTAACTGAAATTGGTATGGAATTCCCAACTCATGACAATAAAGACCTGTTTACCCAAATGTGATGACCTGTGTTTAATAAATTTGTTTTGTTTAAGTATATCTAACCATCCCTAACATGTTGTATAAGATAAGTTTATTAAAAACTTACGCTTCGAAAACACGGCTCGCTTTACCGCGAATACGCTTGTTCCTATGATAGCACACTTCCAGTTTTCTAACAAGCTATTATTTGAGCCTAATACATTGTATTAACAACTACTATAAGCCTTTGCAAGCGACGGTGTCTTTATTATTACCATGCAGAGAACTGGCTTTTGAATTGTCGTAAAATATTTTCATATGGTCAGTCCCGCTTTTTTTTCTGATTTGCATTTAAACCGGCCTCTTAAATGCGGATCTTCAGTTGCGTTATTTCATGCTAAACGAGTGTCTTGTGCACTGAAAAACAGATTCGAGGACATCATATAGCAAATCTCGACCCCTTGGAAATAGCAAACTACGATTTGGCCGGTAAAAACCCGCGGGAGGTGATTCACAACAGCTACAGGTTTGGTAAGGAGAACCTGATATAGAAAGCACTCTGGCCGCTCGATGTTATCATGTAGTTATGGCGGCTAGGCACTTCGGGTCAGTTTTCCACCTGCAACACGACCAACAAATTCTTACTACGACTAATTGCTTATTCCGGTATTCGCTTTTAAAAACTGAATGGCATTACCTGAAAATGTTACGAAAATATCGTTCAGTGATGTTGCAGTCGGATGTTCGGACATATTTATGAACAGAGTATATAACTCAAGATGCTAGAAGAGATAGTTGATCACAGTCGCGATTTGATTTCATTTGCGTTTTATTTAGTTTGAAAATTTTATCTGTTCGTAAATTACTTTGGACGCTGGAAGCCATAACTACGATCATGTAAAATGTTGGCGTAACGCACACGGTCCCCAAGGCTCGCACGCTCTTTTGCTCATCCCTCAGTATTGGTGGTTTTACAAACTGCATGACGTATCACGTATCTACCTATTATTTACTGCATGTTTAATTTACTTAGCTCTTTACGATTTTTTCGGCATGTATACATGTATATTGTATGTATATGGCATGTATGTATATTGCATGGTCATGATATTTTTAGTATGTATAGAGTCGGAACTGGAATTTATCATTGTTTTATTTATATATTTCCTATCGACCGTGATTATATTTAAAGAAACGAAAATTATACTGTATGACATTGAGAAATGAGTTGAACGCTATCTATGTAACTAGACTATAGTCTACCTCATTTCGGTGTTGGAAAGTCGCCAATGAGTTCCTATTCATTAAACACTGTTTAAAATATACCTACTGGTCAGTTCGAGATTTTAGATCATAAAAATCACTGTTATATGCACAGAAATGTATGTGGATGTAAAGTAAATTCAACGTTATCATTATTACATTATTACAGTTGTCTCGGTTGCCACTGCCATTTTGGTATTTGTATTGGAGGTACATTCATGCGTATCGTATCATTGAATAATACACCGCTAGTAAAGGGATATGATCAGACTATTTCGCTTCTCTGTGTGCTTCAAAGGTTAATTAATCAAGTTCTGCAGTACTTCCGTCTGAGGTGACTTGAGGTATTGAGAGATGGTTTTGTTAGCCCGAACGTTCATACTCTCATGAGCGCTTATTTTTTAGATGAAGCTGACATGGACAGAGTTTTCAAGTTGCCATCGACTACGTTTATCGGTGAAAAGGAAAAAGCGTTGCCGTTAAGGTAAATAACAGTTGCATTACCATAACATAGACGTACGATAAGGTATCGCGCATTCTTGGAACGTTTCCAATGACGACATGATGTGATGCAAGCAGTTTAAGATACGCTGACCCGCTTTGTTACTCTTTTAATCGAGCGACACAATAGATAAAATCTATCGCTAGGGTGTATAAATGGTGAGACAGAAAGTGTACCTATACAATTTTTTTTACCAAGGGTGGAGTTTTTCAACAACTCTAACGGACCGTTAGAGTAGTAAACTTCTGAACATCAGTACTTAAAACTATCAGCAACTGTTCTAACGGTCCGCTAGTGTGTTGGTTATCACCACCCTAAAACTCGGCTTTTGGGGAAAGTTGGAAAACATAAGTTGTTGGGATATAGCTGCAAAGATTTCCCAAGTCTACATCACCTTTTGAAGTTTTAAAATGAAGTATTATTGTTTCACTTTGTATACGCCGCGTCACTGGATAATACCATAACTGGATTGTTAATATCCCTTTTTTAAACTGCAGTGTTTTGTTTATGTATTGATTCCCCGTAAATTCCCGTTAATCTGCGGATTTATAAAGTATCTTATCAACTGCACTCGTCATTCCCTTTAATCCGCTGGTTAACAAGCTTGTATCTTATCAACTACACTGACCTTCACCTTGTCTTTTTAATGCGGTCATAGCCTTGTAAAATAATACTGGGCTTTTATTAGCTACCGGCTGATCGGAGTTGCTGATTGGATCGTTATTACCTCAACCGCGAAAGGAAATATTTCCAAGTGGTTACAATTCTTTAAAAAACATCTAATGAATTCAAAATAAGAAGTTTATGTCGGCAGTTTGTTATTGATTTTTACGTCCTAAAGGTATATGAACCGAATGAAATATTCAACGGGCCGATAGCATTGTGGTCGCGAGTCCTACTTACATTTACACGAAATATAGGTACCTATTATGAATGGACGTTTCTTTTAAACCCTACATCTAGTAATGACTTGTTAGTACCTACGTACTTAGAAATGATACAATTCAAGGGTAGAATCGTTCCATTAGTTATAACTCAAGATCAACTTTGTTTGACTTTTGAAGCTTTGATCCTTTATCTGATCTAACAGATTTGATATCAAATTTTCTTGTTCAATAGCAAACTAGTATGAAAATGGTTCTTGGTCAGAATTGGGCAAAATTTAATTGCAATTAAGTAATTGCAAATCGCAGGTGGTGTCACAGTTAACAATTAATTGTGATTTGTTCGCGATTGCAAACAAATCAAAATTAATTGTTGATTGTGACACCACATGCAGTTTGCAATTAATTAATTGCAATTAAATTTTGCCCAACTCTGTTCTTGGCTATATTTGAGTGAAATCATCCTTCTGTCGTTTTTAAGATACAGTGGGGTTACTCCGAAATACGAAACGGAACGTTTCAGCTGACTGATGGTACGTTTTTCTACACTCCGAAAGTGTTTCGGATCCGAAGTTCGGATTCGATAGTCGTGATTTGAAGTTTCTTATTTCGTGGACCCTACTCCGAAAGAATCCGGAACACTTCCGAAACATTTTCAGAGTGGGAAAATGTACCATCTGTCATTCTAAGCGTTTAGTTTCGTATTTCGGAGTAGCCCCGCTGGTATAGCCTGCAAACATGGAACTTTCTTGTTATAGGGAGATTTTAACGCGTCTGGAGCAAGCGTACTGCAACAACATCGGCATAGAGTTCATGTTCATCAACTCGCTAGAGCAGTGCAACTGGATCCGACAGCGCATGGAACCGCCCAACGTGACCAAGATGAGCAACGACCAGAAGAGGTTGATCCTCGCCCGTCTCACTAGATCCGCTGGGTAAGTGCCCCTCTCTATATTACTACTCCACCAAGCCAACTAGGGGCTCGGATGGAATGCGGATTCCCCGCCCGCACGCCGCGCGCACACCGCCACCGCCTTTTTGTGCGGGTGACGTCACATTTGACAGGCGCCTAGTTGGCTCGGTGGTGTTACAGTGTACAGTTCAATTTCAATTTATTTATTACTCCCACAATAGATTTGATGCGATATAAACCTGTATTACAGGTAGGATTACAGTGTGAGAAGTGAATTCATAATTTACTTACCGGCCCGGTTTCGCACGACTTTACTATTTATAAATTGAATTAGAATGTATTATTGATTTGAACCTTCCGGAACAAATTCTCTAAATGATAGTGAAAACAATATCAAAATCCGTTGCGCCGTTTAGAAGAACTTGGCGAACATACAGACACGCGGATGGCGACTGTTGTAACTTAGGGTACCAGAAGAGGGGAGGGGTTAATGTTAGATGGTTGGTAAGACACTACCTGCTCTAAAGTGATTCGATAAAACTGGATCCTGGGTGAACATGTTTTTATTTGTTATTTTTACTTTGCAAAAGAATTCTAGACGTAAAATGAGGTGACTACTATTCTTTACATTGTTAGATAACTCAGAATTGCTTCACGTGTTACAAATTACCACGATTATCTACTCAACAAATATGCATGTACGATTGTGGTTTTGTTCGAATGTGTCCGCAAAAATACTTTTGCATTTGAATGAACATACCTATTCCAAAGAAAACATTCATTTTGTTTATGAATACCTCGATTTTCCTTGATGGTCACATGACTTAAGCAATATTGTCTTTGTTTTCCTATTAATCTCAAGTCAAGATATAATCATATATGAACATTATTATGAGAACTTTTACTTTTATTCGTTCAATAAAGAAGGTATGTACAATATTGACGTGATTTAGGTATTGTCATTTGTGTGAACATCGGGAAAATTATATAAGCCGTAGGCACAGATCAATACCTTCGACAAGAAACCGCATACGACCAATCGACCAATAGTTAAAGACGACTTTTAATGATTGGCTATCAAATGTTCACATGTAAGGCTAGGGGGGTGTCCGGCTACGCGGCGTCTATGGCTTATTGATCTGTGGCCTTAGGTATGCAGTAAATAGATAGCAGAGGCCTTACAAGCGCCGTAGCCGTGCATATAAATATCACCCTAGATGACTTATTACATAAAGCGATCCATTTCTCGATTGTCAATAGATATCGTGAAGTTGACATGCTACGTGTAATCCTTTTATCGATTCACAAATCTCGAGTAATGTTTGAGTTGCACAGGGCATTATCATCAGCTTAAAGCCGCATAATGTTTTATGACAAAGGTAATTTGTATAATCTCAGCGCGATTAAATAGGAATAAGACGTTATTTTTAACGTTAGCATAATTAACCTCATGACTTTAGGAATACTGAACACATTTCTATATGTTTTATATCAATCAAAAGATTACGTGCTTGCGTGCATTGTCCGCAGTCCGCTTATAAACGCGTACCGGTAAAATTTTCTGCATCTTTAACCGTAACCAAATGTTTGAATTACAGCTTACCTGTTTATGATTTATGTCAGGCAGCTAATGGCCGTTTTGCACGCAATATTCCCTTAAATATAGGTCAAGTCCCTTATGGTATTGATGCCTTATGTAATTGTAAAAGTGCTTATTATATACATATTGGAAGAAATAGGTAGCCTGTACTTACTCGCAAAAAAGGAACAACCTTAAAATGTGCTCACTGCATAATATCCGTAATAGTATAATTTAACACTTTTGAAAAGGAAATATTGCTGTAGGTTGAACTATTGCTACCGACTTAACATAACTTACTAACTTAACCCACCCGGAAACCTTTTTTATTAGACCGCGGTACGCTAACATCTGTATTCACTTAAGCTATTGTGCTCAGATTCGAGAACTTCCTGGCAAAGAAATGGTCATCCGAGAAGCGCTTCGGCCTTGAGGGCTGTGAGATCCTGATCCCCGCCATGAAGCAAGTCATCGACGTGTCCACCAAACTTGGGGTTGAGTCCATCATTATGGGCATGCCTCACAGAGGTAAGTTAATATAATTCTTTGCTATTTTATATGAAAAAACACTAAGGGTCGTATAAACAAATGCATCTCAAAGTTGAGATTGTTCTTAAGATGCAGTTTTGACGTTTAATGTATGGAACATCTAGTAAAAAATAGCCTCTTAAGATCGATCTCAACTTTGAGATGCATTTATTAAAACGAGCCTGATTGTGCTAGTATCACGCGTCTTCTGCCAACTGCTCTTATTCTTTATTTCGATTGAATTCGTGCGGGTTTCAAGCCAATTTAGCTGTTCCTCGGAACTCGTCGAAGATCACACCTCGGCGTCATCGTTGGACGCCATTGTCGATCCTGGCTTACAAGAGTAACAGTGGTGGGAATGTGTGGCGGGCTTAGTCCCATTCAAAAGTCGTGGTCACGCAATAAGGTTTCCACACCATACTTGTCTTGGTAATATCAGAGTATTTTACTTAGGGTGTAAAGATCCACAGACGATTTTATTATGGTTCCGTCTTGTATCACGTTTTCATGTTAAAATAAACATTAGTTCATAATTAACTATTAATAATTATTCCAATGTTTACTGGCGATAACCTTTAAGAATCTAAACCGTATTGCGACATAATTATATTCACATAATTAATATCGCGATGATATTGACATACAGACATCGAGTGTCAGTAAAAAATACTGATTGCGACATCCGTACTATAAATTACGATTATAATTAATTATAAGTTTTGTTCATTGATCTGATATTGTTGGCAGGTCGTCTGAATGTGCTGGCCAATGTTTGTCGCAAGCCTTTGCACCAACTGTTTACTCAGTTCGCTGGACTCGAAGCTGAGGACGATGTAAGTTGGTCAAACATTTGTAATTCAAATATTTGTAGTAAATTCAAACCCGACTCCCCTGACTGTGTCTCTAGTGTTTTAAGGAGTGTCAATTATGGAGCTGTTTCTGCTTTAGTAGATGTTCAATTTTCCTGAAATTGAATTCTACTTGACATTCCCCAAGGCAGAAATCCTATAAAACTCTGATGACTGGCTTAAGATTCCAATGATCCCAGTACAATATACCCCGCAGTAAACATTACACGTCGAGCTTTAGAAAGAGATAATCGGTATAGTAGAGCGTTGTGTCTGTCACTCATAGATGGCGCTCTATAAGCCAAAGCTACCCGATTACATCTTTCTAGACCTAAAATGAAATGAAATGTAACGACTTTTATCGCCATTCGGGGGTAGTCAGAGGCTTGAGTGGCCATACACCACCACATTGTGGAGGTATTAACCAACTCAAAGCCCACGTTTCACCAGATAGTCCGAACCCAACGTGACAGGTGGTGAACTTTGTCGCCGTGTATACAGGAACTGACTATTACCTAATCCCGAGGGATAGGTTTCCTCACGATGTTTTCCCTCACCGACCTAGACCTAGACCAGTTTCTAGACCTAGATTTGTAATATTTACTGCTGGGTAGTGTATCTCAATCATTTTATATTATTTGTTTGATCAACCTATCGTCGTTTGTGTCAGGGCTCCGGTGACGTCAAATACCACTTGGGCACATACATCGAACGTCTGAACCGCGTCACGAACAAGAACATTCGTTTGGCCGTGTGCGCGAACCCATCCCACTTGGAAGCCGTCGACCCCGTCGTGCAGGGCAAGACTAGAGCTGAGCAGTTCTACAGGGGAGATAATGAGGGCAAGAAGGTATGTTACATCCTTAGTCGCCCTCTTTAGAAATAATACATGCCATGAAAAATACACGTATAAAACCTCAAATACTATCGATTGCTGTTGTCTGTCAGTACATCGACAAGATCCGTCAGTTGGCTTCAGATTTATTGGTGCCTATAAATTGCTTTTGAATTACCAATCGTACATTGCAAATACGTTTTGCTTTATTGATAATTTGAAGGAATTTTAAGATATTTGTATCATATTTTCAGATTTTTTATTGTTATTCGTTGTTATTATACTGTAAGGATGTGTCTAATCTATTATATCATTGTTTGTATGTTTATATTTATCTTATCTCCATAAACCTCCGTAATTCAGTATTTTTAAAACGTCTCGATTACTTGCATGGACTCATCTGATAAGATTATCCAGCTTATATACTACGAAAGAGACAACACATCTTTTATTTTAAGTGATTGAGTTTTATCCTGGATTTTCTTTATGAAAGCAACACAGCAAATCAGTGGTAAATTGACTAATGTCGATTTTTTATTCTGACGAAGTAATTGTGATATTGGCACCTGTCAGTTTACTTGGTCTGACTGCTATCATACTCACAGAAATAGGGTACATGTCCATTTACCTTGCTTCATTCCCATCAGGTGATGTCGATCCTATTGCACGGCGACGCGGCGTTCGCCGGGCAGGGCGTGGTGTTCGAGACCATGCACTTGTCGGATCTGCCTGCCTACACCACGCACGGCACCATCCACATCGTCGCTAACAACCAGATCGGGTTCACCACCGACCCCAGGCACTCCAGGTCGTCTGCGTACTGCACAGGTTCGTGGAATTATCACTACAAGTCCGCCAAGCCAACTAGGTACTCTGATGGAAAGCGGCTTCCCGGCCCGCTTACCGCCCGCACACCCGCCACCGTCTGCGGCTTCCCGCTCGCCACACCTCCCGGCACCGCCACCGCCACTGTCGCCTTGTGCGGGTGACGTCAGATTTGACAGGTTCCTAGTTGGCTTGGTGGAGTAGTACATAATTAAGCCTGTTTTCCTGAAGGAGTTTTCAGCGCGCAAGCATTTCGCCGATGGTATGTTGTACCATGTAATAGAGGGCGAGCTTTTTGCCATTATTTATATATCAGGACGCATTAAGGGGGAACCTCCTTAATGCGATAAGCTTCAGGCACTAATCCACCACGCTGACCCAGTGCAGGTTGGCGAACTTTACACGTATTTCGTACCACTTATCACCTTATCAGGTCACCAGTTATTTAAAAAAAATGGAAACGGTATTCCCCAAACTGTTGTGTCATCCAAATGTAACAATATCAACAAAATAAAGGTCAAAGTTTATAATAATTGTTATGGGAATTAAAATGTTAATTAAATTATGCTATCGACTTGTTTAAGTCTGCGAATTATTGACCCTCGTATTTGTCTTTAGAAGGTCAGGCATCCAATCTGAATATGGCACCATAGAATACTTTTGTTTACAAAATATTATGAATAAATATGATAATTGATAACCCAATGACCAGACAAAACTAAATTACCAGTTATCATTTAAGGATTGTGTCTTTAGTGGTTCTGTGTGTTTTCAAATAGTTCGTGCTCTCAGAAAACTGACTTGTTATGGTATTTTAAGTGAGATAAAAACTAGTATATTTATGCACTATCCCAGTAAAGCTAGCACGCGCGCCAAGACTAGACTTGTCACGGATTATATCGCACTTTGTCGCTCTCTCTCTCTCTTAATTAATGCATAAGAGAGAAAGAGGGAATCGATTTATCTCATGTTTTGTCTTCTCACAGTCGGCTAGGCTAGGCCTGTAGAGTTAAATTTCATCTGGATGTGTCTCACGAATTCCGCGAAAATACAAAATTATACTACTAATAAAAAAAGCCACTAGTAAAATTTTGCACAGCCATGGAAATAGTGGGGTCAACCCCTTAATCTGGATCTGTTAAGTAGTTTTTTTGCGTGATGATTGTATTATGGGGAAGATTATGTGATGTTATGTTGGTTGTATTCAGACGTGGCGCGCGTGGTGAACGCGCCGATCTTCCACGTGAACGGCGACAACCCGGAGGCGGTGATGCACGTGTGCAACGTGGCGGCCGAGTGGCGCGCCACCTTCCACAAGGACGTCGTCATCGACATCGTCAGCTACCGCCGCAACGGACACAACGAGGTCGACGAGCCCATGTTCACGCAGCCGCTCATGTACCAGAAGATTAGGAAAACTAAGCCAGGTGAATGTTGCTTTACAACGAAGGTGGTAGAGGCAAGCTGTAGCCTATTGACTGCACCTCATATACGGGCTGGCTCGGCCGGGGTTATGAGTACCGTCACGATAGACGTAGGGTGATCTCGGTGACACCTATAAGGCACTTTTAGACAAGGGCCGCTAGTACGAACCCGGTATGAACGCAATAATCCGTTTCGTTTGGACTTCGAATTTAGAATTCTTAACACATTTCCGCTGTAAATTAGTGTCAGAATTACAAAAGCCCATATCCGAAGTTTGTCTCGGTGGGATATACACCCACAACCTCCCGTAAGGCGAAATATTAAAGTCCAATGTTCAGTGGAGAGTTATAATTTGTTCCTTCCTATAATTACAGCTCTGGAGAAATACGCGGACCAACTAATCGCGGAGGGCGTCGTAACCGCCGAGGAAGTGAAGGACGTGCGCGACAAGTACGAGAAGATCTGCGAAGACGCGTACAACCAGGCCAAGCAGGAGACGCACATCAAGTACAAGGACTGGCTCGACTCGCCCTGGTCCGGCTTCTTCGAGGGCAAGGACCCGCTCAAGGTAATTCAATTACACCATTTTTTTAATTACAGCATTATACAGTGTCTCCGGCGGGACAGCCATTTTATTTTAGCCTTTTTATGTTAATTTTGGAGCTCTAGATCGATGGACTAGTATAACTTTTTTTTTAAATCTAATGTGTAAGCACATAAGACCACTTGTGTACCTGTGAAGCCACATATTAAAGTTGTAACATATTTTTGCGCACATTTATGGTGTTGAACGGGTAATAAGTTGTACTACACGTCCCTAGATTTTCGCTGCTCACATTTCGGACATGTGTATAACCATGTTAAGGTTTGGTTACACTTATTAACATTTTACACACAGTATATATTTTTTAAAGCAGCCACGTTATTTACGCAAACTGCCTAAGCCACTGCAGATTTGCGGGCTTCCTCACAATGTTCGTCATCAACGTTGAGCAAGTGACTTTGCGCCTATTTCCAAGGGCTTAGACCAACTTGGCTGCAATAATGCGGGGAATGACCCATACCTTTACAAGAGATTTATTATAGTGGTCCCCCTACCAACCGTGAGTTTATAAGAAGGAGGCACACTATACCTGGCAATCCCTTACGAGGCGTCAGGGACCATCTAGATCCATCAAGGCCAAATCGGTTGGTCCTGCCGCCAGAGCATACGCATAATGCGGAGAATATAAAACATTGTTTATTCCAGATGTCAGCAAGCGGCGTTGTGGAAGAGACGCTCGTCCACATCGGGCGTCGGTTCTCGTCGCCGCCGCCGAACGCGGCCGAGTTCGAGATCCACAAGGGGCTGCTGCGCATCCTGAAGGCGCGCATGGAGATGGTGGACAACCGCACGGTGGACTGGGCGCTGGCCGAGGCCATGGCCTTCGGCTCGCTGCTCAAGGAGGGCATCCACGTGCGGCTCTCCGGGGAGGATGTGGAGAGAGGCACTTTCTCACACAGGTGGGTGCTTTCCTTTAGTTTGCCATGGCGATTTATCCAGCCCTATGCGGAAAAAAAATACAATAGAAGCCGTCCCGACTTCCAACAGCCATTAGACGTTACTTTCCACAATTTAATCCGAAGCGAATCTTCAGCTGGTGTCATAGTGTATATTTCAAAATCAACCTAATCAATTCTCAGTTGGGAAAAAATTATCAAAAAAAATATCTAATGGTGCAGTTTTGGTTTTCATCAAAATCGGCTAGAAGGGGTTCCTTTGAGATTTGGCCATCCACTCACCTTTCGAATATTTAGTCCTGAATTCTATTCCTTTATAATGAATAGTCCAATGTGATTTTATTAGTGGAGATTGAATAAATACAAATATATGTTGGACTTTAAACAAAGGGGGTGTCAGCACCGACAAAAAAATCATTTGAACTGGAAGTAAATCCAAAGGACGGCTTTTCTTATTGCTTTCTCATTAAAATGGTTGTATTGTTTCTCTATAGGCATCACGTACTTCACCACCAGAAGGTGGACAAGGCGACATACTGCCCACTGGCCCACCTCTACCCTGACCAGGCTCCATACACTGTCTGCAACAGCTCACTGTCTGAATACGGTACGATTTTGTTTAAGTTATATCTACAGTAACAATATAAATCTACTAATATCCAATCTAGGGTATGAAATAGAGCGAGCTTTTGACAGTGTGGTATGAATTATAGCGAGCGTTCGCCCGCCCCACGCGCACAGCCATGCGCCCAAATGCTCATCATATTTCATGTCTAATTGTGTCTTGCGTTTTGTTACTCATTGAGTAGTCTAGAGTTTTGATTTACTTAAACCTGTGCATGGAGGTACTTCCTCAAGTTCGAGTCCTAATGTCTGAAGGTTGTGGATAGTACAATGTATGATTTAGGGTATTATATTGAATGAAAATAGTGTAATTTGTGTGCAGGCGTGCTCGGCTTCGAGGTTGGTTACTCAGTGACAAACCCGAACGCGCTGGTGCTGTGGGAGGCGCAGTTCGGCGACTTCAACAACGTGGCGCAGTGCATCATCGACCAGTTCATCTCCAGCGGGCAGGCCAAGTGGGTGCGCCAGTCCGGCATCGTGCTGCTGCAGCCGCACGGCATGGAGGGCATGGTACACAACACTACTAAATTACCACTGTAACCATCTTTATCCCGTGTCGTTTTAATGTTGGAGAGGGACGGACTTTCTAAATTCCGTGCTTCTGGCAAATATATTCCGGTCTCTCCGGCCCGGTATTCGGTCCGGATTGTTCTCTGTGTTAAAAATATAGGCATGAATCGCCCCTGTTTTAGGCCTCGCCCGTTTTCCATGCTCTAGCCCGAATATTCTAACAGTATAACTAATTTCACGGAACCAAGTTATTTTTGATTGGATGGTATATTGTTTTGGTGTAGACAAAAGCACGTCTAAAGTGTTGTATAATTCCCAGGGCCCCGAGCACTCGTCGGCCCGCCTGGAGCGATTCCTGCAGATGAGCTCCGACGACCCTGACTACATGCCGCCCGAGAGCCTCGACTATGAAGGTGAGGAAATGATGATGATCAGCACACTGACACTGACACTGACTCTGGACGTTGAATATAAATTCACATTATTTTCTGCTCGATATGTCGTATCCCTTATAATTATAGCTAAATTATGTAATGAAAAATGAAAAACTTTCTTTACAATTTAGTCCCTTTGCCCACTGTATTATTTCCCAAGAGAATTTTCGGTTTTTAAATTAGTTTCTCGTCCCTCCACGCCCATTCTGCTTCTCGAGCGTGCTCAATTGGGGATGTATTATTATAATAGCCGGCTGAAGTCATCATCAATAATGAAATCTTAAAATTTAAATGTGAATTATTACGTTATTATTACAATGGTGTGTGTTGTTGTTCAGTCCGGCAACTGCACGACTGCAACTGGATCGTGGCGAACTGCTCGTCGCCCGCGTCGTACTTCCACATCCTGCGGCGGCAGATCGCGCTGCCGTTCCGCAAGCCGCTCATACTCATGACGCCCAAGTCGCTGCTGCGCCATCCCGAGGCCAAGTCCTCCTTCGACGAAATGAAGGAGGGCACCGTCTTCAGGAGGTACGCATCACACGAGTTTATTATCGTTAGAGGGATCAATAGGTTCATATTGAGGCCGGGGAATTGATTGGTTGGTGTGCTAACTATTTTTGCAATGGAAATACCTAAACATAAACAATCTTGTCAGGAGTCTAAGCATAGAATTGGTGTTAGAGCCAAGCTGTAGCTTACTGACTCCAGCTCATATACGAGCTGGCTTGATCTGGGTAGTACCACCCTCTTACAAAAGATCGTAAAGCGGCTATTATAGATAGATAGATAACACTTTATTGTACACCATTGGAATACATAAACAAAATGACAAACAAAAACAAGAAACAAAAAAACAGTGTACAGTGGGCGGTGTAGCTGCGTTTCGTACGATGAGTGAGAGAGCCAGAAGCCCAACCTCCCCCGATCTCCCTCCGTCCTACTCCCCTGCAGCTCGGCAACGTACGGGCAATGTCTTTGGTATTGAAAGCATCTATAGGCTACAGTGACTGCTTAATATCAGGCGAGCCGTACGCTTGTTTGCCACCTAAGTCCTATAAAAAAAGAAATAATGAATGGGTGCGTACACATGCTCCGAGCTGCCGCGCGCTATGCGTTCCGACGTCAAAACTGACTGACTGAAGGTTCATATTAAATTTATTTATCGTGTAGAGTGATCCCCGAAGAAGGCCCTGCCGCTGAAAACCCCCAGAACGTTCGCAAGCTCGCGTTCTGCTCGGGCCGCGTGTACTACGACTTGTTGAAGCAGCGCCGCGACAAAGGACTCGAGAAGGACATCGCTATTGCCAGGTACACAACATACAAATACATTTGACGACCGTTTGGCGCATTCGTTCGAGAATATGCCGCTCGGCTCACTGCATGGGGTGCTTGCGGGTTCATTTCCCGCCAGAGGCAAATTTTGGAAACTGCCTTGTCGTAAATTGTCCTGGTTTGGGTGTCATGGGATCGCCCCCGGTCCATTGTATGGTAGCCATTGTACAAACGTTGCGTAGTTTGGGACCATATAGTTGGTGTGGAAGTCTGGCGATATTTATTATTTAATTAAATCTTAATCCAACCCAAAGTCTTAAAGCACTAGTTTCAGAAAAAAATAAATAGTGTCAAGACAATTTTTAAAATATTTGTCTGTTTGTTTCGGCTAATCTCCGAAACGGCTGGACCGAATTTGTCGGGACTTTCACTGGCAGGTAGCTGATGTTATAAGGAGTAACTCGGGCTACTATTATTTTAGCAAACATTAACAAACATTTACAGTACAGTACAGCTAGTATATCATGCATTTATTGATATTCCGCCGTTGGTTGTCCCCGGTAGACTGGAGCAGATCTCGCCGTTCCCGTACGACGTGATCAAGGCGGAGGTGGACAAGTACCCGAACGCGCAGCTGGTGTGGAGCCAGGAGGAGCACAAGAACATGGGCTCGTGGAGCTACATCGAGCCGCGCTTCCGCACGCTGCTGCGCAACCAGAAGCACATCAGGTACGCACGCGCACATCACAACACCTAAACAAACGACTTACTAATCACCAAGCCAACTAGGCACTCGGGTGAATGCGGCCTCCACGCCGATAGGTGCCTAGTTCACTTGGTGGTGTATTAATGATGTGGTACCAATCTTATATCAATGGGTATCTATCTACCTAAGAAAAGTACAAATACTACTCCTCCAAGCAAACTAGGCACCTATCGACGGGGAAGCAGCATTTGCCCGAGTGCCTAGTTGGCTTGGGGTAGTACTAAATGCCATATTAGAGCTCGTTACAACTTGTCGGGTGTCGGGCGCCGTATTTTAATCGGGTGTCGGTGCTTCTGTTCACACTAGTCGGTTGTCGGACCGGATCTTTGCTATAGCCATTTGGCAGTCTGCGATCTGCGGCAGAGAGTAGCCAGCGACGGGTGGAATAAGTGGGAGCGGGGGAGGGTTGCCGGGCCCGACATCCGACATAATGTGAATAGCGTCGTACTTACTCACAGGCGAACGGGATCCGATGCGATTTTTTTACGGACGTAGAGGGCTGGCAAAACACCAAACATTATTGTTGGCGCCGATAAAAAGACTGTGTCGGATAAGTGTGAACTGCTTCATATAAAATGTTCTGCCACTAGAGCAGCCGATTTTCTGTCGGGCCCGAGACCCGATAAGTGGGAGCGGGACGTTACTTGGACGTTTGGATTACTGGATCGCGCTATAGATTTTTTGTGTCATATTTAGTTAATGCTATTCTTGAACCAGACATTTTGCAGCTTGAGTTTCAATAAGATAATATTATTTTGCACTGATATTTTGGCATTGCTTGCATGTTTTCTCCAAATTTGCATGTCTGCAAACTATCTGCCTTACAATAGTTTCAATTTCCGTCTGATTAAATCCGCAGTGTACTAATCATTACGCCATAACATCAATGGCAATTGGTTGCAGGGCAAAGTCCCAATCCCAAGGGGGTAGCTGGTTTAGCCAACTTTTCGGGCGGGACGAGAAGCCCGCGGAAACTGTTGATAAGGACACTGACACGGTGCCGCGCACCATTAGGTGAGACTAGCGCTGGTGGCGCCCCCTGCAACACCCACAGACCCATAGAAATCGCTTCGCTACTTCACATATTTTCTTTTCCTTTTGTGTTTTTTTCACGGCACGCAGAATATTTTTGTTAACATATTTGTTTCCTTTCGTTTCATAGCTTGGGGAATGTTACCTATATGTTTTAATACTTATTTTATAAGAGGATACCCCGTAACTTTGTAATGCATTTTTGATTTTATTATTGAACTGTATTTGAATGTATTTACAACGCGCGGATTATCTTCACTGGCCTCAAGTTAGTTCTAGCGGCCTCGCAGTTAAAGTTTTACAAAAAAAATTAAAACATTTATTACGACTCTGCTATAATTAATTTCAGGCCGGCCAAGTTAGTCCGCGTTTATTTAGTATATTTATTATATGCTCTGCATTACCATTAATTGTGCTATATAACTTATATTGTTAAATAATATTTTTTATACCGGAACTCAAGCTGCAATGTCTGCGTTATCAAGAGCTTTTTATAATTGCATTCGAATTAATCTGACCGTAAAGAATATTCTGATACGATTTGTTATTACAGCTACAACGGGCGAGCGACCGCAGCGTCCCCCGCCACCGGCTCCAAGGCCGCTCATCTCAAGGAGTTAAGGAATCTTCTCGACGAGTTCTGCGTATTATAAACGACCACACAGCTCGAAATTCGGTGCCAACCATGAATGACAAACTCACTCGCTTATCACAGAACACGACCCGCCTATAATCGAATAGGAATATGAGATGGTCGACTGTGCGTGCTTCGCATGAATGCCATTCATGGTTCGAGATCGACACACATTATAAAGTACGAATCGCAATCTTTGCAACTGCAACAATATTTATGCCATAAATCACGTGTAATAGAATCTTATAATTTACGTATATTATCTCTGAACGAAATTTATCTTTGACTATCTTTTAAATTTTTTAAGTCGATCGAAACCCTATTTTTTCTTGTATTTTATAGTTATGTTTTGTCGTTACTGTCAGTATTTTTGCTTCTCTTCAAGATCAGGTAGATTAGTTAGATAAATTATTTATTAGTAGCGTAATACGTGACTCGTAGATTCGACGTTATTTATTTTTATTGTTAAAGCAATATAGTATTACGTAGCCTCCACTGTTTTAAGGTGTTACGTATTAATTATTTCAGTATAAAGTTAAACGGATCGGCGTCGATTCTGGTAATGTTGATTTTAGTGTACATAAAATACGTACATTTTATTTTTGTATTTCGATATTTTGTTCGTTAGCAGGTTGAAGTTATACGTTCCTTTTACTAGTCCGAGCGGAGCATACAAATGTTCGTGATATATTTAATGCTGTAATCGTACGTAGTGATCGGAGCTAACACATTTAGCGAATACGTCGTAGCGACTCGAAGCTATTTTAGTCACCGTTGTTTCATGTCGACTTTCATTAAGCAAAATTATCAGCAAAATGGATCGCTTGTAAGCGCTGTTACCATAACATTCAGCGACTCGTTTGACGATATTGTACATGAGATATTATTAGTAATAAATGTGTAACTAGGCACTGGTTCTAAAGTAATCACTCTGTACGTAATGTAGTGAGTAGCGTCTCTGAGCTCGTTTTGAGTTGCATCCTTCCGGGCCGTGCATAGGTTTAGTTCGCTCATAGTTACCGCCGTCCCGAACGGCACATTGTAAGGATTAACACCAACATCCGTCGCTTTGTATAAACCAACGCGTTAACTTAGTGAATCTTTAAATTGTATGTCGTTACCTATTCTATACATAGAGTAAATATCTCGTAATTCTTTCTGAACAGGTACTAGAAACGTGTAAAACCAAGTTTTATTCGAAGTCCTAGTATCGTGTATTTCGATGCCACTTATCTTTGTAACACTATTCGCATGTATAGATGCACCTTTTTATTGTTTATTTAAGAATTTTGATGTTCTATTTTGGAGGCTCAGGGCGGCAGGTGAATGGCGTGTACAGAGTTGAATGGGAAGTATGTCTGGGAGGCACGACCTGAGCCAATTTATTGCTATGTGTTAGTTTCAACTAATTCATTTACAAATAAATATACCTATTATTAATTTAAAAACTTGTTTAATTTGAGAATTCACCTCAACACAATTATTTAGGTGAACCGATTCCAAAATATTTCGATTTAGATAGAGGCAAGATTTAAATTGCGATTCACAATTCGTAATGAAAAGCGCAATAGATCACGGTGCCCTTGACGGCACGCGGCTCGCCGCACTCTTGGAGCACTTTCAAGATTCTTATCTCCCGCTAGTCTCATTTCAGCTCACAAAGCGGTCTCCGCTCCCTATTTATAAACCGCTTGGCTAGCGCCGAGCGCGCGGACCACACGAAAAGGTGCGAAGATTAAAGATCGTATCAGTTACAAGTGCGTTTTGCTCGTCACGCGATGAATGTCTCAAAGACGCGCTCGTTTGAATAAAAGCTGCGTATTGTGTGCGTACTACTTTTTTTTTCATTGCGGGTCGCAATCATCTATTTAGTAGGGCTAGGTACGTTTTCATAAAATATTTTAGGCGACGCTTCGTGATGGATTACCTAGTATGCCTCCTCTGCTTGGATT
This sequence comes from Drymonia ruficornis, assembly GCA_947859195.1. Taxonomy (NCBI): domain Eukaryota; kingdom Metazoa; phylum Arthropoda; class Insecta; order Lepidoptera; family Notodontidae; genus Drymonia; species Drymonia ruficornis. The sequence continues at coordinate 9,135,287 of OX401909.1, forward strand.
GTCGTGGTTCGGACTTTCCTAAATGGTCTTTTGTAATTTGCCCTAGTCTAGGTGTTACTGGGAACGCATCCAGTGTATTGCAGTACCTATGAATTATTACAAGCTTTGATTATTGGGACCATGCAGTTGGTGTTTCTGTGGCGATATTTATTTAACGTTAGTTAACCTACTCATAAATATAATTACGGAACTACTTACCTATCTCCACTGCGATGCGTCAATTAAACAACTAGAGTACCTAATAGCAAATACCTATCCAATTTTCCTTTTCTTACTAGCAAACCTAAATACATGTGCAATATACCTTTAAAACCGGTTAACGTAATATGTATTTTATTTTAAACCGTGCACTACACGGTTGCACCAAACGTTTTCCCAGCAAAGAGATATCTTTGTAAACCAAAATGTCATCCGTAAACTACAATCCGCGCAAGTATCAGAGCACTTTGTCGTTCCTCTCGGGGCTCAGTCCTTTGTTTTCTAAAACCTCGCACAGCTCCTTTAATACTTTGTAGTGGTAGGACGAATTCTGTGTGTCTTGTACGCAGAGTGCGGCGACTGCGATGAGTGGGCCGGGATGAGCTCTCTACGTCTCAAGAAACGCTTATTTCACATGCAAAAATAATGTAGGTAAATGTGGAAAAGTTTCTTTAGAGGACTTAGCTATAGGTACATAATTTTTATGTGATATTTCTCTTATAAAAAGCTTATTTAACTCACGAAATCTGCCTATTGGACAGGTTGCTGGGAAGTGACAAGATCAGAGGGTTCGAGAATTCTCTAGTTTTCACATTCCCTGTTGCATTAGGTAAACCTCTGTTTCAGTTATGAAAATCATTGATAGAGTAACAACTGTAGGTTTAAACCTTGTTAAATTGGTTCACATGGCCCGTGACACATAACCCTATAGATACAAAGACTAAAAGATAGATGACCCCGTGAATATTAACATGCCTTTGTAATAAACGCAGATAATAGATCGCCGGCTACCTCGTCCTCGAGTTGAAAGACCTGAAAAGATTTATAGAGCTCGGTAGACAGGCACTAGGCGCAGGCAGTATCTCATTCTTTGTATTCGCCAACACAAAAAGTGTAGAGGCAAGTAACGTGTCTCGCGTGCGTGCGTGTTCCTTGAATACTTAGCGATATCATCTTTAATCTACACTCTTCACACTGTTACTCAGGAAAAAATCTTTACAAAGAAAAATGTTGGTAAAAAGCTTTAGAAAAAAAATGTGGCACCTTTACCCTAAATAGACGGGAAACTAGAGCTTGTTTGGATTCTCAGAGACATTTAATATTAATTAAGTAAGCGCGCATACTGTAAAATAATATTAATGAAGTTATTTACGCAGCTTGTCATAGGAATATCCCCTCTCTATTTACCTACGTAAAAACTTAAGGCATCTATTATTCTTTGTACAGGCTCTCGGTTCAAATCACAGCACAATAGGATACCTACATTGTGTGGCCACAGCTGTATAAAAAACGTGTACGTAGAGCACGCCTTTGTAGGCGCATTGAGGCATACAGATTAATCGCTTTTATGTGGAAAGTATACCTTACAATAACGCAAAGCACTTTAGTTGGTGAAGGTACAAGCGTGAAACTTGTTATACAAAATTGTTATAGGTGTGTTTCACCTTATAACCAGAATTCGGTTATCGGTATCCTTAGAGAAGTTTGGGCTTTTCGCTAGTCAATTTTTGAGTAATCACATCTACTTATGGGCCCATCACGTTTTATGGCCGAAACAAAACAGCAACACTAATCACCGAGGGCTCTGAAAGTTGTAATGGGCCTGACTGAAGTGCCTGGAGTTACACTCACCTATCCTATAAGGCAGTGCTTGTTGCAAACTACTTTTGTCGAGCTATACAAGTTTTGCTCGGCGTTCTCCGAAGGTCCGCACAACAAGACTTTCCGTTTATAAAATCAATGCTCGTTCAATAGCTTTGTGCTAGTTAAAATGTCTGAAGTTCGCGTGTCGATGCCAGTTTCAGACCTGCTGCTTACTCGTTAAAACGCATTTGTAAGTGAGTTCGCAAAAAGAAGGAATAGTAGTCAGGTAAATTTTCTAAATACAGACATACATACAGATTATCTAACTGTAAGCGGCTCTATCAGTTGGGTACCTACTTAGTTAAACTGTAATCCAAATAGGAGTTTCATTATTATAATGATTACTTAATCATTGCCATTAAGTGTCTTCTCCGGAATCACAAATTAACTTGAAACGATTTGTAATGGAGACGCCGGGCGATCTATTTAAGGGGCCAGTGAATAATTTATTTTAATTAACCACCTAAGACAGTTCCATTTTTCGCTTCCATCTTATTTTGCGGGTTTCATGATGGCGACGTTCAACTCAGACATTCATTCAAAAAGTTTGAAATCGAATTAAATTCGCCCCTTTAACTAAACTCAATTTTCTTTCACGACTTCATTAGGCGAAGCCATTCCGGTAAGCCTCAGTAATGACCTCGAAGGACGTTAAATCAAGATCGAAAGGGAAAGATAAAAAGTGACAGAAATTTAATACTTTTATCAAATCGCTATGGACACGGGCCTTTGTACCTACTACTCATCTTGTGTATTTTGAAGAACACAATCTTTTCAGTAACGCGAAATTTCCGGAAGAGTCTCATGATCCATAATGTGAATTGTTAAAGCCACTATTAGGTAATGTTGACTCATTAACCTAATTATATTCTAATCTAAATACCTATATGATCTACATATTATAATTAATGTGTAGGCAAGCATGCATGGACAAATTTATAATCGCATTAGTTAGGGAAGGATGGTATCACAGTAGGTAATATTTGAGGCTCAACTCAACTATTCCAAATAATCTTTTTTACCAAACATAATCTGGGAGATAACCGGAACTAAATCCATGATAGCTCTATTTATATCTAGGATATTTGTAATATTACTTTACTAGAACAGTAACTGATTATTAATTCTGTCTCCTGTGGGACTCCAACATTTACTTGCAATTGGAGGAGATAAGTGTGGAGCGCGAAAACGAAACGGAATACCGCACAAAGGTTCCCAAATAAGTAAGAGAAAGAATTGAAGGAAAGTTTACTTCATTAAAGCCGACGCGTAACCGTGAAACCTTCAATTTGGGAATTATCCTAAAACGACTGCTGAATTATTCAAACCTTGAATTATCGACGGGGATCCCCGAGATACCTACTGTATCTTCAAAGAGAATTATTTATGGAAATGCGACTGACTGATTACAGATCCCACTAGGTATCTCGCTAAATAATAAGATAGTTTACGGTTATTAACACATACTACCTGCTGATAGATAAGAATACAAAATTTGAAGAATTCTGATTTCTGAACAAATATTTTCTACTAGCTGTGCCCGCGACTCCGTCCGCGTCCAGTCGGTGAAGCCCTTAAATATAATTTTGTCTATCGTCTAATCTGTATTACGTCAGTCTGCATCAGTCTGAGTTCGTCCGTCCGTGGCTGTCTATCTGTACCAGTCTATACCAGTAAGGTGGTAGAGTCTGACCAGTAAGGTGGAGATCGGCATTCAAGTAGCTAATTTACCTTCGTTTCGTATGATGAGGGAGAGAGCCGGAAGCGCAACCCAGCCCAACCCAGCCCACCCTCCCCGTCCCCTCCCACTAACCCCACTCCCCTTCAGGTTGGAAACGTGCTACCGATGCCTTTGGTTGCAAGCATCTATAGGGTACGGTAACTGCTTAACAACAGGTGGGCCGTACGCTTGCCTGGCGCCTTAGTTGTATAACAAAAGTTTGACTTTATTTATCTGTGTGTATCAGTTTAGCTGTAAGTATCTGTCTTTCTGAATCGGTCTGTCTGTAATCTATCGGTAGGTGAGTATCTCTGTCTGTACCAGTCTATCTGTATCCGTCTATCTATATCTGTAGTTACTCACAGTATCACGACTGAGCGGTTGGACTCCAGAGCTCAATGTTTAAGTTTGTACTTGATACCCATGTTCCTTATTTAAAATGAGTGAGTGCTCCAGACTCACGGCTTAGGTCAGAGTCACTTCGCAACATCGTGCTTAAAAAGTTAGAGTCCGGAGTTTATCGTTTAAGTCAATAGTCAAAGCGTTTATTATGTTTAGGCCTATGAGGGCACTTACAAGTAGTACTTATTTTACATGTTTTACTTAAATTCTACCGCCGGATCGGAAACGCGACCTCGCCTGAGAAGTTTCTACTTGAGGTCCAGGTCATCAGGTCCTCTAGACTTACTTCTTAGGTAGGTAGCTTCCCTACGGCATTAGTACTGTGGAGATGAATTCCAGAGTTAACGTCTAAGATTCCGCGTGATACAAAGACCTGCTTAATGTTTTTTATACGTAATTAGGAATAAAAAACTAAATTTCTTGAAGCAAGGAAGATATTAAATTTTGACATGTGGTGCAAGGCAGGTATTGTCTGATTTTAAGTATAGCGACATCTAGTTAAGAAAAACGAAACTTAAGATGGTAGAACGCAGCAATAAAATATTTATTATTATTATTAAAATTAAGATTATATATTCCAAATAGTGTCGGATCACACACAACAGAGGGCTCCGTAGGGCTCCGCTCTGAATAGACGTATTTCAATAACTAAAACTTATTTTTGGCTAGAATTTCTGTGTGGTCATAAAAATTTACAATCTAATATTTTAGAAAAAAATATCCTAGATGTTAAGTTGGACTATTAGTCATATCCATGCCAAATTTCATTGAAATCAATCCATTGGATTCGAAGTTGTGCGTGTTCGAATATTTAGGTAGTTTTTGAATGTTTTGTGGCAACCCCAAACTTTACCGAAAAAAAAAATGCTAGATGTTAAGTTGGACTATAAGTCATATCCATGCCAAATTTCATTGAAATTAATCCGGTGGATTCAAAGTTGTGCTCTTTCAAACATTTAGAATTTTTAAGTAGTTTTTTGAATTTTCTGTGGCAACCCTAAACATTTTCGAAAAAAAAAGTATCCTAGATGTTAAGTTAGACTATTAGTCATATCCATGCCAAATTTCATTGAAATCCATCCGGTGGATTCGAAGTTGTGCTCTTTCGAAAATCTGAGCAAACATACAAACATACAAACATACCCACAGACAAAAATTCTAAAAATGATAAAAATGAATTCTGCTGGTCCATCTAAGTCCCCCCCACTATTTTTTTTCCAAATATTTCGAATGTACAGACGCGACCAATTTTACATTCTTATTATATGTATAGAAGAAGATAACTCTACCTCGAGGCTAGTCGCTATGTAGCGTTTACTTAAAATATATTTGGGCGGCTTATTGTTAGTAGTAATGGAGGCAATAATACTACTAAATTATATATTTTTCGCGGCCGTTAGCGACTTGCGAACGTAAATCAATAGTAGAGCATAATTATTTCTGATCAAAGAAGTCCGTATCAAAGAAGTCTCAACAAAAATATTTGTAAGATATTTTTATACTGCCAAAGAGTATCAATGGTAAAACATCTTTGATGGGATGGTATAACTATTGATGGGGAGCCGTAGAAGGGGTTTCTGGATTTACACGAGCGCGTCAGGTTAAGATAAGAGAGATAGCTTACATATTGATAAGAACCTCAAAAAATTATGAGCCCTTAATATTGGTGGGTTAGCTCAGGGGAACCAAAAAATAATAATAGACCATCTTAAAATACTCGAACTCGTCAGATTAAGATAAGGGGGATTCATTACTAGCTAAGAAGTGTCAAAAGTGTCAATTTTGCTAATTTGATCGTCAGTCTAAGAAATGGGAGCATCTGGAAGTTGCACTTTTTCACCACCTCAGTTTTTTTTTTAAATATAGGAGTGCTGTGGCAAAAAAGCGTACCGCCCGCCTGATTTTAAGCAGTTACCGTAGCCTATACTATGCTTACAAAATCTGGCGCGCTCGAGTAATTTATTTTTTTCAATTTATCTTGTTGGAGCATGAAAAGTATCAATATCTGACATGCTTGAGTATTTTTATGTCATTGCTTTTTATAAAAAAAATATTAAAATTGTCATGTATACGCTTCCCCCACCGCTGAAAGTGGAAACATCTAGAACAATGTATTCTTCCTATCATGACATCTACAGAATCTACTAGGTTTGGACGACGCTCGTGCAAATCCACGAATTGCACGCTGGCCTCCCCATCTATATCACAGAAAAAAGCTATTTAAGTAGGTACTGATCTAGGTACCCACTATAGATTTGTAGGTGTGATTTCGGTTACTTAGTGCGTCGTTATGTGACCCTCACGCATTTAGTATTATAAGATAAGGGATTCGTGCCTATTTTATTTCATTTTGCCACCATTTGTGCGACCTTGGCCATGGTATTTATGGCTAATGGCGGCGCGACAGCTATAAGAACTAATATTAATGATACTTTCGTCCCCCAAATGCATGTAGGTCGTGTATTTTTATCTAAATGTGATTAATATTACAAATATATAAACAGTTTTTTTATTTACTTGAAAATAATCATAAATAAGTATGGGTTAACTGAGGGCGTTTCGACAATTAGTCCTAGGCTGGACGCAGACGTAGGACTGGGGGCGATCCCTGTGACACCTAGATCAGGGCAAATCATGAAAAGGCCGTTTCCGTTGCTTTTGGCGGCGGGAATCGAACCCGCAACCACCCGATGTAGGTACCAAGCGAGCCGAGTGGCCTACGCTCGAATCACTTGCCCCAAGCGATAAAAACGTCATCGATAAAAACTTCACCACCACTTAAAGACTATGGTAGGTACCTATCGGTATCGCCTGCGTAGGAATATGCCTTCCGTTGATTTGGCCGGATGCTCGGCCCGGGCTGGCCTATAGATAATAATGGTTCTATTCAAGAACCGTAAATCATGAAAGTTTGTAACATTGCGACTCGCGACACCCGGCCGTGGCCAGAAGGCGAATTCCCGCGGAAACGTTTTGATAAAAGTCCTATTGAAGCCAAGTTTTATCTCTACCTTTCTTTAACATCTTATTAAGATCGTTTGTTATCGGGAGCTGGGGACCCGCAATCGGTTCTAAGTTTTTGTAAAGAGCTGTCAATGAATGCCTACAGTGGGTATTTCTACCTTTTCAGCCTAAAATCTCTAATCTCCTTACATAATCTTAGATATTTTTGACATTGCCTTTCGCATTAGGTACCTATGTTGATTGAAGGGATCTGAAGAAAGAGCAGAAACTGAAAAGGGTTTCCTAGAAAAATATTACCTACTTAACCGAATTTCACCAAACCCGAGTCTTTATCAAGGCTGTAGGTACCTGTCGGTAACCTGATGGAAACGTAAAAAACATATGATACCCAAACATCCGAGCCATTACAACAATCCCTCCGAATTAGTTGAATAACACGAAATAAAAACAGGCATCAAAGCATTTCACCCCCATACGTGTCACGTCGTAACGAGCGGTGGAACAAAGGTGCTCCCTTTGAACGGCGACATTATAACAGCGAATCTGACTCCTTTGTTGTTAAACTATAGGGATAAATGTCACCGACATGCCTCCAGCCCGCGGCGGGCTGAGTCGCTTCATGTCGGTATTGCGGAGGCACCCAAGGCATAGAGTTAAATTCGACTGAAATTGTATCATTACTAATAGGTACTATTCCTAGTACCTATTAGTATACCCATCCCTGGGATTTGATCTAGACATTGGTAAAAACCGGAGACAAAAGATTGACTGATCCAAAACGATATGCGACGCATTCGGGGATTTATTTATACAGGTACAGATAAGTAAATAAAATTGAAGTGTCTGTTTACAAATTTCAAAATAATAACTTTTTAGTTAATGCATATGAAAGTATATTAACATGTACTATATGTATACTACACTTATAACAAAAAGAAGAAGAACAAAAAAAAAAAAAATTAAAAATGTTTCGTCTGTCTTTCTCAAAGAAACTGTGATACGATCTCTTCGATGGTTAGGCACGTTTCTCTGCAAACACCATATTACCGGTGAACCTAAGGAGTGTGCAAGAAGGCATTGACAACCACATATTCTTAATTTTAAAGCTCACACAGGCGGTTTTCTCGGCGGAACATGTGGCCGACCTTGCAAGCCATAAACAGTGTTCTGTGCGCTTTTGCAATGGACACATTTTACTCTGTTTATCGCCTGATAAAGTCGGACCGTCCTTTGTTCTCGTGGCCGGTCTTGAAAATTTAAAAGCGGTTCTTGTATTATAGAGTAACCGCATAATGCAAAGCCGGCCGAGATACCAAACTTTGAATACCTAAGTTATATTTTGACTTTTGTAGAATGTTGGTATAATCTATTCAATAATCATATATTACACTTAGATTAAAGAAATAAATTGGATATGGACATTTAAAATACTATTCGTTTTCCCATAACTGATTTCATTTCGACATACTGACGACCGTTCAGCGCTAACCTGTAAATTTTAGCTATTGCTTTACTTATTGCTTGTTTAGTTGTTTATCGAAATGGTCTACACATGTAGAGAAAGTAGAGACACCTTTTTTCAGACAAATAACAAAATAAAATCTACTGTGTTTTTACCCGACTACGGCGGAGGGTTATGATTTTGACCGGTATGTATGTATGTATGTATGTATGTATGTATGTATGTATGTATGTGCATCTGTTCCCACCTAACTTCCAAACTACTTGTCGTAATTTGACAAATGAGGTATCGTTAGAAGCGGCTTAATGGCGCGCTGGTTATAGGCTATGTGACGTCACATAAAATTGCATATGGCGCCCTCTAGAGGACATAATGTCATGAACTAAAAAAAAAACATTTTTTAATAAAACCGTGTGGGGTATCAAATGAAAGAGCTTGATGAGCACATTTCAAAAATATATATATTGTTACCTATAACTCAAAAATATTTAAATAAAAAGTAAGTTTAAAAACTAAAACCCGACTACTGAAAAATCGCGCTCTAAAAAGTATGAAACAAGAAAATATTCTCATCTAGAGGATAGCCGTGGTCCGTGTTCATATGCCATTTGGCCCTAAAGAACCTACACGGACCACGGCTATCCTCTAGATGAGAATATTTTCTTGTTTCATACTTTTTAGAGCGCGATTTTTCAGTAGTCGGGTTTTATTAATTTTAAGGGTGTATCGTAACCTCCTTATTTTTAATATTAAGTATTGAAGTAATAATATTTTATTATAATATCCATAGTTGTATCCACAAAGCGCCTTGCAGCTCCCGCCTTGTGCTATAAAGAGGGATTCAAATTGCAACGACGCAGCTGCCCCTATCGTCAGGTTGGAGTACGGATAATGAAGGATATAATAAGTATAATATAGGTACTTACAAATATGATACTTAGATTAGGTATATTGTTTGTTTGTTACTCTAGGAATAAAATACTGAGGCGTTTGTTTTTTGTTGTAATGTACGTATAATTTGGTAAGTAGTTAACAGGATGTTGTAAAAAATGTATACATTCATTACGTATGTTGCGATTATTCTAAAATAAAATAAAAAAATGCTGTTTTAAGATTTATTTTTTGTTATAAAAATAAAAATAAATATAGCGTCACGACTTTTATCCCCATACGGGGGGTAGTCAGAGGCTTGAGTGGCCATACACCACAACATTGTGGAGGTATTAAGCCAACTCTAAGCCCACGCTTCACCAGATAGTCAGAACCCAACGTGACAGGTGGTGAACCTTGTCGCCGTGTATACAGGAACTGACTATTACCTAATCCCGAGGGATAGGTAGGTTTCCTCACGATGTTTTCCCTCACCGTTAGCGAACTGTAAATTATGCACATAGCTGAAAATTCATCCATTGGTGCAAGCCCCACCGAGGATCGAACCTGGGACCTTCTGATTGAGCCCAACGTGTTCGCCCCTAGGCTACAGTCGCTCCTTATTTATTTATTATAAGTTATTTTTTTGTAAGAAGGGATATTGCGCTTAGATGGTAGGTATTTTTTATAGTTTAAACTTTAAACAATGATAACCGTACTAACTAATACGATTAGGTACCTACTATAATAATTATGGTTATGCCGTCAATAAACAAATACATTAACCAAATTGCAATGAAGTCCAATTCTAAGTAAAAAAATATTGATTTGATAGTATCGGATGTAGTTAAGGCTATGTTCATTAAAACCCACTACTGTCCCTGTGGCGCAGAGGATAGCGCGTTGGACTTCTAATCCAAAGGTCGTGGGTTCGATCCCCACCAGGGATGCAAATTTTTTGGTGTGTCGTATACCCACTTGTGATATAATTTTCTGGATTGATTTGCCTCTAGAAACCGGGATAATTTAGACATCACTCTATATCTATGTGGTAAACCGTGGGCTTATATTACCTATAGTGCGGTATTCTTCTGGTACGTCATCATTTCATAACACATTTTTCACTGTTCAAGGATCTGAGCAGTACGTACAAGATCTAGGATAGAGTGTTCATCTCACTGTCCAGAGGTTATCAAGAAGTCTACTAGATTAACAACACCCATGATTTTAATAAAAAAAAACAAAGTTACCTCCACTTTGACGTCGCAATTCAGTTATTATTTCAACCGCTCTACAGGAATAAATAAATAGTCTGGAATGCCCTACGAGGTCTTGATCTGATAATAGAGGTTCAACTGTTAAAATGGAGCCGCGATGACCTAAATTAGTAGGGAACACTATCGACTCCCAGATTCCTGTCCGACCTAATAGTTTTCTACTGTTGGAATTACTCGTGTCGAAGAGTTCGCCCGCAGCTGCAAATTGGAAGTAAAAGTTATATTGGAGGGCAAGTTTCATCTATTCAGTTGTAGTAGGTCACAAACTCCGGCCAACATTACGTTACGTATATGAAAAGTTACCTTTCAGAAATACATAACGACAGTTTTTATCTTTGTTTAGTATTGCAATAGTGTTGTCACAGTATTGTTAATTTCATTAGATCCACTATGTCACAGATTACTTAATAGTTTTCTAATATGCTCGGTATGATGACAATATAAGCTCGCTTCCAACATATCATCTGGTGCACTGCAGTGCTCCTCTACCTATCCCTTTGTGGTATTCAGGCGTAATGGTTAGTGCCTATTTTCCCCCTATAATGTATTGTACAACAATGGTATGTGATGACTGTGTAAGCGACGTATTAACCCGTTCAATGACGTGGTATATTTATTAAACTGTCGAGGGGTGCATGAGGCCGGAAGACTGCAGTGCAGTCGAGGCCTTTCCAGGATTTATGGCCTGGCCCGGGCCGGGGACACAGAGTGATCGCGTCGACTGTCCCGATTCCTAATAAATAACTGCAGCCAACATTCGCAGCGCACAGAGCGACACACTGTTAGTTTTTCTGTGGCCATACTGAATATACTAACATTCAATTAAATTCTACGCGAATAGAATTCCTCGTAGAAATATAGACGTGAATTTGGCCGTCGCGTATGCGTCCGCCTCTTTGAATAGAATTCGCTATAGATATTTGAAGGTATGTAGGTAGTGCTTTTTCTCCTTGTCGAGTATTTGTTAGTGCTACATATTGCGTAGGTATATATTGTTAACTTTATTTTTAGGACTGCTTTATTTTTTTGCGGCAAAATGTTGCAATATTACTTTTATTGTGACAATTTGTCCCTAAACTCACACGGCCTCACTCACAACCTTGACGCTACCGTTTCGGTGTAAAATAAACATATCAGCCGACGTGTAAAGCAAACACAAACAGAACCAACAAACAAGATAATCATGTCCGAAGTTTCCAATTGCAAGTTTAAGTGGGGAGACGAGTCCGCAGGACAATTTAATCTTGCCGGCTTCACGGTCCCTCGGTCCGGGGGTAGTTTTAAACGGTTAGTTTCTTTGTCATCTACCGCTTGGGTAACTGTTTTTTCAAAACTTTGAACTACATAACGGTTTTTTAATTAGAAGTATCGTTACATGACGTAAAAATGTCATTAGAACTCGAAAAGAAGTCTACTAGTCAGCACCGGCAATGCGACAAACTCTATTATCACGCCTGAAATTTGATTGAAATTCGTCATTTCTCGAGCAGATTTATGCGTGAGTGAGATATGAGTCTGTCTTTACAGAACAGCTATCCTGGCCAATGTGGCGGAATATGGCCTGCATCCTAAGCAATTTTTTTTTACAAAGCGCTACGTTAGTATCTCTCGATGACGATACGATTACGTTACAAGATTGTACACATTTACTACACGTTGCTGTGTTAGTTCCGCCATTCGATACTATAAAGTTTACGACAGTGAAGTGTCGCTACTCCAAGCTATCATCGCTGTTACCGACAGTAACGTTATTAACTGCTGAAGTTTCTTTCGGGGGCTGTCGTCGGCTTAATTATAAATTACGCGACTCGTAAACAATGTTCGGTTGTGAATTGTGATTTACTCTCTCTGGGTCTGTTGAGTAGTCGCTTCTTATTATGAAGTAGAAAATGATGTGTCGATATTAACTTTGTGCCAACTTTGCGGTTGTAGATGGTACCTACTATAAAGAAACTAATAAATAAAAGTAAAGATGTCACAATGCCAAGATAATTCAGGATCTAAAAAAAATACATCGTGTTTTCTAAAGAAGTTTCCATCGTAGAAGCCTAGACTATGCTGTTTCAGGAGTGGGATAGGACGTAGATAGGTTGTAGGCGCTCTTTAAGTGGCACATACAGTTTTGCTAATTGACGAACCTGGGCTCAGTCTCGCGCGGTATCGCATCACTGATGGCCGCGTTGAAAGTGTTAGTTTTGCGCGTTAAAGCGATCATTTTGCACGTTATTACGCACATTGTTGATTTTAACACGCTCACCGCGTATGAGTGCGTGGTGTTCGTGCCATTTGTAACTTTTTTTTTTGTGTAAGTAACCTATCTACCTCTTTTCTTATTAATATAATTCGATGGGACAATATAAAAAATATGCGATACTTTATTCATTTTATACCCCTTTTTCACTACATCACGGATATCCGTTACATCGCTAGATTAGAGCGAGGCTCGGGTAGGTCGCCCCCCCATCTCAGTGGAGCGTAAAGAAAAAGAATCCGACAGGAAATTGTATTAAGTTAGTACGAGACGCTTGGCCCGGAATTAAATTTAGATTGAAACTATCTACTAAAGTGGCCGCGTTTAACTAGTTTTATGTTTTAAGCAAGTGGATTTAAATTGATTTTGCGTACTTTCAAGATTAAATTAGCGGATTTTTATTGGAAATAGGTATAAGTTAAAATTACTTGCTAAAGTTTGCGTATGAGATTCAAATTAGTTAAAGAAAAGAGACCCTTCCCAAGTAGCACAAAAGTGCTGTATAACCGCGGTCTTGTAGTACACCGCGGAACTTTGAGGTGTACAAACAAGCATTATATCGGCTGAGAATGCGCATTCTCAGCCGATATAACGCTTATTTGGGCACAAATTATAGCTCTCATAACTCTTATGTAGCATTTTAACGTGACACATTGTGGCCTTAAATCACATGCTTATCTATGGCCCGTTGAGAGTGTCACTTGTCGAACAATCTGTCAAATGAATATGACAATTCTATAATTGAAAATTTTAGTTTCTCTCTTGGCCACCATCGCGTCGTTTTATAATGGTATCTGCGCAGGTGACATGAAATTTATTTTATATGTGAAAAATCTGGGTACGACTATGTTTTACCATTTACGTGTGAAATCTGAATGGTAATGAAAGTGTATTGTGAAATAGGATATATATTTAGTTCAAAATTTTAAAGCGCCCTAGAAATATGCGTGTTTTACGTGGAAAGCCTGATGAATTGGGACAGTGCATTATTTTTGAAAAGCGTAAATTGGTTTAATAAGCACATTAAATTTTATTTAAAAGCTGTATACGCGTAAAAAACATAAAATTCAAGTGTCTTTCAATTTTATAGCCTGAAATAAAACGAACCAAAACAAACTAAATCATATTTTTTATAGGTTATACGATTTCAAAATGGTCGTCAGTGTGAACCTAATATACCACAAAAAAACGCTATGAGCTGAAAATATGTCCGAGTGTGGTCATATGTGTTACACAAGTTTATTTTTTACAGTAGTTACGCGGCTTTGGGTACAAGCCCTTTAAAGCCGCTCAGTTAAAATCAACCATTTGTGTTGCCATCGATCGACCAAGTAAGACAACTTTGTTTGTAAATCGGTATACTATAATAAAATCTGTATAGATATAAATAAGTTTTTTTTACCCTCCTATTTATCTATATATCTTCTATATAAATATATAAGAATCAAAGTCCTGACTGACTGCCAGACAACACACAGCCTAAACCGCTGGTCGTAGGGGCTTGAAATTTGGACGGTGTGTTTGGCATGATGAGTAGAGGTGTACTAAGAAAGGTTTTTTTTTAAATCAACCTCTAAGGGGGTTAAATAGGGGATGAAAGTTTGTATGGTGGTACCAATTTCGGCTAATCTCCGAAACGGCTGGACCGATTTTGTCGGGACTTTTATTGGCTATTGCCTAATACAGTACGGGATATGGGAGATGGTTTACCGGATCTAGGATACGGGATACGAGATATCCGGAATATGGGATCCGGGATCCGTGATATCCGGGATACGGGATCAGAGATATCTGAAATACAGGATACAAGATATCCGGGATCCGGGATACGAGATATCCGGGATACGGAATCCGAGATATCCAGAATACGGGATCCGTGATAGCCGGAATACGGGATCCGAGATATCTTGAATACGGGATCCGGGATATGGGATCCCGGAAATCCGTGATACGGGATCCGGGATACGGAATCAAGGATACGGGATCTGGGATATCCGAGATCAGAGATCCGATTTTTTTAACTTTAAATTCTGCGCGGTTGAAGTCGCGAGTGGAAGCTAGTATACAATTAATACTTCTAGTTTAAGTCTTAATTTTGTAGGTACTCTTTGCTTACATTTTTTTAAATCTGTTGAAAAGTTGAGTAACATTTGTCATTTGACGTTAACAATCTGTGTATATGGCAACACTGATTCATAAGAGGGGCTTAATTGCAATGCCGTTGTTTACATGTACACTCTTAGAATTACAAGCAACTAAGTAGTACACTTGTGATCTTTTATTCAGCAGTCAGCATAGTTTGACCCTTAAAATGCTTTATTTAAGCGAAGACTGTCAAAAAGCTATACTTAAACTGCCATGAACGTTATATTGGCAGGTCTGTGGTACTTAATAAAGTCATTTAATTGTCAAGAGCATTATATTGGGTGTGATGTTCTTCTATGCAGCTGTTTGAGTTTGAGTGAACCCTAATAAGTTTTAATTAACGGTTAAACTACCGATGTGGACCCTGTGTGATACGTTAGACCGAAGTTCTGTGCTACTTGGGTTACTTACCAACTGAAAATCTGATCGTCGGAAGTTCATGCTAGTGAAGTAGGTACCTATATCTCATTCCTGTCCTGTCTTCTTCTCGTATAGTTAGTCGCTAGCCTGGTGTAGGTGTTCAAGCCGCTCGAAGGCCTCTGCCATGGCTTAACGACTGCTTAGATGACAACAACCGGGAACGACGGTGTACGAAGCACGAAGAAGCACAGTTCGACATGCCACTAAATGGTCACCCATCTCTGACTGACCCTGTCAAGCATTGCTTAACCTCCGATCATTTACCGATCAGTGATTTCAGCTGGCTATGCGCTTATCGTGTAATATGATAATTACTCGCTTTTACGATACAAGAGAATAGTTAACTAACAGCAACTGTCATTATACCAACTGTGCCCATCCCAAAGTACTCGTAACATTGCCTCGTAAAGCCAAATAAATATAACATCCGGGCTGTAAAATAAATAGCCGCATTTAATAGGCAAGGTGGTCGTCTCAGGTGCCGCGCCGCCGTCGGGGGCGTCTTGAGGGACCCTGATTAATTAGACCCTACGCACAAACCCTTTGAATTATTCCCCGCGCATATGAACGCAGCAAAGCTCCTTAACGTCGTGACCTTAAGGTGCTCCCAAGACTTTGGTTTACGATGTAATTAATTAGTAAGTTGTAATGTAACTTTGTGCTCTATGACAGCAGCACTAATGTAGGTAGTTATTTTATTAAACGACGTGGTCCGTTGGTCTAGCACATGTCCTGTGGTCGCTAGTGCTGCTATTCATCACAAGCATTGATAGCATTGATTTATTCTTTTAGCAGATATGGAACCTACCTTCTAACATTGCAGTAATTAAACCTATGCTCAGCGCACCACTAGGTACATGCAGCGAAATTACGCGTCTGTTACAGTTACAACAACAAGATGACGAACGTTTGGTCATGGGTTGCCAACCTTTTCAGCAGTCGAGTAAAATTTTAGAAATACTATTTTCCGACGTGCTCTTAACTTCTCGTTAGCAAACATGTTCACTTGACGCAGCTCCGCGGGCCAAACATATGTCTCCAACATGCTGAATGACATATGTTTGGCAACGGCATGCCCTTCAAAGAAGGGTAATAGTTTTTTTGGTCTCTTATCAGCAAAAAAATTATAGGTTCTATAATTAGGTACCTATATGTGGATGCTTCTCAGTCAAAAGTCAATTATCTTTGGCAGCTTTTAGGGATGACGTAGGAAATATAAAATGTTTTATGTTTTGTAAAGTGCTAGCTCGGCTTACCTTGCAGCTGACGTACCACAAAGTCCGTAAGTTTCAGTTCGGTCTAGTCACAAAGAGAAGCGTTTGCTTTGAAATCAAGTGCAGGAGTTTCTTGCGTGCTTTGTCGATTACCACAAATAACCTAAGAGTTCTTACATATTACATTTACGATACTGGTCACCCATACATGGATACATTGATACTTAGATAAATCGTTCAGCATTGACTTGTCCTACTTACTTACTTAACCCATCTATTTACCTAAATTCTAATCCATTTGAAATAGTTTTACAAAACATTTTCAGAAACAGAAGTGCTTTGTAATGTCGTTCTATTTCAATTGTAACTCTTTTGAAAAAGTACTAGTCGTTTTACTATCAAATACGCAACCATTTAACGAAGCGGTCTGAAAAAATCTTGATTATTCCGATTGTAAAGCAATGGAACGATTGGTATCGTAATAAAAACGTTAGTTCATTACCGACAGCACAGGTCCTCTGAATCCGGCTCGTTACCAAGCCACGAACCTCATGAATAATGGACAAGGAATAATGTAACTCCGCGAAATATCTACTTGCATGTTTTAAACGATGAGAATTTCACTTTGATACCTCCGGAGTGAAGATCGATTTGAATATGTTAGGATCGTCCATTTGCATTTTACTGTTGCGAGAGTGAGTTTATTGGTTTTATTGAGTGATGGTTTAATAAAGGGTTATGATATTTGATCTTGATATAGGTCCAGAGGTATGAGGGTTTAGGTTTTGCGTAGGCTATCTTTATTGATTGATTTAATTTTAGATACCTAGTTTTCAGGTAAGGACGTGTTTTATGTACCTAAAGAAGGCCTACCGCTGTGATGCCTAAAATGTTTAAATGGATAGTAAGTACAAACGACATCCATTTTGGTTTTACAAAGTAGACTGGCACGTTTTGAGTTCATTAATGTGTGTTTTTTGATGCTATTTTTAACTTGACAAATGGGTGGGCCATAATTTTAAAGAAAGAAGAAGAATAAGTTCTTACAAATATGTATTTGTAGCAGCGCGGATGAAGCGCTCTTATTTTGTGAAGACGTTGATGGGAGTTGGTCTACAGAATCAAAATACCTATCATTGCAGATCCCACTCGTCTTGAGAGGAAACTTATGCTCAAAACGGGGCCATTAACATATCCAAATACGATAACATGAACATCGTTAGGGTCGGTTCTCATGCTGCAGGTCACAAGTCGTTTGTTTCAATAAGGCGGGTTTACCGGCTTCACGACGCGACCCTTTCCCTAGCGACGGCCGTGAGTTATGACTTTATTTATATTAATTAAAGAGCAGAAATTCATTAGCTTTGGTGAGCTCTAAGTAATCTTAATGTAGGGTAAGACGAGGTTTTGCTTTGTGAGTGATGATATAATTAAGTTATGAAAAGGAACTCCTCTGGAGTTACGTTGAACTTGCGTTAGGCATCTAACATTTTATGTCTTACCGTTCAAATTTGAAAACCTATTTTTAAAGCTAGAATTATATCCACTCTCATATAAAAGTGTCAATCAATCAAGATTTCTAATACGTTACGAACAACAGGCCGACGGAGGGATCCTGAGAGAGTTTGCCGACACGCCGAACGAGGTCAAACTGTTGTTTTTAAAGCAATTTTGCGATCGAACTCCAGCCTATAAAAGGCTGAGCAAACACTAAAGCAATAATCGATTTAATGAAAGGGGAATCGAGGGTCCCGTACGTTTGCGCCTCTAAATTTACGACCACCTTTCTACCATTTAATTGGGAATTCGTGTTGCAATAAAAACGACTTGATGACCTAAAGATTAAAGTGGGAACTCTTTAAAATTTAACCGAAGGGTCTCACGTTTACAAATGATGTACTTGTAACTGAATGTGAGAATTGGTCGAGACTTACTTGATTAAAAAGAAAAGGGTGGTTAAATACTGCAGGGTCAGTGAAGGTGACTTTCACCTTCTGTTGAACCCCTTCTACGAATTGGTATTCAACTTTACGACACGTACGCTCTCTGGTATATTTAAACTTGGAAAGAAGATTGAGAGTAGGTATATAACAAGAAAATGGTCAGTATTCTGCAGCATGAAAATATGAAAGTTTCAATAATACTACATTGAAATAATTGGCCCATATTGCAGCTTACGCTATGAATATGGATTACGTTTGCAAGACAAGCCATTTTGGTTTCAGTTCTCTAATGTTGTGAACTTAATAGTTTTATTCAAATGCACATTAACGCAATTTACATTACGAAGAAGACGTTTTTTCTTTACATTTTTGAGAGATAATGGCCGTATTCGGCTTGTATACCATACCGTAAAATATATGGAAAACATGTCGTCGTCTTCACAATGTAAATTATGTAAACCACTTAATATATATTATTATGTGGCTAGTAGAGTGCCTATTTCGTATGTCGGAAATCCAATTGAAACTAGTTTCATTTCCTGAGATATAAGGACTCCTTAATGATAACCAAAGATGTAAACTATAGTACACGCAAAACTGATGGTTGTCTAGTGGTACCTACACAATATATCAGCCATCATTACTACATTTGGTACGAGCTATTCTTTTTGTGGCGCTCATAGCCAGCTGCAATCACTGATCGGTAAACGATCGGGGGTTGAGCAGCGCTTGGCAAGGTTAGTCAGAGATGGGTGGCCGTTTAGTGGAATTTGAACTGAGCTTCTCCGTGCTTCGGAGGGCACGTAAAAAGTCGGTCCCGGTTGTTGTCATCTAGGGAGCAGTCGTTAAGCCTTGTTAGAGGCCTTCGGGCAGCTTGAACAACTCTGACACCAGGGGGGTTACTCCGAAATACGTCGCTGACGGATCGTCCGAAGTACGGATTCGATTTACGATCAAAACAATGTCAAATCGTAGAGAAAAACGAAAGAAGAAATGTCAAATCACGACAATCCGTCAGCCGAAACGTTAGGTTCGTATTTCGGAGTAGGCCAGCAGGTTGGCCACTAACCATACGATAAGAAGAAGCTATTCTTTGCGCTTATTGGACTTGCAGACATTGCTTTGATCTGCACATTCCAGTGACTTTATAACAACGGCTACCGTCATGACTTATAAATTTTATCTATAAAAGAATTTCCTGCACTTCTGGCTAACTATAGCGGCGAAACTACGAGCGGGACTAATTTTTCCCTTTTAAAGAAATGAAATGAACATTCACCACAAAGAGCCGGATAATAAAATAAAGGTTCTTTCCTCCACTCGTAAATCTTTCTAACCAACGAATAGAATAGGGAACGAAAATGGTACAATCTTTAACTTTCTGACAGTTTAATAAGATAATAAAAATATAACCGGGAAAAAGAATTAATATCTCCACACTTTTCGAGGTTTGTTTTGAAGAACCAAATTTTGTGATCACGCGAAAACAAACTTGCTTATCTTAAAAACTTAAGAATTTTTATACAATGTCCCTTAAAAAGTTATTTTCTATATGGGTTATGAGTGAAGATTTTGAGGAAGATATCCTTTGAAAATTACCTCAAAAGCCATAACGACGAAGAAGTTGCAGGTAGCTTTTACCCTGAAGGCTTGAGGGTATTAAGCACCGACGCATTTCCCGTAAGTTAAAACCCCATTGGATTTCCCAGAGTTTCGTCTGCTTAACCTTATTTTGGTAAAACTTACTTTTCGCAAATGGCCAATCTTTGTCACTTGAATAAAGATATACATATATAACCATAATAAAACTTTAATTATCAACACTAATTATAATTATTAAAGGAAGATTTCTATAGGTATGTATTTAAAAAGTTCGCTAAATTTTATACTATCACAATAATAGTAGGTACTAAGAAAATAATCTAAGTACTGAGTAGGTTCTTGGTTGCATGCTATAAAATGGTAATCTACGTTATGATTGGCGCTTAAATTTTCACAGCTCTTGCATGGTGTCAGGGTTGGCAGTTTTTACAGAAAATATTACTAAAATGCTGCTTCCTCAAAAGATACCTCTTCGAAAGAACGGAGTTATTTTACAGATCCTAGTTTGCAGTTTCACCGGCTGAGAAGTGTTGACAATGTTAACTGTCATAAAAATCCTAGATTAAAATTAGGGCTCTAGTTAACGAAGGTGAGGAAACCGTCACTAGACCCGATAAAATATTTTGCAGTACATTTTATAGTAGTGGCAGCCCTGCATGGGTTTACTGGCTGGCGCACCGCGATACGTCAGGTTAATCGGATTCTTTATTCATGAGAGCACTGCACTGCCGCTGTGCCGAATTACCCTTCACTTATTAACTGGAATTAACACTAGTTATAATACGCCGGTGAATGTTTTATTTTATAGGCAGATAAAACACTGACAGCACACCACTTATATTGCATAGATATTCCATTCCCACCAGTTTTACAAACACCTTTTAGGCTTTAGTTTTAAGTTACACTATCTACCTATTGTTCTTCTCTTTTGTCTTTTACTAATAAATTCAACTAGGCCTATTAGCATTGGCCTGCGAATTATTTTCACCCAACCAAAAATCAGCGAATCCAAACTAATTGATTCATAATCAATGGTAATACGCTCGCCCACAATTAAATTGGTACCAAACATATTTGACGAAATGTGTACTACTCCGCGTATAGTTTCGAGAAATTCAGTTGTGGTAGTTTGAACAGCAGATACTCCTGATCAGGGAACAAGGAATACAATACCGTAGTCACTGTGTGTATCGCGATCAACTTGGACTTGTGGACTGCACGACCGAACGCATAAATAATGTCATTTATTTACACACGCCATACATAATGTAGGCACGAGGTCGGCCAGCAGACGCGTCCGATTTACTTCAATTTGGGAGCATGTCGTGTGGCGATGTTGTGGCTACTGAAAATTTAATGCTACGGGCCTCTCGTTACTCTGTGTCAATGTTCGGCACCCACTGTAGATACGAGTACCTATGGAGGTCCAGAATATTTATATTGCCAGCTAGATCCCACGAGGGAGCGTTGCATTTCCTATGGAACGAAATAGTCTGGTATGCCTTTGTGTGGTTTTGGAACAGTGTTCGTGATTCCGTGACGTGAGCAATGTTGTGGGTTTTAATGTGAAATGGTAAATATTTCGCAAATTACTGTTGATTTTAGTAACTTTTTTATTTTCTGTGTTACCATGTAGGTATAAACCGTATATACTCAGATTTTTTATGATGTGGACTAAAATGACAGCTATAAATGTCAATTTATATATTAATTAAATCTATTTATTATGAGTGATTTTGTTTTTGCTCTTCATTAGTAATGAAGTAAAATTGAATTATTTTGAACCAGAATAAAAAAAACAACAATATTTTTTTATTTACCTATCCATGATGAACAGATCAAACTAATTTTACTTTTGACATAAAAAGCTGTCGTTTTAGTCCATATAATTAAAATCAAAGTATAACAAAAAAATAATCCTTATCGTTAAGAGGAAACTAAACGCATTGGTATCATTAATTGATCGGGTAAAACAAGCTAGTATAGAGAGTGCCTATTTCGTGTTGGGGTGGGACACAGGTGCTCCCCTATAAATCTCTCATGCCCACTATTAGCCGAAGGAATCTTTTAATTAATTAGCACGTAGGGGCTTTTATTTCTCGTGGTAAGGGGAAGTATTCACTAATATAAGGCAGGCAGAAATTGCTTTTCTGATGAATAATTAACTATGAACAGTTTATATTTATGATTAACCTACATTTGGATATCGAGTGGTTAGTTAAATTTCAGATTAAGATACGTCATTACTTATTCTTAAGATCTTCTTACTTTCTTTCTTTTCTTTCTTCCTCTTCTTTCTTATTCTTTGTTCTTAAGTAAATTCTACCTGCCTGTCAGTTCCGTTTTGACAGTTTCATTATAAAATATTGTGATTGTCAAAATGCTATGAACTCTCACTTCGCTGAAATAAAAAGACGATCTATCGATAGCTTTCAAAAATCAAATTCTGATGTACAGGAAAAGCCTATTTTGTCGATCGAGCCGGCGAGGGAGTGTTCATCGGTGTTTTCAACTACCCTTTTTATTCGAGTCTTCCTGAATGGTATAGATTCCCGCTGTCGCCACTTCCGTTCAGCCGAGTCGGCTGGACAGTCATGTGTGAACTTATGAGCATGGTACCTAATATACTTGTGGATGAAAAACTTGTAACTAGTTGGATATGCTTAGTTTTGTACCTGTACCTATGTGTAAGGACCTCTGAAAGAAGAACATACTACCTAATTCTGAGACGATACCTTATCCACCTACCTACCTATCTTCATAGTTTTTGTTCATTGCCTATTAGGCTGTAGTAACTGCTTGGCATCAGAGGACCGCACGCTGGTTTGCCGCCTTAGAGCCGGGCTCCACTAGTGCGCAACGGATCAAAGGGTCGACGGGCGAGAGACGAAGCGGGGGAAGGTGATGCGCCAGTACAACATCTTGCGACGACGCAACGCAACGCGCTAATGGAGCCCGGCCCATAGTGGTATAATAAAACCGGCAAAGTGCGTGTCGGACCACCGTAGAATAAAAACGTCAAAAATATCAAGTTTCTTGTATGGGGACCCACTTTATTTTTAAATTTTATTTTATTTAGTATTTGTTGTTGTAGCGGCAACTGCAATACACATTCTGTGATTTCAAGTCTCTAGCTATTACGGTTCGTAAGATACAGCCCGCTGACAGGCAGACAGACAGACAGACAGATAGACAGACAGACGGACGGACAGCGTAGGCTTAGCAATGGGGTCCCATTGGCATCCTTTGGGTACGGAGCCCTAAAAATTATCTAATCCTTTAATCTTCCACGATTGGAATGCATCTACTACAGGAACAGAAACTTATTATCCTACAACCTTTAGCCGCATATAAATATTCAGCTGAATTGCAAAGACATTTCCAAGAAATAGGGAGATACGTGACTGTCTAAAATAATTTGTCCTACTAAATAGAGTCCATGGAAACAGTACGACTCGGTCGCTCACGGAAAATAGTACCTACACCATGTCGGTATTGCCAATATGGCTCATCATCCGTTGAATAATGCCTTCTTGTGTATGATGTGTGAATTTGGCTGTATGTGCGCTGAGCGCAAGTTGATTGCGATGTTAGAAGGTACCATATCTGCTAAAATAATACATCAATGGCTGAATTGACAAAGTTGGCTCCGGACAGTTAGCGCGGCTGCAGTTATTGCTGGCGGCGCACATTCAGGCGCTTTACGTTGTTCTAACTTTACTGAAACAATTTGCTATTCGCCGTCGGATTTACGTGAATTGGATCTGCATTTATTTGTTCTATCTTCAGTCTCAAATAGGAAAGTTAATAGAGTTGGAATAGACAGATATTTTATCGATTGCCGGTAGGCTTTTAAATCTTCCCCAAAAAAAATATTATCCTTACCGTAACCGGTGGCAGGGTTCCCCACTAATTCTGGTTCCTATCGTGAACCCTTTTAAGACTAGTAAAACAAAATCTGATTTTGAAAACTGTTAAATTGCTACCAAAAATGTTATGCTAAGAATACACGACGACAATATACACTCAGTGTATTTCAGTGTATCGACACTGCCACAACAACTGTAAAAAGGAGTCGCGGTGGTGGACACACGTAGACACTCGATATATACACTGAGTGTTCTAGTCTTAGCGTGTATCCTTTGCATTATGATTAAGGATTTTTCAACTACACTTGCAAGAAAATGCTTAGGCTGCTATTACTACTTCCTGAAAATAAAAGGGTTATTGTAAACTCACCACACCAAAAATCATGTGTAAACTCACCACAGGTTTTAATTTTGTACGGACTGCAGAAAAATCAAAGTATATCGAATAAACTGAATTATACTATATTTAATCCTTAAAGTCGGGCACTCGACTTGGCTGGGTTAGGTTCAAGGGAATGACAGGGGTAAGCGAGCGAGCGGAGCGAGCGAGCTAAACCCCCGTCATTCCCTTCGTGTTAGGTTACTGGTGACCCTGAACGCAGAAATAAGAGCCCCGGCGGGGCTCCGTCAACTTTGTCATGGAGTAAAATGGCTGACATGTTTATAAAGTGAGAAACTGAAACATTTGCGGAACAAGTTGTTTTTTTATTCATTAATTATAGTAAAAGATCTAGCTTCCATTTCGAAGAACTTTGCTTGCTCGTCCTACTTTTGCAATGTTTATACTAAAATATACACTGTGGTGAGTTAACAATGAATGTATGGAATATACAAACGTGTGGTGAGTTTACAATAACCCAAATAAAATATGCACTGTGTTTACCGAGGTATGAGTAGGTGTGCGGAACCCAACACTCTATTGTATTACCGGGCTCTCACTTACCAGCTAATTGATTCTCTTTCATACGACTCGAACGAGACAATGTTAAGACTTCTTTGCATTGTTTCTTAATTGAGGCAGCTATCAGTGCAACTCGCTTGTGAACTTAACTACCCCAGTCAGCATTGCCAGAAGTACGGTAATTAGGTCTTCAAAACGCACAGTGTACGGCCGAGTGGTTCCATCGTACGCTAACAAATACGGTAATTTAATTACGTCAAACTATATTATTTTTACTTCGCATCTGTGGTTTTTTGTGTACAAGGTACAGTATTTTATTGCTCAAATACGGGCATTTTCTCTCTTATGTACGGTAATCTTAAAAGCAGCCAGCGGCACTTACCCCAGTATCCTTGGTAGCTCTACCACGCTCTATCTAAGAGTTAACCCTAGCTTTTATACGATAGCTAGAAGTAGTCAGACGCAAGCATCTACGTACATATTCGTACATAAATTATTAGTTCTTCGCGTGGTGAATAATTGAATTTGCCGTACAAATATTTTACGCAGACGCAAAGACGTGAAGAACTCGTAGGGGAACTACAGATAATAAACTCGAGTGTCAGTGAAAATAGGCCTCACAGTTTGAAATTGAAGTGTTTGATAAAAGAAACAATAGATCCAGGCTATGTTCTCTTCTAAAATTAATAAAAAAAATAGAGCAACAGATGGTCCTAACAAATGTGAAATCTGGAGCGATGCAATTACGTATCTTATAAAAACGCTCCGTCACGACACGACGCGGACGTGCGCAACACACCCGCGGGCCATTCATCAGCCGCTGAAAAGGGCGCGTAGAGTATTCATTTAACTTTATAAGACGGTAAATCATGACATCGCCCAATATAAACAATAGGTACGGCCATAAAGATAACAAGGGTGGAAGGTGGCCCACATTAGTCTCCCCGCGGTGTAACGTTTGTTCGTCTGACAGCGTTCATTAAGGCACAAAAGCCTTGTCTATCAGGTAGTTTCCGCGCGTTCGCGGTTCCTTAACAAATTGGTGGAGTAATGTGGGAAGCGCTCGGACAATGGCGCCTCTAGCGGAACTGTGAACGCCACTATTTACTTACTTTACCAGTCATAGTGGGCAGCTCTATTAAATTTTACTTGCGAACAATGGAACGTAATTTGTTTTGGAGCGTGGAGTTGTAAACAAACGATGTAGAATCGTTTTAGTTGCACTGAATCTATGCATTTTCGTGATTGATTTTGCTTGGGCTATTATATCCCTTGGTTACCTACCTATGTGTACCGTGCACCTCTTGTAATGAAATTAGTGTTACTAACAGGATATAAAAATAACAAAATCATAAGGAGTTGAAAATATTTTATTACTTTCAACAAAAACGTACGGTTGATTACAACCCAGTCCTTATAAATGCCATCTATTGAATCTGTAAGGAAACAAAAAAAGATTAGTACACATTTCATACAGTATCACGATGTTCATAAGTCATAAAAAACAATCAATCATGAAAAAAATAAGTATGTATAAGTATTTTTTTCTTAAAAATTAAATTTAATCTGCAAACTAAAAAAAAGAGCGGACAATTCCTTAATCTCAATTAAAAAGTTACTTTTTAAACAACATGCACCGTCTCCAATTAAATCCTTTCATGCATACGAGTATATAAAATTGTTAGTAAGTTCATGTAGTTTGTTATCATGCATGCATGCATAGCTGCCTTGTTTTGAGTTAATAGATTAAAAGATGAAGAATAAAAGTGGATAGACAAGAATATAAATTTATTTTCGGATAACTAGGTGAGTACACAACCTAATATTTCGCGAATTTCCTTCACCAACATTTCGCTACTTAAATGTTGCAACGCTACAAATCCTTTTTACTTTTATTGCATTCGGCGACGTATCCCCTTTGCTTCGCTCTTTTCTTACGAACCGAGAGATATTTTTCCTTCATAGGTATCACTTACTGCAGATACGTTTTCGTTAAAGAAAAAGTTTTACAAAGGACTTGTAGCGTTCGCAATCACATCAGTCCTCAACCTCATGCTCTATTCATTAATATAAAGCGATACATACTACTACAATGTTCTATGAATTATGTCGTGAATATTCCTGTGAATGTATTCATATATGTGTTTAGTAGTTCTGTTTTACACCGTATCATAAAAACGAACGGATGGTCCGCTACGAACTCAGGCGTCCATCTAAACGAGGCCCTCGTATCGAGGTTAACACCTGAAATATTACTTTTATTAATCAATGTGTTTCATATTTATCTGAAAGTTCAAACATCTTTATTTTTGAAATCTAAGTTTATTATTTTTTACATGTAATTTTAGGTAATTAATGTTTATAGTCAGTGGTGTGTGTGCAGGACAAAATACTGATTATGTATGATTGTGACCCTATATGTGGTGGCTAAGGCTTCAATTTTGACGCGTGACCTAAATTTTTAAAACCGGTAAATCTACTTGCTATATGGGAATGAAAAGCTCTATGGATGGAATGCAATGCTAAGATACTGTCGCATGACGAACCTATTACATGGTATAGGTACAGCCAGCGGCATCAGTCGCTGGACCTTCTTAGTTCTTCAAATCAGTAACATTATTTTATAAACGTTGGTGCTATCAACACCAAATATTAGAAATATATTTAAATAGTGTCCATATCAAGACAAAACAAAAGTGTGCAAGCGATTTGAAAAACTGAGAATATCCTGAAATGAACAGTGGATAGTGTTGCTAATTTTGCTCATTCACAAACTTGACTAAACTCAATATATTGCCATCGTTCTTACAATTATAATGCATGAACATAACGACCACATTGTGTGTAATTGTGGACAACAGAATTAGCATCAGTATGTGATCGATCAAGAAGAAGAAGCGAGAGATGTGTAAGCGCAGAATTCCCGAAGCGGAGCATATCACACGAAGTACCTAAGTTCGGAAGACTCCGCTAAACAGAGTATTATCCTCCTCCTTTAAGATGAACACGAAGGGATGGTCTGCGTTGAAAATGCGTTTCTCCGATACGTAAGCACTCAGAAAAGTAATACCGAACTCTGGAATCGTGAGAAATATACAGCTTAGTGTGATCAGCGTTTGTGGTGTGCTGTCGCTTGATGGGAAACGAATTTTAAGTTTTAAATGATTCATATGATTTCATTGTAAGATAGTAGGTTCCTAATCGGTGAATATGAAGCTAAACACCTATTTCAGTAGTATGAAACGTAATAACTAAGTATGAAATTTTATTTGAAAATTGTTTGTTGAAAATGCCAAAGACTATGTAAATCACCTGCTTACTTAAAACTACTATTACTTATGTGTTACTAGGTAGGATACAATTATGTAATGTAATGTACTGTAGGTATAAAGTACCTACATAAACATATAATACAGTTATAGATAATATTTAGAACAAGTATGAAACTTTGTATAAAAATATTAATGTAATACGATTTTCGAAAAACGCGTTTCATGCACCCATTTATAATTGATGTGTGATTAAACACAACCCAGACGAATAAAAATTGAAATTAAAGTAGGTAAGGGGTACCTATGATTCATATTTGCCGGTAAACACAAAGACGCCATCAAGTTTCAACGCGAAATAGAAAGGTCTATCGGTAACGAAGACATGTCTGTTCCGAGGTACGGACGGCTTTTGCACTTCGAATACTGGAATGATGGTATAATTAAATAAATATTGCGTTCTCTCACGGACCTACCAACCTTTCGTTATCTATCTCTGTCTGTAATCAACCAGTGCATCGTTGGATACAAACCCGCAAATTTTATATCAAAACTCATTGTAACTTTTTATTTTGGGGATATCAGTCTCCTCAGCTTATACGCGGTGGTGCATATCATAATAAAATTTATATAGGCCAAAGATATTAAAAATGTAGATAGGTTGTACGCACTCCGCAAGTACCATATAAAAACTTTGATAAATGGTAAACCTGAACTCAGTCTCGCGTCTCGCGTCTCGCGTGGTCTCGCGTCACTGATAGACGCGTTGACAAACGCCGTAGTTGACGCGTAGTCTGGTTTTTACACGTTATTGTTGATTTTAAAACGTGGTTTACATACCTAATTTTATATGAGTGCAAGCAATATACATCAATGGTTCGCCGTCTGCTCGCGTGTCGTGGTATTCGTGCCGTTTGTAAACACTTTTTGTCATCTAGGTAACCTATCTACCTCGTTTCTTATTATATCATTGGTATAGTAGGCTTATTATTTTATGCCTTGTTGTTTATGTAACTACAGTGTAATTGTTCCGAAATAAGCAGCGAAACTGTTTATCATTAGTGTGAATAAGCCATTGGCAGCAGTAGCAGCGCATTACCATAGCGCAATCAAGATTGAGTTGTGTGTTACATTGGTTATTACCTAATGCAAACCCGTCTGTATCTCATGTTAGTAAGGCCTGTGTCACACTTGTTTATTTAATACCTCTTACTTTGAGTTAACCAATCATACTGCGTGACACATTTTTTTTTACACCAAAACAATGTCCACAAAGTTCGATTCGACTGCTCTTTGCCAGGTATAGTGTGCCTCCTTCTTATAACCTTACGGTTGGTAGGGAGGCCACTATAATAAATCTCTATATAGGTATGGGTTCTTGCTCTTTGTAAATGCTGGATTTTCAATGTTTCACGCTGTGGCTTTGAGACTTTTAAGGCACTAAACTTTTCCTAAGTAAGACACGACAAACAAATCGAATTTCTTAGATTAAGAACTTACATAAGACAACATTTCAACTAAGTTTACTTTCAATTGGACGGTTCCACGACTGTTCCGCTGAACAGCACTATGTCCCCATATTTAACTTGGAAGTAGAACGGCCGATCAGCGTTTATATACGGTTTCGGTTTAAATATTTTGTCATATATCTCATACTCTGAAAATTTAAGATATCAAAAATTAACTAAAATCTAAGTTATGACCTACTGATATGACTTAGAATATTGGGAAAATGCAAACCGATCTTTTAATTAAATGAAATGGCCCCTTGGTGTTGTAGGTAATTGTTTTTCAAACGTAAATATTTTGATATATTTATTATTAGTTGAAGAAGAAGAGAATAATAAATGTTAAAATAGGTAGTTGTTTTCGTAATTCATGCCAGCAAGCGAATGTTCCCATAATATCTGTATGTAACAGTAGGTAATTACTTTAGGTAATTAATAACAGGGTTGGATGACGACTCCGCTGAACAGAGTCAGTTTGTTGTGCCTCAACTCATAGTAAAATGGTCTGTCGGCCTCGAAGCGTATAGTACGCCCAATAATAGCGGATTCAATAGCAATTATAAACTCTGAAAAAAAAATACTATCTCAATAAAAAATATACTAAAAACAGTATCTACATAGGTCGAACATTACGATGTAGGGGTGTTTAATGTAGAGTTAAGTAGGTACGTGACACAGAAATAACACATCCTATTTGATGCCGAGTCATTACAATATCAACTAGGTACTTAATAAGATAGGTATGTAAAATTTTGGGATTTTACTGACCGAGACCGTAATGTTAAGGATACACGACGACACAAGACACTCAGTGTATCGACACTGCCATAACAACTGTAACAAGGTATCGCTGTGGTGGTCACACGTAGACACTCGATATATACACTGACCCCCTTATTCATAGAGATTTTAGCCAGTTTACAATGGTTTTGAAAAGCATTTTAAGGAACAAATGTGATTTGTAATTCCACTGCAAGTCGATCATAACTTTCTATGAATAAGAGGGTGAGTGTTTTAGTGTCTAGGTGTCGTCGTCTATCCTTGGCATAAGATTGTAATACAATTTTTTTCATTAATTAAATAATAAATCAATAATAGAGTAGGTACATATAAAATTATTAAGCAGGAAATACGGTTCTTTTATCATCATGCTGTTACCGTAGGGGATCAGGCTGCAGGGCAAAATCTATAATATAAGAGTATGGAACGAAGATTCGGACGGACGTAATACAGAGTAGACGATAGACAGAATTATATTCAAGGGCTTCACTGACTGGACGCGGACGGAGTCGCGGGCTCAGCTAGTTTATAATATAAGATGGACCGACGACCTAGTGAAGGTCGCGGGAAACCGTTGCATGCAAGTGGCACAGGACCGGTCGTTGTGGAATACCTTGGGGGAGGCCTATGTCCAACAGTGGACATCTTTTGGCTAAAATGACGATGATGATGACATGGTATAGGTCACTTTTGTGTTTTGAAATCTACGCAACTCGTATGAAAATAAACTTTTCAATGTCCAAATATCTTTATTACGACTCCGGTGAGCAGAGTCAGTTTGTTGTACCTACCTCAATTCATAGCAGAATGGTCTGTTTGCCACGAAATGGTGAGGGTTAAGAATAGCGGATATGCCAACTATAAATACTGAAAGAGTTGGAAAACAGTTAATAAAGAGTGTAAGGTAAACCCTACCGATGCTGAAAGACTATTATAATTTTTCATGAATTCGTATTTTATTGTTTTTTTAATATATTTGGAACGAGAATCGAATACTGAATGAATACCCTCCTTCAAGACGTCCCTCGCCTTACTTAACACCTTTTATACCTATATATAAACCACCTATACCATCTTAAATGGGGTGTGCATATTACTAATATAACAAAGAGAGCCAATTCCATGCTCTATATGATCAGAAAAGCTTTTAGTAATATTACCAAGGAATTGTTTATCAAAATCTACAAAACTTACATTCGCCCACTGCTAGAATATGCTTTTCAAATTTGGTGTCCATATTTCAAAAAAGACATAGAAATGTTGGAGAAGGTCCAAAGGAGGGCTACTAAAATGGTTGTGTCCCTAAAAACAAGTCCTACGAAGAACGTCTTATCGAACTCAACCTAACAACTTTGGAACTAAGACGGCAAAGAGGAGACCTCATAGAGACCTATAAGATACTCAATGACCACTACAACATGAAAAACATGAAGGACCTGTACATGATGAATCAGAATAAAAATCTAAGAGGGCATTCTTTGAAATTAACCAAACCTCCATGTAATAGCAACCCTAGAACACACTTTTTGACACATCGAGTGATGAACTTGTGGAACTCTCTCCCAGAAATAGTGATAAGTGCTCCAACAGTGAACAGTTTTAAAAATAGACTTGACGGACATTTAAATTATGAATAAATACAAGTGCAGTGATATACACGCATCAGCTCAAAGCTGCTAGTGTATCAATAAATAATAATAATAATAATATTTTTATTATTGTTTCATAGGAAGCTTGTTAGAGCGGCCATGGGGGTAATTTTCATACAGATACTTTGAACCCTAGCGTCAGCACTATCTAGCGTTGAATAGTAAATAAGTACACGCATTAAAATAATTTGCAGCTAATTAGAATAATAATGGAATACAAATTTAAGCAAACGAATGGGACCAAGAGCTATATCTCAGTTTTTTTTTTTGGCATTCGAGATCTTCAATTTAGCGGTAGAAACGATTTGTAGTATGATCGACGCTTGTTTCTTTATGTTTTCAAAGCGCATGCAATAATCAAAATATTTGTTATACTTGTATACCTAGGAGTAATATACCCCGCTAAACAGTATCATGTCGTTGTATTTTAGTACGAAGTAGAAAGGTCTATTCGCATTGAACAAATGGATACGCAATTCATTGTCATCTTGACCAAAACGATTTGTGAGTTCGGACTCTGAAATGTAAAAATAGAGCCACGTTGTAGCCAATTGATTGCAGATCATATAACTAAGGGCCAGCTAGACCGGGTAGTACCACCCTCTCACAGAAGGTCAGCGTAAAGTAGCTATTTTAGCTGCGTTTCGTACGATGAGTGGGAGAGATCTCCTTTCCGCTCCCTCTATCTCACTCCCCTTTAGGTCAGCAACGTTGCCTTTGGTGTTGCAAGTATCTATAGGCTACAGTACATTAGACGGTCTGTAAACTTGTTGGCCGCCTTACAGTTATATAAAAAAGATATAAAAGTAACAGGAAAATCAATACACAATATTTTTTGCTTCAAAGAGATTTACAGATTCACCAATAAAAATCTGATAAAATATACAGTAGTTTCTGAAACACCATGTTTCGGAGATTTCCGTCACCATTGGTGACGGTGTCTATAGACACAAAACAGGTACCTACTGAAAGTTTGAGTAATTGAGATAGTTACCTACCTAAAGCCCGATAAATCTTATATCAAGTAATATTTTTTGATTAATTATTTACTGCTAGACATAGGCCTCTTGGAGTCGACCAGGGTCACCTCACTACACTATTCCCCAATACACTATTGGGGCATTCGTCCACGACGCTACTCAAAAGAAACTGATTATTAACTTAAATAATGAGTTGATAGAATGAGTTGCTAGAATGTAATATCACTAGCATTTCTATGGCGGCTCGTACACGACGCTACTCAAAAGAAACTAGTCAATAGATGTGTCCATATGGCGCGCATGCCTCACCTGAGCACTCATATTATGACATTACGTCTATGCGTTCCGACGTCAAAAGTGAGTGCTCGCGCGAGGCATGCGCCTGATGAAGACGCCGCCAATAGATGTGTCCATATGGCGCGCATGCCTCACCCGAGCACTCATATTATGACATTACGTCTATGCGTTCCGACGTCAAAAGTGAGTGCTCGCGCGAGGCATGCGCCTGATGAAGACGCCGCCAATAGATGTGTCCATATGGCGCGCATGCCTCACCCGAGCACTCATATTATGACATTACGTCTATGCGTTCCGACGTCAAAAGTGAGTGCTCGCGCGAGGCATGCGCCTGATGAAGACGCCGCCAGTAATTAATTAGTTGCACGCGACACAATACGAAGCTCGCGCGAGACTGGTTTAAAAATATTTGCGCGGTTAAAACATAGGTATATTATGTTATATGTGTATGTTTCGTGTATGGAGATTGGAGAATCCAGTTCAGTTTCTTTTGAATAGCGCCGTGGTCGAATGACCTTATTGACGTCATCATAAAAAATAAAAGTTCCAACTCACGGTTAGCGGCGGCTGCTTCAGCGCCTTCCTCATTGATTTCAATGAATGCCTTTTGGATGGCCTCACTTATGTACAAATCGTTTACACCTTGTAACAAGTTGTCGAGTTGAGCACCAGGGGTGAATAACTTTTTCATTCCCATCTAAAATGAATTAATTTGTACAATTATTGATATATTTATATTGTATAATGTGTAGTAGGTATAATTGTATTGAAGAGACTAAAGTACATTTTTTTATACTTGTCCTATTTGGTAAGCAAGGATGGCGTCCAGGGGGGCGACTGCGTAACTTTTTTGTCAATGTTTCAATTGGATTCGGTCATCCTGTGTCAATTATATACGAAACCATTGAAACATTGACAAAAAATTTACACAATCGCCCCGCTGGACCCCATCTTTGCTTACCAAATAGGACAAGTATAAAAAAATGTACTATAGTTTACTATTGTTTCACATGGTGAATTCTGAGCAAATAAACAAAAGAATGTTTGGTACCTTTGTAAGGACTACTTTAAGATCTGTTGTTGTTTCAACCTTGAACTTTGGTATTGATACCTCAACTTCGTAAATGTTCATATTTTCAATAGCCTTCGGTAAGGCCGACGGGTCCATCAGTTTCTCAGTCAAGGCGTTAAGACCATCAACTGTATTAGGTAGCACGATTAAAAGTGATGACTTTTCTCCTTCATGCGGCATTTCTAGAAGCTAAAACAAGTGAAAACTCTGTTAATGGCTGCGTCTATATCAGGCGCATGCCTTGCCCGAACACACAGTTTTGCCTTCAGAACATAAGTAACATGAGTAGAAAATGTGTGTTGTAGTAATCTTACCTTAGCGTCCAATTCCTTGCTTTCACCGTATTTGAATTCCTCCGTTCTAGCCATCATAGGCACTTTGACTGTCTTATCCTTCGTCACATGGAAATCACGCTCTTC
Source organism: Drymonia ruficornis (assembly GCA_947859195.1). NCBI lineage: Eukaryota > Metazoa > Arthropoda > Insecta > Lepidoptera > Notodontidae > Drymonia > Drymonia ruficornis. The sequence goes on from OX401909.1 coordinate 9,170,143, forward strand.
AGTATCTGCTTTGTTGAATGGGGACTTCCATTTTCCCTTAAAAATTAAGTTATAATTAGTGGCTGCGTCTATATATGGCGCATGCCGCGCGCGGCACGCGCGTCATCCTCAGTCACATATTCGGGTGAGCCAAACGACGATCCAACCTACACTATAGACAGAGAAGGATATGTAAATGTAAATGTAACGTCACGACTTTTATCCCCATTCGGGGGTAGTCAGAGGCTTGAGTGGCCATACACCACCACATTGTGGAGGTATTAACCAACTCAAAGCCCACGCTTCACCTGATAGTCAGAACCCAACGTGACAGAGAAGGATATAGAATCAATATATCCGAGCAATCAGTTACATAGCTACACCAGGCCAAACTAGGCGAGGCAAATGACAGCGCTCGCGGGGTCAGACAGGATGAGCATTTGGCTCGGGCGCGCCCTGTCAAATTAAGCGAGGCAAATCTGCCTCGCGCGGCATGTGAGATATCTAGACGCGGCTATTATAAAATTTAAAGTACCTTGAAGTAGATGGCGTTGACTAGTATGGCGGCGGTGTCAGAGCTCAAAGAGAGAGGGTCCACCAAGTCTTTGATACGATTATTTGTATTATCTTCAACCTGAAAATAAACCGGACTTTGGTTCATAAAGCACACATTAACATTTGCCTTTAATGCACCTCTTCTGCCAGAATTTGGAATGATGCAGTTTGTAGGTATAGCTGTTCAAATTAGCATAAAGACAAATTTTATTTTATTGGTGATAGAGCTGAGTTGTAGCCAATTGACTGCAGCTCATATATGGGATAGCTCGACCGGGATAGTACCACTCTTACACACGAGATGGGTGTAAAGTACAGCGGGGCTAGCACCGCTTACCAAGACTTTTTTCACGCGGGAGTCGACAGAATTTGTTGACCCGTCACTTTAGTCTTAAGTGCTAGCATGGTTGCCACGAGAGACTCATTTCACGTCGTGACACAGTCCAAGATTGTTTCAAGACAACGACTACAGATAACATATTATCTATCGCTCTTTGGTTCATTTTGTTCATTCATTGTCGCTCTTTGCTCCATATAATAAGGAGGTTGTATTTGGTTAGCTCACTGGCCGAATACGATCTTTGATTTTTATTGACATTTAAAGAAAATAAAGAAGTAATAGCCTGACAGAGAAGTTGTCATTACAGACAACCGTGATAGTAAATATAAATACGGTAAATATTATTGTTAGGTTTTTATTGTTATTATAACTATCTAACCGATAGGGAGCCCAAAAAACTATAAGTAAGTACCTATTCGTTCATAGATTTAAATTTACGCTGGCTAGGGGCCGTTGAATCCGTACTCATGTTTGATTATGTTAATCTATTTTTTCAGTGCACAAATCAAAATCTTAGTTGATTAATGTCCTCCAATAAAACTTTCGCCAATGGCGAGTATACTGAAGAATTGCAAACTAATTGGGAAGCTTTGCGGGCTACTACGGTAACACGGTCCAGGCAAACCGGTAGAACAGTAGAAGCAGGCAAGTACATACATACAGCTTCTAAATACAAGCGTGCGTACAAAAGTTGCATGGGTACCTATTTTTGTAAATATTTATGAAAAAATCTAAATGTTATATTGGATATTGAACTGTCTATTATTACAGACATGGCGGGACATAAAGCGGAAGGCGAGGCAAGAGAACGCCGACGCCAATACAAGCCGGGCCAAGACGGGCAACACAGTAGATGTTTTCATTGTGTCTGATACCACATAAACGGTATTAGACACAATTGGACATGACTGTTTCACCGATATAGGCCCGGAGAAGAGACTAGACGTTGAACACTTATTGCCTGCTGTGTTAGGTGATGATTAAGATGTGGTTTATCTTATGATGTCAAAGTATATTTTTTTGTACATGGCTGATACATTTTTCAAATTTGTGAACTGCCATAGTGATCTAAGTGATTTGTTTTCCGTAAAACTAGGAATATTCGCTTTATGAAATAAAATATATTGATAAAACTTGTTCTTTTTTTATTTAAAACTCATCACCTACGAGCAGAGTCACAGCGAGTCGAATTGGAGCGCCGATTGTAATGCACTACACAAATAGGTAGCCATATCCTTGCTTATGTTAAATCCTTCTTAATATTATAAATGCGAAAGTGTGAGTGAATGTTTGTTACCACGTATCTCCATAACTACTAAACCGATTGTGATGAAATTTGAAACGTAGATAGCTCTGAAATAAGACGTAGGTTAATCCAATTCCACGCGGGCGAAGCCCCGGGGAACAACTATAGCCTAATAAATTCAGTGTTTGGTAGCTCAACGGTATTATTGGCGTCCCTTATATGCCGCCTCTGTAGTTTTTGACCAAAATAATATTACTGTAGGCTTGCATATTTCTAACTTCGAATATAAAATAGTCTTTCTTTATATAAATTATGTCTCACAAATTTTGTCACTACCTCTCTTCGACTGTGAAACAATATTCTTTGGTGAGTTGTCAAAGCGGTATCAATGTGGAATTTTTTTGCAAGTCGTGCTAGCCTTTAAGACAACATAGTTTTATCTATACGTCAAACGAGTTTTCTGACATTTCTTGGTTTTTTCACGGCGCACCATGCTAGCCCATAAGACAACACGGTTATGTCACGCCTAGAGCCCGCGGGGAGGTGTCAAAATCTCTTGTCGTGCACCGCTGTGCTAAGACCGCAGTACAGCTGCGTTTCGTACGATGCGTGAGAAAGCCGGAAGCCCAACACCCCCATTCTCCTCCCTCTATCCCACTCCTCTTCAGGTCGGCAACTCGCGAGCGATGCCTTTGGTGTTGCAAACATCTATAGGCTACGGAAATTGCTTATCATCACGCGGGCCGTAGGATTGTTTGCCACCTTAGTCACATAAAAAGGTTCCTAGATGAAAAATAACTAGCTAATTTTAATTCAGAGTTTGTTACAAGAACCGTTGCTATGGATAAGTCTAAGGGTGTGTCCACATCTGGCGAATGCGCTGCCCGCACGCCGTCCGCGTGCATTTAAAGTTCGCGCGCCGTTTCTGCGCCGCGCGTGCGCCGCTCTCGCCAGCTACGCTCCATGTACGAACAGCGCGGCGGCGCAAGAGCGGCGCATTCGCCAGATGTGGATACACCCTAAGAATGAAAGGTGATATGCCGCTAAAATACGAATAAAGGACAAAAAATCTGAGCACTACCATTTTATAGTGAAAGTTAAGTTATACAAAGTATTAGGAGGACGACTTAACATACCCATTTGTTGATTTGGTTAGCAGTTTCAACATTCTTACTGAAGTCCACGTTCTTGATGTCAGACCCGAAGGTGTCCCTGCTCACAGCAGCGAACTCCTCGTTCAGCTTCTCACCAATCTTCACATATACTCTGTTCGCCATTTTCAGTTCTATTCCAGACACTGACCGCAGTTTTTTGTTATAGTCGGAAAACACTTCTTTGGTCTGAAGGGTTTAGAAAATAATATTTTATAGTCCTCGTGATTATGTAACAGAAATTCTATAGAAAACCCCTCAAATTACACACGGTTGACTCTAAACACACCAATGATAAGCCTAAGATTTTCTATAGAATTTCTTAGCTGTAGCGCGGAATTGGAAACTCAAAAGAATGAAGACAACATAACCGTTGTAATATTACCATTATGTCCTAGAAAAATAATGGGGAAGTCGATTTTAAAAATCTTCTGACGATCAATTAAGAATAATGGCTGCTTCTACATCCGGCGCATGCCGCGCCCGAGCACTCAGTTTGGACGTCAGAGCGCATAGACATAATGTCATAATATGAGTGCGCCCAGGCCTAGCATGCCTTGTGTGCCCGATGGGATTTTCAAAAGGTACAAATATTCAGGTTTTAAATTAAAGACCCACTTGGGGTACGAATTTTTAAAATTATTTCTTATTGCTCACTTACATCACGTAAGGAACTCCTGTGCAAATAAAATACCCACCGGATTAGGCCGTCAGTCAGTCAGTGAAGTATTTTTTATCCCGGTCACGTTTAAACTAACTGCTAAATTTGTAGAGCTTACAGCCAGTTTACAATGGTTTCACAAAGCATTTCTCTAGGAACAAAAATTATTTGTAATGCCAAATATTTTTATAAATTTGGAGGTAAATATTTACTTACCACATTGTCATTAGGAAACCCAATGGCGCTAAGTGTCTCGTCATGGGTCGCTCCAACTGACGCCAACGCGAGCTGAGCGAGCGGCGACAGCACTGAAAAGGCGGACAGCACCACACTCTTGTTTGGATCATTCTTCACTACTTCCTGCAAATAGACGTTAAAGGACTCTACAGCTGATTCACAATTAATACAGATTAAGTGATTATCTCAGGAGATTTTATCAAACAATCGACGGATATTGGGTGCTTCCGCATGGGCCGAGCAGCAGCGCCCTAGCACTCCGCCTAGCACTCCGCCATTAGCCAATAGATGAGTCCAGATGTTCCGAGCGGCGCGTTCAAGCATCTAGACCCATCTATTGGCTAATTTATATAGGTATACCTTTGTTCGATAAACTTTAAATTACTACTGTATGCTTATTGTACTGATGTATGTTAATTCGTTTTTGTTTTTTTTACATATTTACAATTTATTAGGGTTCCGTACTCCTTACGAGGAACCATCATCAATCCCGAGACCACCGTCCGTCTCTCCGTCCTAGTTTTAGATTTGCTGGATTTTTCTTCTATTTGCTGTTAGAACCTGTTTCCAATTACTTTATGATAGGTATAAAACCAGTTGTTTTTGGCGTTATCGTGCCTTTAATTATCGTGCGATTGAGGAAATAAGAGTCCAGCTCTTGCCTCTTTGCATCACCTTTGGTTTTTCCTTCATATTTTTATTCAAGGTCTAATAACAATCAGATAAACAGCTAATCTTATATATTGTATGATGACTTAACTAATATAATAACGTGTGTCCACTGGCAAGTAACTTCCGCAATTTCTTGCAGAAGTCACTTGCCGACGTGTTTCCACTGACTGCAAGTTTACACAACCGTGTACATGTGGGACTTGCAGCAAGTTCGGCAAGTCGCAGAAGTCTACTTGCGTGAGTGTTTACACATTGGAAGTCGCTTGCGCAAGTAAACTTGTGCAAGTTTTCTTGCCAGTGGACACACGGCATAAAAATAGGGACGTAAAAAATGGTTCGCTGTAAAACTGCTAACAGACGACATAATCAGCAGACGCCTGACAAAGAGAGGCATCAATACTAGAGTGTAAGGGTCTATGTCTATAGTCTGAGGTACACACGTATCAGATGACTGTGGAAGGAGGTAGGAGGAATAATTTTGTAGCTTTAAATTGTTGTCACAAGAATACCTATAAGTAGTATTATTTTTTTTTATTGTGGCATTATTTGATTTTGATGACATTTTATGTGTAAATGTTAACAGTTAAGTTTTATACATATTTTAACTTTGATGATTCGACTAGTAATTTACTTACAGAGAACATTCTGGTAGTGAATTGGTCATTGCTGTCATGCAGGATTTTTTCCAGGTCGGAGCCAGCCATGGCCGACACCGCTAGGGCGACGACTGGAATAGAATACAATAAATATAGTTAATACAGTAATACATCATTCGATATAATTATATTGAACACCTAGATGGTGTTCGATATCTAATCCTAGTTAGGGCCACCGCAGACATGCTGCTTTTAGCATCGGCGACCGGCGATTTTGCGACTGTATCGATGCTGCGTCGCGTTTCTTCGAGCGACAACGAGCGAGATGCAGAATCAAAATCGCCGATCGCCGATGCTAAAAGTAGCATGTCTGCGGTGGCCCTTAAATAGATTTTTCATCACTGATACGCGGAAAGTAGGTCGAAAGGTGCCTGAAGAGCCGACAGAAGGTGATACTTTTCTGATCGGGCAAAATCGTTGACAGAACGGGCTCAATCGTATATCCAGAAAACGATTGGGCCCGATCTGTCAAAGATTCTGTCAAATTATAAAAAAATACGAGTTTCTATTGAACTATGTTCCAACCAAAGAGAATTTAATAGTTCCAACCTTCTTACATCCACTCAATTACAGCGCGATGTAAAATTGAAATAACATAAAGTTAAGTATTAATTAAAGAATATATTTTTTTAAATGACTTTATTATAATTTACTTTCAACTATTTCTTTAAAATAACATACATTTGGGCAAAATATTTACCATTTTTCCCTAAATCAATCACAAATCGTTCCTGCTCCGAATCTATAATCACCGACTAAAACCTTTTATAATGTTTGAAAAAGTACTGGCCTCTAAAAAAAAACAAACTGACAGCGTCAAAATATCAAAAAGCAAAATACGCAATCTACGTCAGTATATATGTGTTTGTATGTGTAAATGTTCACTATTTTTTTCTTTAGCTACTAAATTATTTTATTATTACTTTCCTTGTATGATGAAAAGCACAGTGTTAATCTCGGGTTAAAGTAACTTATTATTGGTCCCTCGAACTATTAGCGCCCTCGCTACGCTCGGGCGCTAAACCCCGTCTCGGGACCGATTAATAAGTTACTTTTCCCCTCGGATAACAATGTACTATAAAACATTCACTTTTCATCAAAAAATAATCGCTCACGGCAGGTGGAGCCTATATGTAGGTATATTGTATACAGAATCAAACCATAGTAGAATCGAACATACCACACCTATTTAATTACAGATTACATCAGATGGTGTATTTGACCAGTCACGTGTCTCCCTCTTTCTTGGTAAGTAATAAGTTTTATTAGTATATCAAACCTAACCAGTTCTACTTGTATCTGTCCTTCCTCATAGAAGCTTCTTTTATTTATTTAATAAATAATAATACAGTATGAATCATCTCGTTGAGTGATTAATTGAATCGAGTCTGCGGGAACTTGTTTTGTACTCAGACTCACGACATCATACTAGTGGTGTAGGTACCCATATTACACTTTGTTAAAATACTTGGTCACTTCAAGTAACATTCAGATTCATATTAAGAACAGACAATCAGTATAAGTCGGTAGTGGTATAGAAAAGCCCACTCCTAAATGAACCCCTGTTACAAATATACTGAATAGGTACTTTAACTGAAGTCATAGGTACCTAACAGTACCTACATAATATTTTTATGGCAACAGTGGGGCTAACTCGATCACAAAAATGAATCACTTTATGATCATAATATGATTCACCGAAATCGTAAGATGGTTACTCCCAAGCAATTCATATTATGAATCGCAATTCATCTATTTGACAGTTATATGAAATTGGTAATATGGTCCACGAAGAAAGATGAATTGCAATGTTGCAAATTGTCAATGTCAATTTAATGACAAATAGGTCAGAGAGAAACTTATATATAGGAAATAGGTACCATACCTATTTATCATAACCTATGAAGATGTTTATTGTTTTTTATGTATTACGAAATATTACTTAACATGAACATCAAGAGTCTCCACGACGACCCCTCAACATGCCAACGCAGGTGCCTAAGAATCCGGCACCGCTGGGAGAAAAGCACGAGCTTTCGCGAGTTTATCCGCGGGATTACGAGCCATCGGGTCCACGAAAACTCCAGTGCAACAAGGAGAGCTTCATCACGGTGGAGGAACGAGGAAGCCAGCTAGTCTAAACAATGTGGCATCGCGTCAACGAAACCCTACCAGCTGCGCGCTGCCATGTGCTGAATTTTAACCGGAGGGTGGTTTGTTTCGACGCTTCAAAGGTCGGTTGCAGGGCACGAACAGCGTCATGACACCGACTAGTTATAGCTACGTGTTAATCGTTATGACCGTGAATGTGTAATATTGTTATGTAGGTATATGTTTGGTTTCCCGAATTATAAATAAATAAAATGACTGAATTTCTTAAGTATCTCGAATACCTACCCTCACTATAAGCAAGAACATGAAGATTGTAACAGTGGCTCATACTAAACAATTACCATCTTGTGAAGGAAATTTATCACAAACAAACTTTCGGGAAGAACATACCTACCTAATGTAATTTCATTTCATAGGTATTAATTTTATTTTCAGGTAGGTAAATAACACTGCTTAAATGTTTTAGGATGTTGCTAGTCATGTTGGCCGAACAATGACTAGTCAAGGTAGAAAGTATCATCCTCCGCTTTGAACATCTACATCAGACTGAATTTGCCCGATTTTCAATAATTTTAAAGATGTTACTATACCTTATAATGTATTTTATGTACGTATCTAATTAATGTTTTTACAAAAGCAATTATTCTTAATAAAATAAGATCAAAATAATTCAACCATAACTTTATGGATTTTATCGTTTTTCTATAGCAACCTTGAATACCATGGCTCTAAAGGGCTTGTATCTAGGGCAGTAAAACAAATTTAAAAAAAAAAGGATTCAGATATGAAATTGTCTATGGAGCAGAATTGCTCGTGAATCGCGGTTCATCTGTGCCCATATTACCGAAATTAGATGAAATGCAAAACGGTTCATTTGATGAATTGGAATTGCAATTCATAAGCAATATTGCATAGTGACGCAGTTAGACCCGCAGCATCTTGGGTACCTACGTCTTGTTCTAATTGCTTATTTTACTAGTTGTGTGCTCGATGTGATTTTAAATGCAATCTTTCATCCCCTATGTCCCCATTTCTTGTCCATGTCTTTCATCCCCAAGGGTTATAGTAGGTAGTACTATAACCCTTGGGGATGAATTTGCAAAAATCCTTTCTTTTTGCTCACCTACCTACATTACATAGAAACTCCATTGAAAAATGTACTTAATGCTTCTAGCTAGAGACCCACTGGTTAACATTGTGTGTTACCTGTCAGTTAGTAAAAATTTTTATATACGAAGATTTTTAGTTAAAATTGTTTCCATAGATGGTCATAGAAGTTAACACGAGACTTATTAAAACAACCTTTAAAATGTGTATGTGTGTGTGTAAGCGACTGTAGCCTAGGGGCGAACACGTTGGGCTAGCAATCAGAAGGTCCCAGGTTCGATCCCCGGTGGGGCATGCACCAATGGATGAATTTTCATCAATGTGCATAATTTACAGTTCGCTTACGGTGAGGGAAAACATCGTGAGGAAACCTACCTATCCCCCGGGATTAGGTAATAGTCAGTTCCTGTACACACGGCGACAAGGTTCACCACCTGTCACGTTGGGTTCTGACTATCTGGTGAAACGTGGGCTTTGAGTTGGCTTAATACCTCCACAATGTGGTGGTGTATGGCCACTCAAGCCTCTGACTACCCCCGAATGGGGATAAAAGCCGTGACGTTATGTTATGTGTTAAAATGTGCATAACCTTACAACGGCTGGCAAGTGCGACACGTACGGTGAATAATAAATATAAACAATTAAGTAGGTAGTACTATAAGGAAAAGCCGGTCGAGTATTTTAATGCTTCTGCTGCCTTTACGAGAGGGAATCCCAACTGACTCAACTAGTAAACATTCAGGTCCGAATGACGTCACTGTCTCGCACCTTCATGCCTTCATTTACGGAATTAGCGGCCAAAACCTTCTATGGCCAAATATCCACAACTTTTTTATTAAAGGTATCTTTACATTGAGTAGGTACTTAAACACTACTTTAACTTAGATGTGTCAATGTCAAAATCATTCTTTGCTTCATCATCTCAGGTCTCACAATTCTTATTGTTTTGAGACTCGTTAAGCATTAAAACTGGGGGGCTATTACCGGCTATTATTATCAAACCCGGCACGAAATAAATCACCTGTGCTGTTTGGGCTTCGAATTTTGATACCATTTCCGTAGTAAATTAGTGCCAAAATCTTGAACGAATGAAACAGATAGTGGGTTCTTATAACCCCCTAGTTCTGACTTGCCTTTCTACCATGGTAGTAATAAGCAGGTCGGTTTGCCTGGGTCATAATAATTAATAGATTCATATAAAATATGATGAGATATTAATTTTGATGTATACCTATCAACAATGTATCATTTACAAAATGGAAATGCTATCGTTACCGCACGGGTTACGCAAGGTTACCTGCAAAGGTTAACTTATTTTAACCTTATCAAATGATGTAAGTTTTTAGGTAGGTATTAAAAGACTTGTTTTAAATGTTACAATCATATTTTCTGTAGTTAATGCATAGGTAGGTACCTACCTACCTGTTTTTATCGAAAAATCATAATATCTACCCGTTTTTAATTAAAATTATCACTGAGGGGTTAGTTGATCACTAATAATTTTCTGATTGGTACGAGAGTACTGTAAATTAAAAACATGTTTATGAGAACAAATTAAATTAAACTCACTGCATATAAAGAGCTTCATATTCACAGCCACTTCGACGGACGCTCAATCGAAACTAACCGGTTTCGCAAACGAGTTGGACTTATAAATAAGATGTGCTGACCGCCGCCCGCGCCGTCACGATTTCAATGCTAATACCATCTTAATGAATGTAAACAATAATATCGGGTAATTCACAAAATACGCCGTTTCTATGAATTTGTATCTTAAATAAGTACTTCACGTTAAAAGGAAATACGGTAAAACTAGCACAGCATCCTTATCGCGATTTAACGGATATCATAGATGGGGAGCCGTAGAAGGGGTTTCTGGATTTACACGAGCGCGTCAGATTAAGATAAGGGAGATAGCTTACATATTGATAAGAACCTCAAAAAATTATGAGCCCTTAATACTGGTGGGTTCGCTCAGGGGAACCAAAAAAAAAATAGACCATCTTAAAATACTTAAACTCGTCAGATTAAGATAAGGGGGATTCATTACTAGCTAAGAAGTGTCAAAAGTGTCAATTTTGCTAATTTGATCGTCAGTCTAAGAAATGGGAGCATCTGGAAGTTTCACTATTTCACCCCCTCAGATTTTTTTAAAAAATATAGGACTGCGGTGGCAATAAAGCGTACGGCCCGCCTGATTTTAAGCAGTTACTGAAGCCTATAGATGCTTACAAAATCTGGCGCGCTCGAGTATTTTTTTTTTTCAATTTATCATGTTGGTGCATGAAAAGTATCAATATCTGACACGCTTGAGTATTTTTATGTCATTGCTTTTTATAAAAAAATATTAAAATTCTCATGTATACGCTTCCCCCCCCCCCCGCTGAAAGTGGAAACATCTAGAACAATGTATTCTTCCTATCATGTCATCTACCGAATCTACTAGGTTTGGACGACGCTCATGCAAATCCACGAATTGCACGCTGGCCTCCCCATCTATCACGGAAAATTGGAAAATAATTGATTTTGTCGTCGCCATTTTACCATTTTACGGTGCGATAAAAAGAACCCAAGATTCTTTTTATTTAATTTCAATAGTGTTTTAATGTCATTTTTAATGATTGGTTATGTCTTTAAAAATCTCGTTAGCGCTGTTATCGAACTCGTGTTAGCACGGGCACGTTTCGATTGCTTTAGGGATCGATTACGTTGAACGCTAGTTCAATTACTTTAAAATTGAAAATAATTGAGTAGTCAGACAACATAGACCTACAGGTAATCATAATTTATCATAGGTCCTGCCTATCTCTATACCAAAATTCTCTAAAATTAGTTTAGCGGTTTAGTCGTGAAAACGTAACAGACAGACAGAGTTACTTTTGCATTTATAATATCAATATAGAAGTATTGATATAGATACCTACCGACACGAATGCGTTTCACGATATCATTTTTCAATGTAAAACAATTCCAACAGTACTTATATACCTACCTAGCCTCCGTCTAGTCGGAGATCATTGACTTGTATTAAGTTTGAGTTGATACCATTGATTTATTCATTTATTTATTCATTTTAACGGATATGGTACCTTCTAACATCGCAGTCACTAAACTTGAACATGCAGCGAAATTCACACATCTGTTATCTGTTATGGTACTCATAAGTATAGAAGGCTTTATTCACCAGAAGATGAGCCGCATTGATAAAAACTACATGTTTTCGACATTATTTTCCGCGAGCGACTGAGGTGTACTGTGTCTATGGACTCCGTTTAATAGGACAAACTATTTTGTCAGTCACGTGTCTCCCTCTTTCTTGGTAATGTTTTTGGTTATATCAAGATGATCGCTTATTTGCGAAATGGTCAAAGTTGCGAAGTTTACCAGACTGCGGCGAATGAATCACAATGTTCTGAGCTATTAAAGAGATAATACTATGGAAAGTTGCAATCTCAGTAGTTTAATATTATAGCCGATCGTGTTTATGCTGACTGTTACCTATGCGTGCGTTGAACTCCGCAAAATTTTTCTGTCTTTAGAAAAAGAAAGGCCACCATGCCATTATGGACCTCATAATCCGTAGACGCCTAGTAGGTGTAGGGAGAACCCGCTCAGATATCACATTAGGAAAATAGATCTTATACAGGTGGTGACGACATAACGACAATAAATTAAAGCACGATCCCTGCTAGTCAATCACAATACATTAAAATTAAAAAAAAAAACCGACTTCAAAAAAACCTGATGCACTAAAAAGCCTGAAATAATATTTCTATTACCACCTCTGCCTACCCCTTCGGGAAAACCAGACGTGATGGTGTGTTATCGAGTATTTGAAGTCGGTGCCAATCTTGGTATGCGAAGTCTACCTACTATAAAAGTAAGAAGATAGATTGGCACCGACCCCAAATACTCGATAACACACCATCACGTCTGGTTTTCTCGAAGGGGTAGGCAGAGGTGGTAATAGAAATATTATTTCAGGCTTTTTAGTGCATCAGGTTTTTTTGAAGTCGGTTTGTTTTTTTTTTATAAAAATAATTTTATTTCACGATTTTTAGTGGCGCCATACCAATGAACATTTTGGCATATTGAACCGTATGATGTAAGCCCAACAAAAGGTAACTGCTGTAAATCGTTGAAGAATTCCCTCGACTGTCTATGGTCTCCATCATCAGACCTGTAATGGCACTTATAAACGATATGGGTGCAAAGTTCTCATCAATAGAAATGAATTAAGTCCAAACACAGGATAGCTACTGTAAAGCGTTGAGGATTTCCCTTGACTGTCCTACGTCTTCATCATCAGACCCCTAATGACAGTCACAACCCATCTAGGTGTAAAGTTCTCATCAATACAAATTAATCAAGCCCAAACACCAGGTAATTGCTGTAAATCATTGAGGAGTTCCCTCGACTGTCTGTCGGCTCCATCATCAGATCGACTCCAGACCTTCATAAAATAGTAGTGCTTTAGAATAGTTAATGAAAAAAATACAAACGCACTAGTCGCCTCTACGATTTTCGAAGGTTCCCCTCGATTTCTCTGGGATTTCATCATCAGATCCTGGTTTCCTTATCATGGTACCACCGCTAGAATATCTTCTTTCCAACAAAAAAAGATTCATCAAAATCGGTTCATAAACGACGAAGTTATCCGCGAACACACATAAAAAAAATATATATATGTACGGTCGAATTGAGAAACCTCCTCCTTTTTTGAAGTCGGTTTAATAAAATTAGGTTTACATCAAAGTCCAAAATTTTAAATTTTCTAAAAAATTCAATGCGGAAATAGTCTAAACGAAACACAACACTCTTTATAAACGTCTACCGACCTCATAGACTGACCTGTAAGTACAAGCAGGGCAACATCGCTTCGGTGTCGGTGTTGTTAGCGGTACCTTTGTAGGCGTAAAGTTAAAATAGTCAAAATAAAAAAGCAATCCCGTGGCAAAACCTTTGAATATAATTTAATAATATTTTATGTGCGAACTACTAATGAGATACCCAGTATGCGGTTTCAATTATTGTCATGATGTCGTCACCACCCTGTATAAAACGCCTATTAATCTTTGGCCATGTAACGAATTTGACGATCACTAGGCGCAGTGGTTCGACGCAAGGCTGCTCAGCTCAATGCATCGGGTGGTTGCGGGTTTGACCAGGCAAATTTCGGAAACGACCTTTTCGTTATTTGCCCTGGTCTTGGTGTCACTGGGATCGCCTTCAGTCCATTGTACGGTATTCGTTCGTATGTTTAGTTTGGGACCATATAGGTGGTGTGCTTGTCTGGCGATATTTATTTAATTTTTTGCGTCAGTGTGTGTGTCAAGAATAATCAGGATTTTTCGTTCCCAAATAGCATTTAGCTCCCAACGCTTGCGCACCTCAGTCAGTTGACAGAAAAGTTTACATTGCGAAGGAATTGATTTAGGCGTCTACGAACGCGTGGCAAAGTGCACTGTGCCAAATTTCCTTTTATGAGTAATAATAATATATTGAACTTTGCAGTCATAGACTATGGTACTTATAACCTTGGGGTTCTTCTTCTATAAACTCCATTCAAATAAGTTAATTTCCAATTAAGCCAAGAGGCTTCTTAAGAACCTTGAGTCCTCTGAAATAACAATCGACAATAAAATATGCATTTGTGATGCACAGTCAAGCTCACTATAATAATAGATTATCTGTGACCATGGATCTCTATAGGCACTATGTGCTGGATCGCACACTTAATTTTGTTTTGTTTTAATTTGATATTTTACTTGATTAAACTACTTAACCGCTTGAGCAAAAAAGCATTATAATTCCATCATTTCTTACATACGTCTACCTGATCCCAAACTAAGCAGAGCTTGTACTATGGAAACCAGATAACTGATATGACTATATACCTACTACTTTTTTTTTGTAAATACATACTTTATATACATGTACACCCAGACTCGGGACATGCAGACAGGTTCATGCACACAAATGCATGTCCCGGGTAGGAATCGAACCTACGACCTACAGCGTGAAAGGCGCCATCACGCCAACCACGCCAACGAGCCCGTCGAGAATGAATGGAAGATTATATTGGCAAACTGCTTGGGTTGGGAATGGTACCGAATGACTTTATTATGATTATTTTCTCATATTAAAAAAAAAAAACTAGTATAATTCGTTGCGACCGTTCCTGTTCTAAATAAACAAATAAATACTTTGTAGACAGAAAAACGAGCAGAAAGACAAAGCTCTGATGGAAGTCTATCCCACTCACTTCAAGTTGCTATGCCTGAATACTTAACCCTGCCGACTCTCGTGGATACCTAGTAGAATAGGACACACTTTCACCGAGAGCCTCACTCAGCTCGCTTTTTGTTCAACAATTATTGTTGTACCTACCTATGTATGTAGTCCTGTTAGGTATAGGTCCATGGGTCATAAAATACAATACAATCAATTTGTGCTAGATTATCTATGTATGTACAGCTTTGTCTACCATACAAGGGTCATGTAAGATGATTTATGTACCGTTTTATGCCAATATGACTGTACAGTTGTTCCACTAGTAGGTACAAATAAACATTGGTACCTACGTCAGTGGGTATTTACTTTTTGATTCTTGAAATTTGGTGAGGAAAATGTGTCACAGTCAAACAAAACATCTTATTACTTACTTATTCAAAAAAATCCAAAAATTAAAGGTCACAGTGCTCATAAATATTGTTGTCATCTAATCGCAAATAAACTAAAGTCACGTCTAATATTGCTGTCTTAATCATAATAATATACGTTTTGACTATTGAAAGGACGGAAATAGGTACTGGGGGCTTACCACAAACTGTTATTGCGATTCAATTACAGGAACGTTTTAAGGTTTCAACAACTTTTTGTGGAATGACGTACCTTATTGTCATGACAATAAGAAACGTCATTGCACAAAAAGTCGCTGAAACGTTAAAACAAAACTGCTATAAGAGGTGGTGGTAAGCCCCCAGGTAGTCAAATTCAATTGGTTACCAACAGAATTGGCATTAATCAAAGCACTAATTGACCATGACAGCACTGTCGGTCTGACCCCTCGATATTTGAATCTTTAGGTAGGTACCAATATAAATCAGTGTGTCAAGTGCGAAACGCATTTTTTTTATTTTTGTATGGTTGACTTCGCATACCTCGCGCGAGCATTCATGTTGTGACATTATGTGACGTTGACGGTTTTGAGGCGATCAGACGCAAGCGTGCCGCGTCGCTGCTGCAGAGGGTACGGGGCAGCTCGAACAGTCACCTAAATGTGATTGCGGGGAAGTTTGATTGCCCCATCTTTTATAAATTGTGCCAGCTACATGTACTAACATTACTGCCTTAAGTATTTTACTAACACATTATATGGATTGAACTTTTATCCGAAATAAACGTACTTATTATTATTATTATTATGGCTATATGCGTGGACTATTGTCAAAAATAAAAAAAAGGAATGTCGAAAAGAGTAACTACTGATGTTTCTGGTATCCCGGTATTGTACAATGAAAAATCAATAATAGGTGAACAAATCAACTCATAACCAACACTATATGTAGTTAAAACTCAGCTTCCTTATCAATATAATTTTGAAATCATCAAAATCGGTCCATCCGTTGCGATTTGTAACCGACTTCAAAAAAGGAGGAGGTTCTATGTTCGGCTGTATGTATGTTTTTTTTTTTTTTTTTTTTTTTTTTTTTTTTATGTATGTTCACCGATTTCTCCGGCATTTATGAACCGATTTGAAAAATTATTTTGCAGTTCGGTAGATCGTAGCTCCAAGTTGGTCCCATAAAAAAATAATTCCTAGAATCAACCCCTAAGGGGGTAATTTTGGGGGGTGAAGGTCGTCTGAAAAAAAAAATTTTGTCCGATTGACTTGAAACTTAATATGTATATTTTGCATAACAAATAATGAAACTCATGTTTCAGGATTTTGGAAAAATCCCCCCCCAAAGGGGTAAAACGAGGTGTTGAAGTTTGTATGGAGAGTTACCGTTTATCTCTAACGTTTATGAACCATTTTTTCTTTTTAAAGTGTTATTTGGTAGGTGACTAAGTCGTTTTGGTCCCGTAAAAAAATCATTTCGGAAATCCACCCCCAAAGGGGGAAACTAGGGGTAGAAGTACGGTAGAAAAATATATTTGTGTCCGATTGACTTGAAACTTAGTATGTATACTCCATATAATAAATTAAGAAACTTTTGTTTTGGAATCTTGGAAAAGTCACCCCCCAAAGGGGTCATTTGGGGTGATAAAGATTGCATGGCGCCACTAAAAATCATGAAATAAAATTATTTTTATAAAAAAATAAAAACCGACTTCAAAAAAACCTGGAGCACTAAAAAGCCTGAAATAATATTTCTATTACCACCACTGCCTACCCCTTCGGGAAAATCAGGCGTGATGATGTGTTATCAAGTATTTGGAGTCGGTGCCAATCTTGGTATGCCGAGTCTACCTACTATAAAAGTAAGAAGATAGATTGGCATCGACCCCAAATACTCGATAACACATCATCACGCCTGATTTTCCCGAAGGGGTAGGCAGTGGTGGTAATAGAAATATTATTTCAGGCTTTTTAGTGCTCCAGGTTTTTTTGAAGTCGGTTTTTATTTTTTTATAAAAATAATATAACACATTTTATGTAATGTGCGGCATGTGCGTGTGACGTCACACGGGACCGTCGGATTGAAGGCGCGATTGAATTTTTGCACTGTATGTTATGGATTTCTTAGCTCTATAAATTTGCAGTCTCAACTAAATTCGTTACGGATCTCCATTAAAATGTAGCAAATAAGTATATCGCAGTTACGTTCCAATCCAACGCGATAGGTCTCACGAACTACGCCTCGGACAGACACGGTATTTCCTAACAATCTTACCTATTCATAGGTATCCCAGTCTTTTATCAACATTGAATGACCGGTGTTTCTTTATTTTGTGTCATAAATGTTACCTATAGAGAAGTGATGAATTCAGCAGACACTGTAACCTTTATAGGTACCTGCAGTGGTACCTATCGTTGTCATGTTTGCTTGTATAATTAAAGTACCTAGGTAACGTTTGCCATTATAATTTTTCAAGCAAAACCAGCGGGATTGCCTCCACGCATCTTTATGCATTACCAACTCCTGATACGATGCTAACAAGGAATCGTAAAAACAGAGATGGAAAGTGTTTACCGAGGTTTGAAATTGGAAACGAGTTCGTCAGCGTCCGGAAATTGTTGGTTCGTCGACGGCTTGGCGGGTGCGGCTGGCGGGTCACGTGAGCTCATTATCCTGTCACGTGGCAGGCTCCGATTGCTGTGCAGCCTGTCTCGACACGACACGACACGCCGATACAACGCTCTAGTGTTGATATCATCGTATAATACGGATTATAGACGTACGGTAGTGGAGTTCAGGGAACCAAGTGGCAAAAAATGATAGTCTGCTAACAATTGTTGTCGGTCATGGCAATGAAAATGGTGTTGAGATTTTTTTCAATCAGGTAATTTGCCTCCCTCCCGCCCCCAGACCGACCCCTCCCACTCTCCTCTCTAAATTGAATTTAAATCGGTTCGAAAATCTATTTAGATATTTTCCTCAACAAGCAGCGCCCCTAGTGGTAACGTCTAACGTAACTCGGAAGATCCGAAATAGAACAAAACTCGTATATACTGGCTGGTTCCACAAACAAAAGTGAGAAGAAAATCTTTGAAGAAAGTCAATGATGATGATAGGCTCTGCAGAACGGAAAATCGAAAAGTTAATTCGTTTCGATTCAAATTCAAGTTTGGAACTCCATCGAATTCTAATTAAGTGGCCAGTTGCAAACTTGGGAGCGAGTTAATGGCGCCTACTCTGATTCAAATTAAGAAGAAAACGTCCCCTTTCATTCAGTTGCGGATGATCATTACGGCGAATGAAGTCTGAGTTTAAAAAGTAAACATTAAATTCTAAAAGGAGTCATTAAAATCGTAAAAGATAGGAGAAAGATACTGGACAAAACAGGTAAATAATGCGATAAAAATAGTATGATCATTTCATAATGACTTTCTTTAATGACAGAAGGTTATCTACATTTACTTTTTCAAAGAGAACATTTATTCTACGGACCTTTTTAATAATTTCCAGGGTATAAGTTTTTTAAAGGACGTTACAAAAAGTATTTTAAAAGATAAACAACTCAGTAATACCGGGGATATAAGGGGCGACCGTTATTTTATCATAATTGTTACTCCAGTTGCTTCTTTAGCACTGATGCTATCGTAGCTATCGCGCACATTATTTATTGTTCCAATACCGTTTAACTTTCAACGAAAAGGCAAACTTGGATCCTTCAGAAATAAATTGGAAACATTTGCAAATGATTGCTTAGTTTTATACAATTATTTGACAATTATCAAATGGACTAATACTCTTGGAACAATACAATACCTAATATGCTACACTACCTAATATGCTACGCTATATATACTCTTCCCGTGATGACTCAAGGCTACGTCACGATCAGGTTTTCATTGATAGGCTGCGTCAAAATGAGGCGAGCGGCGCGTCCGAGAAATAAACGTACGTCGGATCGTACAGACTAAGTATAATGTCATAACATGAGTGCTCCACAATACCATCAACCATATTCAATAAAAATAAGTTTCATTATTAATCGCACCACAGCTAATTACGATGACATGGACCAATCGCGTGACTTAGCTGTCGCGGGAAGAAAATCAAAAACGCTTTGTCAGCCTGAATTAGAATAAAACCTAAACCCCCTAATTTATAGAAAGTTATAATGGACTTACACAGGCATTACAAATCACTTTTTTCCTGGAAACGCTTTGTAAACCCACTGTAAACTGGCTAAAAATCTCTATAAATTTGGCGGTAAGTCTTTTTAACTGTCGGTAGCGTTAGGATGGGCACATTTTTCAATAACATTGTAGTTTTAATTACCTATTGTAGTTTAAACATTATAATGACGTTCACGCATATTGTTATTGTTCCTCATAATAATATAATAGGTACAGTTCAGTTAGGCTGACATCTAGGACGGGTGCGAACCCTCTTCTTAATACCGTCTATCTACCGAATATCAAATTATCAATTAATACACGGGAAAACAATAATGAAGGGCCTTACGAAGATCAAAGTAGGTTCGTCTCTAAAAGACTAATTGAAAGGGATGTCGGTTGCAATCTGATATCGGGGAAGGAAAATAGTCGAACAGGATCTAAGAAAATGTTTAATTAAAGCGAAGGATCCAAGCATTAGCCGAGACCATGGAGCGAAGACTTACAAAAGACTCGAGTTGAACTCCGACACCCCGATAGAATCAATTAGCTGCACGTTTTGTGTGAAAGTATTTTACCAAAACCAAGAAGTATATTTCAGCAAAGGTTGTTTTTTAAAAAACACGGTATAACCTAATGGACCTCTTATACTATACGGTATTAGATCGCGATTTTGATTTGTTGTCAATATGATCATGTAGAGAAGTGATAGCCGATTATAGACCTATCATAGTATCGACAATGTCCTGGCCACAGTAAAAGCGTTGTCCTAAATGCAACAATACATTGTGGTTTGTATGCCGTTTATTTTTCTTTATTAGGATGACAATAATTGTCTTTGAGTGATGCCAGTGCAGAAAGGGATATTCCAAGCAGCCTCTTAGGCGAAGGCTAGACGTAAAGTATATACTGTGGTTCATTAGTATGGTAAATAATGATGGATGTCATTCCATCGACGGAGGCTACACGTTCAGTATTTATACCGTCAGTATCGTGACGTAGTTCGTACAGTGCAGACGTCAAATGAAACACGAAAGCTTGTATGGATATTACCTTAGCGCTTGGTTTAATCCGCAATCTCAGAAGACATGTCCACTCTATTGCTTTCGCGACGCGTAATGACACGATACCGTGGTCCAAACTGATGGTGTAGGCTAGTGTACTGATGGATGTCGGTATTTACCACAAACTGTCATTCCGGAATTGAAATTCGTGGTAAATACTGTCATCAATAATGACGGACCACAGTATTTACTGAACGTCTAGCCGTCGCCTTAGGTACTCGACTCACTTTTTGAGTAATAGCAAGCCATCCTGTTAGTTCTATTTCCATGGGTTCCTATAAGTTGAAACTATTGTAGTAATAGTGTACCTAGTAGGTACACTATTACTACTATTAAGGCTACCTACGTACAGTCAATATCACAAGCAACTGAGTGACTAACTGAGTGTAGTCTGTACACTCAATTACGTATTCCTAACTTTCATTTCAGAGACTAATTCATCCACCCCTTTTAGTAGAGGCAATTTTGGCCTTGTTTAATACAAAAATATTTGCTCATCGATTATTAACTCCGCTATCTACTAAATTAACAGAGTTTGAAATTTAATTAATCCTTTTGTTGTATAAATCAGATAAGCCATTACGAAGAAGTTTCTGGAATGACCCTTTGGGAGCGACCCAGAGGACTATTATGCACCCGGTGCGAAAGCAATAATCTGTTTCCGTTTACGAAAGATCGGGCTTCGATTTTTGAATTTTGCCACGTTCACATGACGAACGAAACAGATGGTTCGGGTTTGAAATAGGCCCCCAGTATTGAAGGTAACGGCTGTTTAGACTTTCGAACAGATTATGAAATTTCTGTTTGATATCGAATGTTTGTTCAATGGGTACCTACTTACTTCAACATTATCCATTAATTGACCACTTTGACAGTACATATTTATTAATTAAGATACACGTACAAATGCACACGAATATGTAAATAAACATCACAGTCGTAAAAGCTTTTAGATGGCTCCATATTTTGTTGGTGACATCCAGTGTATAATCCATTTATGTTTATAAAAAAACTATGCGTTTATCACTATCTTGTCTTCTCTACACCGTAAACATAATGGGTTGTATTTGCCCAGTTTGCCCAAAGTTCAGGCAACAAAATTTCCGACTTATTAACAAATAATAAACCATTCTATTCCCATTTCACCAGCAAGTATGTCCAAAATACAACAATGTGCTGCATCTCGCCACAATTAATCTATCACTGTGTATGTTAAGTGTGGAGTGTTCTGTCGGCTGTCGCGGCCATCGGCCGGGGACACTCAGTTGGGGAAACCCGGCGGGCAATAATACGGGACCGTCACTTGCATGCCGGCTCGTGGTGACGAGGCTTAACAATGAATATAATGTAGATAGGAAGTTAGGCAGAAACAAATATTGTGTACGTAATTAATGTAACTTCGTACGGGTGAAATTTATCAAAATGTATTTGTTAAAATAAAAACTCATCAAACGCAATTTTTAAACATTTTAAAAATTGCTTATATTTTCATATGCTTCAGTAAAACGCTGTAATTTTGACATTACAAACGGGCACTTCATTTTTATTTGTTTCTGTTGCGTTTAAATTAATTACCGTTATTTTTACCTCACTTCTTTAAAATTCCCTTATTACATTGTTTTATTGCTAACGTAGATTTAAAGACACTATCCCTAATAATGGATTGACCGAGGGGCAAATTTCGGCGTCACAGTTAGACACTATTAATTAATAGGTAGTCGATCCTGGCTTACAGGAGTAACAGTGGTGGGAGAGTGGCGGGCCTAGGTAGTAACTATAATAATAATAATAATTTAGCCCTTTTAACGTCGCACTGCTGGGCACGGGCCTCCCCTCAATGCGAGGGGGATTCAGGCCATAATCCACCACGCTGGCCTAGTGCGGGTTGGTGGATTTCACATGTCTAAAGACATGCAGGTTTCCTCACGATGTTTTCCTTCACCGCAAGCACGTGATAATCATACTAAAGTTATGATTCACACATCGATTTCGAAAAATCCAGTGGTGTGAGCCAGGGTTTGAACCCAGGACCTTAAGCCCGCAAGACGCGTGCTTAACCAATCGGCTACCACTGCTTTAGGTAGTAACTGAAAAGGTTAATTAAGTATTTAATATTCTTTGATCGAATAATGTTAGTGAATGCGTGGTGCATGTGACTGAGCAGCGCGACGTTGATATACAAGTTATTTGCAGTTAATCACGGCTCGTGACTATCCCACTCGTTGGATAGAAACGGAATGATATAAATGGAAAATAAATAAAAGGAGACACACATTATAACAGAACAATCAGACTATAAATACAATTTTCAAAAAGTTGCAACATCTCTTTATTGGAACACGAAAACAATTGAACAACTATGTCGTTTTCGTGAATAACTAACTCAATTTCAGTTTTGACATCTGACCACGTAGACATAACGACATATCTCATTGCTCGGGCGCATTTTTTAATTTATCATGTTGGAGCATGAACATATCAATATCTGACACGCTTGAGTATTTCCATGTCATTGCTTTTTTTTACAAATTTGAGATTATCATGTAGAGTGTAGACGCTTCCCCCACCGCTGAAGGCCTTAGGCCTTGGTCTCCTATTAAATGACATCGACCGCTTACAGCGTCACGTTACAATGCTTACTATAGAAATGTACTGTTGTGGTCTCCTTCACACGCCGACGTCACTATAGTAAAATTGTGACGCGGCGTACGCGTACCGCTGTAAGCGGCCGATTGCATTTAATAGGAGACCACGGCCTTAGTTTTTAGCTAGCGTACTCGAGGCCCAGGGGGCTTACCACAAGCTCTTATTGCGATTCAATTATAGGAACGTTTTAACGACGTTTTAATGACGTTTCTTATTGTCATGACAATAAGGTACTTCATTGCACAAAAAGTCGCTGAAACGTTAATACGTTCCTGTAATTGAATCGCAATAAGAGCTTGTGGTAAGCCTCCAGGTAAAGATCTTATAAGATTGTAAATTGTAAACAGTTTATGTGAGTAAATAATAATTTTGCTCTCATTAAACATCGTTTCATTAATTAGAACATTGCTCGGTGAGTTAAGCTCGTGGCGTTCCCCGGAACATGTATATTCATAGTTACGCACAAAGACATTACCAAAAGAGGGAGATACGCAACTGTCCAAAATTGTTTGTCCTACTAAACGAAGTCCATGGACGCAATACGAGTCAGTCTCTCGCGGGAAATAACGTTGTTAAAATGTCGGTATTGCCAATACCTTAGGCTCATCTTCTGGTGAATAATTACTTCTTATCGAAATGTCAGTGCGATAACAGATGTGTGGAATTCGCTGCATGTAGTGGCGCGCTGAACACAAGTTTTGTGGTTGTAATGTTAGAAGGTAGCATATCTACTAAAATAATACATCAATGGTACGCAGTATTTGAGCAGGGGCGCGAATGGAAAGCGGCCGCCCACTCCGCGCCGGATAAGCTTATAAAATGGTGAATATGAAAATTTCCCTCACTCTACAAATAAAAAAGCTAAGAGTTCATAAGCGATTACGTCATAGCGGTTGAAAAATGACTCCTGAAATCCGACCACTCCGCGTCGAGCCTCCACTCAAGATGAATTGTTAAAATTGACGTCAAGATTAGGAATGATTTTTATTGTTATGCCTTCACCGTGGGCGTTGAAATGGACTGCATTGTAATTTAATATTTGGACGCGTGACGCGTCATATACCTATTATAGATTAGAAATGGTACCTTCCAACATCAGAATAACTAAACTTGTGCTTAGCGCACCACTTCATTCAGCGAAATTCACACAACATTTCTTGAGCTAAAAAACACCTATTTAATATACAGGCTGGAATTTTTAACGCCACCTGGAGGGAAAGTACTCTAAATACTGGAGATAGCAAAATTCAAAGGAAACATTCCTTTTCCTTACTTCGTAATTTTACAGTAATTTTATTTTATTCCAGCAATTTTACAACGTATTGTAAAAGTAGTGCTTATACATAGCAGAATGGGTAATATATTATATATATTTACAATAGATTTACCTACTAGGTGCGCTAATGCTAATAGGTAGGTGCAAAAGTTACAGCTTCAACACAAGTTTCCTGATCAAGTTGCATGCGGGCGGGGTAGGTACGTAACTAGGTACTTCTTGTTGTTCACCTAATGTAACCTAGGAAGGCTTTGTTTAACGACGCAACTTTAATATTACAGGAAATACTATTCGCTCACATTTCGCTATTCGGATGAAAGCAAGGGGGCGGCACAAAGTGAGGTCATTTATACTTAAGAAATGCCAATAGCTAACATACACGCACGGATCTGCCTGACAGATCTGTCTGAGAGTCATGCCTGGCGGACAGAACTTGTATGGCGAGAAGAAGCCCAGATTTACCTGCCAGCCCCTCTAACCAAGTGGCTTCGTTTACGTTACAAGTCAATAAGTAGATCACGTGACTGATGTCATTTCCATACATGAAGCGTAGCGATTTGTAGAAACGCTTGTAGACAAAGCCACTTGTCTAGAGGGGCTGATACCTGCCTGCTCACCATACACCAGCAGTTGTCTAACAGCCATGACTGTAAAAGAGAGGAATGTATACATTCAACACTGAACCCACCTCCTAACCGCTTCATAGATCTAATAAGATCTAATAATATTCTGGATCATTTTTTACACACGACCACCTGATCCCAAACTAAGCAGAGCTTGTACTATGTAAACCAGATAACTGATATTACTACATATACTACTTTTTTATTTGTAAATACATACTTAATATACATATACATCCAGACTCGGAACATACAGATATGTTCATGCACACAAATGCATGTCCCGGGTAGGAATCGAACCTACGACCTGCAGCGTGAAAGGCGCCATCACGTTAACGGGCCCGTCTAATAACTGGGGATCTATTACGAACCTGGACCATCTGTTTCCACTGTGACTTTACTACGGAAATGGGTACAATTTCTAAATTCGAAGCACTGACGAAACGGCTTCTTACTTTTGTACCGGGTTGGTAATAGCGACCCCGCCTCGTATATTAGGAGCACATAAGTCAATCTGGGTATTATTATATTAATGATCAAGTGCAGTGTTCCAGATGATTAAAGTTATGATGTCCAGCGCGGTATGCGGCATTCTCTGCGCCATTAGTGCGGCCACAAATCATCAATGGATTGGATACATTTGTCATGAGGTAATGAAGCGATGCACTCCATGCTGCTAATAACAGCTATAGGTACAACTATATATAGATTATATTGGCGTAGGTATACAGCTTACAGAGTCCCATAAAAATATTATTATTAGACTTGCAACGAATATTCCAGCTTCCCAGCCATCCCAGGTTCAGAGAAAAGACGCTCTGAATAAACACTACTTACTTCCTTCCCTTCCTTCTACATACTGGCCGAATACTTTGCCGAATATTCGGCTATTCGGCCAGGAAGCTCGCCGAATATTCGGTATTCGGCGGATGGCCGAATATAGTTAGTATTCGATGCAAGTCTAATTATTATTATTTCGAGCTGAACAGGGGCTATTACAAACCGGGTACGGAAGCAATGATTCGATTCGTTCGAGCTTTGAATCTTGAATTTTGACATTTTTGTCTAAATCATCGCGAACGAACGAATAACACAGATCCACAGGCCACACACCAGGCCAACCACACATGGTTTGTATTAACTCCCCAGGAACAAAGGATTTTAATCTATACCACGACCAAGGAGAAGCGATACGAAAATGGTAAATGTTCGAGTTCAAGTCTGTCGCCGCCGGGCTCGACAACATTCGGGCGGCCACTATAAATTCTTGGTTTACTGGGTGTCGGAAAGCGTAATGTTAATTAAAAATAAATTAAGGCGACACGTTTAAAACTGTTCATTTTCGTATCACTTATCGTTGGACGTCGTATACCTATAGTCTGATTTCAACGGTTAATGTTGTTTGTATACAAAGGATACGAAAAAATATTTATCCTGTTCTTACAATTCCGAATAAATAAAACCTACAACAACATTATTTCGGGGAATACATTTCAGAAATTTATTGTGTGGGAAAATATTGCTTTATCATATCTATTCTGATTTGCGCAAACATGAATGGATAGCTCCGAGGTCCTAACCCTACAGAGACCCTACAAAGAAGACTTGTGACCGTCCAAAATATTTTATCCTACTAAATGGAGTCCATGGGCCTAGTACGACTCAGTTGCTCGCGGAATATAATGTTGAAAATGTGTCATATTGCCAATGCGGCTCATCATCTGGTGAATAATGCTTTCTTATTATTTAATAATGGCCGGCGCACATAGAGCACGGCATGGCATGGCATTTTATTTTTTATCAATCGGATTTAAGACTTATCCAATCGAAATAAGGTGCTCCAGCGTGCTCTTCGGTGCACCGAGAAAACTGCGCCGAGATGCTCCAGGGTCGATCACCGAACGTTGAAATATATACCTTATTTCGATTGGATAAGTCTTAAATTCGATTGATAAAATTAAAATGGTCTCCCCGGCCGTCCGCCAGTGTGCGCAGGCTATTAGAAGGTACCATATCTGCTAACATAATACATCAGTGATATATATGACAGCAAATCAATGATTAGGTAAGTACCTACTACATTTTGTCAACGTATTTATTAATTTAGCCATTATGTAGTAGGTATAAGTATATCAGTCTATGTAATATTTTCTTGTTTATGTAATGTAATTTATGTGTATGTATAAGTGGTAATTTATGTAAGTACACCGCCGTATTATTTTATTTTTAGATCCTCTCCATCCAAAGGTTGCCTGGTAGAGATCACTATTAGTGATAAGGCCGCCCATTTTCCACTTTCTGTGTAAATTGTGTAATTATTTATAAATGTTTATTTTTCTAGTGGTGGATTAATAAAGAGTTATCTATCTATCTATTTTGGTGAAGTCCTACGCGAGTACAAACTCTATCCTTTAGAACTTTAGGTATTCTATCAGCTTTGTGTTAAAAAGTAGGTGATTAAATGTGGATGGAATAAACTGTAGGTGTAAAATAGGCAGGTCTGTGCCTAAGTGTACCTATAATATATTATATTTGTATTTATTCGTAAGCCCTACAAGTAGGTAAGTGGGTAAAATAGTGGGTATATTTATAAGGAGTAAGCCGTTTACTTAGTTTGATAAGCTGGATTAGTCTGATAATTACATCATAGTTTGCTTGCTTGGGTTTATAGGTTACCTACTTGCTGGTCTACGAGATAAGATACAAAGAAAACGTTTTTATTAGGCATTTCTTATTTCAAATCTTATTCTTTTTTACTCATAACAAAGATAGTATAACCACTACGTTGGAAGAGTATTATCTACCATACTAAATATACCTACAGTGTGTTAGAAAACCCTGTCCGATCCAACACCAGTATATAAGTTTCCCAATCACATGACCAAATAAAATAAGAGACATTAAATATTCATGTTAGTTAACATATTAATGAAATTTAAAATGCATTTTTTTTGCTTTTTGCCCATAAATGTAGCAAATTTGTTCGAATATGACAACACCGTCACTAGCGGCTATGTTAGATCGTGTGGCAGCACTGTCTGTATTTCCACGTGAGTTTCCAAAAATGCAGAGTAATTTTTATTTACTTGGAATTTTTCTAATCTTGATACCTACTACAGCCCGTTCACAGTTATGTTACCTCTGACATTTACCTTATTTATTTATTTTTGAAAAACCTAGCCGATATTAGGTTGCTATAAGTCATGTAGCCTGTAGAATAAAGCCTAATCTACAGTTCATGGTCTTTGAGACCAAAGGCCAAGTTTAAAGAATACTTTGCGTTTTACAAAAATAAAATGAGGAACGTCAGAGGTAAAATGACTGTGAACGGACAGTAATACCTTCACCGGTCGGACCCGGTTTCCTTAACACACTGTATGATTCGCAAAGTGTTCTCTATTAACTTTCGCCAGTCTGACTTAAAAGTTCTTTATTCAAATAAATTGAAGCACAACTTTTTATATTTAAAAAAATCCTTGTATTTAAAATATAACTAACACAAAGTAACTGGAGCATTGGCACAAAACAAGCCCCGGAGATTACGAAAAAGTTTTCTTTTTTATTAGATACAATAGCCTCCTTACAATACGTTATGTTATTGGCAGGTACTGTCAAAGTGCGAACTTATAAATCATCCACGAAATATACAGTGAATAAATACGGTTGGGGGGGTAACGATGATCGATTGCGCACAACTTTGTTCATGATTTGGCGAAAATGTAATTGGCAAAAATCATAACGGATCTAATAAGGGCAATACAAAGGCAATAAAAGAAATAAGAAACATTGTTAGCGTGTACTCTGCCACAGAATAAATAAGTTAGGTATTCGTACGTTGATCACACTCGTGTCGTATTTTTTTGTCGGTCCGACTGTGTTGATAACTGGCCGGTTCTAAACGCGCAGCAGATTGTCGGTGGAATGCACTGATTTGAATGTGGAATAAATTGTTTTGAACGTTTTCATATTTTACCGACAATCTCATCGATAGGACGGCGCCGTCGGTCGAACTGTCTTCGATTTTTAGAACTGGGGGCCTCTAATAGTGCCAATTTTACAAAAAAATAACCTGCAAAATGATTTACATTGGCAATGTTGCATAGTGTCGCTAACCCCTTAGGTACCTTAGCGGGGCATAATTTTTCCAGACAAAAAATCCGCTACAATTATCTGACTTGCTAGTTTACCTACTAAGATTTGATGGCTAAATAATAAACATAGATTTATAAGAGTTTCTCGGGCCAACTTTAACTAAATACCGCCTTACTATCAAAAATTTCGGAAACTTATTGCCGTGGCACGTCAGTTTCATACATTGGTTACTGTGAAGGTACGATTTCGACGAACGCTGCAGACAGCAGACGTCAGTCAGTCTCATACAAATTATGGCGATGATATGTGCCGCGACGCCAGACGGCATTACAATTTGTATGAGACCAACTGACGTCTGCTGTCTGCCGCGTTCATCGGAATCGTACCCTTAGTTGTTCTGAAGTACACCGACTTCGGCGTAGTACCTATCAGTTGCCGCATTTCATTAGTGCGCATGCTCCATCTAGTTGGCGCGCCCTCGCGGAAACCAAAATTAATCTATGATTATAAGCCATGATTATTATAAATAGTGGGATTAGGGGAAACGGCGACCATCTTGTTATGCACCGGTGATTGCATTTCCTCTGCTGGAGTAATCCTAGATGCTTGCAGCGGACGAAAGCTGGCGACGACGGTGACTATTGTGTGCCAGAGGGAACTTCAAAGCTATTATGTTCTAAAATATGTTGTAGATTTTCTTAGTGGGATGTTTTCTTTTTATAGTCGTGTTATGCTTTTGTACGTTTGACTTTACTAAAGGATGCTCGTGGGTTTAATGTTACGTTGAACATTATAATCGTTAGTCTATATATAGCAATTACGTAAGTATAAGTTATAACAAACTTTCATAATATCAGCATACCTACAGCTAGATACATTATCAAAAAAAATACGCTCAACATGCTTGCGTATTTTTTTAGAAAATGTGCCCAGTGTCCGGGTATATAAAACTTGTTTTAACCTTCGGCTGTCGGCGGGAGCCTTTTCGTATTATATTCTTTATTAATGTACGAGTATCTACTTATAAAAATTCATTTGATGATATCAGGGTAAATTTAAAAATTGTCTCGCAATTATAATCAACTTCAATCAAATTTTGGGCCTAGGGTTTTACCCTTAAAGACCGAGGACCTGAAGGTGTACTGAATACCACGTTTTAATTTTGGAGCATACAACTGGTTTCTTCGGGCAATTCGGATATGAAATCTATTCAAACCCGCCACAAAATAAAACGGTCTCCTATAACTTTTCAGACGCAATAAATTCCTAAGCGTCGAAAAATGCCAACACAAGATGAAAATTTCTATTTGGGGTGTGTAGAACGCAAATCGGCGGATGTATAATTTTATTCCTCGTTGCTGCATCAGCGCTGTGCAGCGCTACGTGGCTGAAATACAGATATCTGGATGATTAGTGTTCAGTTTGAAACAAGTAGAATAAAATTATAAATATCATTCGTAAAACATAACCAAACAACTCTTTAACTTCGACTTATTAACAAATAATATGTCCCAGGATATTATTAGTTACATACAGACCAATACGCTTATATCTATTATATGAGAACGCCTTTGACTATTTACTTGTCTAGACAGAGTTTTGAGCTGCAATCGCAACGAAAAAAACAGGCCAGATTTGAAAGCGCTGTGTGCGTGTCACGCACACAAGTATGTGTAGACTATTGTTTGAAAGACGCGCTGCGTCACTGATAATGCGTGCTGAGTGATACCAGCTTTTGAATATTTCCTGTAAAAGATGGGGAAAAAAGTTTTAATTTTGAGGTATCTACATAAAATTTATTTTAAATTTTAATTCATTTTGTTAGTTTTACTCATAATATTAGGAGTATGTGCATATGGATTACTAGGTATACCTACTAGGTAAAATATTACTAGTTAAAAAAGGTAAACTAAAATTTTATTATTTAGTATTTAATACTTTATATGGCGGCTTTAAATTTCGAAATAATGCTTTTTGGATTATAGATGGGGAGCCGTAGAAGGATTTTCTGGATTTTCTCGAGCGCGTCAGATTAAGATAAAGGAGATACCTTACATATTGATAAGAACCTCCAACCAGTATGAGCCCTTAATATTGGTGGGTACGCTCAGGGGAACCAAAAAAAAAAAAAATAGACCATCTTAAAATACTCGAACTCGTCAGGTTAAGATAAGGGGGATTCATTACTAGCTAAGAAGTGTCAAAAGTGTCAATTTGCTAATTTGATCGTCAGTCTAAGAAATGGGAGTATCTGGAAGTTTCACTCAACACCCCCTCTGAAATTGTTTTTTTTTTTAAGGACTGCGGTAGCAATAAAGCGTACGGCCCGCCTGATGTTAAGCAGTTACCGTAGCCTATAGTTGCTTACAAAATCTGACGCGCTCGAGTATTTTTTTTTTTCAATTTATCATGTTGGAGCATGAAAAGTATCAATATCTGACACGCTTGAATATTTCCATATCATTGCTTTTTTTTAAAATTTGAAATTATAATGTATACGCTTCCCCCACCGCTGAAAGTGGAAACATCTAGAACAATGTATTCTTCCTATCATCTAATCTACCGAATCTAATAGGTTTGGGCGACGCCGAAGTAAATCCACAATTTGCACGCTGGGCTCCCGGTCCATTATGATAAAACATTTTTTTTTATATAAGGTAACGCTCACATGGGAATTTTAAATTCAATAAACAGGCAACCCTGCCAACATGGCGTCAAATGGCCGTTATATTTTTGAATAAAATTACATTTCATTAATCTAATTGTGTCTTTAGCAAATAGTTATTTCGAGTTTACTTACCGATAATATGTTTTTTTTATTATTGTTTTTATTCGTCCCCTGTAATTTTTGGATACTATTATTGCGCATATTGTCATTTTTATACACCAAAGAAAGCGTGTTCACCGCACAATGTCAGTCTCGCTACTGATCGGCCGGAATCAGCTTATGAGCCAACAGTTGGCTGATATTTTTTTTGGCGTTTAGGCGCTCGAACAATCTGTCTAGACAAGTAAATAGTCAAAGGAGAACGCTATCGTAAAAAAATCGGACTGAGGTACTAATCCACCAAGCTAACTAGGAACCTGTCAAATGTGACGTCACCCCCACAATGTCACCTGTGGCACCTGTCAAATGTGATGAAAGCCGTATTCCATCAGAGTTCCTAGTTAGCTTGGTGGATATAGTAACCTCAGTTCTTATGAGATCAAAATAAAAATCTTTAAACCAAAAATTACGTTTGAAAACTATCAAATGTATACCGAAAAACATTGCGATTATATGATCATAATAAAAACGTAATGAAATGAGAGCTATTAAGGGTAGGTAAATAATAAGGTACGTAATCGAAACAGCCCCGACTAACATAAAGTTGCTTATCTGCAAGCCCTTGGCGTGAACGCAATCAGTTCCAAAAGAAAAATAACGTTTATTGATCCACAAAAGCATCTAAGTAAAATCACAATAACGGAATTCATAAAGCAGAATACGCTGCGGTTTTCCTAATAAATGAGCTTTTATAAAAAACAAAACGCTGAACTCTGGACACGAGCAAATTGAGGGCGAAGCAATTTGTAGCTCTTGTCATACTTTTTAATTTCATCCCGAGGAAAACAAATTAGTTTCGCTCGAACACTTTGCATATTTACAAATCTTGAACGATGAGAGCGGGTTCCCGGATCTTTGTTGTATTTTTTAATCATTTTAAGGCTTTATTAAAAATAAGAACAACGGAAGAAAACGGCTTAACAATACGTCTTGGATATTTGGTTTAATAATTTTGTTCATTTCCTACTGAAAGAAAACGTACCCCGTACCATCCAGTTTAATGAGCCTTTTATTTCATAATATTATTCCCGTCTACAGTGTCCTCCAACGCGGTTAAGAACAATTCCGAAAATACGACCAACGACGACGAATTCCAAACACGTTTCTTAAAAACGAAAATGCCAGATTGGCACTACGCAGCGTATTTTCGCGCCGAGATTGGTACTACGTAGCGTACTCTTGCGGCGAATTTCCAAAAAATTAACAGTGCATTAGTGTTTGAATGGCGGGTCATTCATCTCCCAGTAATGGCGGAATGACGTACTTCTAATGGACGGGGACAAAGAGGACCTCTTGTTAGTCATTATTAATGCATTAATGCCAGACTCCGCGCGCAGAGTGCAAGTGCCGCGGCGTACGGCGACAACTTGGAAATACTTTATTAGATCCTTTAGAGGGATTAAAAAGCACACCTCTGTGTAGTGGCGTGTGGCGTGTTTTTGTAAAAAGTTTGTTTTAATAAATAAATATCGCTAGACTAATACACCTACTGTATGGTCCCAAACTAAGTAATGCTTATAGGTACTATGGCTATCTACCATACAAAGGACTAGGGGCGAATCCAGTGACACCCAGACCAGGGCAAATTACGAACCATTGCGCAAAGCGGTCATCGGTTTAGTATGACATTACACTTATAGGTATTTATTTATTGGAGGACTTATATGTCCCTTTCTATTCTGGTAACAAAAAAACCGATAATTTCGAAATGTCGACGGTTTGCGTCCGAGTCTTTGAGAAATGCCATTTTATTTCATTTGCTGGGAGTAGGAAGGTTTTTTTTTTTTTTTTTTTTTTTTTTTTTTTTTTTTTTTTTATAGGACTTCGGTGGCAAAAAAGCGTACGGCCCGCCTGATGTTAAGCAGTTACCGTAGCCTATAGATGCTTACAATACCAAAGGTATTGCTCGCACATTGCCGACCTGAAGGGGAGTGGGATGGAGGGAGGGGGAGGGGGGGTGGGTTTACGGCTCTCTCACTCATCGTACGAAACGCAGCTGTAATAGCTGCTTTACGCCGATCTTCTGTGAGAGGGTGGTACTACCCCGGTCGAGCCAGCCCGTTTATGAGCTGCAGTCAATTGGCTACAGCTTGGCTCTGCCACCTTCGAAAGGTTATAATGGATTTGCTTACAAGTGGTCATCGTTTCCGTATATGTATTGGTTTCTATTTTGGTTCCAATAAAGCATCCTGGCCTTGTCCTAGTAACATTTGCGTGGCATTTAACTCACCCTAGATTAAAGTTTTAAACCACGTTGTTGTCAGAATTATAGTAGCTCTACCCGTGAGTTTTAAGCCTGTTTCACGCTCGCTGTAAGCTGACGTCTACGTAAGATATTTTAATAGGAAATTGTACCAATACACCAACTCTTACTTAAACCTACCAAGACGTTTACATTGACTCTGGCAAGATACACCGAACAGGTAACAGGTAACCCTAAAACTACAGAGAACAGAATCCAATTGGCAAGGCTTATTTCATATCATATTCATTTCATAAATTTCATAAATATGGACAACTCAATGTAGTTAAATTAATAGCTAAAACAATACTTGTCAAGATTTTATTTGTGGCCAACTCTGTTGCCTACAAATTTTGAGTACAGTAAATATAATACATTTTAAAATGTTGTCTTGCTTATTAAATATGATTTGCAGTCAGTCATCATGTCCCAAATTATCATACAATCTAGACTATGATTGTTAGTCTTTTGGGCTTTCGTCTGAAGACCTGTGGCAATAGGCAGTTTCAGTTTAGACAAGTTTATACCCACAGAATTAGATTGAAACTATTCTCAAACAAAGCAGATCCAAAATTCGTGGAACAAAATCTGTATCCAAAGTGAATAAATAAAAAAAGCGAGAGACGCTTTTAGATATTTATTCGTCCCCTTACACCTTGTTGCCATAAATCTGTGCCGTGTTGAATATAGTTTGCATTATTATGCAAAGGCAAGTGCTAGGACCGCGGCGCGAGTACGGGACCCCGTCACAGATGCTTTTAAGAACAAATCCCTTTTTATTTGGGCTTTCTTATTGATTTGTTAAATTAAGAATAAGAGTGAGCTGGCTTTGTTTGTGTATCTATTTCTTTCACCCGTTTTATTTTGTATCATATGTATTTTTGGTGGATAGTAGGCGCAGTGTGAGGAGGCCATTATTTTCTAAATGCAGTAAGATGTAAGTAAGTGTATTGCCATATCAGCGGATAATCTCAGAAACCACTGAATCGATTAGGTTTCCTAGAGTAGATTGATTTCCTTGAAAAGTTTGCTGCTGCGAAGCTCGGCCAACACTTTCAATAAATTAAGACGCAAACGAACGCTTTGACGTAACTAACCCATTTAAATTCTACACTCAAAGGCAATAGAAATAGCAGGCTTTAATTTTAACGTTTTGTTCGCGCTAATACAACGTAAAGCTAACCTAACAGTTATTAGGCAACACGCGATCAAACGATTAGTCCCTTATTAAATGAATGCTTATGACCGGTCGATAATCGATCAATGGGGAAATGATTAATGTTCGAAAGTCACGTCAGTTGTAGTTTTTCAGTAATACAAATGTTAATAAAGCATAAGGTGTTACAATGCTAATGGTCGCCTTTGGAAGTCTCACATGCCGCGCGAGGCAGTTTTGCCTCGCTTAGTTTGACAGGGCGCCCTCGAAGCCAAATGAGCACCCTGCCTCACCCGAGCGCTGCACCTGACTCGCCTAGTTTGACCTAGTCATGGGACAGAACGATAATGTAACAATGTAACTGATTTCTCGGCTACACCCTTCTCTGTCTAGTGTAGGTTGGCTCGCCCTTTGGCTCACACGAGCATGTGACTGTGACTGCCGCGCGTGCCGCGCGCAGCTTCTCGCGGCAAGTGCCTGATATAGACGCAACCATTAGATTTGATTAATCGTTGATTGATGAGTAGAAAATCATTCCATTTCTGTCGACCTGATATTGTTTTCTATAACTGTTTTAAATTAAAAACCCTCGTTAAAAACAGTTAACCCTCGACCAGAACCATGACGTAAAACAAATAATGGTTTATAAGCTTAATTTACCACTTTGTCTGTTTGTCTAAGTGTCTGACTAAAATTAAAATATGTTGACTATTGATAAGTGCTTCCTTTAGCCTACATGAATAAAAATATGTTGACTTTGACTTCGTCTGCGGTATTAGTCACCCGTCCGTGCTTCAAAGGGCACGTTATGCTGTCGGACCCGTCTATCTCACAGTCATTAAGCCGTGCAGGTCTTCGGATGGCTTCATACTTCTTAAAGAACTTCATAGTTAGCCGATATACCGGTGGCTCTAGCCAGTACCTACTAATATAAATAATCATAGCGGATTCTGGTATTTCTGAGATGGTCTGTTAATATCACAAACCAAAAAGGTAAGACGCGACTTAGGTACGTCTGCTTTGTATGAGAATGCAATCGTCAAAAGTTGGCGGGGTATCGGGAAGAGGGCGAATTTTGATTTGTCCTTCAAGGTCAAGTCTTGAACGGACCAATTATAATATCAGATGCGGTGATAGGTACTAGTGGTACCTAATGCATAAGCTAGGAGAGCCGGGCTACCCGGCTATGCTGTGTCTATGGCTTATAGGTCGTAGATTAATTACGTTTGATGAAAATAAGTTCACTTTTAAAATTAATTTTGAAATATCTAAGTGCTTGTCATAAATATTTGTCAACTAAACAGCACAGCCCTAGTTTATTTATGTGCCGTAAAAGC
Source organism: Drymonia ruficornis (assembly GCA_947859195.1). Classification (NCBI taxonomy): domain Eukaryota; kingdom Metazoa; phylum Arthropoda; class Insecta; order Lepidoptera; family Notodontidae; genus Drymonia; species Drymonia ruficornis. Next base: position 9,206,914 of record OX401909.1, read on the forward strand.
CTGATTGATTACACGGAAGCGTAGATTTGTTCGCAAAATGTGTACAATAAATCACCCAAATGCAATTCCAAAAATGGATCCCGTAACATGTAGGTGTTATAGGAAAAATATTACCCCCATAACAAAGGGGAGCTAAATGGCTACACAATTCAATATCGCAGAAAATACTTAAACTTTTTTCTTTTATGAATAAACGATGTTTTCAATTCATTAGAAAAAGATTGAATGCCGTAAATATAAGAAGAAATATTAGTAGGGAAGTAACAGATTCAGTTTCCGTTAAAGTAACGTATATTTTTACAGGAAGGTACTACGTCCTGGGTAAGGGCAAAGTAAAGAAAAATATGTTTGGCAAGCCTATTTCTGTAATAAAGATGCTATATCAAACCTATTTACTCAACCCAAAAGGAATAAGGATTGTTCAAACAACCTATTGAAACATAAAATCTGTATACTTAGTACATTAGATCACAAACGTTAATATTTGATCATAAATATCAAATTGCTATCATTTCATGAGGCAAGGTTTATTAGATTTGAGTTGAATAATGATGTATTATTACATGTTCCCGGAAGCCGCTGAGAGCTATCTTCTTAGCGCTCGGCAGACTAAAAGGGGAATTCAAATAAAGATTATTTACATTACAGTGGGAATGAGAACTCATCCATTTCCTTTGATAAACCAAACGAGGAAAACTCAAACGTGAAATTTTGACGATGTTTATTTGAATCGGCATAAAAAATGTGTTTAGAGGGTTTCCGAGAAAAGGGAACTTTGCTTCGGCGAATAGGAAGAGCAAGAACAATAAAAGTAAATTGAAGTTGGATAGAATTTTCGCTTCGCGAGTTTTAGTGGCCGATTTAGCGTAACGAGTTTTTACCGCCTTTACAAGTTTGCGAGTTTTCGCAGCGAAGTTCACTGGGTTTGTACCGACTCGGACGATTGCAGTCTGCCCAAGTTTCCACCCACTATCTGCCGATATATGAAACTTGCTTACGCCTGCTTCAAGTTTGTTATTTTCTACCATGAAGCAAATAGAGAGTGGAGGTGTTCTTATTACATTTCCCTAAGAAACAACGCTTGACAATTTGCGCGGGATGTGCGCGGGTGACGGGGTGTTGGATAACGCCTACTTTTAGCAAAACTACTCGCTTCGTTCTATGTCGATGTTAGTACGTAGTTTAACTTTTTCACACTAGATACACACTTTTTCACACTCAATAAGTGTAGGATGGTAAAAGAGACGTACAAAGGGTGTCCATCTAGTGTCGAGTAGAATTATATTTGGGATGCGAACGTTGGCAAGACGTCTGCACAGGACGAATGCCGGCAGCACACTGACTTAAGCCACGCCTACTGTGATGACGACTGGGGGTTAGTTGGGCCATGGGGCCCGGTTGCTTAAACCCAGTCTTCTTAGTCTTTGATCCATGTTTCCTACTTAGTCGAGATTTGATCGTAGATTTTTCACAATAACGCTATTCAATGTTTAGGTATCAATTGAGATGTAAAAGACATAGAACGCCAGATCGGATAATATTTTCGGTATTGAATGGGCAGAGGAAAATGAATACTTTTGGTAACTATTCGGTAAGCAATTATTTACATTTGCTGTGAGGATTTCATTGTGTATTTTACTTTTTTGCGGGTAAATAAAAATGTGATAACAAGGTAGCCCAAAATGTATTTAGAGATTCCTCATGGGTTATTCCGTTATTACTGCTTTCTAGAACGTAGGTACAGTATTTTTTTTACCCATACCTACTAAGTTTATACCTGCAATAATCTCGGTTTTTGTTTACAAATTATCTGAACCAAAATTAGAATCTTATTCTAAAATGTTGGCCAGATTAAAAGCAAGTGAAGTCTTTATAATAAGATATTCTAAGCACACGGACGGACTTGCCTGTCGAGTACGTTAGTGGAATATCTTTAGCAAGGCAGCGGTGCCCAGCTCCCTACTGTTTTATTCCCTCTAATCTTCACGAGTGACTTCTAAATATTTCACTTAACCATAATAATAAATTAACAAATGTTAGAAGTCATTTGAAATGGGATAGAAATAATTTTAAGTTGATTGGACTGGATACATTAAGGATGTACAATTGGGGTTCCATTACAATTTGATTCAAAGAACTTTGCGACGCGTGTACTGTGGTTAACTTACGAAAAGGCCGATTCCGAAATTCGCCTGTAGTGTGAATCGAACCCGCAATCATCCGATGCAGTATGCCGAGCGGCCTACGCAACCACTGCGTCAAGGGACCGTCAATATATTTTTACACTTTATATTTTCGCTAGAAAAACCGTTTCAGTAAATTCTTAAACCACCAGGAGTTTATTTATGTTATTAATTACACACATTAGTAAAACCAAATTTTGCTTCCGATTTAATTTAGCTGTATCATCATTGCCGACGGCACACAACCGCAAACAGTGATAATTGTTGCCGCACGCATTTCGCTTCCCGATGATTTTGAAACATTGAATTTCTGAACAATTATGTTATTTTCTAAAATGTTTCTAAACTAGGTAAACTCGGACTGGAGAAGAGGATACGGACCCTAAGTTATTCTAATCTAAAACTGGATTCATAACTCTAGGTACGTGCAGTGATGCAGACATTGCATGCAATTATGTCGAGGCGGCGAGCGGCGCGCGGCGGCGGCAAAGCCGACTGAGCGCAACCGCATATACTAAGGGTGGGCCAGAGGAATAGATACCTACTGCTTTCCTATGCTATAAAAATATTATAAAACTTAACTAGTGATACGTAGGCAAACTTATAACATAGTAGAATGAATGCGTGAAGTAGGCTATCTCCGGCCCAATCCGCCATTGTCTCAGGGTTGTCACTTTTAGCTAAATTTTAATTCAGTGCCTAGAAATAAAGGAAAGAAAATAAAAAATAAAAATCAATACTATACCTACAATACTGAGAAATCGGCATGACTAAACGTAAACAAAGCATTAGCGGCATATCAATAGACAGATCAAAAATACCTAGGTAATACATTCTAGTGGGAAAGTAGGCCTGCCTACTTCGTCTGTCTGATAGTAAACTACATAATACAACAAAAAAATAAGTGGGTATCTCACTCATCATCAAGTAAAAATTATAGGTATGCTAGAATAAGTGACTTGCTTACCTTTCCTGTTCAGTAGGTAATCTGAACAGAGACAACTCTGGAATCGATGAAGTATTAAGACAGCCAAACACACAGCAATAAGTTCTCCTGCGATTATCACACATTTTTCGTGACGTGACGTGCGAACCTTGTGCGGTGTTAGCCCTGACTGGCGCACTGACATTTGGTCAATATTTTGTTTGAGTGTGCGTGCGCGACGCATAGATACGCATGGCGCACATATACAAGCCGCGCGCGGTGCGTTTCTATGAAGATAACTTACTATCCATTTTTTCTACTATGCTTATAAGGACTATTTTCAATGTTTTTGACTTGGAATACCTACTCCAAAGATACTCCATACCTTATCTGAATTAGTGCAGATATCAGAAGCGTATCAAAATAAATAGGAAAACCTTTTTTTTCGATCGTAGGTACCTGAATGGGCGGCAATAATATTTTATAATTTTGGCATCCCTAACCAAGCAAGACTATGGTCTACGACGACAAAAAATAATCTTGTCGGGTAGAGTGACATCTCGAAAAATTACATTGAAGCGCGGCAAAACAAAAAGTTGATTTTTGGAAAGTGAAAATTGATTGGTTTTTTTGTACCAACTAGGTATGCTTTATAGGTTAATGTTCACTGCAACATAAAGGCTATTGCATGCAATTCCATCCCGCTGCAACGGCCGACGCCGACTGTACCGACCGCAAACTTCGATAATTGGGGGCGCTACACGGATATTGCTTTTTGATGCTATGAAATAACAAATGGAATATTAACCCTACAGCGGAAACAAACGCGTTGGGGCGTGGTCGTGATTTGATTTGATAGGCGATAATAATTTGGTATGTAAACAGTACAAAATATTATATTAACATCCACAGGAAATAATATCATCAGATGATTACACCAACTGTGAGTCACAAACGAAGCAACTCTTGTACAATGGATTTCGGGCGATATCAGTTACGCCCAAATACATGAATAAGCAAGAAATGTGACTGTGCAAACGGATTCTTTGGACACAGTTCGACTCAGTTCTTCGCGGAAAATAATTTTGAAAACATGTCGGTGCTGCCATTAGTTAATGGCGGCGTCTTCATCAGGCGCATGCCTCGCGCGAGCACTCACTTTTGACGTCGGAACGCATAGACGTAATGTCATAATATGAGTGCTCGGGTGGGGCATGCGCGCCATATGGACACATCTATTTAATAAAATTACAAACGTCATATCGCCTTTACAGCGCCGTAGCAGTCATCCACCGCATATACAGACGGACCTAAACTAAGCAATGCTTATACTTTGGCTACCATACAATGGACTGGGGGCGATGCCAGTGACACCAAGACCAGGGCAAATTACGAAAAGGCCTTCCTGGAAAAAAATGACAAATCTTTGAATCCCTCTTTTAACACAAAACATGTGTGGGAATTATGTAGATCGAGCAGCCAAGACTAACACGTCGGCCGCCGCATTATGACGTGGGACGAGCTAAAACTTTTATTAGTAATCCTATTAGCAGCACACCAATCAGAAGGCTTCATCCGGCTATTGTGAAACATCCTATTAGCATGCTCGAATAAGCCGACCTAATGAAATTGTAGTGGTGAGTCCGTTTTATAGCTACTTACATTTTGATATGAAGGATGATTTGTAAAGTGACCAAATATGAGACTCTTTTCGATGCCCTTTTATAACCATTATCAATTATTGCACCCAGATGCCTCGCCCGAGCACTCATAATACATATGTTATGACATTATGCGTATATGCGGTCCGAAGTCAAAACTGAGTGCTTGGGCGCGGCATGCGCCTGATGTTGACGCACCCATTCACATATGATTTCAGATTGATACTTGAGTAAACTGCTTGTTGAAATATGTTTTAAGGTTCAAACGGAAAGAATTACATGAAATCACCCGTTTTCAATAAATAACTATTTGTAAAAATCAATGTTTATGAAATGTGCAGCACTCTTTCACTTTCACATTTCAACATAAATTGGAACATGAAAATACGGTTTTCTTGTTTGTGTAGAATAGACTATTGACTAGTTTTTTCTTATATAATGTCATATTAGTCGTTAGGTTGTTTCAAACGAGCCTCTTAATTTATTAAGGTTTGGCTCAATTTAAAACTTTCCTTTTAGGTACTTATCCTGGGCCTCCTAGCCCTGGCCTATTCGCATGTTTTCGACCGAACTGCTAACAGATTGCCGACAATATGTCGACCACCAAGAATTTACGATTTATAATGAAGAAATAACAAGATAATTTTAGGGACCGGTGGTTTCGCATTGATTAATTGTTAGCGGACTCGACGCCCAGTTATTTAGTACCTTCTGTAGTAAGTTGTATAATTACCTACCTACTTACCAAAATCTATATTTGTCAGTGCGATGTGTAGTTATGGTTTGACGCGTTGAAAGCTCACTACGAGATAACTATAAGTGGCTTATGAAGTTTTTCCTACATAATTAGTAAGCATAAATCATACCTATCTTGGTATTTTCTTTTAATAAAAAACTAAGAATTTCAGTAGGTAAACTATCACAATTATTCTTATAGTACTACAAGCTAGGAACGTACCTATTTCGAACAAGGTTTCGATAGAAGTTTCCTTCAAATATCGGAATAATTATATTATTTTCCACTTGGTTGAATATCCTTCCTGGTTTTCGTGTAAATCGTGGTATTTTACGTAACTTATTTGTGCACTGAGATAGCTATTCAGCATGGAATGGGGTCACGCGGAGCGATTGTGTTCCACCGATAGCGAACTGACCCCACTGACCCCACTCCGAATGTAATTCAAGTCGATGCGCTTAATTTCATTCCCTGGTTTTATTTGCATATTTTGTTATAATATAACTATTATTTTCTGAATTGGATTCTTTATTGCTTGTGATAACGTGTTTTTGATCAACTTCTATTGAACCTCAACCAAGTTGATAACGTCAAATAGGAATCTTTACTACAAATCAAATTGTGTAAAACGAAGTTCTTTCTGAACAATGGAAACAATTCTGAAGCACTCTTCAGCGACGCGATGCCGATCTATTGGGGACCTTAAACATGTCCTTTGAAGAACCCAATGTAGTAATTAAAAGGAACGACTTGTGGAGGGAGATCATTCCACAACTTGCTCCGTCTTCTCGTTCTATCATTTACTAATAAAATTGCAGCTAATTCTATAACGAGGGTTCCTTACTTTGTTACTGAGTTATTTCCCATTACAACAAACTAATAGCCGGTAGGACCCACAGGGCGGCTCCGGCGGCGCGGGCGGCGCACGGAGCTTATTAAGATTCATTGCGAGTGCCGCCAACTTTCCCTGTTAACCTGGCTAGTGTTATTAATTATGGATATCATAGCTGCATTGTGCTTCTGTTCGATAATTAGGATCGTATATTACAGCTATGAGATTATGTTGAGCAGTCTAGGGTGGTACAGTGGTTCTGGAAGTCTTAAAAAGCATAAGTTTAATTGCATTAGCACCATCCTACCAATAACGATTTTAAATTGATGAGTCATGTCATGTTGTATTTTTTAATTTATTTCCATAAATGTTGAAATTGCAGATTAATAGGATAGGTGTTTATTTTCGAATACAGTAAATTGTGTGTCACTTTATAAAAGGTTATCTAAGGATAAAAATCGTAATCGTAATGGAATCGTAAATAATAGGTACTTTATGTGCTGGCATATAAAGTACCTATTATTTACGATACGATTCCAAATACAAAATTATGCAAACGTGCACTCTATATGGGATAGAGTTCATGTATATTTTTTTGGAATTTCGTATTTTTGAGATAAACCCACAATAAAGCCTCGAATATACAAACCCCTTTGTCTTCGTGATTTACTTCTCTAACAAATTGGTATAAAAATAAATGTTCAAAACTAAAATAAAGTAGAATATCATTCGGGTTCGTATCTCTGCGAGCGGGTTCGACAGTCGTATTTCACTTCAGCTGTGTATTGCACAACTACGATAACAGGCTTAAAAGTGTGACTCTATAATATTTGGACACCTCTATACAGTCCCGTGATACGGCGAACTCTTCGCGCTTATTGAATTGGCGAAATTCTAGTTTTATTTGGCAAAAAAATCAATACTGTTTTTTATCGCTATCATTTTAAGTAGGCCTGCCTACTTCGTCTGTCTGATAGTAAACTACATAATACAACAAAAAAATAAGTGGGTATCTCACTCATCATCAAGTAAAAATTATAGGTATGCTAGAATAAGTGACTTGCTTACCTTTCCTGTTCAGTAGGTAATCTGAACAGAGACAACTCTGGAATCGATGAAGTATTAAGACAGCCAAACACACAGCAATAAGTTCTCCTGCGATTATCACACATTTTTCGTGACGTGACGTGCGAACCTTGTGCGGTGTTAGCCCTGACTGGCGCACTGACATTTGGTCAATATTTTGTTTGAGTGTGCGTGCGCGACGCATAGATACGCATGGCGCACATATACAAGCCGCGCGCGGTGCGTTTCTATGAAGATAACTTACTATCCATTTTTTCTACTATGCTTATAAGGACTATTTTCAATGTTTTTGACTTGGAATACCTACTCCAAAGATACTCCATACCTTATCTGAATTAGTGCAGATATCAGAAGCGTATCAAAATAAATAGGAAAACCTTTTTTTTCGATCGTAGGTACCTGAATGGGCGGCAATAATATTTTATAATTTTGGCATCCCTAACCAAGCAAGACTATGGTCTACGACGACAAAAAATAATCTTGTCGGGTAGAGTGACATCTCGAAAAATTACATTGAAGCGCGGCAAAACAAAAAGTTGATTTTTGGAAAGTGAAAATTGATTGGTTTTTTTGTACCAACTAGGTATGCTTTATAGGTTAATGTTCACTGCAACATAAAGGCTATTGCATGCAATTCCATCCCGCTGCAACGGCCGACGCCGACTGTACCGACCGCAAACTTCGATAATTGGGGGCGCTACACGGATATTGCTTTTTGATGCTATGAAATAACAAATGGAATATTAACCCTACAGCGGAAACAAACGCGTTGGGGCGTGGTCGTGATTTGATTTGATAGGCGATAATAATTTGGTATGTAAACAGTACAAAATATTATATTAACATCCACAGGAAATAATATCATCAGATGATTACACCAACTGTGAGTCACAAACGAAGCAACTCTTGTACAATGGATTTCGGGCGATATCAGTTACGCCCAAATACATGAATAAGCAAGAAATGTGACTGTGCAAACGGATTCTTTGGACACAGTTCGACTCAGTTCTTCGCGGAAAATAATTTTGAAAACATGTCGGTGCTGCCATTAGTTAATGGCGGCGTCTTCATCAGGCGCATGCCTCGCGCGAGCACTCACTTTTGACGTCGGAACGCATAGACGTAATGTCATAATATGAGTGCTCGGGTGGGGCATGCGCGCCATATGGACACATCTATTTAATAAAATTACAAACGTCATATCGCCTTTACAGCGCCGTAGCAGTCATCCACCGCATATACAGACGGACCTAAACTAAGCAATGCTTATACTTTGGCTACCATACAATGGACTGGGGGCGATGCCAGTGACACCAAGACCAGGGCAAATTACGAAAAGGCCTTCCTGGAAAAAAATGACAAATCTTTGAATCCCTCTTTTAACACAAAACATGTGTGGGAATTATGTAGATCGAGCAGCCAAGACTAACACGTCGGCCGCCGCATTATGACGTGGGACGAGCTAAAACTTTTATTAGTAATCCTATTAGCAGCACACCAATCAGAAGGCTTCATCCGGCTATTGTGAAACATCCTATTAGCATGCTCGAATAAGCCGACCTAATGAAATTGTAGTGGTGAGTCCGTTTTATAGCTACTTACATTTTGATATGAAGGATGATTTGTAAAGTGACCAAATATGAGACTCTTTTCGATGCCCTTTTATAACCATTATCAATTATTGCACCCAGATGCCTCGCCCGAGCACTCATAATACATATGTTATGACATTATGCGTATATGCGGTCCGAAGTCAAAACTGAGTGCTTGGGCGCGGCATGCGCCTGATGTTGACGCACCCATTCACATATGATTTCAGATTGATACTTGAGTAAACTGCTTGTTGAAATATGTTTTAAGGTTCAAACGGAAAGAATTACATGAAATCACCCGTTTTCAATAAATAACTATTTGTAAAAATCAATGTTTATGAAATGTGCAGCACTCTTTCACTTTCACATTTCAACATAAATTGGAACATGAAAATACGGTTTTCTTGTTTGTGTAGAATAGACTATTGACTAGTTTTTTCTTATATAATGTCATATTAGTCGTTAGGTTGTTTCAAACGAGCCTCTTAATTTATTAAGGTTTGGCTCAATTTAAAACTTTCCTTTTAGGTACTTATCCTGGGCCTCCTAGCCCTGGCCTATTCGCATGTTTTCGACCGAACTGCTAACAGATTGCCGACAATATGTCGACCACCAAGAATTTACGATTTATAATGAAGAAATAACAAGATAATTTTAGGGACCGGTGGTTTCGCATTGATTAATTGTTAGCGGACTCGACGCCCAGTTATTTAGTACCTTCTGTAGTAAGTTGTATAATTACCTACCTACTTACCAAAATCTATATTTGTCAGTGCGATGTGTAGTTATGGTTTGACGCGTTGAAAGCTCACTACGAGATAACTATAAGTGGCTTATGAAGTTTTTCCTACATAATTAGTAAGCATAAATCATACCTATCTTGGTATTTTCTTTTAATAAAAAACTAAGAATTTCAGTAGGTAAACTATCACAATTATTCTTATAGTACTACAAGCTAGGAACGTACCTATTTCGAACAAGGTTTCGATAGAAGTTTCCTTCAAATATCGGAATAATTATATTATTTTCCACTTGGTTGAATATCCTTCCTGGTTTTCGTGTAAATCGTGGTATTTTACGTAACTTATTTGTGCACTGAGATAGCTATTCAGCATGGAATGGGGTCACGCGGAGCGATTGTGTTCCACCGATAGCGAACTGACCCCACTGACCCCACTCCGAATGTAATTCAAGTCGATGCGCTTAATTTCATTCCCTGGTTTTATTTGCATATTTTGTTATAATATAACTATTATTTTCTGAATTGGATTCTTTATTGCTTGTGATAACGTGTTTTTGATCAACTTCTATTGAACCTCAACCAAGTTGATAACGTCAAATAGGAATCTTTACTACAAATCAAATTGTGTAAAACGAAGTTCTTTCTGAACAATGGAAACAATTCTGAAGCACTCTTCAGCGACGCGATGCCGATCTATTGGGGACCTTAAACATGTCCTTTGAAGAACCCAATGTAGTAATTAAAAGGAACGACTTGTGGAGGGAGATCATTCCACAACTTGCTCCGTCTTCTCGTTCTATCATTTACTAATAAAATTGCAGCTAATTCTATAACGAGGGTTCCTTACTTTGTTACTGAGTTATTTCCCATTACAACAAACTAATAGCCGGTAGGACCCACAGGGCGGCTCCGGCGGCGCGGGCGGCGCACGGAGCTTATTAAGATTCATTGCGAGTGCCGCCAACTTTCCCTGTTAACCTGGCTAGTGTTATTAATTATGGATATCATAGCTGCATTGTGCTTCTGTTCGATAATTAGGATCGTATATTACAGCTATGAGATTATGTTGAGCAGTCTAGGGTGGTACAGTGGTTCTGGAAGTCTTAAAAAGCATAAGTTTAATTGCATTAGCACCATCCTACCAATAACGATTTTAAATTGATGAGTCATGTCATGTTGTATTTTTTAATTTATTTCCATAAATGTTGAAATTGCAGATTAATAGGATAGGTGTTTATTTTCGAATACAGTAAATTGTGTGTCACTTTATAAAAGGTTATCTAAGGATAAAAATCGTAATCGTAATGGAATCGTAAATAATAGGTACTTTATGTGCTGGCATATAAAGTACCTATTATTTACGATACGATTCCAAATACAAAATTATGCAAACGTGCACTCTATATGGGATAGAGTTCATGTATATTTTTTTGGAATTTCGTATTTTTGAGATAAACCCACAATAAAGCCTCGAATATACAAACCCCTTTGTCTTCGTGATTTACTTCTCTAACAAATTGGTATAAAAATAAATGTTCAAAACTAAAATAAAGTAGAATATCATTCGGGTTCGTATCTCTGCGAGCGGGTTCGACAGTCGTATTTCACTTCAGCTGTGTATTGCACAACTACGATAACAGGCTTAAAAGTGTGACTCTATAATATTTGGACACCTCTATACAGTCCCGTGATACGGCGAACTCTTCGCGCTTATTGAATTGGCGAAATTCTAGTTTTATTTGGCAAAAAAATCAATACTGTTTTTTATCGCTATCATTTTAAGTAGGCCTGCCTACTTCGTCTGTCTGATAGTAAACTACATAATACAACAAAAAAATAAGTGGGTATCTCACTCATCATCAAGTAAAAATTATAGGTATGCTAGAATAAGTGACTTGCTTACCTTTCCTGTTCAGTAGGTAATCTGAACAGAGACAACTCTGGAATCGATGAAGTATTAAGACAGCCAAACACACAGCAATAAGTTCTCCTGCGATTATCACACATTTTTCGTGACGTGACGTGCGAACCTTGTGCGGTGTTAGCCCTGACTGGCGCACTGACATTTGGTCAATATTTTGTTTGAGTGTGCGTGCGCGACGCATAGATACGCATGGCGCACATATACAAGCCGCGCGCGGTGCGTTTCTATGAAGATAACTTACTATCCATTTTTTCTACTATGCTTATAAGGACTATTTTCAATGTTTTTGACTTGGAATACCTACTCCAAAGATACTCCATACCTTATCTGAATTAGTGCAGATATCAGAAGCGTATCAAAATAAATAGGAAAACCTTTTTTTTCGATCGTAGGTACCTGAATGGGCGGCAATAATATTTTATAATTTTGGCATCCCTAACCAAGCAAGACTATGGTCTACGACGACAAAAAATAATCTTGTCGGGTAGAGTGACATCTCGAAAAATTACATTGAAGCGCGGCAAAACAAAAAGTTGATTTTTGGAAAGTGAAAATTGATTGGTTTTTTTGTACCAACTAGGTATGCTTTATAGGTTAATGTTCACTGCAACATAAAGGCTATTGCATGCAATTCCATCCCGCTGCAACGGCCGACGCCGACTGTACCGACCGCAAACTTCGATAATTGGGGGCGCTACACGGATATTGCTTTTTGATGCTATGAAATAACAAATGGAATATTAACCCTACAGCGGAAACAAACGCGTTGGGGCGTGGTCGTGATTTGATTTGATAGGCGATAATAATTTGGTATGTAAACAGTACAAAATATTATATTAACATCCACAGGAAATAATATCATCAGATGATTACACCAACTGTGAGTCACAAACGAAGCAACTCTTGTACAATGGATTTCGGGCGATATCAGTTACGCCCAAATACATGAATAAGCAAGAAATGTGACTGTGCAAACGGATTCTTTGGACACAGTTCGACTCAGTTCTTCGCGGAAAATAATTTTGAAAACATGTCGGTGCTGCCATTAGTTAATGGCGGCGTCTTCATCAGGCGCATGCCTCGCGCGAGCACTCACTTTTGACGTCGGAACGCATAGACGTAATGTCATAATATGAGTGCTCGGGTGGGGCATGCGCGCCATATGGACACATCTATTTAATAAAATTACAAACGTCATATCGCCTTTACAGCGCCGTAGCAGTCATCCACCGCATATACAGACGGACCTAAACTAAGCAATGCTTATACTTTGGCTACCATACAATGGACTGGGGGCGATGCCAGTGACACCAAGACCAGGGCAAATTACGAAAAGGCCTTCCTGGAAAAAAATGACAAATCTTTGAATCCCTCTTTTAACACAAAACATGTGTGGGAATTATGTAGATCGAGCAGCCAAGACTAACACGTCGGCCGCCGCATTATGACGTGGGACGAGCTAAAACTTTTATTAGTAATCCTATTAGCAGCACACCAATCAGAAGGCTTCATCCGGCTATTGTGAAACATCCTATTAGCATGCTCGAATAAGCCGACCTAATGAAATTGTAGTGGTGAGTCCGTTTTATAGCTACTTACATTTTGATATGAAGGATGATTTGTAAAGTGACCAAATATGAGACTCTTTTCGATGCCCTTTTATAACCATTATCAATTATTGCACCCAGATGCCTCGCCCGAGCACTCATAATACATATGTTATGACATTATGCGTATATGCGGTCCGAAGTCAAAACTGAGTGCTTGGGCGCGGCATGCGCCTGATGTTGACGCACCCATTCACATATGATTTCAGATTGATACTTGAGTAAACTGCTTGTTGAAATATGTTTTAAGGTTCAAACGGAAAGAATTACATGAAATCACCCGTTTTCAATAAATAACTATTTGTAAAAATCAATGTTTATGAAATGTGCAGCACTCTTTCACTTTCACATTTCAACATAAATTGGAACATGAAAATACGGTTTTCTTGTTTGTGTAGAATAGACTATTGACTAGTTTTTTCTTATATAATGTCATATTAGTCGTTAGGTTGTTTCAAACGAGCCTCTTAATTTATTAAGGTTTGGCTCAATTTAAAACTTTCCTTTTAGGTACTTATCCTGGGCCTCCTAGCCCTGGCCTATTCGCATGTTTTCGACCGAACTGCTAACAGATTGCCGACAATATGTCGACCACCAAGAATTTACGATTTATAATGAAGAAATAACAAGATAATTTTAGGGACCGGTGGTTTCGCATTGATTAATTGTTAGCGGACTCGACGCCCAGTTATTTAGTACCTTCTGTAGTAAGTTGTATAATTACCTACCTACTTACCAAAATCTATATTTGTCAGTGCGATGTGTAGTTATGGTTTGACGCGTTGAAAGCTCACTACGAGATAACTATAAGTGGCTTATGAAGTTTTTCCTACATAATTAGTAAGCATAAATCATACCTATCTTGGTATTTTCTTTTAATAAAAAACTAAGAATTTCAGTAGGTAAACTATCACAATTATTCTTATAGTACTACAAGCTAGGAACGTACCTATTTCGAACAAGGTTTCGATAGAAGTTTCCTTCAAATATCGGAATAATTATATTATTTTCCACTTGGTTGAATATCCTTCCTGGTTTTCGTGTAAATCGTGGTATTTTACGTAACTTATTTGTGCACTGAGATAGCTATTCAGCATGGAATGGGGTCACGCGGAGCGATTGTGTTCCACCGATAGCGAACTGACCCCACTGACCCCACTCCGAATGTAATTCAAGTCGATGCGCTTAATTTCATTCCCTGGTTTTATTTGCATATTTTGTTATAATATAACTATTATTTTCTGAATTGGATTCTTTATTGCTTGTGATAACGTGTTTTTGATCAACTTCTATTGAACCTCAACCAAGTTGATAACGTCAAATAGGAATCTTTACTACAAATCAAATTGTGTAAAACGAAGTTCTTTCTGAACAATGGAAACAATTCTGAAGCACTCTTCAGCGACGCGATGCCGATCTATTGGGGACCTTAAACATGTCCTTTGAAGAACCCAATGTAGTAATTAAAAGGAACGACTTGTGGAGGGAGATCATTCCACAACTTGCTCCGTCTTCTCGTTCTATCATTTACTAATAAAATTGCAGCTAATTCTATAACGAGGGTTCCTTACTTTGTTACTGAGTTATTTCCCATTACAACAAACTAATAGCCGGTAGGACCCACAGGGCGGCTCCGGCGGCGCGGGCGGCGCACGGAGCTTATTAAGATTCATTGCGAGTGCCGCCAACTTTCCCTGTTAACCTGGCTAGTGTTATTAATTATGGATATCATAGCTGCATTGTGCTTCTGTTCGATAATTAGGATCGTATATTACAGCTATGAGATTATGTTGAGCAGTCTAGGGTGGTACAGTGGTTCTGGAAGTCTTAAAAAGCATAAGTTTAATTGCATTAGCACCATCCTACCAATAACGATTTTAAATTGATGAGTCATGTCATGTTGTATTTTTTAATTTATTTCCATAAATGTTGAAATTGCAGATTAATAGGATAGGTGTTTATTTTCGAATACAGTAAATTGTGTGTCACTTTATAAAAGGTTATCTAAGGATAAAAATCGTAATCGTAATGGAATCGTAAATAATAGGTACTTTATGTGCTGGCATATAAAGTACCTATTATTTACGATACGATTCCAAATACAAAATTATGCAAACGTGCACTCTATATGGGATAGAGTTCATGTATATTTTTTTGGAATTTCGTATTTTTGAGATAAACCCACAATAAAGCCTCGAATATACAAACCCCTTTGTCTTCGTGATTTACTTCTCTAACAAATTGGTATAAAAATAAATGTTCAAAACTAAAATAAAGTAGAATATCATTCGGGTTCGTATCTCTGCGAGCGGGTTCGACAGTCGTATTTCACTTCAGCTGTGTATTGCACAACTACGATAACAGGCTTAAAAGTGTGACTCTATAATATTTGGACACCTCTATACAGTCCCGTGATACGGCGAACTCTTCGCGCTTATTGAATTGGCGAAATTCTAGTTTTATTTGGCAAAAAAATCAATACTGTTTTTTATCGACAAGATATTTCAAAATCCGTGATATACGGTAGCTGATATGTACACCTAGTATAAACATACTAGGTGTACTTACTCACTAACATAATTCTGAGTTAGGACCTTTGTATATTTGTCAACTTTTGGGGCCGTAGAACACATCAAATGTCCAAATCCCGAAGTATTATTTCGGACCCTTAAAACACTGTGTTACAGGTCAGAGAAATAAAAGAGATAAAAGATAACAAAATACTTGCTGTAAGTAAAACGTCTATCTTTAATAACCATTTCGTTTGTTTCAATATCAATTAAGTAAGTTGTATTCCAACAAACAATTTTAACATCCCTCTGTCTACAAGTAAACAACACGAGACCTTGGGAAGTAGACAAGCAATTGTGAAGCTTAATTATCAGACTTTGTTGAGTCGATCGGCTGTCTGCTGGCTCTTTGTGCAGATATCAGTTTGAATAACGATAGATTTGTTTTGCCAGCCTATTTTTGTTTGTATTTCAGGAGTAATCAATAAGGTTTAGATTCACGTCGTTTTTGCGGGTAAATCCGGCTGAACGTCACATTTCCTACAGACTAATTGCCAGGTAAGACCATTGTGAAGAGAGCTTTATTTTATTTTTGTTCCATTCCGTTCTTCGCTCATTAATTGCTTGGGTTCCTTTTTAATACCGCTTGCTTTTACACTTTTCATTTGCTATAGACACCTTTTAAATGTCAATTAGATCTTGTTCGAAGGGGAATTTAAATATAGTAGGTACGAGTTACTATTTCTATTGTATTTTTGATAAGATACGCATACGAAGTAACATCCCTATCATAATATGATAGGGATATAATATAGGGTCGCTTATGCTTAAGCGACCCTTTATGTACAGATCTGGAAATAAAAATAATAGTCCTCCTGACCGAATCTTAGCCACGGCTTAGACTATAGCTGTTTGCGCAGTTTTATGGTGCACAAGTGTGTGCGCAAGCACAGATGCAAACTCTCTTCCCACCACAGTCCAATCATGTCCATGCACTCCGACGACAAAACTGAGTGCTCGGGCGCGGCATGTGCCTGATGTAGACGCACCCATTGGGACGGCAATCCGACTCGAATGGGAAGTGGGTAATAGTAGTCGGTATAACAATTCATAATAGGATAAGTATTTCTGATATCCCGCACATACATCCGGTTTCACGTCATTAGTTTGAAAGAGACAGAGGATCGCCGGGTGGTGCTCCAGAACACATCTCGTTAGCCGTCCAATTAGCATCCGGATCGACAGTTGAATATTTTATTCATTCCCGTTACATTACTGATACCAATTTAATTCTACGATTGTTCACATGAAAAATTGCGTTTTCGAGACGCGTTCTTTTGTTTAAAAATTAATTTCAACTCAAAGTGGCATCAATTGTATCGATCTGGTGCGTCTAGATGCCTAGCACGCCTCGCTCGAGCACTTATGTTATGACGTTATGTTTATGCGTTCCGACGTCAAAACTGGTGCTCGGGCGCGGCATGCGCCTAATGTAGACGCAGCCATCGGTAGAGCCTTATGTGCAGAATTTATGAATGTGACATGTTTTTCAAATTGCCATTGTATTCCGGGTTATTTGGTTTCGATTACGGCTATTTTTACACGAGTGCCACAAAAGGAGTGTAATTTAATGTTCATATTTGTATGTAGGTATATTGTACGTAAATAATCTAATAATAATAAATATAGCAAACTAAAAACTAAACTAAGATTGTACTATGGATACCGTAAAATGTACTGGGGGCGATCCCAGTAACACCCAGACCAGCAAATTACGAGAAGGCCGTTTCCGAAATCCGAGCCAGCCCGTATATGAGCTGCAGTCAATTGGCTACAGCTTGACTCTACCACCTATAATAATAATAATAATAATACCATTTATTTCAGGCAACGATGGCCCATATTATAAATACCTTAAAGACTAACATACATACTATGTTAGAACTTAAAACTAATTTGAAGGTGTTGGTGATGGCAGCCTCCCCCGAAAGCGCCTGAACACCACACCTTTCGGCCAGTACTGTTCCTGCATGAAAGTGGACAGCTTTTCAGTGGGGACTAAAACCACAAACGCCTTGAAACTAGCGTTGTGACTCGAGCCCAACAGCTGTACTCTCATTAAGACATTGCTTTTCATCCTGATGTACTCAGCAATGTCCCCCGCCTTCATGGTGTGGTGGAGACGGGACAGGTAGACTGGGGTGGTCGGCACTGCAGCACGCAACAGGAAGTTCGGCCCCGTCGCCGCTGTGCCACAGTGGTTTCGGTTAGCCCGCCGCGCGCGCTTCTTCTGCACCGTGATGAAGCCATCTTCATCTCGGTGATTGGCGCGTGCGCACGTAGGGGCCACGCTCGGTACATTCGGGACGGCAGACCGCGGGGCAGCAGGCTTGCTGGCGGCAACGGCAGCAAAATTACGGTGCGTTGGTGGCACCGCAGATTTCGCTTGATTTTGCGGGGCTGCTTCTTCTTGCACCGTGGCGGGCGCCCGCGGGGTACGGGCGGCGGGGGCGGGTGCATCAGCCGCGCGTGGACTGTGACTAGCGCGCACTGCTGACTCTGCTTCGAGTGACGCAGTTGGCGACGTAAAAACTGCTGACTCAATACTCGCAACGGACACATCTAGGTTAAATGCACCGCGGCGAGTGTTTACGTTAGCTACTGTCGGCGACCTAATTACCGCTAGTGAATTACGTAAACTATCCACTTCCTTACGCAATGCACTAACAGTATCCTCGGACGCATCGAATCTCCGCGTCACCTCAGCTAGGTTCTTCTTCAGGAGCACGATGTCCTTCAGCAAGCAGGTCACGTCGACGTGGTCAAATGTGACAGGAGGGAGCTTGTTGAGGTCCCTTGCCACAAAAGTCGGCACGTCGTCCGGGTCGGTCACCTTCAGCAACGTTATCATGTCCTGCACGCTCATCCGCGTTCCGTCTCTCCTACGGGACACCATCTGATCCCTCTTATTGAGGGACTCGAAGAGAAGCACCTTCGCAGTAATTATGTCGTCCTCGGTGAAATTGGACACACATATCTAGATGGCACTTACTTCGTCCATTTCGTCCAGCTTTTGTTGCAGGAACGCAAGGAGCTCGTTGGCCACTAGTTGGTTTGCCATGATGACGTGAATCGGCCTGAGCCGCACTAAACGAGTATATTTATTTATTAAATAAATAACTGATCCAAGCAGTACGTGCGCATTGTAACGCGCATACTGCGTGACTGACTATAAGTGTGTAAATAGTGAAATTGCTAAAACTAATAACCCAACCCGGAAGGATAGAATACTAATAGCAATTCAATGGGATTGCATACACTCATTCACTAATTGATTGGTAATCCGTCAGAAAAGCTGATTGGTCAAAGGGATCCGGAGATCCGGGATCCGGAGATCCCGACCCGTTATTGTACCGAACAATGGAGTTGTAATGCCGACTCTAATCATTTCACTAACCCTTTGAAGGTCTACAATTATCTAGTTAAAGTTACGACTATTAATTTGAGTAACAATGTTCAACACAGCGAAGTTATTCGAGAAATACGCTTACATAGGTAGTCTTTGAACTATTATTATGTTATACTAGCAGTGCCCGCGACTTCGTATGCACGGAATTTGACAAAAACGTTTGTTAATATTTGCTAAGATAAAAGTAATTACCGTACCTCTTGAAACGCTGTTTTGAACATCATCAGTGCCATTGCTAGTGTCATTGCCAGTACCAATTGCTAGTGCAATTTCCAGTGCAATTTCCAGTGCCATTGCCATTGCTAGCGCCATTGCCAGTGCAATTGCCAGTGCAATTTCCAGTGCCATTGCCATGAAATCACAGTGTCATTGCGTCAAGCGAACAAAATTAAAGCACGTCGAAAATGTAACGAATTACATACAGGAAATGTTCGTAGCTCTGTTTACATACACATTTATGGTACCATCAGTGACCGAAGTCGGTCGTGACAGATAATTAGCCAGTCCTTCGGCGCGCAGCGGTGGTCGCAGATTGCACTGCGTCCTATATACCGGGTGTAACTGGGATATTACTACTGAATTGTGTATCGCGGATGTAATTTAGGTCGTCGCTTTAGGGCGAGGCCCCACTTGCGCGCTGCGCTGCGTTGCGCTGCGTCGTCGCAAGATTTTGTATTGGCACATCACCCTCCCCCGCTTCGTCTCTCGCCCGCTGCAACTTTGATCCGTTGCGACGACGCAGCGCAACGCAGCGCAGCGCACAAGTGGGGCCCGGCTCTTATTTGGTTCAAAAGTTAACGTTACGCTGCATTCTGACCATAGAGAATATAGACAGAAGAGTTTTTCTTATTAGATTTCCCTATGAAACAACGCTTGACAATTTGCGCGGGTGAAGGGGTGTTAGATAACGCCTACTTTTCTATATTCTATCTACCGGTCAATAGCAAAACCACTCGCTTCGTTCTATGTCGATGTTAGTACGTAGTTTAACTTTTTCACACTAGATGTCACTAAATGTAGGATGGTAAAGAGACGTATAAAGTTGCATCATCTAGTGTCGAGTAGAATTATATTTGGGATGCGAACGTTGGCAAGACGTGTGCACAGGACGAACGCCGACAGCACACTGACTTAAGCCACGCCTACTGTGATGACGTCAGAGGCCTAGTGGAGTCATAGGGCCCGGGTGCTTAGACCGTCTCCTTTCAATGTCCTCCATGATTCTGACTGACCCCACAGACTTGCAGTCTCAGTTTTGATCCGAGCAATTAGGGTCTCGAGTCTCTGCTGCCATACCTATTCAAATCATACGATGTGAAAATCAATGAAAACCATTACCAGAACTCTTCCATGGAAATTGTAAACATACTTGTTCACAAGAGCAAAAACGGAGTTGTTATTTGGAACCCATTTGTATACTCAAGCAACTGAATAGGAAAGTTAGGAACCATGTTTTTATAGGCCACACTAGGTATTGGTGGAGTTAATATTTTATGTAATTACTAAGTTGGTTCCGTAGTCATCCGTGGTTTCAAAAGTATAACTTTATACGTCAGTAGTCAGGATTATTTTTCAATAGGTAAAATAAACCTAAGGAAACTTACCAATTCTCATGCAATTCAGGAGAATCACCATAAATCAGTTATATTATTGACCA
The DNA here is from genome assembly GCA_947859195.1 of Drymonia ruficornis. Classification (NCBI taxonomy): domain Eukaryota; kingdom Metazoa; phylum Arthropoda; class Insecta; order Lepidoptera; family Notodontidae; genus Drymonia; species Drymonia ruficornis. The sequence continues at coordinate 9,227,838 of OX401909.1, forward strand.
GATACTGGTGCTTATTATGTTGGTAGACAATTAAACTTGATTAAACTAACTTTATTGCCATCCTTCTCATGATCGTGACGTATGAGCGAAACATAAATACTTGTAAATGTGTCAAATTTAGTTTAGTCGTCATTTTCTAACATAATAAGCATCAATGTTTGCCATGTATATTTCCACAGCCTATCTCTTAAGATAATAATAATATGTAACTAGCACAGCATAAATATCTCGTTACGTGTGCACCTTCGCGTAATTTTATTTTAATTGGAAAGTAATTCAATGGAACCCCACCGATCTCTAAAAAAGTTAGTGTTGAACTGGTTGACTGCGTATTCAGAAGTTGAGGACTACAACAAAGCCGGGTAGAGTTTAAAGTGGCGTGTTTTTGTAGTGGCTACCGGGCGGGCGGCGCGGCGGTGCAACTGTAAACTTGCCGCGACCCGCCGCCCACTAGTCACGCTACACGGTTGCCTTTGTCATTAATGTACCGGGTAATACAAGTTTAATAAAAGCAGATTTTAAAAAAGAAATGTGTCAATATGTTCGGTGCTTTTGCTCTCAAAAATATTTAACATTACGTTTGTAAAACGTTACGTTTCCGCATCATTCAGTCCGTCCTTCCGTCCATTTTTCTACTTAGTTAATAATCAGTAATTTTAAGAAAATTTTAATGCCAAATAAAAGTATTTTTTTCGAATGGACCTTTTTTAGATAAGGTTGAGGCTGCAGATGATCTAGCGTTCAGAATTTTTGATATACCTTCTTACACAGATTATAGAAGTAGACAGATGGAGTCTTGGAAACAAACGATGTGAAGCCGGGTAGCATTTTATGTGTGCGTGACAACTAGGAGCGGCACTAAGGAAACATACATTTGTGTGCGTGTAAAGTTGTGTAGCTATAGGGCGAGATTGTATTCGCTTTCATGTTTTGTATTTGCTTTGGTGGCTTCACTTTCATGTTCTACGCACTCCATCTGTATTTTTCTGACATCTGTGCCTTCTTATAATAAAAGTGTAAAATTAAAATTCTAATCGTAACAAAAAAAAAACTAAACTTAATAATGGTATAATATGTGTTGCCAAATAACTAGTGGAGAAGAATCCAACTGTTTCAGTCTAATAATTTGTTTAGTTTATAACAAAGCGAATGTAAGCATTTTATAGTCGACATTAATTAAAAATTTAATAAGATTTCGTGGCAAGCGTATTTGGGAACAAAGGAGACCATCTTACAATGTGATGAAATAAGTCAAACAATAATTCTGTAGCGAAATGTGGTTTGCGCCTTTGTTTTAATAAAATTTAATTAAGCGTAATTACGTTTCATCTTTTATGTCTTCCAGACGAATCGGTAATCCGACGTTGATGGACCCCGAGCCGAAATACCGAAAATGGGAGAAAACCTTTTACTTAATGAATAGTAATAGATATTTGGTTACATGCAGACGGCGAGGTTAAAAGGGTGGGTGTCGTAAACAATAACGTGAAAGGCAACGTTCTGATCGAGATCGAGAATATTAAGGGTGATGCGAAAAGTAAAACCTCTTCAGCCGTACCACTCGTCGTGGGAAAGACGTAGACGTCTTTTGTTGTGCATAAATAAGATCGCTATTATAGTTATTTGAATTAAAATAAGTTCATTAAAATTCGATTTTGATGTTTTCTTCAAACCCCCTTTGTATAATTGTATTTATCTTGAAATACGCTTTGTGTAGCTACTTTATATTTTAATTAAAATGTTATAAATTGGGGAATAAGACTTTTCAAAACCATGATGGTTACTATGGTGTTGTAAGAAAAAAAAATATCAAGTACCAACAAGTTTCTTTTTTATATTTCTGTAAGGTGGCAAACAAGCGTACGGCCCGCCTGATGTTAAGCTGTTACTGTAGCCTATAGATGCTTGCAATACCAAACGCATTGCTCGCACGTTGCCGACCTGAAGGGGAGTGAGACAGAGGGAGGATGTTGGGCTTCTGGCTCTGTCACTCACCGTACAAATCGCAGCTACTTTACGATCTTCTGTAAGAGGGTGCCCGAGCCAGCCCATATACCTATGAGCTGCACTGCAGTCAATTGGCTACAGCTTGGCTGTACCACCAATAATATTGGTATAGAGAATTTAAACAGCAACTCAAAACGGAATCCACACAATATAGTGCATTATCAGCGTGGGACTTCACACACGCTTATCTTGAGTCACAAATGACCGGACGATTAATCTAGTAACATGCGATGTGTCAGTGCGCTTCATTGTTAGCAGGTGGCGTTGGTGATTAATTGTCCGACAAAATCGCCCGACATTAATAAACAATTAGTACGCGACCAAGTGGCCCCTTTTATTAATCAACATTGTGTAATTGCAACGTCATGTTGTGTGGTGCATATTTTTCATATGTTATGGAAATTACCTTATTTAAATTTAGTGGTTTGAATGCCTTTAGCTACCTACGTACTCATAATTAAATAAATAAATATCGTTAGAGTTACTTACTAAGGAACCTTTGTACTATGGCTACCATATAATGGATCATATCAACCAACAAACCATACAAATTTTCATCTCTGATTTTACCCCATAAGGGGTAGAATTTTCCAAAAATCTTCCTTAGACATCCGTTTACGAAACGAAAGGCCCTACTGTCAATATTTCATGTTTCTAACGTACAAACAGCCTACTGACTATGCCATTCATAAGTCCTGTATTCTATAAGATATTTTTAGGAATACACTCCCGTATAGCAGTTTTAAAGGAGCACGTTCATTAATTACGGGCCGTATTTTTGTCCCTGTCCATTAGAGATACGTCGCGTCCATTAACCTGAGATTAATGACGTGGCAGGGAAACCTAACGCTATTTTAAAAATTTCACCCTTCAAGCCGGACGGCGCTGTTATAGCGCCGATGGCTATCGATTGGAACATTCTTGTTTTATTTTGTAAGTGTATACTTAGTGCTCTCTTTATCTATTAGAACGTGGGACCAATAACCTAATTTACTTAGCATGTCCTTGTTTTTAATACTCATTATGCTAAACGATGAAGGTAATTATAATAGGAGAACGCAATGATGTATTAATTTTAGCGGATATGGTAACTTCTAACATCGCATCGCAATCATAAAACTTGTGCCCAAAGCACTACTGCACGCGAAATTCACACATCTGTTATCGCACCCGCAATTCGACAATCAACTTATTATGCACTTATTAAGGCATGTTGATGCTTATTATTCACCAGAAGATCAGGCATATTGGCAATATCGACATGTTTTGAACGTGTGAGTGATGTCCGTTGTACGGGTAGTATGGTGGACTATGTCCTGAGCCCTAAGGGAAAGCACAGGCCTTGTCGAGGCCGGAATGTTACTGTTACTCATTGAGGTATTTGCCTTTGTTATTTTGGTTTTAGCAAAAATATATGCTTTTAGGTGTTTTGCAATCCTCTTGAATATTGTTTTCCCCAAACTTTATTCGTAGCCCTTTGATTAAATTTGCTGTTCTGCCGAATAAAAAATAGTCAACATATGCAATCATATTTCCATTTATTTATATTCGTCTTTCCTCCGCCATCGTTAACTATGACAAAATCTAAACCCAAGCCAACAAGAGCATTTTATTTAATAGCTTTTTAGGCGATTGGATCCCCAATAATTAAACTGTAATGTACACAGGCAGAAATGCGATTGTTTATAGCGGTTTCACGCAGATAAGCGAGAGATTAAGCTGTTTATCTGGTTTAGCACGATTCGAATATTCCATTGCTGCGGATTGAATTCCATTGCTTTTTTATTCTATTTCAGAACGTTTTAATTTAGTTAGATTGCTATTAACGTTATATTTTTAGAATCTACGTTGATCCCTTCTGATGTTCAGGTTTACTGTAAACAGTATAATGACATTTTAGGTACCTATTTCTCAAATCTGTTTAAATTAAATTGCAATGATTGTATTTAACTAAAAATACTTTTCTGTATTTAACGACATGTTTTTATTCATGATATTTAATGAGATTCATGAAATTAGATTCAAGTTAATAAAGAGACAACACTTTGAATTAAATTAAAACACATAGATTTATAACACATTCGCGCGCGAGCGCCTCCCCGAGGGAACCAAAATTAGTCTATGGAAAAACATCATGTGCTATTCAATAAATCTTATATCTGTGGTCGCGCAAAATCCAGTGCTGTAGTTATGTCACAAACCATGACAGCGCTGAATCAGGCTCGCAGCGAGTGTTTATGGAAAGGAGAGCACTGGGTACAGTCAGCGGAAAAATATTTCCACAATAAAGTGTACAGTGGGACCGGGGCTAGTGTACAACCGGGGTTATATTTCGTAGCGCACTTTGTTGCTCTACCATCAGTATATGCTTTACGCTCGCTAGTCGTCAGCTTTTACGTAAAATAATGGGAAATTGTATACTCCTATCACCCACTCGGGGGACTAATAATTTGCCATACAAATATTTTACGTAGACGCTAGTGAGAGGCGACTCGTAGCGACTCGTGGTACAGCTACAGCCAGTCGTAAAAGTGCGACCGGACAGATCCAGTTATAAAGAACGCTTTCAATTGCAAATGGGTCGTGGGTCCACCGAGACGGCGGATTTATGACCCTGGATGGCAAACGAGCACGTTATTTGGACTCCGATGGAGGAAAAAATAGGTATAAAGGAGCCGGGCCATTCATTTTTCATAGTTTTATTTATGTTAGTCCGTTTGCGGTGTTACGATTCTATAAAATGTCGAGGACTTTTTTACGTCGCTAGGTTAGGTACTCCAGGACTTGTTAATTTTTAATTTAGGTCTCGCAAATTGAGCGTAGACAGACTTCATACTGTTGAATAAATAGGATTCGTTCTGCTTTACTAAAGAAATCTATTGTAGAAATGGGTTTTATATTATTCATTATACGAATAGTATTGTTAGTGGTAAAATCTTGGTCCAATTAAAAGAGCAATTGTTATTAATTGGAATAAATTGAATTGGAATGTAAAATAAACAAGCAACAGAATAGTACTCTCGCTAAAGTAACGGTATGTATAAAATATTCAGTTGTCGATTGGACAGGCTAACGAGATATGTTCTGGAGCACCACTCTACGATTCCCGTCTCTCTTTATGGGAGCGTTTTATTGAATACTAGCCTCGGCCTGGTGCATTGTTTGTGTAGATTTTAAAGTCGTAATACTTCGATAAATATCGCCTGTACCAATTGTATGGTCCCAAACTAAGAAAAGCTTGAAATATCGGTACCGTACATACAATGTACTATGGACCGGGAGCCCAGCGTGCAAATTGTGGATTTACTCCAGCGTCGTCCAAACCTGTTAGATTCGGTAGATTAGATAATAGGAAGAATACATTGTTCTAGATGTTTCCACCTTCAGCGGTGGGGGAAGCGTCTACATGATAATTTCTTTTTTTTTTATTTAAAGCAATGACATGGAAATACTCAAGCGTGTCAGATGTTGATATTTTTCATGCACCAACATGATAAATTGAAAAAAAATAATAATCCTCGAGCGCGTCAGATTTTGTAAGCATCTATAGGCTACGGTAAATGCTTAAAATCAGGCTGGCCGTACGCTTTTTTGACACTCCTTAGCTAGTAATGAATCCCCCTTTTCTTAATCTGACGAGTTCGAGTATTTTAAGATGCCCTTTTTTTTTGTTCCCCTGAGCGTACCCACCAATATTAAGGGCTCATACCGGTTGGAGGTTCTTATCAATATGTAAGGTATCTCCCTTATCTTAATCTGACGCGCTCGAGTAAATCCAGAAAATCCTTTTACGGCTCCCCATCAGGCGATCCCAGTGACACCTAAATCGACAAATTACAAAAAGGCCGTTTGCCGACCAACGTTGGTGAAATTCGGTCAGGAGGACTATTACATGTATTATAATAATCATAAAAATAATAATGTAGCCCTTTTAACGTCCCACTGCTGGGCACGGGCCTCCCCTCAATGCGAGGGGGATTCAGGCCATAATCCACCACGCTGGCCCAGTGCGGGTTGGTGGATTTCACATGTCTAAAGACATGCAGGTTTCCTCACGATGTTTTCCTTCACCGTTATAGCAAGTGACAATCATATTAAAGTTATGATTCACACATATATTTCGAAAAATCCAGAGGTGTGAGCCAAGGTTTGAACCCAGGACCATAAGCCCACAAGACGCGTGCTTAACCAATCGGCTACCATGGCATTGAAAAAAAAGAAGTCTGAAATAACACGACTAAATAGATGTGTCCATATGGCGCGCCAATGGCGGCGTCTTCATCTTGCGCATGCCTCGCGCGAGCACTCACTTTTGACGTCGGAACGCATAGACGTAATGTCATAATATGAGTGCTCGGGTGAGGCATGAGGCATGCGCGCCGTATGGACACATCTATTAACACATGTGTTAACATGAGTTATAACATTTAAAAATTCCAAAAAGTCATAGCGAGAAGAGTTGTTTGATCCACATACTTCCCTTGAGATACCTGTTAGTTTGAAAAATATCTCCCAAATAATATTTTCATAAACATTAATATTAGCTCACAACCCGCTATTTACACTATATGAGGTTTATATTCACGCTTTGGCTTTATGCAACTGATGGCGGTCCCCGGCAGCGCGGTCAAAGGGGACCCGTTAAAGCGGTGCGGTAATGTAAGTGCGTTTTAATTGATCGTGTTGTGCATTTAGCTCTATTAATAAGCTTTATCTGTAAATTACTTCATTAATGATCGACGAACGAAAACCAATTTTACGGAGGCTCTATTAATACATAGTGAATTCATATAAAAGTCAAAAGCCTGCAAGTTATTTACAATTTCTAATAAAATTATCTGCGTGTTTTTATTTTCATAGTACGGTATGTGCACATTAGTTGTCTTGAGCTTTGAAGATGGAAGAAATAACACAGATTCTAAATAAAAAATCTGATTTTGCTTCACTATCCCGTGTCTTTAAATCACCCTATAATATATCTGAGCAACGTTATCAAGGAAATAACTTACCAAACTTATCTCAAACGCCTACATCTAAAGCAAAACTAATTATAATCCAATATTTAACCTCATTCCGTAACCCGTTGATTAGGGAATTGGAGGCTAAAATTACGTTGCACTCTGAGCGATCGGGGCTTTCCTGGTGATAAATATATCGGTGGATTGATGATGCAATTAAGAGGGATCACTTGTTGACAGGGGGCACGACGTGCGATGAACGGAGGTGGGAGGCGCGTAGATATACAGGATGAATTTTTCAAGAGTGCGTGGATAGCCAAATCCGAAACAATGAGGAATAGCGAAAAGTACTCAAAGGAGTCTCAGGGCCGATTTTGATGAAAACTAAAGATGCATTATTGGATTATAAAAAAAAATATTCGTAGTCAGCCAGTATTTTTTTTTACTTGTACTGTGTAAGGGTTGTAGCTACGAGAGAGTGCTACGAGCCGTAGCTCGTAGTATCGCTTCTATAAATGCTGCGAGCTACGGTACACTCTTTATTTTACAAATGTTGGAGAACATTGTCAAAACCAAACATTAACAACATGTCTAAAGTTTGTTAAGATAATGCAAACGTAAACATTTGATGCAAAATAAAAGTGTGCAACCGATTTGAAAAACTGAGAATGTTCAGTGACTTATGTTGTGGAATGTACTACGAAATTGTTTAACATCAATGTTTAAAACATTTTATGATAAATTGTATAACAAAGTATAACTACTTCATATTGATTTTAATATTAATATAATATTTCATATTGATCTTAATATTCCCAGCCTTCAGATCAAATATTAGATGGTCAGAAATATGAAGGGCTTACTAATGAAAAGGGCACACGATCTGATGAATTATCTCAGCTAAATATAGCCTGATCATATTAAAGGTCACTTTGGTCTATTGTAATACCCCAGGACGACTAGACAAATACCCAAGTCTGGTACGATGAGTACCTACGATATGGATTTAATAATTGGATTAGTAATGGATGTCTGTGCGATTTTATTGAACTTATTAATTTAGTCAACACGTTTGCTTTGCTGGAACTAAAATTACTAACTTTTGTAAATATAATTTTAATAATCAATTTATATTAACATGAGCTTAAAATATTGGTCGTGACAAAATCCTGAATTATCAGTAAGAGATCTCGGAAAACAATATTAGTAACTGATTTTTTTTTATAAAAAATGGTACAATTTATTTTATTTTATTCTAAATCTAGGGTATTTTTGCAGAGTATGTATGGGTTGTATTCCACAGTGGGTCTAGTTTCCTACAGTTGAATTCAGTAAAATGTGTTTTACAAAATTTCCTCCACCCGAACAAACTTTTGTATACTCCTTTTATTATGTCCCTAGAGCTTAAAGGTTTATTTTTTTTGTGAAAGAAGTTAAATTATGTTATGTGTTGTTTGTAGTATTTAGGGAGTTATTAATTAAGTAAGTAACCTAATTCGGAAAATGATTTTTAGCGTTGCAAAAAAACAGTTGCAGGTCTTGGTGTAAGTTTTACGAAAATGCAAAACTAAGACGATTGTAGATAACACTAACGACTTCACAAAGGTATTTTGACAACATTTTCGATAAATTTAATTCCTTTTTACTCGACTGTTCTGTTGTATGTCATAAGATATTGTTATGCCAATATTACACAGTACACACACTTATTATAAATGCATCCCGAATGTGGGAATAGGATCGTGTATTTGAAAAGAGTTACCGTACCAATTCTAATCGCACCGAAAGTTTTCCACTTAGCGCACCCACGGTATTAGTAGGTACAGAAAATATAGAGAGGGGTATTAACAAATAAAAGGCTTTACCTATATGGACGCTAAACCGACAAGTCTTAGTAAATCCTCGTACACTACAAATACGCAAAGAATACACATCCAGAATCACACGACCCCACTAACATCGACATAACAACAGGATATTGTGCTTCAAACACAATAGATAAACAATACAGTCTGGACCCGCTGCCATCAATCTTCAATGTGGGCAATTAATTACATACCCTAATCACCGCAATAATAATCGCCGGCCCTAATGATTTCCCCCACAAATAATAATTCAGAATTATTGTGATCCGCGCTCGCAGACTGATTTGTTGTAGTTATAAATATCCATCTACGGCCGCCGCTGACCATACACAAAGCTATTTTATGATTGATGGTACCATTAACTGTATGGCCTGCTGTATTTAGGCACAAAATGTACGCAATAAATTTCAATTTTTCATACGAAATTAAGGGCGAACACAATTTTTCGGACTATTTAGATAGGCGAACGCACTAGAGTGACGTCAAACATAAGGAAGGGGGAAATAAAACGAAGTCAATTCTGAAATAAGTGGAACACATCTTTCTCTCCCGAGGGATCTATCGGAGTATCGACAGGGGACTCGGCGGCGGATCCCGTTCAGTCAAGTTTATTGGCAGAATTTCAATGCTTTGTCGTCTGCGATGTAATGGCAATTTATAACCGAACGATACGCGCGATTTGGTACGAATCTTCTAAAGGGAAAAGATGGGATCAACATTTCAATAGCTATCTAATCAACGCCGCCGGTAGCTGCGAAATCGATTGTCGACGTGTTGATAATCATTTTACCCTCGACTCACTTTAAAAGCTTTTTTCAGACACATTATCACACCCTTGATACCTTGTTAAAGATAAGTATACCTGTATGTACGTAGTAAACATTCGTTCCGTGTTCATTTCAACTCCGAGAGTGAATCGAAGTGTGACATTATCTACCAGATATACATATTTATATTTGAGAGTTCACTCATTTTGCGCTCAGAGTTGAGAACGCTTTATTTATGGTGTCTTGTATCCTGCTCAAGTTGTTAGAGAGAATTCGGGTTACCAAGTAGGTAAGTGATTTTTATGAATTTATTATTAGTTATTTCGTAGATATAATTAATTAATAAGTACTATTAATTATTCTGTGATATTACCACACAGACTTGTCGCTAGGCAGGACCATCAAGTTCCTTGGTTAAACGCTAATAGGTACGTTCACAAGTCCCAATCAGCCTCGCCCGCGCAATCGGTTATGACGCTATGTCTATGTGGTGTCAAAACTGATTCGAAAACTGATCGAGGCGTGCCGCTCGACACATGTGGACGCGTCTAATGAACAAGTACAATCTCTAATATCAGGCAAGTAGGATACATTTATAGAGCACCAGGCGCGTGCGCTATATATATGCTTGCATTCTTGAGTGACACCTCTATCTCATATTATTACAAGTACTCTGAGAGAAAATCTTTATTATGTCATAGGACGAGAAACATCGAGTTATATGGGATCAATCTTTAACTGCGGGTTGCCAAAGTGAGGTCAATTTATAAATGAGCGCGGGACATCAGTCACCCGGACGTGGTCCCGGCCGCGAGCCTTTGATATATTGGCCCAGTTTCACCTCCTTGACGTTTTTTCCAAAACGCCATTCCCAATAATGGATAGTAGCGGATTCAAAGTAATTTGATGGAAGCCTAAAAAGTTCGCCAATGATTGGCTTTTAATGGTTTTCAATTTAACTTTCCAGATGCGATGCGAAGTTTGATAACTCAATTTTAAATAAGTATCCGCCGACAACAAAGCGATTTGTAGTTAACTTACTAATTATAAACTATGTTTGCGAACGCCTGTGGAATTTATAATTATACACCATCACACTTCTCGTCCTTGAAGGGGTAAGCAAATATATATCTATTGCTGTGCACCTACATTCTGGTGATGGGCGGGCGCACGTTCAATGTGATGGGAAGTCGGGCCATAGACGCAGGCCCAATGTAGTTGGGGTTAAATATGTACAGAATTACTCACTACGTTCCTTCATCGGTCTGCAAGTTATAATAAGCCGATATATTATTATGCTATAATCGGCAACTCAGATGATAATTTAATTTAAGTGTATGTTTGTGTTAGTGTGTAAAGTGTAGGTATGTAAGGTGTGAAAACAAGTTTTAATCTACGTATAGTATCAAGTAGTAGGTACCTAGTATTGATATTGGTATCAAGATGCCTACATATACTTAGTGTAATGTGTCTTGCGTATGATTTAACCATTTCAGAATACATAGATAACTCAAACAAAATGAAAACATCAACAAGCAAAGTCCCAGCCGTACATCGCGACACATACCTACACTGTACACTCGAAAAAGGGCCTCTATTATCGCGATCGGTACTTTGGGAACAGTCATCGTGCCTCTTAGTGTAGATTAAAAACATAAATACCACTTCCACGGGCAACTAACTGCGGCTTCTTATCGAATAAGCCGAAGTAAAGAGCGCAATGTTGTACTGGGTCACGCGAACCAACGATTAATACACTTTTTGTTCTTAAACACAAGCTCAGTAATTATTTGCCTGTATTTAAAGTATGTGAAATTCTAATTCGAAAGGGGAAACGTCGTATAGAAAGTAAATATGTCACGTAGAAGAGTATTTTAATGACGTTAATTTGTGTATCTCGTATATTCATACATGTATAATACACTATGCAACGTGGCGAACAATGGCGACATTAAATAAACACACGGGTAGAGCTACTTAGCCTTAATCATAAAAAATAATAAATTTAATAATTTAAGTACATAAAAAAAATATGTGTCGAAGAGTAGTACACTGGACATGTTTCGGTAGTCGGCGCGAGCGGCGGGCGGCCGGGTGGAACTAGCCTATCCCTTTCACAGCCCTAGGAAACAGGCCGTGTCTCTTTCATACATACGGCGGCACGCGTTATACAATGTTATGATCCGTGCTCCCGACAGATGACCGATTTTTACGTACAGGTTGTTCTGAAATGATATTATGGAAAATGGATTTATTTAGTTTAGATGAATTTTATGTTAAATGCAAATAAAAATATTTCTTAAATCTGACACCGTGAAATCGGATACGTGGGTTAATTTAATGTCGCCATTTGAGTGCCACGTTGTATATGCATACCAACATAAGTACATATCACATAATAATAATAAAATTTATTTGCCATAAAGATAAGATAAGTTCACTTACAAAGTTTATCATTCACTGTTCACTTAGATAGATAGGTACAAAGTAATTATAAAAGCTAGTTATATAATATGGTTTGAGAACTTAGAAATGACGTAGGTGCCTGTGGCTTCCACACTAGGGCGAGCCTGTCTCGTGGAAGCCAACTACAAACACACACCCTAAAAAGTTTTAATACCAAGGTCGATCTATTGATAATATCAAAAGTCACTTTATAAAATACCCACGTCTTACTTTAGGCAGGTGCCTTTCCGGTTACAACTCGTAAATTATAATGCTAGGCACAAAAATAAACCATACTATTGATAGCAATGGTCTTAAAAATCATTCCTAGGAACAAACGTGATTTGTAATGCCAGCGTAAGCCCATCATAACTTTGTATAATTTTGGGAAATTCTTCCTATACGAAAGAGACCCTGAAACTTTTCCATAAAAAGATCTTGAAACTTCAGGATACAGTTTGTTTATCACATCATCAAGTGTCAAAGGACGTTCTATCATACGATATTGGTTGTCACAATCTTCGGGAAATGACGAGGGATATATTTGCTACCGCGTATGTAATAAGGTATAAAATAGTAGGCATTGTTACTTTAGTGCGAAACTTAGTGGGATTTTATTTAGAGGTATCTTTCGTTTTTATTTGACCCTACTAGAATCGGGCCAGTATTAATGAATCAGTCTTAAGTGAATAAGTGCGTCCACAAGCTTCGAACAGGCTGTTATGACGTTAGGTATAGAACACAGTGCTAAAAGAGAAACATCAAATGGAGAATTTTGTTTTTTTACAGTCTTTCCTTTGACAGCGTCGCTCTCAGCGGTCAAATAAGCTTATGTGTGGGGCTGTTCGTGGTCAAAGTTAACTGTTCGGGAGCGCCACTCGGCTCATGTGGACGAGCCCATCGATCACAAGCGTGATGTTGTAAATTTCAATCTTGTCATACCGGTACAAAATGACAGGTCGGAAGCGTACTTAAGATCGCGCTCAAACTTGAGTTCTAATTACTAATAGGTAAAGAATTATCTATCTATCTATCGTGATGTCGATGATTTTAATATTAAAATATGACATAGTGTTACGTCAAATTGATTGCTCACTTGTGGACGCGCTTGTAATGTAGTATTAGCTATAATATACCTAATAGGTAGATAGGTACTTAATATAATTGTATTTAGACCGTTGTTGGAAATGACAAAGTTTCTTCGGGCGATTATTTTCGGAACAAGTTCGCCACGGATTTTTTATTCATAACAGTTGGGTAATTGTTTGCCAGTTTCCCAATTTTAATTTAAACTTTTGAAACAATGACAAAAATTATGTATATTTTGGATTAAATTATTTTTGGCCGTATTTAGGTTAGGGTTTTCAACCTGCCGGGCTAAAAAGGTCACATAGCAATTCTGCAAAATAATTCATTTTTCTAATTTTCTAGCAGAATACTTAGAAATTCTGCTAAATTTCCGTAAAATGGTCACGAATGGCGTAAAATGTGTGGTCATTTTACGGACATTTTGCGGAATTGCTAAGGATTCTGCTATAAAATCAGAAAAAAATATAGCTTTTGCAGAATTGCTATGTGGCCATTTTAGCATCGCTGATAAAGTCATTTGTCATTTGAGTCATTTGACTTAACTCGTTTGGGACAGATTTTATTTTAGATCTAATACCTACTTGGAAAGCGTTAGTTGCAACAACAACTCTGCTATTACGGTCTTTAACGCTATATACAACAGTTATAATATTGAATATAATATAACGTACATTCCATTACAAGACTGCCACTGAAAGCAGCACACCAATAATGCAATATATTACAATCCCTTGCCCGATTTCACTCAAAGGCGAGCCGAACAACAAAAAGGTTTGCGTTCGACATATAGGCTGTACACGAAGTTTCCGTTTGGGGAACACGTTTCTACAAGTTGGCCATTCGTGAAGGTCGTTACGAGGAAGGAAATTACTGAATAAATTCGATTGACTCCGCCACTCCAGGGTGGCCTATTGGCGGTTGATCGACGCTTCGCGTGTCGCCTAGTGGCAATCTTTCAAAATAGTCAGCCGAGTTTTTTATTTAATAAGTAGAACGGGCATATGGTTGTAAATGGCCCGGGTTTGTGAATATGATTGACCCACATTAGCTGATATTAATTTATTGGCGATAGAAGGAATGGGTATTGTATATTTTTCAAAAATGGAGCAGATTGATAAACAAGTTCGAAGAATATTGATGGATGCTTATGTGTTTAAAATTGAAAATATTCTGAAGTTTTTCTAATATATTTTTGTGCGCCAACTTTTTTGTATGTAAGTAGGGTAAAACCCCCAATTATTGGTACCCTGCACCAATTATTGTCCAGACATATTTCTATGGTATTTCTTAGTTCAGCGGATAGAATAACTAGGTAGGTGTGAAAATCTGTGAAATTTATGACGTTTAACAAAAAAACACTATTTCCATGTTTAGTTTTCTTATTTTTTAAAGATAACTTCAAAAGTGCCAATAATTGGGGGGGTGGTGCCAATATTGGGTGCTGTTACCCTAGTATGCACCGTTTTTTTAGGTACAGCGCCTCCATATGCTTTTTTGCTCATTACTGACGGATGTAAGTATTTTTATCATTGCTACCCCAAATATTTTTAATGTCGATTAATAAACATAATTGGGAAATTATTTGTAAATAAAATAAATACGGTGTTTTGTTTCACGACGTACTGAGTGAGTGATTAATGTGAATCCTTTTGTCACTTCACAATTTTTTTTTCATCAGAAACTACTAACACAGTTAACGTCAGTTTACTCCACTGGATTATTAATCGTTCTTTACGTAGTTAGGTACATTATAGTTCTGTCTCATGACTAGGCCAAACGAGCATTTGCCTCGCGCACGCTATCTCAAACTAAGCGAGGCAAAGTTGCCTCGCGCGGCATGAGTGTGTTGTGGACACGCCTAGTTATGATGTTATGTCTACGTCAAAATTCATTACTCGGGCGCGTCGCTCGGCACTTGTAGACACCGCTTGCTTTTTAGATAATGATATAACAACGTTAGAAGATTGTAGTCAGGGAATTAAATTAGTCTCATATGAGAATTAATAAGTAATGATATTTTTGTAGAGTTTTCAGAATCTTATTAATAAATAACATACCTAAGGTACCGTTATAATTAAATTACAGTTTAAGTACACATTATAAGAACGCTCTTTACTTAAAAACGTTTTCCCCAAAAGTATTAAGGTGATGAATTATTTCAGTTCGCGGAATTGCCAGCAGAGTTGTTTTAATATTACTTAATAATATTCGAAAAAATAACGGCCGATGCTTTAAAACGAACGCGTCTTTTACGTTTTTTTTATAATATCGCAGATGTTTTAATTTTTTTGAAGGTAACTGTAGCCTGCTGCAAGGTGGTTGTAAAGTAGCTGTAGTCAATCGATTGCAACTCATACGGGTTAGTTTGACCACCAGTTGTACCACCCTCTCACAGAAGATTGGCGTAAAGCAGCTATTAGAGCTGCGTTACGTACGACGAGTGAAAGAGCCGTATGCTCAACCCCCATCCCTCTGCTCCACTCCCCTTCTAGTCGGCAACGTGCGAGCGATATCATTGGTATTGCAAGCTTCTTAAGGTCATTGCTTAACATCAGGCGGGCCTTACGCTTGTTTGCCACCTTAACATAAAAAATACAGTGACATAAAAGAGTTTTCTTGGTATACACACGAGAGCATTCGAACGCCTAAAAATATACGTTTCTATAGCACGCACTTCCCAACGGCTCTAAAAAAGGGGTTAACCCAAAAGAAAACTTTATTAAAAGTCGGTCGGAGTTGTTTGAGCTACTTTGTATTTTATTCAGTGTGTTCTTTTTTCCACCTCGACTTGGATCTCAATTACCGTTTACTAAGAAAATGTGTCGCGCAAACTCAATTAGCTAGCCGCCTCGCTGAAGAATAATCTTAGGCTTCAGTAAATTAATGCGCGATCGTAAAAAATAATGAAAAATTAATCACACATACCTAATAGGCTAGACGTAAAGTAAATACTGTAGTCCGTCATTATTTCTCAAAAACCGTGGTCCAAACTGATCGTGTAGGCTAGTGTACTGATGGATGACAGTATTTACCACGAATTTCAATTCCAAAATGACAGTTTGTGGAAGATACACCGCGAAAGCAATAGAGTGGACATGTCTCCTGAGATTGCGGATTAAACCATTTCATTTGACGTCTGCACTGTACGAACTACGTCACGATACTGACGGAATAAATACTGAACGTGTAGCCTGCGGCGATGGAATGACATCCATCATTATTTACCATACTGACGGACCACAGTATATACTTTACGTTTAGCCTTCGCCTTACAGGTTGCACTGGATATGTGTCTATTTGTTGCATAACACCGACCACTGTTGTGTGTGTGTTGGTTGGTATGCAAGATGTGGGAGTTTCTAAACTAATTATATTCGAACTTTCTCATTTAAATGTGAGAAGGCAAACAAAAGGCTCAACCGGGCTTCCGTCTCTGTCACTCATCGTACGAAACGTAGATTTAATGGCTTATAATTTCACGGCAATCTTCTGAGAAAGAGTGGTACTACCCCGGTCGAGCTAGCCCATTTATGAGCTGCAAAGTCAAAGTCAAAGTCAAAGTTTTTTATTCATGTAGGCTTTATAAAGCATTTATAAATAAATAGTCAAGAAAAAACAATATTTTAGCGCTACCACCGGTTCGTAATGTTACTCTTTTCAAAAGAATAATTGTATACATTTTCAAACAGCAACGCTATGTGAGCAGGCAGGCATTACAACATTATCAATAGCAAAATACAGAAATTAGGTATTGACACAAAATAAAATAAAATATAGCCTAGAAAGCTGTGCATGCCTACTCCCACTTTACACATACTTAAATAATTAAATAATGCTTGTCAATGGCTACATGATTTCCACAATTTAAGAAAGGTCGAAAAAATCTGCAGTCGAATAGCTACCCTAGTAGCAAATCTTCGTCATAAAGACGTACGTTTAAATTGACGTCTTTTTTTCGTCGCCGATTTGCTACCTGACAGCTTGTCTCTAACCACCAATTAATTTACTACTGCCACTAAATGATCATCCATCTCTGACCGACCTCGCCAAGCGTTGCTTAACCTTCGATCGTTTACCGATCAGTGACTGCAACTGGCTATCAGCGCCTAATATCGTCATGAAAACCACAGATTAAAAGATTAATCTACTGATCGAATTTTCAATTATAACTAAGACTGCCGACAAAGAAGTGCCGCGAGCCTTTTTAAAATGCAAAAATACTCGGCGAAAAGATGAGACGGTGATGAAGCGATACCTACATTCAGTTAGGGCCTCCGCAGACTAGCTACTTTTAGCATCGGCGACCGGCGATTTTGTGACGTATCGATGCTGCGTCGCGTTTCTTCGAGCGCGAACGAGCAAGATGCAGCATCAAAATCGCCGATCGCCGATGCTAAAAGTAGCTAGTCTGCGGAGGCCCTTAGCCGGTCGGTAATTATGTTGAAGAGGGTAGACCATTTTGCTGGGAAATTAAACGAAAACACTCCGCGCCCGCCGCGCGCTTCCGGAATACTGGCTCCGGAATAAGTGTGTGTTATGTTAAAATATTGGTGGTAGATCGGAGGTTAAGCAACGCTTAGCAAGGTCAGGCAGAGATGGGTAACAATTTACGGCATTTGAACTGGGCGTCTCCGTGCTTCGGAGGGCACGTAAAAAGTCGGTCGCAGTTGTTGTTATGTAGGCAGCAGTCGTTAAGCTTTGTAAGAGGCGGCGGTTTGAACAACTCTGACACTAGGTTGGCTACTAACCAAACGATAAGAAAAAGAAGGTGGTAGAGCCAAGCTGTAGCCAATTGACTGCAGCTCATATCAGCTCAGCTGGCCAGGGTAGTACCACCGTTTCACAGAAGATCGGCGTAAAGTAGCTATTATAGCTGCGTTTCGACTATGAGTGAGAGAGCCGGAAGCCCAACCCCCTTTCCCCTCCCTCTGTCCCACTCCCCTTCAGGTCGGCAACGTGCGAGCAAAGCCTTTGGTATTGTAAGTGTCTATAGGCTACGGTAACTGCTTAACATCAGGCGAACCGTACGTTTGTTTGCCATCTGCCTCACTTAAGTTGCAGATATCCTGGGCGGCAGTTACCACTTACCATCAGGGAGACTTCTTAGGCCATAAAAAATGCTAAAAAAGATACTACCATAGTATTTTAATCAAGGTATTTCAGCTGACCATATCCTAAATACACAAAAATGCAACTTAACACGCTTCAAAAGTTATAAATGAGAGCTTCAATAGAGCTTCGCTCGAAAGCCCTCCGAAGCTCCTGCGTCACACTTTAGTACCGGGATTACGTACCATTGCCCTCGTTTCATACGAACAAATCGTACGTTTTGTCGGATTTTAAACGGTTATCCTCTTAGGCTGTGCACACACCGCGATGGTTGAATAAGCATATGGCAACAGAAATACGAATAGTTTCGGTAGTTCGCCAAAATATAAACGAGTACTACTCCACCAAGCCAACTAGGAACTCGCCACCGCCTGCGGCTTCCCGCCCGCCACACCTCCCGCACACCGCCACCGCCTTTTTGTGCGGGTGACGTCACATTTGACAGGTTCCTAGTTAGCTTGGTGGATTAGTAGGTATGTTTTTTTTAGATTAGTTGCATGGTCTCAAGCTAAACAACTTCCCTGGAGCAACTGGGAGCAATTCTACTAACATCCGGACCAGGGCAACTATTATTGGTGGTAGAGCCAAGCTGTAGCCAATTGACTGCAGCAGCTCATAAATGTGTTAGCTCGACCGTCGTAGTACCACCCTCTCACAGAAGATCGGCGTAAAGTAGCTGTTACAGCTGCGTTTCGTACGTTGGCAACGTGCGAGTGATGCCTTTGGTTTTGCAAACATCCAAAGGCTACGGTAACTGCTTAACATTAGGCGGGCCGTACGATTGTTTGCCACCTTTAACAAAATCGAAATAAAATAGCAAAAGCTCTATTCCCAAAAGCTTCAAAAACCATTAAGGTCACGCAGTCGCCATTCAGATTTTAAAATATTCATTTCTCTACACGGGACGACTCTATATGGACTGTATATTGACTATTTTGACTGTATATTGACTCTATATGGACTCTACATGGACTTTATATGAACACTATATGAACTGTATATGAACTCTATATGGACTCTACATAGACTCAATGGGACTCTATATGGACTCTGACGATTCTCTGACGTATTTTTTACAATGGACCCATCCCGCGTAGCCGGAAGATGCAGCGAGCATTAATAAATTCCGCCGACAGTCGACAATTTGAAAATTATGCTAACACGCCCCGCGGTTTCTTCCTAATCCCATTTCAATGTTAAAATATCTAGCAACTTAGCTCAACGAAATTAACTCCCCGTTATTATAGTACTTAAGGAGTATTTATTATGTTTCGCAGCTTAATGAAATTGAGAATTAATAATTCCAAAGTTAATAACGCCTAATGTTATTAAATTATGATTAAAACGATCCAGTTTTCATTAGCAGACACGTTGAGATGAATTTAGGGTTTCGGGAACAAGACAATGTTTAATTAAAATTACAAACAACATTTTAAAGTCCACAGACTTTTTATTGCGCCGGAGTTGCGATGTTAAGTTGAAATTGTTTGGGAATATTAACAAACTGTTCTTCTTGGAAATTAATAAGTGAAATTAATTAAGTTTGGAATTTATTTCGTTGGTTTTATGGTATTCTCGGTATTGTTTAACCAGGATATGACGTCGGAACTCTGTGTTGTGAAGTGAATATTAGTCAAGTTAAGACTGATTTAACTTAGGTAGGTAGGTATGTTTGCTGTTATGTTTCTCTAACAGTTTCATAATGTTTCAAATATCTAATGTCTCTGTCTAATGTGTCTGGTTAATATGATATTTTCTGACATTTTCCTTAGGAGAAGGAAATTGAATAAACGGTTGTCTATGTTCAATACCTGTATACTTACTACCTATACAAATGATAGAGAGGCTACTCGACGTGGATCAATTACTCAGGTACGTATAGACCTTTTCCGTATTTTAGATTTAAAGAACGAAAATCTATTAAAAAGCTAGAGTCCCGAGGCCGGTATTACGCGGAATTAAGATTGAAAATTTAATAAACGTATCAAGTTAAACGGTGCCGTCGGTGTCTATAAGACAATAAAGAAAAGACGAAGTCGGACAGTCCTCTGATTAAACTGTTGAAGAAAATAAAAAGAGATGTAAGAAGTGATTTATATTTGTTCAGCTGCACGAGCCAGCGGATAAGTTTAAATGATTTACGCTTTTATTTTCCACGGAGTCTTAAACGGCATTTTATCTTAAAAATACATATTATGTTTTTATATATTTATATTTAACTAGGTGTATACCTGACATGAACTAGAGAAGTACATAATACTAGGCCAGATGGAAGGCAAACGTGCTAGAGGAAGGGCACCAGCAAGATGGTTCGATACTATAAAAGCTGCTGTAGGCGGCAGTTTTTACAAGGCAGTACACAGCGCATATGACCGGGAAAATTGGAAGGGCATCCGCAATAGTCGCGATCCTCAGAATTGAGGGAACGAGGAAGAAGATACCTATAAAAGTAGTGAGGAAACCTGCATGTCTTAGAAAAATAATAATAAAGAGATGTGAAATCTATCAACCCGCACTGGGCCCAGCGTAGTGATTATGGCCTGAATCCCCCTCGCATTTAGGGGAGGCCCGTGCCCAGGAGTGATTGTTAGTATTAATATACTAGGGCGGAAAATAATCTTACAGCCTGCCTGATGTTAAGCTAGCTCATTGTAATAATATTTTTAATAATAGGGATGTTGTACGCAGCATGCCGCCGTTAACATTGTAATTAGAAAGAATATAGAGCTGGTTTTAATTAAAACCCAGTTTACATTTCAACAAACACTTTAAGGTAGACAGAAGGCTTAGTAGACATGAATCAGGTGTTTCATTATAATATTACGTTGAGTGAATTGGCGCATGAGGTGAACTGACGGCGACGACATATGGATTACTATCTGGCTAAAAGGTATTGCTAGCAATCTAGCTTTAAGTTTTTAGGTTTAACAACTCCTTGGCACAGTAGTTCGAGCGTTGGCCGCTCAGCTCACTGAATCAGGTAGTAGCGGGTTCGATCCCTGCCGGAGGCAAATTTTGAAACCGGCGTTTTTGTAATTTTTCCTGGTCTAGGTGTACTAACTGGGATCGCCCTTAGTTATGGACCAGTTACTAAGGGGACTGGCCCTAAGCAAGTCGGCCGAGTGGTCGGCCTAGTACTAACATCGACATAAAGCGAAGCGAGTAGTTCAACTATTTACCGGTAAATAGTAAAATGAAAATGAAAAAACAATGACCACGTTTATTTTCATACAAATATCTAATAAGGGCACCTCTTTCTTTAGTCTTTACTCTGTGGCCCTTAGTAAATTTTAAGTTACCCATAGCACAAGCTTTGCTTAGTTTGGGACCATAGTTTTTGTGTCAGTCTGGCGATGTTTATTATTATTTATTCATACTAAACCACTGTAGGTAGTACAGTTAGTTATTTTACGTTACGTTCGAGATCACTTTGTAACTAAAAATACTTATTGGGACTAAGTAAACTAAGTCAAAACTCAACCCTCACCCGAAAACGAATTCACTCAACCTCATTCACCTCAAGTCATGTTTACACTACACCCTTTTCTCTCATGGCTTAAGCACCACACAAAACGGGGGCCGGCGTTATAAATTAAAAGAAGACCATTGGATGCCCGCCCACCACTTTATGAACCGGCCGGTTCGTTTAAAAACTTCATTATAACTTCACGGCCGGGTACCTTCATGTTCATACCTCTGTACATTGCTGCGCTCCTTGTTTTTGCGTTTAGTTTTACAGAACAGTTGAAGCCATTAATTCGTTTAAATAGGCTTTTAAATGTGTCCTCTGATAAAAGTTTATTATGGTTGACAGAGCTTTGTAGAAATAAATGTTGTTGCAGTTTTAACTGCAGTTTTTTTCAGGCGAAGGTGTGTATTTCTATTTATTTAATAGGTAAAATACGATTAAATTAGCATTAGGTAGGTATTATGTTTTATAATTGCCTTATAAGGGAATATCTTTGTTTAACACAAAGAGTTTAATTTTATAATTCAAAGCAGTAAGTAGGCAATTTTAAGCAACCAGGAAATTATATTTATGTTTATAGACTTAAACAAGTGGATACGCGTTCATATCACATCAAAAGAACCGCTTCGCCGTCAAATTTCCATCCTCGTGATTGATCCCATCGAGATATTTAATATTGAACTCGAATTCGCGACAAACGGGGAACAATTCCGACCCAAAAAAACTTCTTAGTGGAGTCTCAAACGAAACGCTGAATACAAAATTTGTTATTATTCATATGAACATAAAAGGGAATTCGATATGCGCCAAACGTCTGCGGGGTCCCACTCATCTTTATTTGTTTTAGATTACTTTGGGCTCGGGAACGTTAGGCACTGCGGACAAAGAACACATGGTTTTGTTAGAGATTTCATAGTCAAACTTGAAGAAAAATATAGTCACAAAGTTTCTAAATTCGAATTAATGTCGTAGTTAGGAACAGTCGCCTGTACATCCATGGTAACATTTTTAAGATACGCCGAGCTCTCTTATTTACGAGTGTCAATAAAAAGAGAGCACAGTATTAATAAAACTGACTTATAAAATACTTACTTACCGTACTTATAAAAGTCTGACTAGCTGCGTCCAGGCGTATGTCTCGTCCGAGCACTCAGTTTTGACGTAGGAACGCATAGATAAAATGTCATAACATGAGTGCTCGAGCGAGGCATGCGAGGCATCTGAACGCACCAAT
Organism: Drymonia ruficornis; assembly: GCA_947859195.1. NCBI lineage: Eukaryota > Metazoa > Arthropoda > Insecta > Lepidoptera > Notodontidae > Drymonia > Drymonia ruficornis. The sequence goes on from OX401909.1 coordinate 9,250,781, forward strand.
TCAAATAAGGGTTCCGCAAATTGATGCAGTAAATTTCATAACTTAATAAACACATTACCTGGCTATTTGCGTGAAAAACGCATAATGCGATAACGAAAATGTCTGCGCAGTTTGTTTGAATATTTCATAGGTCGCGGAGGAGCCGCGCGGTGATTACCGTGAAGGGTCGCCGAAAGCGATTGCCTCGAAAATATGCTAATAACGTCACATTTCGCGTTATAACAGTTGTAATAAACTTTATTTGCATGATGTTAACATTTGTTATATTTTATAGTGATTGTTATGAGACAGCGAATGTGATTTGGTCGGAAGAATATGTCGTATCAGTTATTACTATTTCTAAGAAAAAATGAGGCTGTGAAATTTGGTTAGATTAAGGAACGGTGTCACGCGTCAAAATACAAATAACTATTGGTTGCGTCTACATCATGCGCCTGCCTCGCCTGAGCACTCAGTTTTGACGTCGCAACGCGATGTTAATATATAAGTGCTCGAGCGAGGCATGCGCCTGATGTAGAAGCAACCATTAAATTAGTGTATTTGAATTGAAATATCCCATCGGGAGCATGTTCTGTATCGAATTGAAATATTTATAAATAATCTGAACATTTTATTCATAAGCTGTCGTAATGTCCACTATCGATAAAAAGTAGGCGCGTCCACAAGGCCCGGGCAGCCTCGCGAGGCAGCTTCGCCTCGCTTAGTAAGACATGGGTCGGGTTCAAACACTCATTCTGCTTCATCTAACCTAATAATGAAAAAAGACGATAAAACCAAATAATAGGCAAATAAACGTCACTGTTGTTGATCCTTTACTGTCCTAGAGTTTCTGTTAGGCTCGGTAATGTTATGGTCAGGTCATGTGCCCGCTGCCCCATAGCAGGCTCGCAAGGCAACTTGAGGCTTGTGTACGCGGCTATTGATAGTACCTACGCCTACCTCGTGATACCAACCTTGATATCCTAAAAAATATACCTAATTGAGTTCTAAGAAACCTACCCCGTACCACGACTGAATAGAATACTTTACACGAAAAATGTTTCTACTGTATGCTTTACACACTGTATTGTCAATATGTGAAAAAATTCAACAGCAAACCATTCCCACCCTTCTCCTATATAATCCCAAAGATTATTTCCGATTGGCTGCCTAATCCCGGCCGGCGGGTGCGTGGGACCATGTCCATAGCCTTTTAAATATATAACAACATCCTGAGGCTTCCGGAGGCCTCGTAAAATCCATGTACAGATTGTTGCGCTCAAACTACCGCGCAATGAAATATGTACGCTGAATTCCCAATACCTGATATTCGACCAACAAACGTAAAAATATCTCGGACGATTCAATACTGGACTTGCGGGTTTTGTTTGCCTATAGTTGCTGCATTCGGATATGCTCGTGTTAGAATTACGATAAGTTTTGAATGGCCGACATAAGGTCATAACGTGAGTGCTGAGGAAAGGCATCAGGAAAATTACGCAGCTTTTTAAATTTGTGTTGCGTTCATATTCATGTGTTTTCATACCTAGACTATGTAAGAAAACCATAATTTTAACCGCCTACTTATATTTCTTCACAAACTGTACACCGTTAGTTACACGAAACATACTTTGAATCCAATTCAATCAAATTAAACTCAAAGTTAAATTAGAATACCATTGCAACAACTGCCAAATAACTTAGATTTCATTTCTAACAAATCGTTCAGTTAAGGTCCATCTATTTCACAAAGTCACCCGGTAATATGCAAGTCAACAAATTATACAGACACAACCATTTTGTTCATTATATCGATAATGCGGCTGGTGAGTCTGCTATCCTCTTACCTATCGCGGTAAGTCCAGTTTTATACAGCCACATACACGGATTACTTGGTAGATGAAACCTTAGTTTTCTTATTCTACAGGTACTCTAATTGTATCTTCCAGTAAAACTTTGTTTCGTATCCTGATATTTTATATTTTTATATACATTTTTGTTCAGATCGATGATTTTTCTGAAATACTTAATGCTTCTTAGGAACTTAAAAATAATAGCTGCATTTTTCAACAGGAAAATGATGATGCGCCGTTTTAAGCTGCTTTTATTTGCATAAGCTTCATAATAAAAAATAATGATACAATCAACTTACTCCCTTGCTTGTAACTCTAGCTTTAAGAGGGAATAAATGGGAGGATTTTTTTATAGATAAAGCAGTACCTAGTTGCTGGCTTCAATTCTTTATCCACCTGACTTACGAACGCCACCTGATGCAACGGATATTATGGAAGATAAAGAAAATGTTGAAATAAATTTGAATTGTTAAACTTGAATTGAATTGAATAAAATTGAATTTGAAACATTTTGTGTTAGGCGAAGGCTAGACGTAAAGTAAATACTGTGGTCCGTCATTATTTACCGAAAACCGTGGTCCAGACTGATCGTGTAGGCTACTATACTGATGGATGACTGTATTTACCACGAATTTCAATTCCAGAATGACAGTTTGGCATTCCGCGCCGCGAAAGCAATAGAGTGGACATGTCTTCCGAGATTGCGGATTATACCAAGCGCTAAGGTAATATCCATACCAAGCTTTCGTGTTTTATTTCACGTCTGCACTGTACGAACTACGTCACAATACTGACGGAATAAATACTGAACATGTAGCCTGCGTCGATGGAATGACATCCATCATTATGTACCATACTGACGGACCCAGCTGATACTAGCCTTCGCCTTAGAGAAGGTGTGGATCATAGAGTACGTGTGAATTTTATTACCTTGGTATTATTGTGCTTACGTCATCACCGGCGACACGGTTCACCACCTGTCACGTTGGGTTCTGACTATCTAGTGAAACGTGGGCTTTGAGTTGGTTAATACCTCCACAATGTGGTGGTGTATGGCCACTCAAGCCTCTGACTACCCCCGAACGGGGATAAAAGTCGTGACGTTACATTACATTACATTTTTACGTCATCACCTATCTACTACTGTGGGCAAATTATGTATTTATTGTTCCCATTTCATTCGGGAGAGAAATTGTGTGAACCTAACAGGTAACGAGTTGAAGGAACCTATTTTCCCAAGACAGCCTTCCAAGACCTATATCAAGTTAGGAAATATTGTGCCCAGTAACGTGGTATTAAACGCAAAAATATTCTGGAGAAACCCTTTTTAAAAGGGTTGTAAGTAAAAGGTATTTTCCATTATTATTGAAATGAATATAATATGAGAACTGGGTTGTAAGTAAATAGTTAAAATGATTGCTAAGTATATGAATAGTGTGGTAGGTAATTATATTTTACGTCTTAGATTTTCCAATTAGTACGAACATAAATTGGCATCTCGTCTTTATGCTCTGTTATCTAACTTAAATATAGGTAACACAAGAAGCTTACCAAAATTTCGTTGGCAATATAAATTAATTGAAAACGGAACTAACTCCACAAAACCTTTATTAGTACCTTGTTAATTGAATACTACCACAAAGACATGAGAACAATTTGATTAATAATTCAAATTATCGATACCGCAAAGTTTTGCGCCCGCGGTGTGAACTAACACTTCCTTACATAGCCTTGCCAACTTGCACACATGCTCCTGAAGCCATTGAATAATAATCGTGTTCGTCAAGGTATTGGCCTCCAGGGAGGTCGGAATTATGCGACAAATGTGCCAACTGGTAAAGCGTTTTACGAGCGAAATGACGCGCTGGATCGGATTTGGATCACGTCGTCGAAGCGAAGACAGTTTGACGTGTTGTCGTCGACTTGCATAAATTTGCAAGATTAAGCAGGACCCGAAGCACCGGCTCTCCATGGATGCGGTCTGTACCTATTTACATAAATGTATTCCCTTTCTGATGTTCCGACCGCGAATATTTACAGCGGCCTTGACTGTTTCGTGAAGAAATGTGAGATCCGTGTACCTGCAGAAACGGTAGACTCAATTATACTTATTTCAATTTTTACTAAGTTCTCAAGTATAATAGCAATCTCAGAATACCTGTGAGGCTTCTAAGCAAACTTGGGATATTTTTATTTGTGAAGCACGTAGGTGAATTTGCAAGTATTGTGAAAATATAAGTGGAGTACCTAGTAAGTACTTATTCAACAACACTTTAGAAGTATTCTGAACTTTTTGAATAGGTAGAACTTGAAAAAATATGAACAATAACTTTAAAAACCAGCTTTGAAGGAGAAGAAAAGCTAGATAGAGAAAGGTGGGAAGAGTTCATTAGCTTCACCTACAAGGGTTTTAGGACACTAAAGTAAGAAGAAGTTTTTGTAATGGGCTTGATTAAGTACAATACTTCTTTGTGCTTTAATTAAACCTAATGGTCTTCCATTTTAGCAGATACCTTCGGAGGAGGAAGGCTAATGTTCGCTTAATTATTAACGCTCCAGCTAAAGTATTTTTCTCTCTTTTAGTAACACATGGTGCATTAGAGCTCACAGGCTTCGTCGAAAATCACAGGTGACGGTGTTCGCAGTGTCTCTTTGTTCAAAGCAAAGTTCAGTTGCTCGTGCGAATCGAAATTTAACGTATTTTATGAAGAATCCACTTTGGAATTTAAATTTATACCTTTTGAGGGTGTTACGTTGACTGAGTATTTAACATTTCTAGGAATTGCTCCTATTATTTCAATCAGGAGTTATTTGTCCTGAGATTTTCGTTTCGTTCGAATAAATACAGAAATAAAAAAATATTAATGATCTATTCATATCATGTTTATGATTGGATACCCTTTAAGATTCGTAAGATACTTTCAGGAAACAGTAGACGTGAACAAATGTCGATATTTAATTTCAAACGGTGGATCTTTTTGTGAATATGAATCGACTCACGAAATCCCCCTTATCGGACTGTGTCTGCGAGCGACACGGCTTTTAATACGTGATCCGAATGCTTGCCAATTATGGAAGCTTAAGGAGTGACGCCCTCCTGCTGGAGGGTGGTGCGAGTGAAAAGAATCTAACGAAACCATTCAATTTTACTTTATTTTTCAGTTACTTACTTCCTTGTATTCAGTCCTAAGTGAGTACGCAAAATGTATTAAAGCTCAGATCTTCAAAATACAATGACTTATCTCGATTACTTAACATATAGGTATACCTTTCACCAATGTGTCGTCTAAGACTTATTTATTCTTAGTCGTATTATCTTTAGTCTTTTTTAGTTTGTTAGTTGTATCTCAATCCTTTTATATCCGAAGTCATATTTTCAGAATGATAAGTTTTAAATTGGAACTCGTCTACTAATCCCAGTGCTATAGGTTCTCAAACTGGATGTACTCAAGTTTGTGAGAGGGCTTAAACTTTGAAGACGGTATTAGCTCTTAAGCAATGAAAGGACAAGTTATAAATATAGAAAACGGCTGCAAAAGATACTAAGCAACGGATTAAATTGAGACTGGTTAACTTCGATAAAATACTAGAAACTATGAACAATAAAGACGCAATTATACGCAATAATGGTAACTAAATATAATGTAATGATAATTATTTATTAGCTTATTATTCCACTTAACAATTTCTTATACTTAATTATATATCGCTCTTGACTATTTCCTTGCTTCTCTGTTATGTGGCCCCCTGTAGGTAAAAGCCTCCTCCATCTCTTTCCACCTTTCCCACAATCCCCCATCAAATGTAATGATAATTATCACATCTCAAAAATCTAGAAACTGTCAAAGGTGAACATACGATAGATATAACAACTACTCAGAGAGAAGGCAATCGGAACGATGTTACCAACATATATGAAATAATCAAACCTTTAAATTGCGCCAAATGGTGATATAAAGTATGAAAGTGTGTTCAGTTCACTTGCGTAATAATCGGTGACAGATGCATTAGCGACGGGAGAAGAGCAATTTATCGGCCATATTCATATCTCGACGGGTCCCAAATATACTCGTATATTTCAGTCACACGCGTTTTTTGCATCCTTGATATATTAAACGATTTCTTCTGATGATTTGGTATTTTATTATAATGTCTGATAATGGTTTTTTAAAAACTGTATTTATTACTAGGCTGATCTTCGTTTTTAATATGTACCTATAGACGTCGTTTCTAGTGTCGAGATTAAGGCCCGTATTAATAAATCTATCTCAAAGTTAAGATCGATCTTAAGATGCAACTTTGACGTTTAATGTATGGAACATCTGTCAAAAACAGCATCTCAAGTTCGATCTCAATCTTGAGATCGATTTATTAATACGGCCCTAGGAGTGATAAAATACAAGCAAAATACAAGCAATAGTAATTTCGGAAACGGAGGTAGATAGAGTGGATTTTAAAATCCAATCTCTACATATATCAAGGACTAAGGATACGTGAATTCTAAAAAGTTAAATGAAATAAAATAAAATGTAACGTCACGACTTTTATCCCCATTCGGGGGTAGTCAGAGGCTTGAGTGGCCATACACCAACACATTTTGGAGGTATTAAGTCAAATCAAAGCCCACGTTTCACCAGATAGTCAGAACCCAACGTGACAGGTGGTGAACCTTGTCGCCGTGTATACAGGAACTAACTACTTATTACCTAATCCCGAGGGATAGGTAGGTTTCCTCACGATGTTTTCCCTCACCGTAAGCGAACTGTAAATTATGCACATAGCGACGGCTCCTACGTATAAAGCGATATGTCTATAACCGTGGTTTACAGGAGAGCGAATTAAAGGTTTAAACGGAGATTAAAAAAAAACAATTCATTTTTTTTTATTAGTTTACGCTTTTTAATAGGACTGCGTTGGAAAAAAGCGTACGGTCTGCCTGATGTTAAGCAGTTACCGTAGCCTATAGATGCTTGCAATACCAGCTTTACGCAACATTGTTGATGAATTATTTTTAGGGCACATTTGCTACATAAACTATACCACATTATACTCCATACCGTCAGGAATAAAATCATTTTTAAATTTACTTTTAAATGTTACCAAATTTAGTAGAAAACAAATTAAAATATGTTGTTCTGAACAATGTAAATTCTCTCCACTACCGACCGAATACTCGTACGCAACTTAAATTTGAGAGCTGCTTAACTTTGACACGCCATACAAAAAATGACAGTTAACAACGTCTCAAACTGCTAAGTGGGACTTAAATATTTAAGTAGCCTTTGAATATTCGGCTGTACGGCTCATATAGGTATACTACAAAATAATGCTTAAGACCTTTTTAACAATATTTATTTGATAGATTTGGACAATAGATTTTATATTCTATTCGTAAATTCGATAGAAGCGTCATCGCCTGGCCAGTACCGTAGCTGTCATCTGCAGCATGTACCCCTTAATAATATCGTATCTGAATAGAGCTTTACCAAGGATCTTTTAATAAAAAGATAGACAAGTTGAGTTTTTGGTTAAGAAGAAATTCAACTTTATTCTGCTGCCTTAAGGTCTATTATACCTTGACAATTCTTAGACAGAAATACGAGCCGAGCGAGAGGCCCTAGTTGGGACCGTGTCCCTCTCATTTCGAGTTGCCATGCCAAAATAATATTATCGTTGGGTAGTGATTGTTAGTTTTTAAATCAAGCAAATAAATTAGTTTATTATTTATCGTGACTATTGTTTTATCATATTAACAATAGTCACGATAAATACCAAATTAATTTATTTGGTTGATTTAAAAACTAACAATCACTACCCAACGATAATATTATTTCGGCATGGCAACTCGAAATGAGAGGGACACGGTACCAACTGGGGCCTCTCGCTCGGCTCGTTTTTTGTGCAGTAGTGAACAGTCCAGTATGTATTTACGTCCGTGAGCTTTACTAACCCATTTATGACATAAGAAGCATTGTCACCAGCTTGTCAATGTGTCAATTTTGCATTGAATTATGTCAGTTGGCGCGGAAACTTCGCGACATGCCGCCGTGAGGTTTGGCTTATAGGTTATACATATTCGTGATGAAGATTTATTTGGTATACCGGAATTATTCAGTGGAACAGTTTATTCTGGTAGGGAGATGTTTTGATGGCCAGTAATTTGATTAAGTAGTTAACTATCAAGCTACATTAAGTCACATTCTTTATCCCAATTTCGGATTTACACGATTTATTACTTTTTGTCATTTAATCCCAGAGCATTGGCCTGCTGAGTTAAGGAAGATATTATGTGTAACACCTTAACAATTAGTGCCTTGTCAATACTTTAAAAACTTTTAATAGTAGGTATAGCCACGTAGCCCAGTGCGGGTTGGTGGATTTCACATGTCTAAAGACATGCAGCGTGCAGCGTGGTGGATTATGGCCTGAATCCCCCTCGCATTGAGGGGAGGCCCGTGCCCAGCAGTGGGACGTTAAAAGGGCTAAATTATTATTATTATTATTATTATAGGTACCTACGTAGCCAGTCACAAAATCTGAATACAAAAGACTTTTCATAGTTAATTAAGTCATTTTAGTGTTTTATTGGATTGGTTAACTTTGATTTAATTAGACGATTTTTTTTTAAAGAATTAACTTAGTTTTTCTTTATTATATTAGGTACCTCAATTTTCATGTAATTTTTTATAAAATTCAGATTTAGTTTTTTGTTCCTTTAAACAAAATTTCAATATAATTTATCCTTGTCAAAGAACAAAAAAGTATATTTTAACAATAAATCTTGCATAAAGCTTGCATTCTGGACAGGTAACAGTTTGGGTATGCCGTTGAACGTAACGTTCGCGCGTTCGTAACTGGAGGCGTGCGGAATCTAGATCTTGAGACGAGATGTTATATCATCCGAAATATATCCATCAAATGTGTATATTATGTGTCGTTAGACATCATACATTAGTAACTTTTTAGAGTTAGTAGCGACTGTAGCCTAGGGGCGAACACGTTGGGCTAGCAATCAGAAGGTCCCAGGTTCGATCCCCGGTGGAGCATGCACCAATGGGTGAATTTTCATCTTCGACGGCTCCTACGTATATAGCGACATGTCGAAATTAGCATTTTTTTAAATTTTATTAATTGCTTCTACTTACATTTGCACTACTTACAAATTGCTTTACATAAGACGGCCGCACGCTTTTTAATAGGACTGCGTTGGAAAAAGCGTACGGCCCGCCTGATGTTAAGCAGTTACCGTAGCCTAGAGATGCTTGCAATGCCAAAGGCATTGCTCGCACATTGCCGACCTGGAGGAATGGAGCGAAGGGAAGGGGGGGGGGGTTGGGCTATAACTCTTTAATTATTTATTTACAACAAATTTAATACGACTTTGTACCTAAAATATTTGCCTTCAGCCGCAATCTGACAGCTATACGTTTAGGGACCTTAAGTAGGTTAGGGACCGTTTAGGGACCTTTTCCTAAATCCAATGTTACGCTCCAAATTATTACGAATTCCGGGACCAAAGATTGTAGTTCGGACTGAGGTTATTTCTCTAGTAGGTACTTATTTGTCAGGATTGTGTCGGTTGAGCAGAGCTCATAAGGGGAAAACCTAATGACCGTAAATACTATTCGGTCCTTGTTGAATAGTAAAGAAGTATAATAAAACTTATTAACTAAGAAATTAAATTACCTGACATATACGATACAGTTAAATAATTTTGAAGTTTTAGTTGCGGGAGGCCATAAAATGTGTAACATTCATAATATCAGCGCAGCCTGGAATGAAAACACGTATTGAAACAAATTATACCAGAGGTCTAATAGCGACACTATGCAACATTGCAGCAATTCTGCAAAAGCAGTTCATTTTCCGACCCTCTAGCAGAATCCGCAAAACTTACGCTAGAAACGGATTCTGCTAGAAACCCTGAAAAACTAATTGCATTGGCAATGTTGCATAGCGTCACCATGAGCCCCCCTGGTGTTATAACGAAGAAAGCATGTACACCATAGCCTTATAAATGACTGGTCTACACACAGCTTTAGACAAGACGCGGAGCGCACGTCTCGCATTGGTCCGACAGTCACAAGAGGGGATTTCAAATAATACTTATAAAACCTTTTAATACTGCACTTTCATAGCAGGGCAGGTGCAACGGATTTATATCCGGGAAGACTTCGATATGAATTATATTTAGCTGTAAGACAGCTGAAGTCTCCTTCTGAATTATTTACTCCGTCTATTTTCTGTTTATGATGCTAGAGAATTTCAGTGCTTTATTTGTATCGTAGTTACACTTTTTTTACGTGTAACTACTATATTTCATCGCATAGCTCATTGCAGAAGGCATATACTCAGCCATGGACCATCAAACCTTAGGATTCCGCTTTAAGAATAACCAATGATAACGCCATTGTGATCGGCATATCGGAAGTAATAATGCTGTGTGATTTTTCGATAGTAAATCTTGTACAAATAAATTAATTAGATTACCGCGCGCGCGCTTTAACTAGCTCCCGTCTTACTAACAAAAATCATTTCAAAAAATGCAGCTGCGACGGCACTTTAAATTAACGTACTTCAGAAAGTACGCTAACTTCGGCGTAGTATCAGTTAACGAATGTTATTTGAGCGCATGCTCCATCTAGTTAAATCACCGTCACGCAAATCAAATTCTATGCTTTATACACCTTTGAAAGCGTACCTATGTCTTTCTAGGTAACTTTCGTCCTAGTGCGGTGTTTAAGGGCGGTTCGTCCGTGGATCTTACCAATTCTCTCTACATCCGCGTAGAATCGGTAGAGAAAGGCTGGTCGTCGTTGGCACGTGCCACCTGGCTGGATGTTTATTGCATTGAGATTGCGGCATAACTCGGCCCGGTTATAATAAGTGTTAATGTCAGTGCAGATTTAAGTGGGTTAGGACATGGGATTTGTAGGTGAACTTTACCATGGCTTGAATAAGGTACCGTCATTTTTCAGGACATAGATGCACCATGGCATCCGAAGAGCCTCGCTGAGTTTCTTGCCGGATCTTCTCAGCGAGGTCGCGTTACGATCCGGCGGTAATTTTTACCCCGCTCACTCAAAAGACAGCAAGCACTCCAAGCCGAGGCTGTGCCCAATGTGGCGCCCTTGAGCCAGCTGTCCCCCTGCCCTTACGGCTGGAACCGCACTTTGTGCGTTCGCCCTCTGACCGGTAAAGTTGTTAAGGCCACTCTGGCCAACAACATATAGTCATTAAAAAATAAAAAAAGTACCGTCATTTCTATGCAGTAGAGCTATTTGATGACTTATTGTTCTAATTCTAGGTAACAAGCGAATAGTAATATAGATAGTAGATACCAGAATAATATGGTAGCTTCTTGGGTAAGGCAGATATCAAATTATACGTCTACCACGAAACGCCGAAAATCAGTTCGCCGACTAACGTTTCGTCGAAACACTATTAACTGATGATACCTTTTGTGGAATGAACTCTTCGACGTTGTTAATTTTATTAATGTACGCGATGTAAATAAAACAAAATTAAATTCTGAGAACGCTCTTAATATTTTTATAAAAATGAAAAAAAAAAACACAATAAAGAGGCCATGAAGGAAATTACAATAACATCAACGAAGCGATGAAATACGTACCGAATATCGAACAAATCATCCGATGAATTCCGGCAGACGGTATTGAAAAAAATAGGTAAAGACACTACTAAGAAAGAGGGAGACGTGACCGTCCAAAATAGTTTGCCCTACTAAACGGAGTCCATGGACACAGTGAGATTCAGTCGCTCACCGAAAATAATGTTAATAACATTGCCAATACCGCTCAACTTTGATAAATAATGCCTTCTTATGTATTTAATAAGTTACTTGTCGAATTGCGAGTGCGATAATATGTGTGAATTTCGCTGCAGGTAGTGGTGGGCTGAGCACAAGTGATCGCGATGTTAGAAGGTTTCATATCCGCTAAAATAATCCATCAATGTACGTAGTCTGTCTATACCCAGTTGAGTCCGACAGAAATTTGTACCCGCACCTATTAATTCTCGCTGGGAAATTCTAGCAGCAATTCGCTTGATTTTCTCTTACAAGTTGCGGAACGTTTTTTCCTCTCCCCTTCTTTGCACAACAAAGGAAGCGGGGGTTTTTGTGAGCGCCCGAGCCGCGACACAGGGCTGGTTTTAATCCAGGATGTCGTTTTTTACGTGATGCTCGTGTCAATATAATTTAAAATGTACGTGGCCTGATATTATTAGTAGGTTCGCGTGGGTTTGTGAAGCCTAATATTACAATTCTCGTAATGAGGGTGGTCTAACGACTCGTGTTTACGGTAACGGTTACCTGTGGTAATTGAGGATATTAGCGTAAAATATAGAGCGATGCGTTTAATTGCTTTATAATCGCAGTCACAACACATGCTAGTGTGGAAGGTAGAGTTTTGAAAAAACCATACTTCATCAGAATACATTTTATAAACTGAGATAGAGGTATCACTCAAGCATGCAAGCATACAACGCATTCTGGTGTAGTTTGTAATATATAAATTTTTGAAATAAGAAAATTATAAAATTGTGTATTCGTGAGGATACAGACTGTTTTGGCCGATCTCGAATAGGCGTCACTTCGACCACTGAGCTACGTGAACAGGTATAGGTTCAAGCAAAAATTTGCATCTCTAGCTACTTGAGTGACATAGGTACTACTGCCATCTATTGCCATATAAATCAAACTCTTCACTTAATTAAGCAGGGGGCTTACCACAAACTCTTATCGCGATTCAATTACAGGAACGTTTTAACGTTTCAGCGACTTTTTGTGCAATGACGTACCTTATTGTCATGATAATAAGAAACGTCATTGCACAAAAAGTCGCTGAAACGTTAAAACAAAACTGCTATAAGAGGTGGTGGTAAGCCCCAGATGTTCTAAGTTATAGGGCAATGCTAACTACGTACAGATAATAACGATACTAATATGTAACTGTAATAACGACGACTAATAACGATACTTCGTTCTCATTTGAAAGTTCAAATGATAAGTTCTATTTCTCGCCGAGTAAGTTGTGAATTTCTAACTCGTAATAGAGGAATAGGGTTACTGTGGCGGCTTGAAACGTGAGTAACGGACCGAGCTATTGTTATTAACTTCTCTGTCAGCTGTTCATGGATACAGTCTTCAGAACCAATATGACGTAATAACCCTTTAATCTAGCGAAGAGGCTAAGTTTTAAGGATTTTTGAGAGCTGTTTAGTGAAAAAGATTTTAGGTGAATACCATATGAGTTTAGTTATTGATTAGACGTGTCTGCTTGTTTATCAGTTGGAAAAAGATAAGCAAAAACGCTATAGGGGATCGGATTAAATTTCAGCAGTCAGCTGCACACCGCAAGGAACGTTTCCAGCATAAGCTGAGTTCTCTTAATTAAGGGTGTCAAAAATAAAAAGATCTGCTGGCCTACTCCGAAATACGAACCTAACGTTTCGGCTGACGGATTGTCGTGATTGTTTTTAAGGTGGTAGAGCCAAGCTGTAGCCAATTGACTGCAGCTCATAAACGGGCTGGCTCGACCGGGGTAGTACCACCCTCTCACAGAAGATCGGCGTAAAGCAGCTATTACAGCTGCGTTTCGTACGATGAGTGAGAGAGCCGAAAGCCCACCTCCCCTCCCCCTCCCTCCATCCCATTCCCCTTCAGGTCGGCAATGTGCGAGCAATGCCTTTGGTATTGCAAGCATCTATAGGCTACGGTAACTGCTTAACATCAGGCGGGCCGTACGCTTTTTTGCCACCGCAGTCCTACAAAAAAAAAATAAAAAAAAATTGACATTTCTTCTTTCGTTTTTCTCTACGATTTGACATTGTTTTGATCGTAAATCGAATCCGTACTTCGGACGATCCGTCAGCGACGTATTTCGGAGTAACCCCCCTGATGTTGGAAACGTTACCATAGACGTGCCGGTGATCGTACTTACACTCAAAAAATATTTTATGAATTTTATGAGTTGAGCTACAGGAAACTTGATTTGATACTGCCTAATGACCTCAAAAAATATACTGTTTCATTTTCCTAGTTTTGAACATTAGCTCGTCGTGTTTGTATGCAGCTCTGAAATGCACATTACTGATGAGCCCCCCGCGCCGGTCCTGACAGGCCGGTGCACACTGCCGCGGTCCAAATTGCGCGATGTGGCACCGTACATGTATCCTGCGGCTAGCGTGAGATTGCATCTATGTGATGTAGCTGAAGTGTGAACGTATGATTTGTGTTCATTGCTCTTGCACGTATAATTGTGGGTATTATACATGAAATTGATGTACCATCTTGAGCTAATGCTACTTGTGAATTACTCATACGAGTGATGTAATAACATTTTGAGGGTAAAAGTTTTCCTCTACTTTAAATAATTATTTTGACTTGTCAGACACACTACCATGTGTCCAATAATATTATGGAGCAGGTAGAGTATCTTAAGATAAGAAAAACGCAGCATATTCTAATCTACAACAATTCATTTACAACTAGTGCAACATGTTTGTTTTTGTTTGCTGAAATATTGTTTGTCTTAGTTACTTCTTATAATATCAGCTATCTACCATATATAGCTATCATTAATTTGACATTACAAACAGACACTTCAATTTTATTTATTTGTACCTATAGATTGCCTTATTTCTACACGGCACCATTCAAAGAAATTTCTTAATTAGACCACGAGTTCAAAATCGTGTCAAAACTGACGCGTAGAAACAGAATACAATCAGGAACACATGTTCATTGAATCCGAATACTACCTAATATGTAAATGTTCCGAATATATTACAGGCACTCAAAGGCATATAATCGCGTCCATGTGACCGGGACTTTACGGCGGGCGGCGAGCGAGGGCGGGCGGCCTCACATAATAGTCTGAATTTCTCTCACGTACTACGGGACCGTTTCAGACAAAGCCTGATATCTGTCTACACTATGAATTTATTCTAAAAGGCAACTAGATTACGTCAGGTTCTTGTTAGCGACTTGGCGATTTTGTGGGGTTGGTAATTAGGTGAGTCTACATGAACCGAGCGGCGCGCCCGAGCAATCAGTTTTGACGTCTGATTATGAAGACATAACGTCATATCTGATTCATCGGGCGCGGTTGCTCGGGGCTTGTAGACGCAGCCATTAGTGATCTGGCACATATCAAATGGTATATAAGAAAATGTATGATCCTCTTGAATACGTCTCTGTCTACGTACCTATATACCTAATGGACTTATGCGCCATTAACTCAAAGAATACCTATAATATACAGCGCGGACGAAGTCGTGGGCAAAAGCCTAATACATTTAAAATAGGTATATCTGTCAATAGAAAATTAAATTGGAATGACATTCACGAAATGTATAAACATATTTTTCCGAACGGTTCCCCCAATGTATTCGAATTTTGTTTTATCAAATTAAAAACACAGGTAACACAGACAATAGTTACTTAACACGAGTTAGGTACGTTGTTTACACAGGCCGGGAATATTAAATGAAATAATTATTTGCGCAGTAATTACATACGGGCGCTTAATTAATTCTGAACTCATTTTGTACGTTAACAACACAAATAAGATATTTCTTGGAAGAAGGCTATAGGCTAACCCTCTAATTAGATTCCCTTTAAATTTTAATAAAAAGTCCTAGAATAACATTAAACTTGCTTAGTCATAATATGCGGAGTGCTTACACGTCGATAACTTAACTTATAACTGCTAATATTATGTACTGATTTTTTAAATGAATACTCGATTTTATAAATATTAATACAAGACCTACATGACGTGCATAGATTTAGGCTGGGCCGCACTGGTATGGCGACCGCGATTCAATATCGATCAAACTCCTATAAACATTTGGGATTGGCCGCAGTACATAAGCATTTTTTTTTTATAGAAATTGCCGTATGATAGTTTCGCGCGCGAGACCAATCATTAATCTAAGCTTTCTTACGTGTAATAAATAGTATGTTTGCTTTTCCGGATATTAGTACACTTATCCCTACCAAAATATCTTCCTATGATCCTTGAAACGAAATTTTATAAGGACCAAAGGTGGTTTTTAAAGGTGGTAGAGCCAAGCTGTAGCCAATTGACTGCAGCTCATAAACGGGCTGGCTCGACCGGGGTAGTACCACCCTTTCACAGAAGATCGGCGTAAAGCAGCTAATACAGCTGCGTTTCGTACGATGAGTGAGAGAGCCGTAAGCCCACCCCCCCTCCCCCTCCCTCCATCCCACTCCTCTTCAGGTCGGCAATGTGCGAGCAATGCCTTTGGTATTGTAAGCATCTATAGGCTACGGTATCTGCTTAACAACAGGCGGGCCGTACGCTTTTTTGCCACCGCAGTCCAATAAAAAAAGCTCAAGTGTTATTGGTTGAAGTAACTTGAGAACTTCCACAAATTAAGGAAATATTACAAACAATATTAAGCTACATTTTCACAAAATTATTTCCATTAACGCTTTTACTCAGCAGTCGAAAATTAATTGAAATTATGTTTCCTTAGAATATAGCTTCGTAATTAAAGTAACACTGTAACAATAGATTAATTCAACAATTGACTGGAAATTTACAATGTTTGAAAACAAACAATTTCGCGAGCACCCACCGGAGCAGAGGTCTCAAACTTTCTATTTGCCTAATTAACTACATTCAGGGACCCTTTCTTGATTAGATCACGTATCGAAAGGATCAAAACGGAGCTCTGAGTAAATAGAAAGTTACTTTTTATTGTTGTTTGATGTCGATAAATTGATGACGAACCGAATGACTATTGGAAAAGGCTCCCAAATATTTTAGCTATACATTTTCGTACTTGTATTTCTAGTGAAAGTTCTTAGTAATAGTATGATAATGCTTATTACAGGTTCCAAGTATTAATTGTATTATTAATACTTAGAACTGTAAACATGTATAATATAGCTGTCTATTATAAGGTTCTAAGTATTAAAATGTGGATATGAATGGGTAGTAATAAGAACCTAAGCATGAGTAGGTTTTTGCTGCAGATTTTAGTTTAATATGTTTTTTTTAATGTGACTATATCCGCCATATACTAATATATTGCTCCTGTAAGTGAATGTAATGTGTAATGTGAAAGTTTGGATGGATGGATGGATGGATGTTTGTTACTCTTTCACTCCAGAACGGTTGAACTTATCTGGATGAAATTTGGCACAGAGATAGATTATAGTCTGGAATAGCACATAGGCTACTTTTTATCTCGATAGTATGTTCCCGTGGGACAAATGCGCAGACGAAGTCCTGGGCAAAAGCTAGTGGTGTATAAAAATGACGCCAATGAATAACCCTCGACGAGTCTCGAAAGTCTTTCAGCATATAATAATAATAATATTTACCGGTTACGTCTGTTATGCAAATATTAGAATATGATAAGAATTGTTATATTCATTGCACGTTCATTTCATTAGGACGTTAATATTATATAATACGCTAGTAAAAATATAGAGCCGTTCTCAGTAACAACATCGTTTCTTTTACGATTACGTTATGCCGCACACTTTTTACCTTCGCAAACAATAACCGGCTTTATTAATATCCACTTACATACTAAAGGCTTCCCGTGAGCTAACAAGGAGATTTTCTACTTAATGCGCACTGTCGCGATTATATCTCGTGTAGCCTACGTTTATCTGCGGCTTTGAGTGCGGACCCCAGGGCCCTATGAATAAATGAAGAAAGCAAAAGTGCGTTTTGCGTGTTCTCCTTTGAAGTCCTTTGAGGTGTTTTGCCTTAAACGACTCTATTTAAATACAGTATAAACTGAGCGCATATTTTTGTATGAATATGAAATGTTTGGTGCGTTGTGATGTGGTTAGAATGTATTAACTGAATGTGTTAGGTTGAAGGATCTGTGGGGTGACTTTGTGTTAGTTAAATTAAGTGTGCTAAGATGCGATTAGGGTATGATTGGGATAAGTATTAGCGAAAAGACTATTGTACCTACGTATAAACTATAAATGTAATGATTACATTAGAATAAGAAAAAAAACCACTTTTCTAATGACAATCAGACGTCGCCAAAAACACATTCAGAGCAATACGCCTCCTAACTGCGTGTTAGATAGATTGGTAGATATATATAGAAAGAAGAAAGAAAACATTTATTTGGTACAGCACAAAAGACACACAGCACAGTTTAAATAAAACAAAAAATATAAATAAACAGTCAGAACAACAAAAAGATAGAAACAAAAACAAAACACAAACAGAAGAAGACGACTGTGTCTCACGGCTGGACCAAATAGGTTCCCAGATCAGCCTAATTCCAGGCATAAGCATGGCGCTGATTTTCATCTGGGACCCGAGTGCCTAACGGATGTCAAGCAGAGAATAGAATAGAAACTAGAAAATAGAACTACTTAAAATTTGATACTCACGTGACTAAATTATGAGGAAGAGTTAGATACTTAACGGATAGGTATAATAGAAATAAATTAAATTATAGGAAGTTAAATTATAGGACATAGTAATAAACAATAATAATAAACTAAACCAATTAATATGCATACATAATATGTTAAAAGAAAAATAAAAAAGAAAAAATACAGGAAGGCAAGTTATTTCTCCTATGTACATAATTATACACATAAGTCGATTATTAATTTTGTTCATGTTAGTGTGATGTCCGGTATAACTAGTATGGGATATTTTGTATAAGTATGGCAGTAATATATACCTTTAAATTTTGTGGGCCTGTCTGAAACACATTGCATTCTAAATGCGATACGAATACAAACTATTGTTACGTGTCTGATGACTCATCAGGGAGCATACCACCACCTCTTATAGCAGTTTTGTTTTAATGTTTCAGCGGCCATTTGTGCAATGACGTTTCTTATTGTCATGACAATAAGGTACGTCATTGCACAAAAAGTCGCTGAAACGTTAAGACGAGGGTTCGAAATTTGGTTGATTTTCTATTCTACTTTTTCTTTAAGTAAGTATGTGGACTAGGAATCTTATATTTAGATGTATGATTTTTGACTATATTATCTTGAGTATCTTTAAATCCAAATCACGATTTGACGAAATTTTCTCGATAAAAAAAAATTATGAAATGAGCTCTAATTATTTACAATTTTCCTTGCTACCACGATGTTTTTACGATTTAGATCACGAAATTATTTCTAAAACATAGCAAATAATGATATCTAAACTACCCTTCAACCATATTTTAATTCATGAAGTAGTTTTTTTTTAATTCAAGAAAATGTGGTTTGGCGCTTACGTTGTTTATTTCCGAGCGCGCGCACAATATAGCCATCTCACATTTTAAGTACTTGAACTAACCATGTCTCTCTCTAACTTTGTATTGTCAGTGTCCGCTCGGACTTGTTCGACGTCGGACCTGTGAAGGATTTTTTAAAAAATATTACGAAAAAATATTACGGTCGTGCCACATTACAGGTACAGTACAGTATTTACAGTCCGCCGACGCCTATGATAAATAAATAAATATCCTTGGAAATTCTTTTACACATGACTACCTGATCCCAAACTAAGCAGAGCTTGTACTATGGAAACCAGATAACTGATATTACTACATATACTACTTTTTGTTTGTAAATACAAACGAAATATACACTTAATTACACCTAGACTCGGGACATGCGGACATGTTCATGCACACAACTGCATGTCCTGGGCAGGAATCGAACCTATGACCTGCACTGCAGCGTGATTTTCGTTTGCTTTTCCTTGTCTTGTGTAATTTCTTTTCATCTCTTGTCATTTTGTGTCATCTCTTGTCATTTTGTGTCATCTCTTGTCATTTCATAGTTATTCGTGTCATTTCTGTAAAAACTCCCTATTTCGCTTACTGTTATATACTTGCAGCATGGTCTTGGGCCGACAGTGGGAATACATTGCTTGTCAAAACAATGGAGTCGCTTTATTGCGTTTGTTGTAGGTATGGATGGGCAAGTAATAAATATATCATACATCAATAAATTATCGTAAAAAATAACATTACAGATATGGATAGGAAAATGTTTGTCCGTCCTATTCAATCTATTATATTATAAACGAAAGTAACTCTGTCTGTTACCTTTTCACGGCTAAACCGCTGAACCAATGTTGATGAATTTTGGTATGGAGATAGACTGGGTCTTGGCGGAGAACATAGGCTACTTTTTAGGGTTCCAAAGGGTGCTAACGGGACCCTATTACTAGGCCTACGCTGTCCGTCTGTCTGTCTGTCCGTCTGTCAGCGCGGGCTGTATCTTACGAACCGTAACAGGTAGAGAGTTGAAATTTTCACTGAATGTGTATTTCTGTTGCCGGTGCAGAACAAATACTAAAAATATAATAACATTTAAAAATAAATATCAAGTCTCAAACTTGATATTTTTGATGTGTTTATTCTACGGTGGTACGGAACCCTTTATGTGCGAGTCCGACGCCTTCAGATCTTATGAATGTTTTCTTGAAATAAATATAGTGTATTTTAAGTAATTAACTGGCCAACCCTCAGGTCCTACCTACCATGTTAGGATCTTTTTCGTTCTAGCGGGTGTAAACCGTGATTTAATTTAATGTGATAATTTTTGTATTTTTTAAATTATTCAATTCAATGTTTTTGTTTCAGACATAGTCCAATATTGATTATTAAAATTATTATAATTTCACAATAAATATAAAACAATAAATAAAAGTAAAATTAAATTAAAAAAAATATATATTTATTTTTAAACCGACTTCAAAAAGGAGGAGGTTTCTCAATTCGACCGTATATATTTTTTTTTTATGTGTGTTCGCGGATAACTTCGTTGTTTATGAACCGATTTTGATGATTCTTTTTTTGTTGGTAAGGAGATATCCCAGCGGTGGTACCATGATAAGGAAACCAGGATCTGATGATGGCATCCCAGAGAAATCGAGGGGAACCTTCGAAAATCGTAGGAGCGACTAGTGCGTTTGTAATTTTTTTCATTTATTATTTTAAAGCACTACTATTTTATGAAGGTCTGGAGTCGATCTGATGATGGAGCCGAAAGACAGTCGAGGGAACTCCTCAACGATTTACAACAATTACCTGGTGTTTGGGCTTGATTAATTTGTATTGATGAGAGCTTTACACCTAGATAGGTTGTGACTGTCATTAGGGGTCTGATGATGAAGACGAAGGACAGTCAAGTGAACTCCTCAACGTTTTACAGTAGCTACCTTGTGTCTGGGCTTGATTAATTAGTATTGATGAGAACTTTACACCTAGATGGGTTGTGACTGTCATTAAGGGTCTGATGATGGAGTCAAAAGACAGCCGAGAGAACTCCTCAACGATTTACAGCAATTACCTGGTGTTTGGGCTTGATTAATTTGTATTGGAGAGAACTTTACACCCATATGGGTTATAAGTGCCATTACAGGTCTAATGATGGAGACCATAGACAGTCGAGGGAATTTCTCAAAGATTTACAGCAGTTACCTTTTGTTGGGCTTACTTCATATGGTTCAAAATGCCAAAATGTTCATTGGTATGGCGCCACTAAAAATCGTGAAATAAAATTATTTTTATAAAAAAAAACAAACCGACTTAAAAAAAACCTGGATCACTAAAAAGCCTGAAATAATATTTCTATTACCTACCACCTCTGCCTACCCCTTCGGGAAAACCGGACGTGATGGTGTGTTATCGAGTATTTGGAGTCGGTGCCAATCTTGGTATGCCAAGTCTACCTACTATAAAAGTAAGAAGATGAAAAAGATTCTCATATCCGGCAGTCAGTCACTGACACAGAGTATGTACATTTTTACCCGACTACGGTGGGCGGAGGGTTATGATTTTGACCGATATGTATGTATGTTCATCTGCTCCCGTATAACGTCCAAACTATTTTTATATCATAATAATTTGACTAATGAGATATCGTTGGACGCGTCTGGATCGTCCGCTGGTTATAGGCTATTATACGATCGAAGTATTGTTATACGTATCTATCAGCATATTGTAGGTATCGTTTGTCTTCTTTTGACTTACTTTGTCTTCAGCAATAAAAACAACATAGAAATTAAATTATTTTTTTCAAATACACTCGACATAAAAATCCCATATAAAACGAAAAAAAAATATTAATATTTTCATCCATTTCATCTATTTTAAAAGGTGCACTGGGACATATTATTTTAATTGTACGAATTAAACAATATTGTTCCTTCAAAAAATAACTATACTATAGTCTACTCCATAGCTGTTCTGTCCTAGCTAAGCGAGAGGGATATATCCTTCGGCAGCTCACGCGACGCCAGCCACACCCCGAAACTAAAATTCATTTTTTTCTTGTATCGTCTTAATACGTTCCTGTAATTGAATCGCAATAAGAGCTTGTGGTAAGCCCCCAGGCATTCGAAATTCGAATTTTCACCAACAGAAATTCAATAGATCAGCGGAGTCAGCAACTATTCGCTCATAGTACACGTATTAGTATACTACAGGTAAGAATTTAGGTCAAATGTAAAACGAATTGCCGCCCCAGCATTCTGTCAGACCGCTGACGGGCGGTGAATGCGCCCTAATGAACCGATGTTACTTTCAAAGGGAAGTTTTTCAACTAAGCTTTAAATATACGTACAATTATTAAGGCATAGTGGCACGGAATGGTTGAATGCAGTTACCTTTAAGAATATGTATCTGGGTTAAACGATAATACGATGCTTAGTTGGACTTTAGCGTGCCTACAATGAAGCTATGTTAGTGGTGCTGATTATGGTAGTACACAACTAAACTTGACTAAACGTACGGTTTTGACATCCTTCTCATGATCATTACACTTTTATGGCCGGCGCACATAGAGCACGGCATGGCATGGCATGGAGAAAATGCTCCGCGATGCTCCGAGGTCAATCACCGAGCATTGAAATATATACCTTATTTCGATTGGATAAGTATTAAATTCGATTGATAAAAAATAAAATGCCATGCCATGCCGTGCTCTATGTGCGCCGGCCATTAGAGTTGTCAAATTTAGTCTTTTCGTAATTTGTAGCTAACATAATAAGCACAGTTGTCAGATTTTTTATGTGCATTATTAAAACATTGATGCCTTGCTTTAGCCCAAGACCTTTCTCCCACTAAGATATTTACAAGCTACAAAATTGAGACGCAACTGAGATGCAACCCATCGGACCGGTATCCGTATACGACGCTACCCAAATTCATCATTCATCATTCCAAATTTATTTATCTCCAAGATAAAAATATAGTGTAGTCAATAAGCAACATTTCAGTGGAAATGGCTGAAAGGCCAACGAGCCAAACAGTGGTCACCGCTTGAATCCTCGCTAATGACGCAAAACTTCGCTCGCGATATTAATATAGTGCGAAATTATTTATGGCCTGTTTTTATGCACTTAAAATATTTAATGCAATATTAATGAACGATAATGTTTCTGTATTTGTCCATTTAATGTCTCTTTTTGGCATATGGATAGTCTGAAAATAATTATGTGTGAGTTATAGCAGTGTGCGTTATATCAACCTTAAATACGCGAATATTTTTTTTACAAAAGAACGTTGGTGCGACGAAAGCAAGAAGTTATTTTTAATCCCTAACGTAAGTGTAATAGCTCATGTAAGTTTCGTCTTCATACAATTTAGGGGTGGCACCCTTGTGGGCACAGCCGATGAAACTACTTCCAACTTCTACATGTCTTTTTCAGCATCTTATACGTCATGATACTATTCTTCTCTTTATGGCGTTAGTTCTCGGTCTTCCACCTCCATACTCTCCTTCTACATTCTCTAAGTTCTTGGAGTTGAATTCGCTCTCACCGTCTGTGCTTACGGGGCGGTATAACTTGGGTCTCTTCAAATCCAGAGTAAACAGGATGTTACTGAGTGAAGCAAGCCACATTTTGGCCATTATTGACATTTCCCATCAGGTGCGATAGGGGTCAATCTCTGACCAGTATTTTTTTGTTGCCTAGCATTGCACACTGGGAGAAGATCTATCTGATGTTAAGTGGAAACTGCCACCGCCCAGGACATCAGCTGGCCTACTTCGAACGAAACGAAACGTTTCGGCTGACGGATCGTCGTGATTTGACATTTCTTTTTTCGTTTCTTCTTGCGTTTGACATGGTTTTGATCGTAAATCGAATCCGTACTTCGGACGATCCGTCAGCGTTCGTTTTTCAAAGTAACCACCCTGTAACGTGAGGCGAGCAAACTTGGCGCCGACCTTTAAGGGACCTGTAAACATGCCATTTAAAGAACTGTTGTAGTAAATAAAGAAACTCTACCATGTGTTATTGTCACCTATAGTCAACTAGCTTTAACTATGTAGATAACTCATTTAACCCTTTCAATAGTCAGTTACACGAGCCGAAACGAAGTTAACCGTTGAACGGCAATACACGCGTTGTAATAATCAGACTGACCACAGCCGGTCTCATGGACCCGCCCGCGGGTGAATACCGATATTCTATTGGATTATACTTCACCAAAGGGTAGGTATGCTAAGCGTGGTTTCGATAGATTTTAGTATTAGTAAAGTGCTTTTAGGCAGTTATCTATAGTTGGGAAATGATTGTAATAAAAATAGATTTTTTTTTAAAGGAGGAGGTTCTTAATTGGACCCATATATTTTTAATGTACCTATTACTTTACACGAATGAATTAATAACTTCTTATTTCCTTGGATAGTACATTCTGCGCAACATATCATATTCTCAACTTTTATTTTAATGTTAAAACAAAGCAGGGTAACTGAAAACCGACCTCATTACAAATTCTGAAAAGACAGAAAAATGCACAATATTCAGCCACCTATTTGTATACAGGACGTCTCCTGTGTGTTGCTCAATTCCTCGTGAGAATTGTACAGTAGTAATAAAACTACCGCAGTGGCACTCCGCAGTCCATATCAAAACACGACCGGGCCCCGATCGGTTGTTTTATTCAATCTCTCCCTACTAAATAACCCATTAAGTGCGTAGTTTTTGTCACACACGTTGCACGTTTGATTAAAGTAATAAATCGGCATGGTTGCCGGTTATCTGGCTACTGGGGTGGAATTAAGCGGCGACAGAAGCCGGGTTTTCCTCGTAAATTGTCCCTCGAACCCACTCCTTTATTTAACATCTCGAGTGTAAGAGAAGGCTAATTATGCTGTTGTGGGGAGGCTCGAGGGCTGACAATTACCTCCGGCAATTGTTGAAATTTTAAAAACACGACTTTTTCATGGGAATTGATGTTTGAATAAATAAGGGTACGTTTTTATATGGTTTGTTATACAAAACCCTGATGTACTATATAGTAAGTCTGATTCGGAGTTGTGTCGGATAAAACATCACGCGTAAATAATCCTAACATCGACATGAATTCGGACAAACAAACTCAACACAATAGAGATTTTTACCAACACAACACTATCCAGGCAGTCGTGCGTCACCTAAACAAAGGTGTCAAGTGTGTTATCTGGCCGTGGCCCGAGAATTAACGGCGACACAGGCCTCCTCGGTCGCAATAAATTACGTCTCAAGTTGATCCCACTCACCAGATAAATCAAATGTAAAGGACGGAATGGGAATTCGATGATGCCCCTGTTTATTTCGATTTAGCGAAGACCTCTCGGCCGATCCAGATTTGTGGATTTACAACGTGAGAAGAGTAAAGTTATTCTTTATTGCGGTGCGTGGTTCTGAGCCTCGTATAAAAAGTGTTGGAGTGCCGACGACGCCCTTGTCGGCGTATGAAGAGCGTTGACAGCGAACAAGTTTATCGCGAAACGATCTGTGAAAATATTTGTTTTTAAACAAAGATTCTTTGAAAATGTTGGAGTGTTTGTACAAATAGTGTTTTAGGATTTAAGATGTGTTTATTTGAGCATACAAATTGTCTCATTTCTACTCTTTAACTTCTGTCGTGTATTCAGTCTGGGTTTTGAAAAATTTTGTCTTGACGTAAAAATATAATAATCTTTACTTCAATCATTTTAAACATGTATATTTATCCAATAAAGAAGGACAATAATGTTGACAAAATTAATACGACGTACCTATTAAGAAAGGGTTATGAAGACATGAAACCATTCAGAGCATCCCAAAATTAACTTCCTTGGAGGTCGGTTTCCACAGCTCGTCTAAATTAATAATACCCAACTGGGTAACAAAAACGTTTTTTCCCCAATAAAGTCCCCCATGTTTTCCGCAGTTAGTAACTCTGCACACATTATTTACAATAGAGCCGACGACGACGACATCCCGGCCGCTGGGAATTAAGCAATAACAGAACTAGAGAATAAACGCCGAAAGATAAGTACACAATACACTGGGCCACATATTCCGGGGTACTAAAAGTTTTCACATAAATCAGTGGGCTAACTTTATTCAAACGACTCTCTGGCGACATTCGTTCGGATCCACGTCAAGTAAAACTTTGTGCGGAGTAGCTTCTTTGCAAAAGTGCCGCGAGTTACTCGGGTCCTCTTCGAGTTGGTTTGTTTCATGAACACGGCGTGTTGGTATCGAATACATTGGCCGGTGTTTAGCGACAACTGTTGCATTTCGTTTAAAGCGAAAGCGATGCGATTGTGATGTGATTTACTAAAGAACCCACGCTTTTAATGCTCGATATTTACCAACACTGTAAGATCTTAGAGTCGATATTTGTTTTGTATGGTTCCGTATTTCAAAACGAAAAAAAAAGCCCTTATATGACCACTCTAGCGTCTACTTCGTCAAATCAATAACCAAAAACATTTCTTTACATTCGGTTGCTCTAAATCCGTCAAAAGTAGTCCGATTTCGATGAATTTAATATCAAAGTGTACAAGTGTAGTGTAGTGTGTGTGTGTGTGTGTAGGTATTTGAAATCCTAAATGCTTGGAATCTCAAAATTTTCGCTGTTATTGGTTATTTTTTGCGCGAGCACGACTCGCCCCTGATAGGTATTTTTTAATATCAACGATCTTTTCCAACATTTTAAAACTGCTCGCGATCGTAATATTCTAGGAAACGTTAGTCAAAGTGCCTATAAGTTTTCCATCGGGTCCGCACTTAGCTGGTTCATTAAAATTCATTTAGTAGTCGGCGAGTTACGGGCGGAGCTGAGAAGCGATCGCGGCTCCATAATCCTGCGCTGAAGCCCGCTGGAGCCCACTGGAGCCCGCTGGAGCCGGTGGGAGCGGCCGCACGTGTTCAATTAAATTTTATCTGCACACACGGTTGAACTCATACTGCAAAGTACGCCCCAAAACTCGTCATAGTTCCCATATTGGATTGTAAATTTTCGACGTCGGTCTATATGACTAGTTTTAGGAAATGTTTTGTGTATGATGTAAGGTGGTTATACTTAATTATTATCATAAACTGCTGTGTGATGTTTGGTACCTAATGATATAGAAAAAAAATAAAAAAAGTACGAAAGATTTTCTATACTTATTAAGTATTTTTTTGAAAGCTTACTTCACAACAAAGTTTCTTACAACATTAAATCACCGGAAAGCGCTAGGAAAATAACTTATAAGAGAATTAATAAAACAACAACTCCTCCATTTCGGTTTGGTGCAAATATCGAATAACCAAGAATATTTCGCTTAATTGGAGCATCCACGATTTGGACGGATTAATAAGTTCGGCGAGAGTGCCAGTTTTTATTTACCAAAAGCGTAATCTGATTTTGCAAATAAGTCGGTAAGTTGAAGCCGGCGCCGGCTCCGCCGGGTCACAAACAGGACTTTAATAAAAGTTAATTTATTCAATAAAAGCTTCAGAGCCCTGTGACCGTATTGCGTATGAAATTGGAGATTCGTTTCGTTCAGATTCCGTCAATGGTCGAATAGCCGAAAATTAAAGTATATGGAAATGCTTCCACCAATTTGTACTGTGCCCAATTTAGACCTAACAAAAAATAAGCCTTTATAAAAACTTATGGCAAAAATATTTGGGTTTGGGTAGTGATGCTAACATTATATAAAATACTAGCTTTTTCCCGCCACTTCGTCCGCGCAGAATTTAAATTTAAAAAAATCTGATCTCTGATCCCGGATCCCGTATCCCGGGGGGTTGGGCTTCCGGCTCTCTCACTTATCGTACGAAACGCAGCTGTAATAGCTACTTTACGCCGATCTTCTGTGAGAGGGTGGTACTACCCAAGTGAAGTCAGCGCGTATATGAACTGCAGTCAATTGGCTACACCTTGCCTCTACCACGAATAAGTATTGTATGTGACGTGGGGTTGAAAAATTCACCGTTTTAGCATGTTTAGATAAGTATCATATTCATACCTTACGAAGTGGTATGCAGTCGAAATTGCTTGAAACACGATCATGTATGTACTGAGGCTCGGTATTCGCTACGGATACAGATTATCTTTGAAGTCGATATACAGGCATCGAACATTGTTCGGATTGCACTAACAATTCTCGAAAGGAGATATTTTGTACCGAATATAGAGCTCACATGTATTGTCTGTGCCTTTGTGAAAACTGATAAATTCTAACAATGTTACGGAGTTGTAAAGATTTTAACTTAATATTTACTTCCATTACTTATGTACTCCTTATAAGTTTACCTACTGTTAGTGTCTACCTTCTGTTAGTGCTTCTTTATACAGGGTACCTCAAAGGTCCGAAATCATAATTTAGGTAAATATACAGTAGCAGTAGCTGTCAGTGAAAATAGATTATAAGTTACTCTCATATTTGTTGCAGCTTACAAGTTACTCTCATATCTCCCTGTTGCAGACTTGTAACATATCCGATGGCCTAAAAAATTGCACCAATATTTTAAAAAAGATTATAATCATTTTGCATGACATATATTTGAGATGAGTAAGTACTAATTATTTTTTAACGGGCGCGGCTCTCACTCATCTTACGAAACGCAGCTGTAATAGATGCTTTACGCCGATCTTCCGTGAGCGGGTGGTACTACACCGGTCGAGACAGCCCGTATATGACCATACGTATGCTTGGCTCTACCAACAATAAAAAAAAACTCTCATCCAAACCCCACGCCTTATTTCAGATTTTCAAAATATCCTGTATTCATTATGAATATAACCTAAAGATGTTTTCTTGAAAACTATGCGGTTTGATATTACATGCCAAGAAACCATTCAGATCCTATTGTTATGCTCAATACACAGAACGCTCCCTTTGTGTTAGCTACATTGCAATTCGAAATATGTTTTCTAAAAGCCCGTATACATTATGCAAAGATGAGACCGAAGCTCGAACTCGGTGGGCAACGCTCCGTTTCAGTTTACTCGTAAGTCGAATTTAATGAAAAGTAGTTCTCCCCACTTTTATGTTACGCCGAGCATGGTGATAACTTTGCGTGGAATCGATAGTATTGAAAATCCTTCCAACTCAAAAAAGTAAAAGATTCGTCGTCGGGCCCGAATTCGCTTAACCATGGAACTGCCATTGCCATTGAACTACTATAGTGATCGACCCTCTGATTGGTTGGTTAATTCTGACTAATCATTCAGACGGTCGATCACTATGGCAGCTCAATGGCAATGGCAGTTCAATGGCTAAGCGACCTGGAGCCCAGGACGTTACTGCATTAAAAACAGAGCGATATTTATAGAGATGGGTGAGGTTCCAACTGGACACACGCTTGTCTAATTAGTGAAACTCGAAATAAATCACATTTTTTGTATGTTTGTCTTATCTAAATACTTTGCAAAGTAAGTTCAGTCGCATATAAAAATTTTGGAATTTATAACCAATTATTAAAAACGTAAATTCAGCTCACACAAATTAAAGAGATAACAGGAATTCATAATATTCTTGGCATTTAATAGTTTAATAACAGGTCCATGTAGCCATTTTGGAGCGAGATTAATCCTCAGAATATTATGGTGTTAGGTGCAAATGCCAAAACCGACTCACGTCAGAGCGGTCGCATTCTAAGCAGCTTCGCCGCAGCGGGGCGCATTTTCATAGGGATGGGAACGTTCCTAATTTAAATATCGACAACGTTGAATGTTATAAATAAATGTACCTATGTTCGGGACAAGAACACAAGGTCTGTTGGTTATATAACCGTCCAATGACTACAACTTAAATAGGGGCATCGAAAAATCCACTAGTGCTTTTCATTTAGAATCTGTATTCGAAAAACGTAGAGTACGTCGTCAGAAGTCCAACTTGTGTGGGGCGCGCTGCTTGGTTCATGTGGACGTGCCTATTCAGTACGCTGAAAATTAAAAAACCTCAATGTAGGGAGGTGCTTTACCTGTCTGTAAGTATGTGTTAGTAAACAAGTTTGAATTTAAACGTTACATAAATATGTAGGTGTTAAAGGTTTAAAAAACGTTTTCAAATTACGATTTACAGTTCGATATTGTTTTAGAAAATCCCTACTCAGTATCAAATAGCGAAATATAGCGCGATATAGAACGCTAGCGTGGACGTAATTTCCCTAACAATTTCGACTGCATGGCACTGCGGGTCGAGTGGGATATTATGTCTATGATACTTATCAAAACATGCTGAAACAATGCGCTCCGACGCCCTCCCGCACTCAGGACGTACTCACAGAGTACTCAGAGGCTAAGCGCCAAGTTAAATTATTCTCTATCTTACATACATTTTTCCTCGTAGACTTTGCGTGAAGAAAATATTATTTTTTAACGTCACAATGGAATCGTTCTTGTGAACACTTCACTTGGAAATTAAGCTTAATTTAGCATCCACAAATGCGATACCTACCTATTATTATAAAGTATATCTACGAACTATTTTTATAATATAAATGCGTTCCAGTGATGCCTACAAAAAATATACAATAAAATACAGTACTGATAAACGATGGAAGCGTATTTCTAAAAGCTTGTACGTGTTGTACCATACAAATAGCCTAGGCAAGCGATCCCAACGCCTAGACCGGAGATAATTAGTGAAAGTTCGTTCCCGAAATTTTCGACAATTTCCGTACGGATATCACAATGGCCAGCTCAGTATTTTTCAGACAATTTCTTCGATGTTTTCGGATTTTACATGTTATTGTTTCACTCTCATGACTCTAGACTCTATTTTTTAACCCGATTTAATATAACGTCACGACTTTTTATCCCCATTCGGGGGTAGTCAGAGGCTTGAGTGGCCATACACCACCACATTGTGGAGGTATTAAGTCAACTTAAAGCCCACGTTTCACCAGATAGTCAGAACCCAACGTGACAGGTGGTGAACCTTGTCGCCGTGTATACAGGAACTGACTATTACCTAATCCCGAGGGATAGGTAGGTTTCCTCACGATGTTTTCCCTCACCGTAAGCGAACTGTAAATTATGCACATAGATGAAAATTCATACATTGGTGCATGCCCGATTTATGGTGTATTATTTATCCAGTTAAAGAAACTGACATTGTAATTTACGAATTTCAGTAGGTACGTTGATTAATCAGTCCAAATTTCTATATACCTAATATAATAATGTAATAAATAATGTAAAATTTTCAATATACAACCATTTCATAAAAAAATTACAATTTGAAATAATACTCTCACTAAGTATTCTCTTCCAACATCTGGTACCCGAAAAATTTTCGACTGTCCGAATTTGGTTTTATTTCTTTTACTCTCTTTTGAACACTTTAAAACGTAACTTTTCAAATAAATCAGTAGGCATGCAGCGGGACGTCTCGCGGCTGCGTCGCAAACTTTGCTATCTGAGAACTGGAGGCAGAAGTTTTGGTGACTTATTTAAAATACCCATACGGTATGACTAACTTTGAAATTATGATCATATGACACAGGTGTATAACACCATTCATGTTTATGGGATATAATTTCGTCTACCAACCCTTTTAAATTATATTATTTTTCATAAATTATGGTCCAAGAGTGCAGCATTTAATTTTACTATTTGTCAAATAACAAAATATAATAATGAATAGATGTGTCCATATGGCGCGCATGCCTCACCCGAGCACTCATATTATGACATTACGTCTTTGCGTTCCGACGTCAAAAGTGAGTGCTCGCGCGAGGCATGCGCCTGATGAAGACGCCGCCAATAGATGTGTCCATATGCCGCGCATACCTCACCCGAGCACTCATATTATGACATTGTGTCTATACGTTTCAACGTCAAAACTGAGTGCTCGCGCGAGGCATGCGCCTGATGAAGACGCCGCCAATAGATGTGTCCATATGGCGCGCATGCCTCACCCGAGCACTCATATTATGACATTACGTCTATGCGTTCCGACGTCAAAAGTGAGTGCTCGCGCGAGGCATGCGCCTGATGAAGACGCCGCCAATGAGTATCATGTGAACACAAATTATATTCTATACAATATAGATGAGGCAGAAAGTGGGGAATGCAGACAAAGCGAGTGGAATATAAGCGTCTCGATTCACCTTATCTATTTTGAGCCAGTTCAGTTCGTTGCGTTGTGTATCCAATATACCTACTAAAACTCTGTTAAAATCGGGAAAACAATCTAGAACTGAAAAGCGAGATCCAATTTTCATGGCTATTTTCAACAAAAGCTCGATCGACATTTAAACCTAAACGTTTATAAATATAAATAATAGCGATGCCTTCTGAACATTTCCTGAAGTGCAATATTTGTCATAATATTTACTTATTTTTTTTATCTAAGGACTAAAATATCGTGTACAAATGTAGGCGGAAAAAGAAAATTACACAATCAACGTTATGTCAAATCACAACGTCCACATCATGATTTCAATCACAAAATCACGTATGAACGTTGGTGTTAATAAGCAGGTTGACGTAACCGTGAGGAATTACCATTGTGATATTGTAGCTAGTGTCACAATCAAAGAGCAGCCGGTAATTACCGGTGCGCACGGTAATACGACGGGGATCCATTCCGGTGTTTACCCGTCGGCGCGGATACGGTAATCTGTGTGTCGTGCGGACGTAGATACCCCGAGACTCGCGCTACACGCACGCGATTCTCGATATTTCCGGTATTATCAGAAGTAATGCGCGTTATTTTTTATAAGTTCAATTATTATAATGTATTATTTATACCTAATAATTATTTAGGTAATTTCATCTCGGTGTGTAGAAATATTTGTTACGATCTATATCACAGCAATATTAACGACATCGCAAGTAATAATTTGTATCGCCATCAATTTTCGAGATACGGATTGATAGGCCTCCCCATTTGCGTCTGACTAACTGGAAATAATTGCAACAAGCTTTAGTTCTGAAAAATAACATCATTTTGAATATCGAATGTTATTGGACTTATAACCGCTTAAGCTCATTTGTTTCATTTACACAAAAGACGATTTTAATAAGTTGTCGATTTATAAATTCCTACTAATTTTAAACACAATCGGTTTTATTATTAAAAAAAAAAAACGTGCCTTTCCCTTATAAAATTACGAGTTCAAAACGAGTTTCACTTTTTTAAACAACACCGGTTATGTTTAACAGCAGTTTTGTAGCAAGTCGTGCCTGCGTCTACATAAGTCGCATACTGCGCCCGAGCACCCAGTTTTGACGTGAGAATACAAAGACATAATGTCATAATATGGGTGCTTCGGCGAGGCATGCAAGGTATCTGGACACTACTACAAGGCCGTACTAGCAGTAGATTGTAGCTGCAGCTGTAGGCAAGCTATTCATTTCGACAGGCACGCATGATAGACGATCTCAACCTTTTGATGTCGAGTGTACACGTTCGGCCAACGCCTAGCAGTTATGCTCAACTTAATTTCCTTTGAAACTGAGACCCATTTTCGGGATCTGCGTCGAAATTGATGGCACACAATGTATTCCGCATTCCTCAAATTCCAATTCGTTCAAAGTGTTTTGGGAATTTTATCGCGTTTAAAAGATCTTTGTAATTATAACGACTTTTATCCTCATTGCCTTAAAATCATTATTTGTTGAGCCAAAAGAAAATTCGTTGCGTTCTTTTGATAATTTATTTTTTTCGTCTTACAATAATGGTTGAAGTGACAGTAAAAAAATACTTGAGCCGAAACAATGTTTACTAAATAGCATACATTTTTGGCTTCCTTTCAAATATTTCCTCAAGTTTTATTGATATAGACGTTATTTTCACACAAACTGAGTTCACTTCTGTTGTCCAATCCTAATAGATCTTTTGCTACAACTTTGCTGTGGTTGTGGCTACGCCCGTTGGGAAATTTAAACGCTGCGATGAACCCGTGCCCCGTATTTTGTTTAAAAATAAAATACACCACAATAGTGCAGCGGGCTTAGAACGCTTTAAAGCTCCCACACACTAAATGCGTGACGTGACGTGATGTGCGCACGCACCAGGGTGGTTACTTTCAAAAACGAAACGAAAGCTTCGGTTGACGGATCGTCCGAGGGTACGGATTCGATGATCGTGATTTGACGTTTCTTCTTTCATGGATCCTACTCTGAAAGTTATTTGACATTTACGATTTCAGCGTTTGACATGGTTTTGATCGTAAATCGAATCCGTAGGTACTTCAGATCCATAACATTTTCGGAGTAGGAAATCGCCCGATCCGTTAGCCGAAGCTTGCGTTTCGTTTTTCAAAGTAACCACCCTGTTGTAATGTATGAAACTGACGTGCGGACGCGTGCGGATGCGTGACGTCCGACATGCATCCGGTGTGGCATCTTGCTTACAGTTTCATACATTACAACTGCTGCGTGCGCACGTCACGTCACGTCACGCATTTGGTGTGGCCCGGCCTTTAAGCTTGACCTTACAGCTAAAGCAAAGTGTCTCACATAAACATAATATACACCAAGTTTTACAATATACTTATACACCTATGTATAAGTTTACACCTAAAGATTTACGATAGTAGTTACACCTTTGTCCAACTGCCAATAGTACTAATTATGTTGGCTACAAATTACGACTCAACTAAATTTGACACATCTGAAAGTATTTCTGTCTTGCTCATACGTTACGATAATGAGAAGAATGGCAATATGTTTAGTCAAGTTTAGTTGTGTACCAACATACCTGTTCAGCACTAATTACGAGCTAATTAGTGATGTAATCGGAGCAAACAGACACATTTAGCATTGTTTTGGAGGGGTTGGTATGTGATATAAGTGTTATAATGTGTTACATAAAATTTCTCATTCTTATTAGTTTATTATAAAATATCTAAATTTATTTGAATGACCCTAAAATAAATTCAATTCTATAAAGAAACAGACTTTGGAAGACGGATGATTCAAATTTGGATTCAAAGGACCCAGAAACACTATCTTTTTACTGCTTACAGAGCCAATAGATCTTCAGCTACA
This sequence comes from Drymonia ruficornis, assembly GCA_947859195.1. Lineage (NCBI taxonomy): Eukaryota > Metazoa > Arthropoda > Insecta > Lepidoptera > Notodontidae > Drymonia > Drymonia ruficornis. The sequence goes on from OX401909.1 coordinate 9,285,862, forward strand.
AGTCGGTGGTCGCCGCCCGCCCTACCACCCGCTGGGAAATCCCGCCCGCCCTCAGATACAGCCCGCTCGTTTACCGTGTTTAAAAATAAACTACGTCAAAATAGTACACTTTGGAGGTCAGGTATTGATCTACTTTGAGGAAGATTACCTACTTGGGCTATAGTTTTAAGTAGGTTACCTATATAGGCTACATTTTAAATATTTGTGGTAATTTGAGTAAGAATCGGCGTATATCGATATTAATTTCTATTTGCCTTTGTCAGTCCGTTTTTTATCGCATTATTCATTTAATTTCTAGTCTGTACTGTCCCACTGTAGGGAAAATGCCTCCCCTCCCTTTATCCACTTGCTCCGGTCTATGGCTATCCGGGTCCAATCCGTCAAATAGGAAACAATTGGCTTTAAATGTAACTTCTCATGCTCTCAGCTTATAGGTTCCTTGGGTATAAGAGTATCTTAAACTTCGGAAAATAATAAGGACATCAGTATGCCCCTTTTATTTTCCGAAATGAATTACTTATCATAGAAAGTAGTCACAAAATAGTACATACTATAATTTACTCTAGAACCACCAAAAACAGTGTTTTATAACTAGAACAACCTTAACCTCTATGAAAGTTAACCCCATAACTTTATTCAAACCAGAACCCCTCTCACTTATCATTTAATTAATACATTTTCATATAACAAATTGTTTTCACTTCCTTCGCGCTAAAGCACATACATAAATCGCAGCCTTAATCATTCGGCTATGTTAAAAGCCCCTGTATTTAGTGCGGCCTTAATTCCCTGTACGAAGGGAAATTTATGACGATTTGACCGTACATCAATTTTAGAGATATTAATAGTAGAAAAACCGGCCAAGTGCGTGTCGGACTCGCACATAAAGGGTTTCGTACCACCTCAGAATAAAAACGTCAAAAATATCAAGTTTCTTGTATGAGGACCCCCTTTATTTGTTAATCTTATTTTATTTTTAGTATTTGTTGTTGTAGCGGCAACAGAAATACATTCAGTAAAAATTTCAAGTCTCTACCTATTACGGTTCGTGAGATACAGCCCGCTGACAGACGGACGGACAAACGGACGGACAGTGTACGCTTAGTAATAGGGTCCCGTTGGCACCCTTTGGGTACGGAACCCTAAAAAGGATATTAGGTATATATTTGCTAATTATCCTATGTAATGTTAGATGTTTACATAAACCTGAATGTATTTGAATAAGGCAGGTTTTTGGCTCATAGCTTGTATTTGGATAGTTCTTTCTGTTAAATGGAAATCAGGGCTGCCAATGTCTGCTTATTTTTAAGCAACTTAAAACCATTTGTCATTAATTATGTACGTAAATTCTTGGTGGTCGACATGTTGTCAGGCGGACACTAACGGATGGCCAATAACATGTTAATCGCCTAAAATTTACGATTTACCATGGATAAAATATATTAAAAAGACCAATGGTTTTCAATTGGTTGGGAAATTGCAAACTACCCAGTTCTGCCGTTTAATTATTCATATTTTTCTTTGTTGGTTCCTGACAGAAAATAACGGTAAAGAAGAGAAATCATCAAGAAATACACACGTTGTTAGGCCGGGGCCGCACTAGTAAGGCGATCACGATATGACAGCGACGCGACGGTGATGAAACTTTACAGTTTATTAGCACTAACTAAATAATGTAAATCCATTATTGGCTGTAGTTTAGTTATTTAAGGAAAGATAGTTACTGCGGGCTGTAAATTTTGTTTAATAAATAAATAAACTCCTATAAACATATGCCGGTGGCCGCATCCCATAAGTGAAAATTTGTATAGAAATCGCCGTCGCGTCGCAGACGCCTGACCGGTGCGGCCACGGCTTATTTAATTAATTACGAGGTAAAAGGTCGGGTATAGTTAAATATTGTATCCTCTCTCTGCAGAGCTATTATTGGCTATTTCTCGCTCCGCGACAAAATCTCCGATTATACCACTTATTATTGGCAAATTAATTAAGGATATGGTGTGAATAAAACATAATATATCACTTCCGGTTAATTAAAGGCATCTGTTGGGTTGTTTATCTGCTTTGTTTGTGTTACTGGGTAGGAGTTTGGGAGATTTATTAAATTTTGTGGAAAACAACGTTTTGTGCTAATATTTGGCGTCCAGAAACAAGTGAATTCATTTGTTTTACAACTCATCGTTGTATTAATTGGAATTAAAATTCTAGAAATTTGTAAATAGTTATTTTTTATTGCCTTACAGGCACATGGACAGACGGTTCACCAGCTGTTTCAGAATTTTCAGATACCCTTTATCTACTAAATAAATATGGCGTTTTGACAGATACAGTATGGAAAAACTGACAATACGCCATATTTGTTTATATCTTTGACCCACATCAAAGATATCTGCTGATTCTGAAAATACCCTTATTAAAACAGGTATCGTCTGAATATAAAGCAACCTACATTGGCTGTTATTTTTTATTGATGTACTATCTATCTCAGGAACTATACTCTAGGTACCTGACTTCAGGAATCTCAAACAAATTACCTCACAACAATAAATGTGACCACACAGTCTATTTGTTCTGTGTAGGTAGGTATTCTGTTGCAACTCGTTATCGATAAAATCATTAACTAATTGAGTTAATAGCGCGTTATCTGGTATTACGATGCTAAATATAACGTTACTAGAAACGTGAGCACGTTTCCGTAGATTACTGGCGTTTGCATTACTTATTGCGTATTCAAACGATATCTGCCCCCCTAGACAGGTGGCATGAACGCTAATCGAATAGAATAGAATAGACTACACAATGTATGAAAATGACATTACAAGTCGCTATGTAGATCACGTGACTTATGTAGTGATGGGATGTTCTCGAGAACATTCTCACCCTCGGAAACATACTCGTGAGAATTTTCGAGAATTTATCTTCTGAAGTATGTTAAACTTGGCATAAACCTCATTAAACGTGCAAGTATGGTGGTTTTAATTGTTTTTAAGATTGAAAGTTAGGATAACGTCACCCAAAATAAAAAATTCTCACGAGTAAGTTTCCGAGGGTTAGAATGTTCTCGAGAACATCCCATCACTAGACTTATGTGATTTCCATACATGAAGCGTAGCGATTTGAAGGAACGCTTGTAGACGTCAGCCAGCCGTTGTCTAGGGGGGCTGTTGCTCTATCAAGGGTTTTACGCGTATTTGGTAATCGATAGTCCTTAGCGTCTAGGTGTATGTGTATGTATAATAATATCAACCCAATCTATTTGGAGAATACATCTAAATCTAATACAAATATTAACACTAGAGTAGAAAAACAAATACATAACTGTAAAACGTAAAAAACTAAAACTTACTCATCCTGACAGGTTTATACCTACTGCTTTCACTATGACTAAGTATAAATGTTTTGTAAACAAATAACATACGGGAATTACTAAACATACCTCCAGCAGTTTGTGTTAGCATAAAATAAACCCAACAAGATTAATCTGACTGTATTTTGTGAGAACATTTTGGATATTATAACAAACATTTTACATAATCCCCGAACTGAATGGCAGAGCACTGATATCAAGTTGGAGTTTCGTACTTAATAGCAATATAAGGCAGTTTATGATATTCAGCTGAAACTTTATGATTGTAATTTATATTTTTGGCCTCACTGCGCCTCTATTCTTCTAGGGTCCTAAGTTGCTTAGCCATTGCCATTGAACTGCTATACTGATCGACCCTTTGATTGGCGGCCGACCGGCTAATCGGCCTCTGATTGGTCGGTCTGAATCAATCGACCAATCACTATAGCAAATGCCACAGTGGCGCCACAATGGCTTAGTGACTTAGGGCCCAGAGGGTAGACGGTGCACGGTTAGACATCCATATTTCGCAGACCACTTTAAAGACATGCTTACGTGAGTCTGTTTCCCGTTGCCGAACAATAAGAACTTCATAACAGGCAATCTAAATGCAACCCAGGAATGAAACCGAAGATTTTATGACCAGCTATGCCTACGATGACTAGACCAATCAGAGAGATGGCGAGTTTTATTAAATCTCTATGGTAGAGTGCTATAACCAATATAGGTAAATAACAATAGGTAGGTAATTATTGGGGGTAGAGCCAAGCTGCAGCCAATTGACTGCAGCTCATATATGGGTTGGCTCAACCGGGGTAGTACAACCCTCTCACAGAAGATCGGCGTAAAGTAACTATTATAACTGCGTTTCGTACGATGAGAAAGCTGGAAGCACAACCTCTCCCCTCCTTCTGTCCCACTCCCTTTCAGATCAGCAATGTGTGAGCGATGCCTTTGGTATTGCAAGCATCTATAGGCTACGGTCCCTTAGTCCGTAATGAAAATCTCTTATTGATCTGTGTACCCGCTTATTAGCCGCGTATTAATTAAGAATGTGGCGCAAATAAAACATAAATCAGCCTGGCGCTAATTAAATTTGTACATGTGTTGAATTATTATTAGACTCCTTACCTATTCATTGTGGTAAATACCATTGTAAATACAAAATGTTCTTAATAACGTTTATTTGTCTCTCTCAACGTTTTGTACCTATTTTAGGTAGGTAAGTGCTTAAATACTAAGGGCCTATTTCAAAATCGTTAGCGTTAAGTTAATTTTACAAATAAATAGCTTGTTTTGAGGACATTTTTTACTGACTACTTGTATTATATCTACGCTACTTTTAAGCATGGCTACTTTGTAGGCTACTAGTACCAGGTATTATTATTATACTTAGTGATTTATAGGTATTTTAACAGAATAAAAATATTTGAGGCGCTCGTAGCCTGCTGCAATCACTGATCGGTAAACGATCGGAGGTTAAGCAATGCTCGGCAAGGTCAGTCAGAGATGGGTGACCTTTTAGTGGCAGTAGAATTGAGCGTCTCCGTGCTTTGGAGGGCACGTAAAAAGTTGGTCCCGGTTGTTGTCATCTAGGCAGCAGTCGTTAAGCCTTGTCAGAGGCCTACGGGCGGCTTGAACAACTCTGACACCAGGTTGGCCACTAACCATACGATAAGAAAAAGAGAGCAGAATAAAAGCGATATCACGTTTCTCTACTATAATAGATACTCGTAACGTACTTCGAAAGGCGACCCAACCGAACAAATATTGTATAAGGGTTATATAAGTTATATACTTTAACGATGTTGCAAGTCGTATAAGGAGCTCTAGTGCAAACGTATAACGATATAAAATGGGCTCAGAGACGCTGTAGAGTGGTAATTTCACTTTGCATCACACTATTTCTATCGCTGACAACGGATTTTAAACGCGACAATAAAAATAATGTACGTATTATGTGCGCTATTGTAAAATAAATAACTCGAATATTGAGTCTAAGCTATCGTAAACCCTATGTGCGATTTATTTATGATTCGGTAAATATGGGCCGCCACAGAAATGCAACTTTTTGCATCGGCGATCGGCGATTTAGTCGCTTTTAGCATCGGAGCAGCCGCTGCGTCCGAACGCAGAGAGTCGCCAAATCGCGATGCAGCATCGATACAGTCGCAAAATCGCCGATCACCGATGCAAAAAGTAGCATGTCTGCGGTGTCCTTAAGCCTACACTAATAGCTGATTAGTGCATGTATTCAACCGAAATAATAATAATATGATGCTGAATAAAAAATCAATAATAAATAATGATTGGCAGACTATTACACCAACTGTATAATCCCAAACTAAGCAACCTACAGTTGTACCTACCGTACAAGGGGACAATCCCAGTGGCACTCGGACTAGGCCAAATTACGAAAAGGCCATTTTAGAAATTTGCATCGTCAGAAATCATACCGGCAACCGCGGTGCAGTAAGCCGAACGGCCTATGCTCGAACCACTACGACAAATGACCTCCAACATAAAAAAAAACTTGTATGGAGCTTGGGGAGTTACTTATCGGTTGTGTTCCTATTGAGATCTCACGGCATTAAGGCTGAAACCCACCGCGGCGCACGGAGAGGCCACGCACACGGGCCAAGCTTCGCTTTGCAAGAAAATGTATGTAAGACTTCATTTCGTGCGTAGCCTCTCCGTGCGCCGCGGTGGACACGGTTACATACATTTTCTTGCTAAGCGAAGCTTGACCCACGTGCGTAGCCTCTCCGTGCGCCGCGGTGGACACGATTACATACATTTTCTTGCTAAGCGAAGCTTGACCCACGTGCGTGGCCTCTCCGTGAGCCGCGGTCGGTTTCCGGCTTTTACTCAAAAGGAACGCAACTTCCCAATCTCCATTAAAAAACAAAACACAAACACTTAAGTACGCGGTGCAGAAAAGTCTCGCGATCAGCGGGGCGATTGCGTAACTTTTTCGTCAATGTTTCAATTGGTTTCGTTCATCCCGTATTGCATTTCCAGTCGAAATTAATTGAAATCCGGATGAGTCTGGAGTTCACTCTTCCCGATTTCAATAAATTTAAATTGATAAAGCAACACAGGATGAATGAAACCAATTGAAACTTTGACAAAAAAGTTACGCAATCGCCCCGCAGGTCAAGTCGCGAGCTACTAATTGCTAACCAGTTTCTTGAGTAGCGCCATGGACAAATGGTCTGATGCTTTGAATGCGGGACCATAAAAAAATTGTTGAGCTAAGCTAAGCCACATACCACATTACACGTGCCTATAAAATGTTTCAAGAAACCCATCGCTAGACCGTTTGACCCACTATACCCACTCGTGCCGTGATAAATGATCCAGATTCTGACATAAAACGGTACGAAAGTGATAAATGTTCACAATAATTATTCTACCAACTAATACATAACAGTGGCCGACCCTCATAACGCCCTTGAATGTACCCTTCACCCCTTACATTGAACTTTATGCTTCATTGTTGCTGTACTTGTAATAATTCATGTGAATCATTGCTGTTTTCCATTACGGTAATTAAAACACGGTCTCTGCTCTCCACTTTCAAGTATTTCAAAATTTAATTGGATACCCAGCAATCAAAGTTATGACATGTACATGTACAAACATTTATTTAACATCACAAAGTAGCTAAGAGAAACACAACATTAATCTCGATCAAATTGCCTACTAGTTTTGTTAATTTACATTGCATAGTTCCCTTTCAAACATCGCAGCACTGGCGCAAGCCGTGTCAATATTTATCAAAGATTAACCAATATTTCGGAGCTCGACGTCGAATCTAATTCGTCTGAAGACGCCACTGACGTCTGGTAATGGTGTTCGCGCTCGTTAGCGCTCCCCCGCCACGAACTCTATAAGTAATCCGATTTCATTGGTAGTTCCGACAAATTTGCGGTCCGTCGAGGCTGCCGCATGCCCGGCAATGGGCTACCATACTCCTAACCGACGATGGATTATCAGCTATCTCGCTCGCACATATCACGACCGAGGGAGACGTAACTCGGTGATTAAAGAGGTCGTTTTCTGTTACGATATGTGTAAGTTTTGGAAACAGTCCAGCGCAAACATGCTTTTGTTAATCTGCTTACGTCTGCTACCGCTGGATCGAAAAGGTTTGGTACACCTAAAACAGATTTGGGAGTAAGTGTGATTCGCGTAAATTAAATGAAGAGTGGAGGCAGGTGTTTTATTCATGAGGGGTTCGTTCGTGTGCCGTGTTTCAGAAATCACTAATCTGATTCCGAATCACTGTTTTGAATTATTTGACGTTTAAATTGACGCGCAGGTTGCGTACCACGGATCGTGGGGCTTGATCAAATCATCTAAGCTCTGATTTTACAATAACGATTTAACTAGCAATAAGGTTGTAGTAACTCATCCATTCGTATAAATATAGCGGTAATAATTTCAGTCTGCGTATATTCGTTTTCGTTGTAATCCATCAAGTTATCGGAAGAGTGCGTGTGGGACAAAAACCGATAGTTTCTCATTTATTACTTTACTTCTAGTACGCACTAAATTATTTCTGGGTAATACATCAATACTCTATTTCTTCTGAAACCTTGGCGCCATCCATAAATTACGTCACACGTAAAGGGGGGGAGGGGGTCGACGAAATGTGACATTGTGTGACAAGGGGGGGGACGGGTCCTAAGTTAAGTGACGTCACATTTAATAATCTAATATATCCAAGTATTAAAAGCGAAATTTGAACTGTAACCGAAAAATGTTGAAATTTCTGAAAATTTTAAAAAATGTGACCTCACACAGGGAGGGGGGAGTCTCGCAAATGTGACCAGCTGTGACAAGGGGGGGTGGGGTCTAAAAATCTTGAAATTCGTGTGACGTAATTAATGGATGGACCCCTTGGTAAGTATTAAACTTTGAGTGACCCTTTTAGGTGACCAAGGCTAAGTTAAATTAGGCCAAACGTGACGTAACATCCGAAAATAGCAGACCGCAGTCTCCAAGTATAATTGTTTGTCTAAACTTAAATTGGGTCTAAGTTTGGATCTCCTCAAAACAACTTAGTATTCAGAAGATAATATAACTAAGCACTCAATCAGGCAGGTGGAAATTGAAGGATTATCTAAATGGCGCGTGAAACTTGTGGATTAGCCAGCTCGCACGAGTGAATTAGAACAGATTTGGTTGTACCCGGCTGCGGAAGGATTGCGAAGTTAACAATGTATAGGTACATACGCGAATGAGCTTATTTTAATCATTTTCATACTCGCATGCGTGAACTGACAAAATTAGTTACAATTGTGCACTGTATTGTAAGTTTTCAAAAATCCATTGAATCGTTTAGACATACTAAATATTACTAAATTAAAACCAGTCACCAACGTAAAATGAATGCATAATAAATTAAGATTATTCATATACCTACCTTATACTGAAATTCTATTCAAATAAACTACAGATTCTGATTTGCCACTCCTAAATTATGGATCTTCGGTGACCATCCTTATAAATTCGTGATCGGCACCTATCAATTCAGCATTGTGAGACAGTCCGTGACGTGACCAGATATTTTAAAAAATAGGATAGTTCCACCTAAATTATAGCACAGTATCCACAATGTTGAAGTAGGGATATAGGTACGCGTTTAAAAAATGATTTAAATGTTGAAATTGTACGTTATTACGTTCGTAGCGTTCCATTTCGTAGTAACGTAGCAGATTCGTAGCTCGGTTGCTACGAATTGGTGCTACGGAGCTGGGTTACTACGATTGATACTACTTGGTGTTTCTGGAAGCCTGGTAATTGAATGACTAGATATAGACTAACCCCCAAATTTGTAAAAAGATAAGATGGACTTACACTGGCACTACAAATCATTTTTGCTCCTAGAAATACTTTGTAAAACCATTGACGGGCCCGTTAGCGTGGTTGGCGCGGAGGCGCCTTTCACGCTGCAGGTCGTGGGTTCGATTCCTACCCGGGACATGCATTTGTGTGCATGAACATGTCTGTATGTCCGGAGTCTGGGTGTATAGGTATATTAAGTATGTATTTACAAATAAAAAAGTAGTATATGTAGTAATATCATTTATCTGTTTTCCATAGTACAAGCTCTGCTTAGTTTGGAATCAGGTAACCGTGTGTACAAAAATGTCCCAGGATATTATTATTATTGTAAACTAAAAAAAATAACGTTTGAGGACATTAGTGGCATAATCTAGATTTTATATTTTCTGCCACTAATCTTTAAAATATTCTTTGAGAAGGGACTGTCCTATTATATGGCGAACACAGTAATGCTCTAATCGGGGTCTCGCGTGACCGAACGCTGACGCTTCAATTAACAAAATGGATAATCCCGAGCGCGACAAGGCGACAAACTTATATTCCGTGATTAATTAACGCATAACATCGCTAATGGCTGGGGAACGTCCGAATTGGACGATAACTGATTTGGGAATTAATCACTGTTTTATTCCTTTTTCGGATTTAGTGATGTTGTATTAATTCTGTGGATATAAAAGTGGTGGTGTATAATTTATATACTCGTTAAAAATTACATTGCAAAATGATCGTAGATTATTACAAGATTAGGGTACGATGGGGCAATCCTGATTGAACAAAATTCCAAATTAATCATAAATAAAAAATAAATAAAACATTCTTATAGGTTAGGTACTTGAATTTCCCGATAGATTTATAAATTTAAAGTCCGTTATTGGGTAAAAATTATTAACGGTTTATTGTGTTTAAATTGCGGCATAATAATTTAAATTTTATGAAGTGATTTCAATTGCATATTTTTAAAAGGGAAAAATTAAAATCAATTGGGGATGGCATCAATATTCCATTATCCGTCCGTAACGATGGCATGCCGACAAAGAGATTTTATTGAATAAATTACCTTTCATTAAAATATGTTTAAAGAAAATATTGGGTGCAAAATGTGAACGAGAAATCGCAAGGAAATGCAATGTTCTGTATAAATGTAGGTTGAATTTTTTGTTAAGATTTTAAAATTATAGATTTTTTATTTCTGATTATTAATAATGAATGCAAGAAAATGCACTACAGAATAAAACAGTAATGGGTATAACTGTAGTACAATATAAAGTTACTTGAAAATACCAGTAAGTAGGCACCTCCTGTGCTTATAAATAAATGTGTATGAACTTTAATTTTTACAGATTTAAATAATACGTTTTCGTTTTAGGTACTCGTTATGTAAACTAAACGAGACACAAACTCAATACGAGTACTCAGAATTTATGGGCACGAGGAAAATCTTACATAGTAATATTGTGACCATGATCCCCTGTCTTACTGAACTCCAGTAAATCACGCGTTATTTTGCAATATCGTCGCCGTATGCAGCGCGTGATCGCAATGCAAACAGGCTCGCCACGAGACATGTTTCGTCACTTTAGCTGAAAAGGCGGAACAAGCGCCCGAGGCGAGCGCCAACAAATCTGTCGGATAACCTTCACCACTCCTGTGTGTGAGTATGAAAATCGGTTACACTGGATGGGGTTAGGCGATGTTAGGGCCACCGCAGACATGCTCGTCTCGCTCGTTCACGCTCGAAGAAACGCGACGCAGCATCGATACAGTCGCAAAATCGCCGGTCGCCGATGCTAAAAGTGGCATGTCTACGGTGGCCCTTAGATTTCATTAGAATTATGGTGAGGATACCTGTGTTTGGATTTGAATAGCAAATATTTATTTAGTATAAACAATTGATCCTAAACTAAGCATAGCCTGTATTTTAGGGTAAAAATATAATATTCCAACTTATATAGATAATTAAAGAGTTGTAACACAATGCTGCATTTCTATTGAAATCCATATACCCAAAGTACCTATAAAAGCAATTTACATTAAGAAAAAATAAAAACATATAAAAGTTATGATCGGCTTGCACAGGCATTACAAATCACTTTTGTTACTAGAAATCCTTTTTGGCTAAAATCTCTATAAATTTTGCGGTATTTTTTTATTGGTAGTATCGGATCAAAAATTTACCATTTTTCAATATCTACTTAAAAAGGACTGAATCATTCTAAGTTTACCTTTGCGTTACCTACCTTTACTTTTTGAAGAAAAAACATACCCGATTAGGTAGTTGAAATTCACCAACGCTTTCGCAGATTTCCATTTTTTTTTTATAGGACTGCGGTGGCAAAAAAGCGTACGGCTCGCCTGATGTTAAGCAGTTACCGTAGCCTATAGATGCTTACAATACCAAAGGCATTGCTCGCACATTGCCGACCTGAAGGGGAGTGGGATGGAGGGAGAGGGAGGGGGGGGTGAGCTTACGGCTCTCTCACTCATCGAACGAAACGCAGCTGTAATAGCTGCTTTACGCTGATCTTCTGTGAGAGGGTGTTACTACCCCGGTCGAGCCAGCCCGTTTATGAGCTGCAGTCAATCGGCTACAGCTTGGCTCTACCACCTTAAAAAAATATGAATATATGAATTTAATTCAACTCTTTACCATGCAAACGTATAAGAAAACCAAATTTGCAGTTGTTATACGAAGCTAGAAATCTATTATGAGTTCGCAAACTTATTACGTACCGCACAATGCGGGCTAGAGTGTTTTATATAAGCAAATAGGATAATAAGAATTTGTATAGCTCGTCAAACTTACAATTCGCCAACTAACTCAGTTTACGTTCCATTATTGTTAGATTTTACAATGCTTGTAACTTTTTCTTTATTTATACTTGAATACACGTCTATAAAGTTTGTAAGATAAAAAATAAAACTTTCGTCCATCGGCTGGTTTTTTATCACGGTTTTACTAAAAATAAAAAAATAAAAGTTTGGGCTCCTTTATGTTTACTTTATGTTGTTTAAACATTTTTGGCGCTGTTTTTTAAGCGATCTGACATTAAGAGCCTGGCCGCATTGCGAATAAAAAACGCGCGGTATTTTTTCCACAATTCTGTAACCCATGGAATCATATGAATGTAACCGCACTTGCGGTTTTAAAACCGCGCAATTTGACAAGGTGCGGTGCGGTAAATAAACCGCGCGAATAAAAACCAATGGTGGTTTTTATTCGCATGAAAAAAAAGTACCAACGTAGCAACGTACCTCAGAATAATATTAAATCGTAGGCGAGCGGGGGTGCCCGGCTATGCAGGGTCTACGGCTTATTAGTCTGTGATTCAAAGATTGCGCTCATTTCAATAGTTTAATGGCTAGGATGGGGATCAAATCTGGAACCACTTGGTCACAAGAGTGGCTCAATTAACCACTGAGCTATTAACTTGTCTTCGGCTTGTAACGGAGGGAAGTGGATAATCTTCTTCCAATTCCCCCTATCCTTTCTTTTGATTAAATTCGTAACAGTTCTAAGGCAACTTAGCTTTTCCCCGGAACTCATCGAGGGTCACAACTCGATGTCATTGTTGAAAACGACTGTCGGTCCTGACTTACAAGAGTAACAGTGGTAGGAGTTTGTGGGAGGCCAACAAAATCAAGCTCATTTCGAGCAACTATACCTGCGGCACGTTATGATGGCCGGTTTGACATGTGGGTGGGGGAAAGGATGAACCTTATTATAACGGAATAAAATTCACCTTCGCATTCATTTTATGACATTCTTATTTTTTAATACGGCCAGTCTTATTCCGTTATAATAAGGTTAATTTTCTTCCCCCCCCCACATGACAAACCGGCCATCATAAAATGCCGCTACTGTAATTAGTTAGTTTAATATTAATATAAAATATTTAGATATGATGGTTTTCCTTTAATTTTGCTAGTCCCATTAAAAATTACACCTCTTAACATTCCGAGGTACCCATGAATTAGTATGATTCAGTCGTACGGCACGAATTTGTAGTGTTATTAGCAGTAGTGTTTGGTATTCAAAGTCAAAGACGGCGCAGGCGATCGGTCGGGGATTCTGCTACAGATTAATTTACATTCACCGCCAAAATGGATCGTGAGGCTATTCCGCTTGCAGCCAGCCCATTTCCCGCGTGTACCGAACGCGTACAGTTAACGTGGAATACGGGAAACGTTTGTAGATAACTATAACGTAGCTACAGCTTTAGCCGGGGTTTGGTAGTCCGTAACTTCTTGTATAATATGACTAAGGTGGTCTTCTTATCGTATGGTTAGTGACCAACCTGTTGTCAGAGTTGTTCAAGCCGCCGAAAGGCCTGTGACAAGGCTTCTAAGGACTGATGCCTAGATGACCATAACTTGGACCGACTTTTTACGTGCCCTCCGTGCTCAGTTCAAATGTCACTAAATGGTCACCCATCTCTGGCTGACCCTGTCAAGCGTTGCTTTACTTACGATTGTTGATCGATCAGTGATTGCAGCTGGCTATGAGCGCCTCGTAAGACTAAGTGGTAATCAAGCTTACCGCCTGATGTCAAGCAGTTACCGTAGCTTATAGATGCTTGGAACACGAATGGCATTGCTCGCACGGCGCCGACGACGTGATGAGAAATGGGATAGATTCTATCCCTTTCACTTCTTCTATCCGATAGAAGAAGTGAAAGGGAGAGAAGAGGGAAGTTGGGCTTTTAAAGAAGTCACACTGAAGGTGGTTTACACAACTTTTTAGCTTTATAATGTTTGGCGTGAATATATTTTTACTATAGATTAAATACTAATTAATATGTTCTACATTGTAATTCTTTAAAATTATTGTAGTTGTGGGTTTATTGTAATCGCAAATACTAAATAATTTCATGTTTTTTTTTATTGCATGCAACATAGTGTTATTTCGTTACTAAACTAAAAAAGAATAATTATTTTTATTGCATTGGATGTCACAAAATAAAAATAACGGTGCGATCCCAATACAAACAGCTCTGTTGTAAATTGGGATTCAATTTTTAATTAAATTAAAAATGAACATGTTTTCCAAATCTCTGTTAAAATTATATAGCCTTGCTGCATCAGCCGAGTAATATTTTATGTCGCGCTTTTATGTTATACGTATGCAAAATTGCTCTGGATAGGTATTTCGTATAGAAAAGGAGATTTTAGTTCTGTATTTATTTTAATATAAAAAATCATAACATACGCTACATTTTAAGCGATTATACATCTTCGCCCATTTGTAAAATCCGGAACAACCGCGTTTTTATTTCCGCAATCCAGGCAGAAAGGACTGAAATATTTCAACTGAAAAATGTCCAGAGCATGAGATTCGTGGGAAGACATCTTCAGGAATAACCGACTGCGCTGCTTTAAAAGTGCACTTACCGTGATTGTATCATATTTGCTATTTCTTATTTGTGCGGTCATAACTCTGAATGTCCAGGAAAATGCACTTGCCAGAAGAATTTGAAATGATATGAGTCTAGTATGAGAGTACTGCTTTTGTGGAAATAACAAGTACCTACGTACTAAGATAGCATGTTATTATGTTATCTAATCCGTTTTAGCTCAAAAATAAGATGACATTTTATTTCTGGTATGACTTTAAAATGAGGGTTCTTCGTAGGGACTACGGTACCCTAAAAAACTTAGAAACGATAGTAGACTAAAGTAGCGGCACGATATGAAGGCCGGTTTGACATGTGCGAGGGGAAAAGGATGAACCTTATTATAACGGAATAAGATTCATTTTCGCATTCATTTTTTGACATTCTTTTTTTTTTAAACGGCCAGTCTTATTTCGTTATAATAAGGTTCATTTTCTTCCCCCCCACATGTCAAACCGGCCTTCGTAACGTGCTGCTAATATAGTCGGTATTATATGAAAACTTCCGTGAGGGAAAATGACAGAAAATGTATTTTCGAAATTCGCCCGTCAGGGCATCACTAGGATCGCCCTCATTGTCTATTGTATCATACCCATAACATAATTTATGACTAGTACAATCAACGAAATTCTGTTTCTATGAAAAGATAAGAATAAGCCACACTCTCCTTTCTCTTTTCATTGTGATCGTCACAAAGTGTACAAACATAAGCTTTAGCTTACACTGTGGCAAAGCTACTTACGAGTAATTACGACCATGCAGCGCTATTGCCAAATGTAGCGCTGTATCGACCGCTTTGATTTTACGTCGCTCGGGTTGAATGAATTTCAGTTAAGCTTGATGAGTGCATGATGCGGCGAGGGAATGGATGACGGTTTGCGAGTAAGCGATTGAAAGCGCTAATTTGTAACGTGACTGGCGTTTTCATCGTACAGTAGCTCTACCACCTCTATGAGTTTTACGCTCGCTAGTAAGTAGAGTCTATGTAAAATGTTTCTATGGCAAATTGAATAGAGAATCTAACGGTGATGTGAATAACTAGCAATTTAGTTAGTAGAGACTCTAGTCAACGTTTAGTCATGGTAGAGTTCTGTATGGAACCTAGTTTATGTTAACGGTACGGTCCTAAAAACTTACCTCTAAAAAGAGACTTATTGTGCAACTACCTTGTGTCAGTATAGCGTAAGTTAATGGATGGGGCTTTACATACATTCCTGTAATTTATTTTATTTTGATGTTTTTTTCTATACTTTTAGTTTGTCTGGAAGTCATCAATTAGTACTAATTACGATTTATTTATATTGGTCCGTATCAACATCATAACGTGAGATTTAAGTCATTTTAAGACATTGCAAATGTTTATATCAGTCGTGACCGTACCATGAATAAAGGTGCAATGGACTGGAAATATCCTATTTCTAGGCAAACTAAGCTCTACTCGCTGTTTGCTTATGAAAACAAAGAAACGGCAGTTTTATATCTACAGATAAATCTATTTTGTGTTCATAAACTTTTTATATACACAATGCTTGGGCAAAAGTATAATAACAATTTGCTCCGCTTGTCTGAGTTGCGATTCGTCAGTAACTTAGTTTATGTTGGTTTTATTTTTTCTCAAATGTATGCCTTTAGGAGGGGCCGTCTTTTATTCACTGACTGTAAAGTAGCTACTTATAGATAGGACCTTTTTACGCGTATTGCGTTTGATTGAAAAATCAAATGAATATCCAATGCTTGTCAATCCAATTTCTACCTTCAGAAGTTTCAAGATAATCTTTCTTGAACCCACAGTTATTTGCGCGGATTCTTTACTAGCCCAATACTTTAAACATTTAGTAACTAGAGGTACAGAATATCTTGGAACAGCTACATTATAATACACTTGCAATTGTTTCATTCGCTATTCCTAGTACTTCACTGATGTCAAAAGGACATATGTTCTTGCATTGTACAGTAGATGAAAACGTCGTGAGAGTTCTATAAAGTGCATCGTAACTGAGATACGATCGAAACTCGATATCTTTTTGTGTCCAGCAGTCTCGCGTACCTACTACTACTACTACCACCCTAAGTACCTACCATTGTTAGTACTGATGGGATGTTCTCGAGAACATTCTCACCCTCGGAAACTTACTCGTGAGTATTTTCGAGAATTTATCTTATGAAGCATGTTAAACTTGGCATAAACCTCATTAAACATGCAAATATGGTGGTTTTAATTGTTTTTAAGATTGAAATTTAGGATAACGTCACCCAAAATATAAGATTCTCAAAAATTCTCACGAGTAAGTTTCCGCGTAAGTTTCCGGATGAGAATGTTCTCGAGAACATCCCATCACTAATTGTTAGCACTTTAATTTTTAAAATATTCCTTGCAAACTTGAGTTAAAGAATCGATATACAAACAGCATTATTTTTTAGGTAAAGTTATATTATACAAAAGTCACGACATTATTTTTTAATAACTCTACAATTCTTAGTTACTTTTTTTAATATGCACTGGTCAGCAATTGATAGGATAGGGATCCTCACCTGATGGAAAGTGACGATGAGGCCGAAGATGTAGTTTGGTGACTCAGAATCAGCCTGTGTTAAATACAGATAAATTTGGAATCGGAAATGTAGGTAAACCAACTCAACAAATGAAATCATATTCATCCATGTTATGCAGACTTAAATAATTCTCGCTGTTGTGTTAATTTAACCGGAGTGCTTCTCGCTGAGATAAATTAAATTCAACGTTTAACTTGTCAGTGGCAGACGTCAAACGCATTTACTAAAAGCCTCGAGCTGAGGATCTTGCGCTTACAACCTTGATGAGTGAGTAGGCATGTATTAAGGCATCCCCCAAATCAAAGTGAGCGAGAGCAGAGCGACCGAGCAATTTAAAATAGCACGAGCAATTGTGCTATTTTATATTGTATAATACCTACAAAATATATGTTGCGAGTTACATTTTTAACTGGTACGAGGAGAGAAAAAATATCAGCCTATAGCATCGCTTAATTATGACGTGGTACAAAAATAAAGAGAATCACTCGGTTGATGTTTCCTCATTTAAAGATAAATAAAGGTCTAGACTCTGGCTTAGGTCTGGGCTCTGGCTTAGGTCATAACCTTGGCAAAACCTTGAAACATGCATAATTTGAATTTCAGTGAGCAGTGCTTACTAAGTACTTGTGTGTTTTACACAAATGAGGTGTATCAACGAACCCTATAATTAGTAGAGTACTAAACTCAGGAGAATTCCGTCGTCATAGTAATTTGTGTATTTACTTAAGTAGTGTTATAAAGAATTGGGCGCATCTAAATAGCTACGTCCAGAAGTGTCACATGCCGCGCGAGGAAAATTTTCCTCGCGGTGTTTGACTTGCCTCACGTGAGGCAAATGCGCGCCCTGCCTCACCTGAGCACTCACATTTGCGTCGCCTAGTTTGGCAGTCGTGAGACAGAACGATGTCAAACGTGTCAAACTGATTGATCGGGTATACCTTTCCCTGTCTAGAGTGTCAGTTGCCTCGCCATTTGCCTCGCGCGGCATGCGACTGAGGCAAACGTCGTGCTTCGCGAGGCATGTGGGTGAGCAGCCTCGCGCGGCATGTGACACTTCTGGACGTAGCTAATGTTGCAAGCAGCGCGCCCGTAAAATCAGTTTTGTTTGACGTCTCACGTAAACATAATGTTGGCAACGTTGCTCGATTCACCAATAATAGGTGTAAGTTTCTATAGTACTTAATTAATAAAATATTTCATAGACAAACTCGTGTATAGAATGCAGCGAGTGTAATTAAAGCCAGCCAGAATTTGGAATGGAATGCAAAATACGCCGCCGTAACTGATCGGTGTGCTTTTACAATGCTGAAACTGATTTATGAATTTAAGCTGGTGTGCGTGCGATGTGGACCGTGATGTGACGAGTGGACGTATGTGTAGGCTTTAGGGACACGTTTGCGAATTTAAAACGTAACTATTTTTATTTTAAATCGCTTTTACGTTGCTCTACACAGCTTGCATCAGTAAACATGGCATGCAACCCTGGAATCCTGAACCCTGAACTATAGAAACATTATCTGTTGAAAACATAGACATAGGTTCGATAGATTGTTATTTAGTATGCCGTAGGTAGGTATACTCTTCACATCTGGTCCACTTAGTTCCAAAATCTCATCCTGGCCCTCGAGTCCGCTAATAATTAACCATTGTGAAACCATAGGTCTCTAATTATTACCATCGTGAATTCTTCATTGTAAATCGTAAAGGTTGTCGACGGTCGGCATGTTCTCAGCCATTTGTTAGCAGGCCTCTGGCAGACAAGATCGGAATCGGAAAGAATTTACGATTTATAATGAAAGATTCACTAAGATAATTTTAGCGACAGTGGTTAATTGTTAACAGATACAAAACCCTGATCATATAAAGTTATATTAACATCTCACTACCAGAAACGGGTTTAATCTCAACCACATTGAAGCACATGAAAGCAAGTTGGAATACGTGCAATATTTTCACGTGGCAACCTGAAAACTAGTTCAAGCAAATCATAAATCTTTTCAGCTGTCGTAAACTGAACAGTGGGAAATATAAGATGTACTGTGAATATGCTCCGCAGTCGGATTGAATGCAACAATCATTTACTGATTTAGCTTGCCAACTTTAAAGTCGTGGAACCGTGGACTTGCTGGATACTGTTTGACTTATATTATGTCCTTATCAGATCACTGCATTTACATCAGCCGCATGCCACGCCCGAACACTGAGTTTTGACGCTGGAAAGCATAGACATAATGTCATAACTCTGGCGAGGCATGCGAGGCATCTGGACGCACCAAATGAGGGACAGAGCTATGCGAAAAAACTACCATTTCATCACTTTTTCTACAGCTATATCTCTCTTAATCTCGCATCATGACGTACGGTGCGAGAAACAATTATAATAATAACAAGAAAATATTTAATAACTCAACTAGGTACCTCTACAGGTATATTGCCAAAACGCAAACATATATTACAGAAAAAAAACTACTTTCATAATAAAGTACTTTCATAATACCGTGAAGGTAAAGTATGCACAATGAAACCGTCTCCAGAATTTGAAAGCAGCAGTTCACTTGAACTTGCCTCAACCCTTTGTTAGCATAAGAAAACTTAATTAGAGTAGTTTTACGTAGGAGTTTACCAACATTATGTCCCTTAAAATGGCTCTCGAGTGTCTTTTAGAGACTGAAATAAATTAAGATTGTTATCCTTTCTCTTCACGTGCTCATGTGTAGGCGTGTTATTTCATAAGTTATTTTTAGAAGCATTCCAAAAGATTTTGACTTATTCATTTTATTTGCTAAATGCGTTTCACCTCTCTTCACCTCTACAAAAAATGTAAGTGATCTTCACATATTTTGCTGACTTATTAAAACACTCTTGAAAACGATTTCTTATTTTTTTACTGCTACATTGATAATTAATAATATGTGCATATTGCAAAGTAAACATTTTTTATAGCTGGTTTTCGTACATAGGGGTTTTTTTTAATGGTACAAAGCCCGCCACACATTGCCACCACTGTTACTCCTGTAAGCCAGGATCGTCAATGGCGTCCAAGGATGACGCCAAGTTTTGACCCTCGACGAGTCCCGAGGAAAAGCTAAAAAAGCTAACATAGGGTTTGTGTACAATTGAATTGGCGTTGGATAAATACTTAATAGCTCCAGAAGTGTCACATGCCGCGCGAGGAAAATTTTCCTCGCCAAGTTTGACTTGCCTCACGTGAGGCAAATGCGCGCCCTGCCTCACCTGAGCACTCACATTTGCCTCGCCTAGTTTGACAGTCGTGAGACAGAACGATGTCAAACGTGTCAAACTGATTGATCGGGTATACTTTTCCCTGTCTAGAGTGTCAGTTGCCTCGCCATTTGCCTCGCGCGGCATGCGACTGAGGCAAACGTCGTGCTTCGCGAGGCACGTGGGTGAGCAGCCTCGCGCGGCATGTGCATGTTGTAGACACGTCTATTAATAATAATTTAACCCTTTTAACGTCCCACTGCTGGGCACGGGCCTCCCCTCAATGCGAGGGGGATTCAGGCCATAATCCACCACGCTGGCCCAATGCGGGTTGGTGGATTTCACATGTCTAAAGACATGCAGGTTTCCTCACGATGTTTTCCTTCACCGTAAGCAAGTGATAATCATATTAAAGTTGTGATTCACACATATATTTCGAAAAATCCAGAGGTGTGAGCCAGGGTTTGAACCCATGACCTTAAGCCCGCAAAACGATAAATACTTATGTAATAAAAATTATGTGCTAATAAAAACTATGCCATCAGACTCTCCATAAATCATTCGTATTTACACCTATCCTATCATTTGTTAATCAAACTTTAGAGACGGGTTCGAACGTCGGAGCTTAATTTGCATTCACGAGCAAAACGGATCGTGAGGTATTCCGGCGTCGTCGTCACCGCCACTTCGTGCATAGTGCGAGCATACAACATGAAGGCCGGATGTTGATCGGTCAACCTGTAATCATTGTACATGATGAATGGTACATGTCATTTTAGAGGGGCGAGTTCATTTGTTACAATGGCGGAGTCTTGCGTCAACATGCCAATTTATTATACTTTTGACCGTTCTGTTCGCGTGTGATTCTTGCGATTTTATTTCGTAGATTAAGATCCAGAGGGTTGTTATAAAAGCTTTGTTGGGCATCGGATTTTGAATATTGACATATTTTGTCTGAGTAGGTGCAACCCCCAAGTGAAATTACCTCATTCCCTCCTATTAAGTAGTCCTGCTAACTTAGTAGGCTGAGCTAAAATGCTTAAGCTAAATAGTGATAAGTATAACCTCTTAAACCACAAAGCAAGTGGCGCTTATAGAGGATTTGGAAGGGATTGATGTCAAAATATTGATAGAAAATAAACTTATATTACTTTACTAGCTGTGCCCGCGACTCCGTCCGCGTCCAGTCGGTGAAGCCCTTAAATATAATTTTGTCTATCGTCTAATCTGTATTACGTCAGTCTGCATCAGTCTGAGTTCGTCTGTCCGTGGCTGTCTATCTGTACCAGTCTATACCAGTAAGGTGGTAGAGTCTGACCAGTAAGGTGGAGATCGGCATTCAAGTAGCTAATTTACCTTCGTTTCGTATGATGAGGGAGAGAGCCGGAAGCGCAACCCAGCCACCTCCCCATCCCCCCAGTCCGGAGTTTATCGTCTAAGTCAATATTCAAAGCGTTTATTTTGTTTAGGCCTAGGGGGTCACTTACAAATAGTAATTTTACATGTTTTCCTTAAATTCTACCGCCGGATCGAAAACGCGACCTCGCCTGAGAAGTTTCTACTTGATACCCACATTGCTAATTCAAAGTTAGCAGGTCCTCCAGATTTCTGGTTTAAGCAGGCAGTTACCCAGCAGCATCATTCCTGAGGGGTTGGAGTTCAGAGTCCAATGTCTATGTTTCTATTACTACTTAATTCAAAATTAGCAGGTCCTCTAGACTTACTTCTTAGGTAGGTAGCTTCCCTACGGCATTAGTACTGTGGAGATGAATTCCAGAGATTCTAAGATTCCGCGTGATACAAAGACCCGCTTAATGTTTTTTATACGTAATTAGGAATAAAAAAACTGAATTTCTTGAAGCAAGGAAGATATTAAATTTTGCCATGTGGTGCAAGGCAGGCATTGTCTGATTTTAAGTATAGCGACATCTAGTTAAGAAAAACTAAACTTAAGATTGTAGAACGCAGCAATAAAATATTTATTATTATTATTAAAATTAAGATTATCGAGTCCAAATACCGTCGGATCACACACAACGTAGGGTTCCGTAGGGCTCCGCTCTAAATAGACTTATTTCAATAACTTAAACTTATTTTTGGCTCGAATTTATGTGTGGTCATAAAAATTTACAACCTAATATTGTAGAAAAAACTATCCTAGATGTTAAGTTGGACTATTAGTCATATCCATGCCAAATTTCATTGAAATCAATCCATTGGATTCGAATATGTGCGTGTTCGAATATTTAGGTAGATTTTGAATGTTTTGTGGCAACCCTAAACTTTACCGAAAATAAAAATGCTAGATGTTAAGTTAGACTATTAGTCATATCCATGTCAAATTTCATTGAAATCAATCCATTGGATTCGAAGTTGTGCGCGTTCGAATACTTAGGTCGTTTTTTTAATGTTTTGAATTTTCTGTGGCAGCCCTAACCATTCTCGAAAACAAAAATATCCAAGATGTTAAGTTGAATTATTATTGATATGTACGCCAAATTTCATTGAAATCAATCTGGTGGATTCGAAGTTGGTCGCGTTCGAATATTTAGAATATTTAGATAGTTTTTTGAATTTTCTGTGACAACCCTAAAAATTCTAAAACGTGTTAATGTCTTTTGTTTGAATAAGCTATGTAACACAAAACTAAGTAATTTTTAATATTTAGTTTTGCAAATGTTCTATGGCAACCCTAAACATTTTCGAAAAAATAAATATCCTAGATGTTAAGTTGGACTATAAGCCATATCCATACCAAATTTCATTGAAATTAATCCGGTGGATTCAAAGTTGTGCTCTTTCAAACATTTATAATTTTTAAGTAGTTTTTAGAATTTTCTGTGGCAACCCTAAACATTAAAAAAAAAAAAGTATCCTAGATGTTAAGTTAGACTATTAGTCATATCCATGCCAAATTTCATTGAAATCCATCCGGTGGATTCGAAGTTGTGCTCTTTCGAAAATCTGAGCAAACATACAAACATACAAACATACAAACATACAAACATACAAACATAACACAGACAAAAATTCTAAAAATGATAAAAATGAGTTCTGCTGGTCCATCTAAGTCCCCCCCACTATTTTTTTTCCAAATATTTCGAATGTACAGACGCGACCAATTTTACATTCTTATTATATGTATAGAAATGTTAAAATATACACCCGATCCGACTACCTAGATATATTTTTCGTAGCACACTGACGTCATTCGGGGCTACACGCTCTGTGTAAATTGGAAACAAATCAAATATGCATCGTTCGACCAACCGTGAGATGGAAAACTGGCATTAGCGATACATCCGAATATCAGATCCATTCCAAACCCGCTGGCAGGCAGAATCGACAAGTTATGCCACGTCTGCTGTGAAAATTTTAGCTTGGTGCGGTATATTTTTTGGTTTCAGTATAGTATACATAGGGGTTCTTTGTTTTCATGCCAACATACGTAGTGATGACATGTGGAAGGTGGTTTGCAAAAGCTGGATGCAAAGAGCTGAAGACCGAGCTCTAGGCTAAACAGCAATAGGCTGATGATGATGATGATACGTATATCAATTTTCTATGTACCTACTCACCTGGAACGTGTAAATAACTTACATTTCCGCACTCAGGTACCAATGTACGGTACACTATGCATAATGTTTGTTATGTACTGAACAAACAATGAAGAGAAATTATGTTTGAGGAGACATGCAAAACATTTGCTTTGCTTGGTTTATTCTTGCGTAAAACGTTTCATCGGATCTTCAACCTGGCATTCAGAGGCAGATGCATTGACAGAGTTTTTATGTTCGAGCACTAGTTGCGGCTCAAGCGGAACGCGGCCCAAGCTACCTTGCTTTTTAACCGACTTCAAAAAAGGAGGAGGTTCTATGTTCGGCTATATGTAGGTATGTTTTTATTTTTTTTTTTTCCTTTTTTTTATGTATGTTCAGCGATTTCTCCGGCATTTATGAACCGATTTGAAAAATTATTTTGCTGTTCGGTAGATCGTAGCTCCAAGTTGGTCCCATAAAAAAATAATTCCTAGAATCAACCCCAAAATTTTTTTTTGTCCGATTGACTTGAAACTTAATATGTATATTTTGCATAAGAAATAATGAACTCATGTTTCAGGATTTTAGAAAAATCACCCCCCAAAGGGGTAAAACGAGGTGTTGAAGTTTGTATGGAGAGTTACCGTTTATCTCTAACGTTTATGAACCAATTTTTCTTTTTAAACTGTTATTTGGTAGTTGACTAAGTTGTTTTGGTCCCATAAAAAAATCATTTCGGAAATCTACCCCCAAAGGGGGAAACTAGGGGTAGAAGTACGGTAGAAAAATATATTTGTGTCCGATTGACTTGAAACTTAGTATGTATACTCCATATAATAAATTTGGGGGATAAAGTTTGTATGGCACCACTAAAAATCATGAAATAAAATTATTTTTATAAAAAAATAAAAACCGACTTCAAAAAACCTGGAGCACTAAAACGAGTATTTGGGGTCGGTGCCAATCTATCTTCTTACTTTTATAGTAGGTAGACTCGGAATACCAAGATTGGCACCGACTCCAAATACTCGATAACACATCATCACGCCTGATTTTCCCGAAGGGGTAGGCAGTGGTGGTAATAGAAATATTATTTCAGGCTTTTTAGTGCTCCAGGTTTTTTTATAGTCATGTTGTTGTTATTATTATTGCTAGTTTGTAAGACATTCATGTATACCTAATCATTTATGGACTACTCTGTCTGAAATAAATAATATTATTATTAAATAAATTCCCTTGTTCCACTCTGCAACTATGACCTAATTTCATCAAAGCGTCGAACTTTGGAACATTAAAAACGCGTAGTTCGAAACCGATCGGTCAGCATTGATTAATGAGCGAATTTTAGTTTAAGCCTGCGTTTCAGCAAATGATGCGGCCAGCGAACAGTCGGGCTTACGGTTGAGTGGTCGAATGCGCTAATTTGCAACGCGACAACACTTTCAGGCCGCGCGACAACCACAGCGGTGCACGTTTATTTTCAGTCCTTTGTGGACCGGAATGACTTCATAGAGGGTACAAGGCTTGTGTGATTTAATTTGTTGAAAAATTAAAAAATGAAAAATAAACATGCATTTCATTACTTGACTTTGTTTGCTAAGTGTTTTACAAGCTGTTCCAAAATGCAAGAAAAATTCGGATTATTCCACTTTGATCACCTGGGCAAATCACCTGGGTGTTTAAATTCGCCAGGTGATCAAAGGCGACTTTTTCGTCCACTTTGATCACCCAGGTGATATCACCCAGGTTATCAAAGTGGAATAAACCAAAAATTCGACCAATAGGATAATTTCAAGATCACGTTATTATAATTTATGCATCGAACCTTCCACGTGCAACTATTTTCTATGTTCTTGTTATTCGTATTAGCACAGTAAAGTTTAGCAGCAATAAATTGAAAGTTGCACGGTAATCACGGTAACCACGGTAATCCTTCGCTAATGACGTCACGTATTGTTAAGGGCATACCATATCCGTGGAACAGTAAAACAAATTGCCCGGATTACTCGAGCCTAGCAATAAAAACTTTAATGTCATAAAGCTTTTGATAAAAAAAGTTCTCATAAACGGCCGAACGACTCGGGGAATCTCGGTTGTTCTTTCTTCATCTGGGTAATATACTTTAATTTTATTGTGGGGTAATGATTGCTGTAATAAGAAAATAAATAAAAAATAATACTTTACTGTCTTGATAAAAAATGTCCTTAGCATAGATTAATAAGATGCGTGACCCATCCAAAAATATTAGTGATCTATTGCGGAATAAAACTCACAAGTATTTCAATATATGTATTATGAATTTGTAAATACCGGAGAGTCTATGTATTTTTGCAACACGGGATGAGCGAAAACAATTGAAACATGGTTGAACCTAATAGCCCTACGAACCTACCTATCCCTGATAGGTACAGTTAGCATCAAAAGAAGCTTTGTATATCTAACGTCTAAAATAATTAATGTTAAACAACAGAAGGTTTCATAAGTATACGATCCCAAAACTAAATTATGTGAACGTATTCTTTAAAGATCGTCTATTATCATACTATTATCACGTTTTTTACAATGTACGAACCTACATTTAATGTTGACTGTATATGTAGCGCGTTTTTAAAGCTGATTTGAAATAGGTATACTTTCTAAAGGCGTCCCAATATCCCGCTATTTATCTCCCGCCTCGATACTCGCTCGTGACGAATCGACAGATTAAATACGAAGACAGAAATCGATTCCGTTAATAGAAAACCAAAGTTTGGCCGAGTAAGCCTAGATTATCGACGGCTTTGTCCCGTAGAGCAAGTTAATGTCGCTAAAGACCCGACTTCCGAAAACGTTTCGTAGTCAGTTAAGATGCTCGGGAGTCGGGAGCGAAGTGGGAAGTAGGAAGTTGCTTTTACCTTTCGGCTTGGGAAGTAATATTTGTTTACTTTTCGCGATATTGAAAGGTAGCTTATCGTTTATGCTTACATATTGTATCAGTACTTTTGGTAAGTTATATTTTTTGTATAATCAAATGATTGAAGTTTAGATGGTCTTCAAAGCAATTATCCTTGGTGTCTAATTATCTAGTTCCTAGTAGTCTTTTTAATATGTTTTACTAAAAGTTTTGTATTTACAGAAAAGGTTTTATAAATGCGAGACATTACATAACACATTTACTGTAAATATAAAACGTTTAGTAAAAAATATTAAAAACACGAAATTACAAAAACCATTTTGCTGTCGTAAAATTTTTCTCACTGTAGTGTACAAATGTTCAGGGCGCCGCGCTGAGTCGCTTAGCCATTGAACTGCCTCCGTAGGATTTTCCTATTAACCCTCTGATTGGTCGGTTCTGACATACCAATCAGAAGGTCGGTCACAATTGCAAAATGCTACAGTGGCAGTTCAATAGCTAAGCGACTTGGGGGCCAGTTCGGGTGTGTAGTACTGTATATACGTTGCCTGACGCTGCATTCATATTAGGAAGACGACATCATTTGTTCTATATATTTATGACAGATAGTGGCTGTATTCGGCACCAGTACACCAACCATAAAATGTACGGAAAACCTGTTTGTCGTCTTTATAATGTGACTTACCACTTAGAGTCTCGTTTATAACGTAACCAAATATGCACTAAAGCAGCATTAAAATATAATGAAAATGAAAATAGTCGCAGGATAATAAAGTGCTGCCTAGTATGCGTCAGTCTGGTGACAAATTTAGTGCAATGGTTCCAGGGTATCCAATTCCAACGCGCATAACGTCCGAATTAGGTATTTATAAAGCTGTTGGTTAGTATACCCGTGCATAGCGTTGAACTAGACAGCGTTGATTGGAAGCATAGACGAATAAAACAAGACGCCGTCTACGTCCAGTATTGTTTGAGAATGCAATTGTCAAATATTTGCGGGGTATGGAG
Organism: Drymonia ruficornis; assembly: GCA_947859195.1. Taxonomy (NCBI): domain Eukaryota; kingdom Metazoa; phylum Arthropoda; class Insecta; order Lepidoptera; family Notodontidae; genus Drymonia; species Drymonia ruficornis. Next base: position 9,313,666 of record OX401909.1, read on the forward strand.
GAAGACGGTTAAGTTTGATTGGTCCGTTTATAATCTCAGATGCGGTCAGACATATGCAGTGGTAATGCAGTATAAAAGCTGTTATATTGACATTACAAACAGATACTTAAACTTTATTTCAGGCCATAATCCACCACGCTGGCCCAGTGCGGGTTGGTGGATTTCACATGTCTAAAGACATGCAGGTTTCCTCACGATGTTTTCCTTTCACCGTAAGCAAATGATAATCATATTATAGTTATGATTCACACATAGATTTCAAAAAATCCAGAGGTGTGAGCCAGGGTTTGAACCCATGACCTTAAGCCCGCAAGACGCGTGCTTAACCAATCGGCTACCACTGCTTGCTTGCTTGCTTTGGTGGTTATATTGACACAAATAAAAATACTGTGGTCTTGATATATTATGACTGTGAGAAGGATGGAGGCATTTAGTTAGTCATGTTTATGAACCAAAAGTACCAACAATAGTAGTGTGTAGGTACCTTTGTATAACTTTTCAGGTTTAGGTACCTGAACGCTGAATTCAAAGGTATTACTTGCACATGTACACTAAAGCTCCTGAACACAGATCCTACAAGAGATCGGATGCCACTATAGGGTGTTTTGAATTCATTTCCGGCCATTTGCGGAAACGGAAATAGAACGGAATATCGCCGGAAGCGCTCACTGCGGAGGTATTGTGACCGCTTGGAAATAGATTTCCGTAATGATTATCTTGGATAAACTGATCCAGCGTCATGTGAATGTAAACTTTAATTTAAACAGATATATTTAATTGTAAGCACCTGAACCTAAAAACCTGAAAAGTTATCTGAAACACTTTGTTTAACAATATGTATAGTCATCCCCTAAGCGGGTACATATCTCACATAAATTAATTATTAATATCATATACATTCTAAAACCTTTTGATTTATAGCTTGATTAAAATGACGTTCCAGTATTTTAATACCCTATTATTTCGGTAAAGCCGTTCGTCCAGAACTCTGGTGCTAAATTAATTATTTTATTTCGGCCATAATCCCTTGTTTACGCTTTCAGTTAAGAGTTTTTGAGGCACAAAGTTGGGCGATAAATTTCTACAATAAACAGCTGGTGATATTATTCATGACGTTTGTTAAGTTTGTTTTAACGGCCTCACCTTTTATAATTAGTTGATTAAGAACGCTCTTATTGTTGAGCACGGCTCACAAAAGAGCTGCAATTTGCGGCCGCATTTAGCTAAGTTTTTTCTAGAATATAAAATGTTAACGAGTTATAATCCTCTCAAAGAGGTCTAAGCATTGCGCATTTTAATTTAACTAACAATGTACTTAAAATCAATCCATTATTCTCAAAATAAAGAAATAAATGCGCAGTCAAAAGTTTTAAACGATAGATAGAGTACAAAGTATACGAATACAAGGCATTTGTCTAGCTGTATGGGCGATATGTAGATGTCCTTTTTTGACGAGAATAAAATACAGAGTGTTCTCTCGTGGGGGGTTCGTTACTAGATGGTTTTACGAGGCGACTACATCCTGGGGTACAACGAAGATTTCCCGGAGGTAACGCATATTTTATACGCTTTGTAATTTAAGTGGCTCCTCCTTTATTATGACGTCTATGTGGATAGCGGGAGTCCCACCTGAATGTTTCGTTTTACGCGGAATGATTCTTGTGTGTGATTTTATTCCGAGCTTCTAACGGTTTGGGGTCGTAGTTTCCGATCTTTGTAGGCAGACAGGTAGATTATTATTTCAAGGAAAAACACCAATTACATGATTTCCTCCCATCAATCGGCTAGATCGTTTTTCTATTGTTTATAAAAATCATTCCAGCCGATAAACGCCTTTATTTTTTTCCCGCTAAGCACGCACCCTTGCCGTGTCTCTGACGTAGAGTAATGGACCACCGCTCGCCAAATGGAAATCCCGGATTATGATAAATCACAAACTTTTGAATTTTGCCTTCTGTTCAACTGATTTATTTGCCAAGTGTACACAAAACGATATGCGTTGTTTTTTCGTACGGATGTCATTTACACTGAAATATATGAAAGTTCGGAGAGTTTATGATCCGGAGTGAACAGTTAGACAAAAATATTACGGGAGACATTTCTCTTTTGCGTTGGCAAGTATATTATACTCGGCTCTCGGCTTCGCAAAGTTGAAATATTATCTTTTCACCTTTTCTGTTATATTCGAAGCTACTTTTTTATTAACCTTGCTATGTTAGATAAATTTTATTAACTTAAAATTTGAATGTATGCATACTTTAATTAAATGAAGTATTATCAGCGGTATTTCCAGCTAACTTAAGACTTTTTATGATATTATAAATTGAATAATAAAAGGGTGGTAAGTGACATTATCTAAGTAATAGCAATAAGTGTACTTACTCCTTCGCTTTAAACAGGTGTGATGTTGCCGATAACGGATTCGGTCGATAATAGTCGCAATTTACTTGCAGACCGCCGTTAACAAACGGAAGACCGATTCTCTTCGAGAGGATTCGAACGCGCATAATTGGAATTTAGATCGAGTTCTCGTACACGGAATACACACGATATCCATCACTAATTGAGAACTACGGATGCATAACATAATGGCCACTGGTTTGAGTTTAGTTGATCAAAATATAACGACTGAGGTAACTCGACTCATTATAATTTTATTTTAGTTATATATCACCTAATAGTCTGAGATATAATAATGAAAAAGTCGAGTTGTTTGTAACTAATAGTTGACCATTTACAGATATTGAAATGACTTTTTATATATGTGTTCTAAAGATAAATGCGCAAAATTCAGCGTTTTTGAAAGTTACTAGGTTTCATCACTTTACTAAAAGAAATGTCACTTAACTGACTCACTGAAAGACAACGCATATCCAAACCCGTTGGATCTGGAAGCATGTAATGTTGCACAGGTCTACCTTACATAACGTGAGCAGGATTTTTGAAAATTCATCCTCGAAAGGGCTTGAAAATTTTAAAATCAGACGCCCGCTATGTATATTATGTTATTTAATATGTACACGGACATCATCGTTTTGTAACATTATTTACTGAACGATACCTTGTTATAACACAGAGAAGTGCAGTATATGGACCTTATAATAAATTTATTTATTTAATTATTAACCAACTTATACTAACATATAAAAAATATATACTTACAAATAAGTTATAGGTTACAGTAACTAGTATACAATTTAAAAATAAAATAATAAAATGAGAGACTAAAATTACAGTATCCCAGCCTTACTCAGATATTATTGTGCTGGGAGTGTCAAAATTAATGTTAATACAACGAAGTTCTGTTTATTTATCAAGAAGCACTATTTACCTAATAACATTTTATTAGTTGGCGTGTCTGCGTTCTATCATCGCTAATAAGGGCTGGTGCTAACGAAAACAAATGTCTCAGGGAGGTGTTACGTTTTATATTATTGTAACACGCAACGTCTTCGATTTATTAACGTTGTAAGCAAATATTCAGTTTCACATTTTTCAACAAATGTCTGTTTCTGAGAGTGTAGGAAGAACGTCAATTCGTGGTCATCACGCGCCCGCAAGCCACTGAACGTATTTTTATTATGTTACAAAGGTGCTATACAAGCCTACTGCCCGACTGATGTTAAGCAGTTACTACTGCCTTTCTTATGGGACTAGGCCCCGCCACACTTTCACCACTGTTAATCCTGTAAACCAGGATTGACAATGGTGTCCAACGATGACACCAAGGTTTGACCCTCGCCCAGTCCCGGGGAAAAGTTAAGTTGTCTTGGAACCGCTGTCTATAGATGCTTGCATTTTGCCGACCTGAAGTGGAGTGGTATAGAAGGCAAAGGGGGGTTGACCTTTCGGCTCTCTTACTCATCACAGCTGTAATAGCTGCATTACGCCGATCTTATGTGAGAGGGGTGGGGTACTACCCTGGTCGAGCCAGCCCATATGCAGCTACAGTCAAAGTTATCTTACGAACATGCTTTGCTTTAAGCAATGCCAAAAGTACCTACTCTGTGGCCGTTCGATGTATAATACACTATGCGATAGGTAGGATTCTGTTATGTTCATTGATTTTTATTACCTATGTGTTTTGGTACATATATGAAACCGAATACATTTTACTGAGATTCGGATCCATTATTTTTTTTCGGCCGTCTCTCAACTAATTTAATTCAATCATCTGTAGCGCATTATTTTAACGCAGCCAGGCGTTGTAACTTGCCAACTTAATTGCGTTTGGTGAATCACTCATAAAGTCTCCACAACAGTTTTCATTTTTAATGATATTCATGAAATAATAAAACGGAATAACACTCTTGGGTAATATTCCTTATACGTGCAGTTGTGGGAATAAATAACTACAGCAAGCCAATAAAGGTATATTGGCTTATTTTCTTTTACCTATATCATAACATTAAATAAGAAAATGCTGGTTATTCCTGTATGGTATGTAAGTTTTGTACTAATCTTATTTCGAGTTTAGTATGTAATTTTGGTATTTTTAGTAAAACCTAAAAATAAAAAATACGTATATCTTATTTTATATATAGCATATACAAATTTGCGCACTGGTTACAAAAAAGTTCTGTACATTTTATACAAAATATGAAAAAGCATTGCTGAAATCCATTACACATGCCTGCCACGCATTATAAATGTAACAAATTAGAAACGCACCAAAAAAGTATGTCCGAAACCTCATAAATGAAGTGTGTTACGAGTCCCAAGTGTGTACATAAAACACGACAGGCATTCTTAATTAAAAATCCGAATTCACGTGTAAAGGAAAAACATACAAGTTAGGAAAGCCCCGGTAGCAAACAGTCGTAAATCTGGCTCGCGACGGTAATGGGTTTTCTTATGTCAACAAATCGTATTACAATAGGCGTTTACCTAGCGGTATCAGTTGCCAACATATTAGTAGGTTGTTAAACATCGATTCTAGTGAGGAGTTCAAAGTAGTAGTTGACAAAAATTGGATCGGAGATGACATCATCTTGTACGCTCGACTGGCAAAAATTGTAGCTCACTGGGATCGTCCCCAGTCCATTGTATGGTAGCCATAGTACAAGCTTTGCTTAGTTTGGGACCATACAGTAGGTGTGTAAGTCTGGCGATATTTATTTATATCTGCTTAAATAATACATCCATGAACGTATGCATACGTATGACGTGCTTTAATATGAAAGCCTTGAATAACATTTCTCGTCATACTCCATTTTGTTGGTACGCTTGCATTATGATAATTATGTTCACACCCGCGTTCCTCATTATTTATGTGTGTCTGTCATGATTTCATATAATAAAAATACGTGTCACAATATTTACACACGAATACGGTCTATTTCTGAAAAAGCTTTTAATATTATCTCCGGGCAAGCTGACGTAGACTTAATAGAGTCGGTGGAAATACTATTTTTTTAAAGACTATGGATAAAATCTACCAGGGCCTCTAGTCTCTTAACAATGGATAAATACATGGATAATCCACTGTGAAACCACTTGGCGGTAGACATGTTGTCGGCCATCTGATATAGTCTGACCGCAAGCGCTGTACCGCGCATTAGGTACTCGAGCGGCGAGACGGAGTGGCTCATCACTCTCGCCGTCCCACTCCCCCACTCGTCATTTCTCTCGCCTTCCCACTCCCCACCTCCCCGCGCATACCTAAGGTGCGGTACAGCGCTTGTGGTCAGACTATAGCAGTCCTCTGGCCGACAACGTGCCGACCGTCAAGAAATTGCGATTTACAATGAAGAATTCACGAAGATAATATGAGATACCAGTAGTTTCACAATGGACAAATTGTTAAGCTACTCCAGCGCTGCAATATATCCATGGAATTTATTAAAAATGATATTGAAATATCTGTTACTTTTGTTAAAAAAATAAAAAATATAATACCACGGTGTCCGTTCCAGGAAGAAAATTAAAAAGGTTTTTGTATTTTGTAAACATTTAACCATTTTACCTGTTATTTGTTGCTCCATTTAAGAAAATAAGGGTTGTTACGTGTTTTACTCGTTTAAAACATCGCCGTTTAAAAAACTTGTTTCAACTTCACTGTAAAAGTTTGTACGACAGCTTCAGTTACAATGGACACCAGTAGTTTGTGACTGTTTGGTCAAAACAACTAAAACTTTTTTGTTTATATCTTTTCTAGTTTTTAAACTCGGTTGCGTTAGTTTAATTTCCTGTTTTGTTATTTTCGCGGAGTAGTGTTCATTTAAGATAATAGGTATACATACCGGTTAAGAATATAAACAGTGTCTATTAAAATTCCCTTCTATCTCAGTAGAACATGTTCCGTGTTATTACGAAAAAGTTAAAGACACGATAAATTTGATAAAAATCGAGTTTAAACTGTACATAAACTATTATAATTATCAATATATGTATGTTAGTCTTTAACTATTATACACCTTTTGCTATGTACTACATATTTCGGTGCCTAAAATAAATGAATATATAAATATAAATAAATTAATATTTTCTGGTTTCGGTTATACTACTTTTATCATATAAATATCTTGAAACACTAAAGTAGGTTGGTTACATCAAGATAAAGAAAACATATTCCTATTAAGTTTATAGGTAATACCACAATGCCATCTATAGGTTGGTATCATGTCGTACATTTTCGTAACTATCGTCGTATTTGTTACACCGTTAAAAGGTTCAAACGAACTCTGAATGTTTCGAAACTATCACAACTCCGCATACTGTAATCCCCGATCCATTTTGATAATACCCTACCCTTGGTATCTGCGATCTGCGTTTTCAATTATTGAAAACACACTAATCCGTTGAAGAGATTATAGTGTTGTAACAAATAGGTAAAATAATATACATATGTTTAAATTTATCATTGGGATTGTTTTGTGTGTAAATTAATTTCGCAAAACAAAGTTTTGCTTTCAATTAGTATAATAATTATGATTATTGAAAATTGTAGATTTCCTGATTTGATACACCGTAGGATTGCCAAACTTAAGTGGCAGTGGGCAGAGCACATTGCTCGTAGAACGGATGGCCGATGGGGCCGAAAAGTTCTCGAGTGGCGGCCGCGCACCGGAAAGCGTAGCGTGGGTAGGCCTCCCACAAGGTGGACCGACGACCTGGTGAAGGTCGCGGGAATCCGCTGGATGCGGGCAGCGCAAGATCGGTCATCGTGGCGAACCTTGGGTGAGGCCTATGTTCAGCAGTGGACGTCTTTTGGCTGAGATGATGTAAAAATTCAACATTTGAAACCCGAATAAAACGGTTGATTGCTTTTGTACCTACCGGTTTCCTAATAGCAGGCTCGGACCCAGGTGGATACTAGAACAGATATTCAAGTGACTATGAAAATATTTCTTACGTACTTTATTTTTCCCTGTCAAGCAGAAAAAGGTTTTAAATCCAGCGCAAACAGCGCAATCGATACGAAGAAGTGACAACACTAATAAAATAGTAGGTATAAGTGAAAAATTCGCTAAAAACTATCCCAAGTTCCCGCTATAAAATAACTGTAAAATTTAATATGGGAATACAACAAGGCTCGCGCTCGGGGCTCCAGCAAAATGGTCCTTGCGTCTGTCGTCCGCGAGTGCCTCTCCACAAGTTGTTCCACGCACTCGCACTGTTAGGACACTTTTGAGGACTTCTTACTCGAGGTTTTATTTAGAGAAGGCTTCTTCCATGTTAAAATATTCACCTTTAAAGTTGTAGAGGGTTTGGATATACGAGGGACATTGGAAGTTTTTGAACAGAGCCTATAAATTTTTGAAATCCAGTGATCATAAATATTTACTTCGTAAATTCTTCATTGCAGCATTGAGTTCAGTTTTTAGCTGAACTTATTTTATATAAAACTCGTCGTATGTAACACTGGTGCTTTTTACGTTGGCTTCAAATTACGACTAAACTAAATTTAACATATAAACATTTAACATTTTGTCATACCATAGTAGTAAACGACAAAGGAGTTTATTATATATGTTACGGCATGCGCGATAACAAAGTAAGATATGAAAGGAGCAAAAAATAATTATGCGCACAACTCGTTGTTTAGGATACGGGCTCAAACGATATCGTGGAGCGCGATTTATCCGTCTGTCACTGAGGAAAATATGATAGCCTTATTGTATACCGTTTTATTAGAGAAATAGTATAAAACTGTCTGTAGAGCAGTGGTATCCTTTGTGTTGTAGCAAAATAATTGGGTCCCACATTATTTTATTACTTATTATGTAACAACAGGTACGAAATATTTTGAGTAAATTTCAATGGAAATGTATGTATGGAGATGACACTTTTTTACTCAAAGAAAACTGTTTTTTATTCAAAACCTACGCATGGAAATGGAAATCTAATAGTATCGAAATATACCTAATACTACTGTAATTAGGTTTCCTTATGCCAACAAAGGGTGGAGCAAAGTTTGTCTAGAACTTCGCTGAACTCTTGAAGTGTGCTTTGCGCAAACATATCGAGATGTTTTCCTTCTTTACGTTTATATTACAGTTTGAAGTGAAACTTTTATGTACCTACTCTACTATTCAAAGCTTTACCAAATAGGTAATTTAATACTACTAACTTACGAAGGAAACAAAAATAGCTGCACCTACACGTCTTTCGAAAAGTCGAGGGAAGTTCCCTATAGTCTACCACGCTGGCCCATTGCGGGGTCAAACAGGCCAGCGTGGTGGATTCTGGCCTAAATTGTCCATACATTGAGGGGCAATGCCGACGATAAGCGACTAGGCGAAGGCTAGACGTAAAGTATATACTGTGGTCAGTATGGTACATAATGATGGATGTCATTCCATCGAAGCAGGCTACACGTTCAGTATTTATTCCGTCAGTATTGTGACGTAGTTCGTACAGTGCAGACGTCAAATGAAACACGAAAGCTTGGTATGGATATTACCTTAGCTCTTGGTTTAATCCGCAATCTCAGAAGACATGTCCACTCTATTGCTTTCGCGACGTGGAATGCGAAACTGTCATTTTGGAATTGAAATTCCAGGCAAATACGGTCATCCATCAGTACACTAGCCTACACGATCAATATTAGTAGTAGTAGTAGTAAGGTATTTGAAAAATAATGCCGGACCACATTAAATACTCTACGTCTAGCCTTCGCCTTATAATATTAGGATCGAAATATCAACGTCAAAATAGTGCATCTCTGCTTATTTAGGCGTGATGACGTGAACAAAAATCGAATTTCCCATCCATTCAGAAGCGTCCACGTACAACGCAACACACTGCCGTAATGGGCCTCCCTTAAACAAAACGTATTGTCAACAGACCCATATTTCACTAAGACGGAGTTGACCGACTCCTGAGGGACTCACGCTACATGTTCCGCGTAGGCCCAGAAGTAAACTTGACAAACACTACTAAATTATTTAGTTAGTAAACTTGCTCCCTAATAATATATTTGTACATGTGTTTCTGAAGTGAAGTAGCTGTGATTGTGTTTGCGTATGGTAATTTATTGACAATATTGACACTGTGTTGTTTGTGTGTGTTTGGATTATGTATAGTTTTTGGAGATATTAACGAGATTGCGACGCACACAGTGCATTGCCAATGTCAAGCAAAATTCTCAAAACTATTTTTCTTTCGTCTAGAGAAATAACTGATCAAAATTCAAAATTCGAAATTCAAAAACGTTTATTTTGTTTAGGCCTACGGGGGCACTTACAAATTCTCATTTTAAATTTTTTCTTAAATTCTACTGCCGGATCGGAAACGCGACCTCGACTGAGAAGATCCGGCAAGAAACTCAACGGGCTTGTCTTTTTTACATTGTTTAATTTTTATTTTATTTCTTAAATCGATCACCTACTTGTTAGTTGGTTAGTAGACGAAAATTATCTTATTCAGTCAGCTGGAACGAAACAGGTGTAGGTAGCTTGTCCTCGTACTCATTGATCTTATTAAAGTACTTACTGACTTTAAATATATTTTTCGACTACCTACTAACTGTAGGTAAAAAAAGAAAGCATAAGATTTTTTTTATGGTAGACTTCATTCGTAGCATTTAGGTACTGAGGCGCCATGGAAAATATTTATTTTTATACGACAGGTGGCAACCAAGCATACGGCCCGAATGACGTCAAGCAGTTACCATAACCTAAAGATACTCGGAGTACCAAAGGACTTACCAAAGGACTTTACTCGCACGTTAAGTAAATTATAACCAAAAAGATACATTTTATTAGGTTCTATCGCTTTTACATGAAACTGTAATTAACACTCGACAATATCAAAAACGACAAAACACGTTCAATTTCCACCGTACATTAACACAATACAACAAAAAGTAATTTGCTACGCAAATTCTCACCCGCCGCTCCAAACTTTGACCCTATTATCAGGGACTCATCGTTTTCTTGCGAACAAAATACACGTAGCGATAAATTACACCCTATTCTCGGTTGTACGTTATGTAAATTCGTCTTCAGGGCGACACCTGGTGTGGGTATAAATTATTTAGATATAGCCTGAGATTGTTTAGCGGATCTTATACAGAAGAAAAACTGTACAGCACTCGGAAGTTTGCTACCTGTAAGTAATTTATTTGTTGCGAATAGACAATATAATTTATTGAAGTGAAAACTTCTTTAGCGGCGTTGTTTTCTTGGAATGAGGAAAAACGGTTAAATTCGCGTCAGGGTCAAGTGTGCTGATCGAAAAATTCGTCAGATTCGTAGCCGTCAGGTCACGATGGATCTGGGTAAGTGCTCGCTCTATAGGGCGTAGGTTCGATCCTATGTTTACTATTTTTTTTAGTAGTTAATATATTATTTTGTTTTAAATTTAAATATATTATTTTAAACTTTACGAATTACCAGTAACTTGAAGAAACAAATATTACAAATTTCACAAAAGACATCTCGTGGCCGGGCGCGAACCTCCGATCTACGTAGTACGTACGTTATGTACCACGCTGTGTCCGCTCGGCTAGGATGTTAGTTTCAAAACCCTTCGAAAAACTTAACTACTTAAAGCAAATGACTATAATGACAACGACATCATAACAATGTCAGTGTACTATAGCGCAATAAATGAATCACATAAATGATAGTACTTTTATACTGATAATTAAAGCAATTCGTGCAAAATTATTCCCTAACCATTCCAAAATATCAAAAATGCACAACGTTAATGTTCAAGTTTTTACTTCTACCGGCACTCCAAGAGTGCAACCTGGCCGTTTTTTTATTGTTGCCAGTTGCTGTGTCACAGCTGCTGGGTGACTCTTCAAGTGATTGTCAAGGGATAGCAGATGGGCTAGGGTACTTTTAAAGGAAAATGCCCGCTTAGCGCAGCGCCGAGCGTAGGCCGATCGGCTCACTGCATCGGATGGTTTGATTCCCGCCAGAGGCAAATTTCGCAAACGTTTTAGGCGAAGGCTAGACGTAAAGTATATACTGTGGTCCGTCATTATTTATCAAAAACCGTGGTCCAAACTGATCGTGTAGGCTAGTGTACTGATGGATTACAGTATTTACCACGAATTTCAATTCCAGAATGGCAGTTTGTGGTAAATACGCCGCGATAGCAATAGAAAGGACATGTCTTCTGAGGCTGCGGATTAAACCAAGCGCTTAGGTAATATCCATACAAGCTTTCTTGTTTCATTTGACGTCTGCACTGTACGAACTACGTCACGATACTGACGAAATAAATACAGAAGGGCTAGACAAGTGGCTGACGTCTACAAGCGTTCATTCAAATCGCTATGCTTCATCTATGGAAATGACATAAGTCACGTGATCTCAAGCGTGATTTTCATAGCGACTTGTTGTTGATTTACATAGCGACTTTTGACATTTCCATACATTGTGAAGTTTATTCTATTCTATTCGATTAGCGTTCATGCCACTTGGCTAGCCCTTCTGAACGTGTAGCCTGCGTCGATGGAATGACATCCATAATTATTTACCATACTGACGGACCACAGTTTATATTTTACGTCTAGCCTTCGCTTTAGTCGTGATTTGCCCTAGGTCTGGGTGTCACTGGAAACGCCCCAATTCATGGTTATGGTGACCATAGTACAAGCATTGCTTAGTTTAGGACTAAACAGATGGTGTGTTAGTCTGGCGTTAAAAAAAAGGTATAGGTTCCAGCCAGCTTTAGGCCAAAGTGTTACTTGGTTAGTGCTTTTATAGGCTATGGTCTTTATATTGAGGTACATCTAGAGAAATAGCAATCGGTGCCGTTTAGAGCGCTTACATAACTGCTTTCAGTTGTTTAAAATTGACCTCTGTTACCTTTAGTATAAGCATTTAGCTTAGTTGACTAAGGGCCACCGCAGACTTGCTACTTTTAGCATCGGCGATCGGCGATTTTGATGCTGCGTATCGCTCGTTCGCGCTCGAAGAAACGCGACACAGCATCGATATGTCATAAAATCGCCGGTCGCCGATGCTAAAAGTAGCAAGTCTGCGGAGGCCCTAACTAACGAGGCTATATAACAAACTAGCATTGTTAGTAATTAAATAAAATCTTAAAATTTCGAAGACCGCAGAACTAGGGTACAGAAAAAGGTGACTTCAATAGCGTGTTTTTGTACGCGAAAGGTTTAATACGAAAATTCATATTTGTTTATGTAAAATATTTCTATTTTTGTAAAATATCCATAAATCCCCGGGTTTTCGTGGCTACTGCGTCACTACCCTGCCTCAATCTGATCCTTGGGAAAGCCTAGGGTATCATCCTAAGCAAACATTATAAGAATTTGCCCACCCTTTGTTTTCCCATTTTCTTAATAATAATGGAGGCAAAGTAATTGTTTTAAATATTAAAACAATTTAAATATATCTACGGAAATAATAATAAAAAAAAATTACCATCACGCTTGTAGTCCAGAAGTAGTAGGTAGCCACCCTGTAGTGACCTGTTTTGTATATATTTACGTTTTAGGCGTATTTCCAATCAAATACATGAAACTTTTTATGTTACTAAGGTGGAAAACAACCCTACGGCCCACCTGATGTTAAGCAGTTACCATACCTATAGATGCTTGCAATAAAAAACGCATCGCATCACGTTGCCGCCTCGAAGGGGAGTGGGACAGAGTGAAGGGTAGGGGGGTTGGGCTTCCGGCTCTTTTACTCATCGTAACAAAACGTAGCTGTAATAGTTACGCCGATCTTTTGTGAGAGGGTGGTACTACGGGTAGCTAGCCCGTATATGACATGCAGTCAATTGGCTACAGCTTGGCTCTACCACCAAAATACCTTTTTATTAATAGGAAACTACAAACTAACCTGCCTCTATTTTTAAACCACACATTATTGAAATATGAAAATTTTCCAGCATCGAAACTTGTTAAAAGAAAATGTAAAACAATTTCAAAGTTAAAGCGAGCCGAGTACCGACACTTTCCCTAGTTCGCGAGCTTGTATCGAAATGTAAAGTTCGAAATAATTGCTCGGGAGAATAAAACTAAGTTCTTTCTATCAGGAACACACCGCCCGGAGCTCAGGTCCGGTCCGAAGGCAAATAAAATCACCGGCTGAGGCGAGTAAATTTTCCACTGCCCGACTTTTTTCCCTTTTGGTCACGATATTGTGGGATCCCAGTGGAAAAGTAATTACATTATGAAGTGCGGTTGTGTAAATACGACCGAGTAACCGGAGTTGTTTTGAGTCAATGCACACGGGAGTGCGTACACCAAGTTCATTTAGTACTGAGGTATCTTAGTTTTTGTTAAAATGTTGTATTGGTATTGTATTTTTTAGGATTTCTGGGATCGCTATACCGTATGTTAAGAAAACCCTGTCCGAGCCGAAACACAGGTATTTAGGTTTCCCAATCACATGACCAAAGAAAAAAATAAAAAAATAGTAAACATATTAATGAAAATTTAAAATGCCATTTTTTTTGCCTTTTTCCCCCAAAATGTAGCAGATTTTAAAAATATGACAACACCGTTACCGGCAGTAATTATCTTAGATCGTGTGGCGGCACCTCTGACCACAAAGTACGTAATGACGTCATTTTATGAAAAAATCATAATATGTAAACGGGGTAATTGTTTTCCAAAAAAAGGGGAGGCAGTGGGACTCTTATTATGCAAAAAAAAAAGTTTTTTTTTTACAAAAATAGAATCTAATCTCGATACCCAACAATACGTTTTCGGGTCGGACAGGGTTTTCTTAACACACTGAATATGTCAAGTTAAAATTTTACGAACGGTTATTTTATAATTAATCTAGTGAGCTTATAAACTAACCTAACCTAACCGACAGTTTATAATCTCACTAGATTAATTATACACTGACGGTTCATATAATTTTGTGATGACATACACACTATACATGGCATTGGTGTTTTATTTTAGCAGATAGATATGGCACCTCCTTGTGCTCAGCGCACCACTACATAGCCATGCCATTTATTTATTTATTTATTTACGTAGGCCAAACGGCCTCAGGCCAATTACACGGACTACTAATCAACTACTAACTAACAACTACCTATATAATAACCAGTCATGCATCTTTCTCGCAAAACTTCAAACACACTATCAAAATTCTCGCCCATTCATCCGCCAACAAATCTATCCTTGCGTCCGAATCCAGGAGCCCGTTAAGCGCTATGAGGGTGCGCGGTACAGGCGATGTAGCTCGAGCTACAGTATAGCAAGAGGGGACTGCGAACAACTCATGCTTCCTGACGCGGTTCCATGCTATAAACTAGACCATTTCAGCATATTTTTTTAATCATTAACCGTAGCAGACTATTAACGTACTTACCTGATAGTAGGTAACCGCAGCAGCTATCTTTAAACATACCTACCTAATAGAACTCTATTGCCAATATCCGGAATACTCACTAAAATAAAACGCAGTAGAACAGAGACATGTGTAACCGGTCCCTCGTACAAAGCTGCTATTAAGATAGTAGCAACCACAGAAAACAAAATAATATAGAACGGCCTTCAATCCCAAATTGATTCAAGACCGGTGTCATTTGTTTAACTGTGTAACTTAATATTTTTTTTCGCGCAGTTACTTCGTTTTTAGGGTTCCGTGCCCAAAGGGTGCCAACGGGACCCTATTACTAAGCCTACGCTGTCCATCTGTCTATCCGTCTGTCTGTCTGTCCGGCTGTCTGTCAGCGGGCTGATCTCAGATTTTTTTACCAATAAATTAACTTTCAAGCGACAGTAGCGCCATCTAGTCGCATATGTGTAAACTAACATTTTCACAGAATGAATTGCAATAACTAAAAATTAAATAAAATGTATACGGTGGATGGTAGGGAACCCTCTATGTGCGAGTCCGACACGCACTAGGCCGGTTTTTTGATTTAGCATCGACTAATAAGCGTTGATGCGAGCTTTTTGTTATGTATTTGACATAGTCCGCTTAAAGCCACTGGGGACAAGTAGCCTATCTAACATGCACTTTCCACTCATTATTTATTCCGTGGCAGCAATGCTCGTCGTCTTGCTCGGCTTTATTGCATCACTGTTTGCTCTGGAGGCAATAGAACCCGCCCGCCCTGTAATTCAACCAACTAGCCGCTTCCGATTGTTATTTGGTACCTAGGCGATGCCTCTTGGGCAAAAGAATGATTGATGTGCATTTGTTTACGGAAGCAAGTAACGTCGTTGTGTAACGACTGTGGTTTGTGAAGATGGATGGAGATACCGTGGAGATATTTCGAGTTTTCAAATATTGGTTTTTCTTTTTATACATTTGTGGCACCAAAAGTAAGAAACAAACCGGTACAGTCAACATAAATAGGATCCTACATAGGTGCCTACGAACAGACATTTGATAAAAATAAACTCTGTGATGCAGACGACAAGCCTAAATGTGGAGGCGTGCTGTATTTCGTCTTGCCCTCGTGTTTCGCCTATTGCCTAAAGTTAATTCAACATGTATAAGCGCCATTAATATGCACAAGTATTTATTAAAAAGTATTTATTAAACTTACCTTATTTATAACAAAGTGTGCCCGCGGCTTCGTACGCGTCAAATTTAACAAAACATGTTTATTGATGTTTGCTAAAATAAAAGTAGCTTAAGTTACTCCTTATAACATCAATATTTGTTATAAGTACTATTATAATACTTTCATAATATGCATTTAGTAAAAAGCTATTATTTTGACATTACAACCAGATACTTGAATGTTATTTATCTGTATACATTTTAATACAATGGGATTTAAGTTTTTAAAAGGTAAAGTTAGCTTATATCTACAATAAACCGATAATTATCACATCAGTTTATTTTCCAGATTTACAACAGTATTAACGTAACTCTTAGGGCCTCCGCAGACTAGCTACTTTTAGCATCGGCGACCGGCGATTTTGCAATTGTTTTGATGCTGCGTCGCGTTTCTTTGAGCGCGAACGAGCGAGACGCAGCATCAAAATCGCCGATCGCCGATGCTAAAAGTAGCTAGTCTGCGGAGGCCCTTAGGGGGCGTCCATAAATTACGTGAGGCATTTATGGGGGGAGGGATTCGAGCAAAATCTCACTAAATCTCACGTGGGGGACAGGGGGGGGGGTCTCGGCAAATCTCACGTAATTTGTTTTACCGCAAGAAACAGTGTAAAATTGCAAGTAAACTGAGATAAATTAAGTTTTTATTTTTTAAACTAAACTTAACTTTAACTATTTTTTTGTTAAATTAAGTAAACATGTTTCTCCTCTAGAATATAGCTTTTGAAAAATCTCACGTGAGATTAGAGGAGGGGAGGGGGACGAGCAAAATCTCACGAAATATCACCGAGGGGGAGTCGAAAAATCTCAAAAATCACCTAATCCTCCTCAAAAATCACGTAATTTATGGACGCCCCCTTAGTTTTACTCTTTCAACTAAGAAAATCTAGTTTCAAGGAACTTGAACCAAAGTGGCGGGCATATTTCAAAGTTGCTATAAAAAATATCTCCACGCTCATGGCCCTAATAAAAATGAAGATTTGTTTCAATGTTGCCTTGCATTTCATTCTAGAAAATACTTATTTTGAAGCGAATAAGCTTTCTCATATTTACATAATGTTGACCTTGTTTAAACGCATTCAAAGAGGTTTATATAAACAGTTTTTTGTTTAGTTTTAATATAGTTTGTCTGCCGGCGTACGCTGGCAATGTAAAAAGCGAAGCTTTAAGTTATATTTAAGCTTCAAGAGACGAACACGCTTTCGTAGTTTTCGTAGAAGTATGACTTAGTTTGTTATATTGTCTCTTTTAAATGTTCTTAATATATAAGAGTCAAAGTCCTGACTCACTCACTGACAGACAACACACAGCCTAAACCGCTGGTCGTAGGGACTTGAAATTTGGAGGGTGGGTTTTTCTTGATGTGTAGAGGTGTACTAAGAAAGAGTTTTTTGAAATTCAACCCCTAAGGGGATAAAATAGAGCATGAAAATTTGTATGGCAGTTCGTCGTTTTTGAAGTTAGAATTATGAAAATTGCTGATTAGGTGTCTTTAAAAAAATAACAAATACGCATTTCAGGGTTTTTGAAAATTCAACTTCTAAGGGGGTAAAATAGGAGATAAAAGTTTGTATGGAAGTTCCGTCATTTTTGAAGTTAGAATTATGAAAATTGGTGTTCAACACGGACGAAGTCGTGGGCAAAAGCTAGTGAAATATAATTATATACGTTTGTTGTTTGAAATGAGCCTGAAAGTGCCAGTATTTTTATTTTTTTATTTAGCAAAAAAGTTAACCTAATGTTACAAAGTAGGCTATGGCTTAGAGAAAGAAACGCTGACCTCTAAACTAGGTACCTATATAATTTGATATTTATGAAAACATTGCAACGGCTTTATTTTATTTGCAACGTAAATACTAACTAGGTCATATTAAATTCGCGTGACGCAACAAATGAAGAATAGTGCTGCTTAGAGCCTGCGCATTTTATAATTCTTAAACTTCGCATGTAACCGTAGAATTAAAAAAACAACACACAAATACTTCTTTGTGAACTCTCCCGCAATTGCTACGGACATTTTCCCTTCATTTATTCATAAGGAAAAGCGGACTGGAGCCACTTGAAAAATACGTGACTGCCTAACGCTAAATAATGTATGAAGAACGCTAGGAACGTGAATGTGGCCTAGGTATGATGTTCGAGCCTGCACCGTACGCGTATTCAGGCAAATTGGTTTACGTACTATGGCTCGCATGTGGGGATTCGAATTAAGTGACTTTCGTTTACTTAGTTACTTTATTAAGCGTCAGTAGGTAGGTATAGTAGTGACAAATGAGATTTTGTAAGAACATCGGGTTAGGGGGCGTCCATAAATTACGAAAGGCATTTGTGGGGGGAGGGGGTCGAGCAAAATCTCACCAAATCTCACGTGGGGGAGAGGGAGGGGGGGTCCCGGCGAATCTCACGTAATATTTTTTTACCGCAAGAAATAGTGTAAAAACAAGGTAAGTGGGTTAAATTAAGTTTTTTTTTAACTTAACTTTTACTTTTACTTAAACATTTTTTTGTTAAATTAAGTAAAACATGTTTCTCCTCCAGAATATAGCTTTTGAAAAATCTCACGTGAGATTAGAGGGGGAGGGAGGGGGTCGAGCAAAATCTCACGAAATCTCACCAAGGGGGGAGGGGGGGTCAAAAATCTCAAAAATTATCTCACGTAATTAATGGACGCCCCCTTAACTTGGAATTGAATAGTAATTTCTTGGTAGGGAGTTGTATCTTTTATTAAATATTATTTACCCTAAGATTGACGGTGGTCAATCTTAGGTACACTTAATTTATCTCCGGCTATAATATTTCACGGATCTTTATTCCGTAAATTCCGTCACTAACACCCGTCACTGACAAAATTCGTCAAATAACAAACGAACCAATGGGGGCAAAGATTTTCCAGTTTTCCGAATGTTTCGCTTTATTGGCCTGCTATGATGGTATCTGAAGCCAAGGCCGCATTGGTTAGGCCACCGCGATGCGACAGCTACGAGGCAGCGATCAAACTCCTTCAAACAAATGGCCGCATAA
The DNA here is from genome assembly GCA_947859195.1 of Drymonia ruficornis. Classification (NCBI taxonomy): domain Eukaryota; kingdom Metazoa; phylum Arthropoda; class Insecta; order Lepidoptera; family Notodontidae; genus Drymonia; species Drymonia ruficornis. The sequence continues at coordinate 9,332,646 of OX401909.1, forward strand.
TTATAAAAATCGCCGTCGCATTGCAATCGCCTGACTGTTGCGGCCACTATCAGTGTCATTACAAATACTCATTTTATCGCGAAGTCTAAAAGAGAGAGAGAAATTCCTAGAAGCCCCTTGACAGCAAGTCTTAACATTAAAGGAAACTAGTCCTAGTTTTTCATGCTTTCATATCTCTGTTTTAATGCGGTTGTTATCTGTGTTCCGTGTCTCGATCGCGTGTCGCATTCGACGCCGGACGTGATAACCCTGACGGTTAGTTCGCCTGCGATAGCCCTAGCGGTTAGTTCGCCTGCGATAGCCCTGGCAGTTAGGTTGCCTGTTATTGAGATAAATTCGTGGACACGATAACGCCTATAAGGATTTCTGAAAGGGAACTGGACACTTAATGGAATAACGAAACACTGGAAAGGAATTTAAGTATAACATGCGTCATACCACCCGGATTATGAGCTAAATGAAAACCAAAATAAACAAAAAAGTGGTGTAAAAATTTCTTAAAAGATGCGTTATAAAAGAAAGCGCATCGAACGAAAACGAAGTAAGATAAATACTCTAACTTGTAGCAGATTTTTATGAAAACGGGCAATAGGTACTTGTTGAGGAAAAAAAATGCGATAGCCATTCTAATTTATTTTATTTTCCGTGCTTTGGTAAAGTATTTAGATGATGTTAAAACTGGATTTGTTAACTGTAATATTTCTTGTGTCTACTTAATAAGTAAGTCACATAACACAGCGTTCTCGTATCATTGGGAACGCACATAAACACAGTTAAAAAGCGTAAAGCGTAAAGTTAAAAGCGGAAATAATTAACGTTTTCATCCAAAAACATTACAAAATGACCTGTTACAATGTGTTGTGACAATTGATTAAAACAATCTATTCCTGACTTCCCCAAGTTGAAACGGTGAGCGTTCTGCATTGTCGTGGTGGAATAATTAATTTTACCTCGTTATTTTAACAATAACAGTCAATTAGGTATGTCGCGGGGCTTTTGTATATGTTTTGCAAATTAATTAGGTATCGCGTCGGTATTCGGCTAATAGCAATCGTGGGTTTTGATTGAAATTAATTAACAAACAGATATGATCATACGGGAATTGATCGAGTCGAAGTAGCTTTGCGGAAATCTGTGTTAACCAATAGTTTAATTCTGTTTACAAACTAAGAAAACTAAATTTGACATAACTAAAAACATTCCACATTCCTTCATTCAGTCAGTTCCTGTATACACGGCGACAAGGTTCACCACCTGTCACGTTGGGTTCTGAATATCTGGTGAAACGTGGGCGTTGAGTTGACTTAATACCTCCACAATGTGGTGGTGTATAGCCACTCAAGCCTCTGACTTCCCCCGAATGGGGATAAAAAGTCGTGACGTTATATTTATATTTATTTTTATAAAAACATTGCTATATATGCAAGGAGGATAGGTAGTAAAGACGCATTCAGCGGTTACGCACCGAGTGAAAATATTTACTCTGACCCCGTTCCCTAATCCAGAGTTATACGTGTTCAGTTGCGGTGTTTGAGTAAATAGTTGCACTGGTTGCGTAACCTCTGAACGCGGTCCAGTTAATTAAATTTGTGTACCAACAAAATCAGCACCAATAAGTAGGTACCTACCTATTCGATACGTTAACTAGATTTTATTATTTCCTGCTTTGCTCAATTTCCAAGCCCGCGAATTTAATTACACTTCCATTTTAATACTAAGATACTCTATCTTCATAATTATGATCCAAATGTGTCACGGCCTACTTTCATAGAAGCTACTTAAGTTTTTGCTTTAAATTACGTAAACTTGTTCATTACCGGACAATTAAGAAACACGTCGGCCCAACCAAACGTAACGTTTCAGATGACTTTTATTATGTTAACGACGTTACCTTAATGAGCGTCCGTAAGGTGAAGCTTTTAATGGACCCAGTTATTTCTACTTCTTCGTAATCTTGACTGATGGTGTCTACTTTAAACGTAGTAATCCACCTAAACGTATCTTCACAGGAGTCGCGGGGTGACGAAAATTAGCGAAAATCCTCAGGAAGTGTATGAAATATTAAGCCTATTAATTACGCGAGATCACAAAAGACTCGCACAGTAAGCATTGTCGGGACTCGAGGACTCGGCTTAGATATCTTAATGATCATGTGATCCGTATTCGCTGGAGATTTGCGAAGTCGGTGGAATTAACTAGGCGTCTAAGCGCTTTGAACATTCACCCCTTGTGTAGTGTTGGCATGTGGAGTGGAATTCTTGGGACATATCTTTAGCCGTAGGGAATAAAGTGTTTGTTTGTTGGTATGAGCTAGTAAACCCTGGTGTCATAATTTTCCTCCACCCCCCCTTCTCCTCCTCCTTGCGTCTGGTATCCTCAGTGCTGAGAGTCGTGATCTCTGTGAAGCCCTTTTTTCTGAAATCATTCAGACACAAAACACACACACATCACATCACACCACATCATCATCATCGCATCACATCGTGGCGCAACGTGTCTTTCAGTGGTAGGTACCTATATAGTATGTTGTATTCAGCATCGAACTTATTTGTTCCGTCCAGCGCATGAAGGACCTTCCCCTCGGTCTTTGCCCATTATCTGCAGATTTCAAGCTTGGTTGTTTTCGTGCGGTCAGTGTGGCCGAGAACCTCGAAAGTTCTTCGTAGGCATGTGGCAGTCAGAGTATTAGGCCTCTCGAAAGCCTCCAATATGGTATCATAGCTTAACGTGCTCTCCAAAATACGAATGGAAGTGCTCAGTATTGCTACTAGCGGTCACCTATTCAGGTAAGTAAATAATAGGCGATCACAGTTACAGGAATTAGCTCAAGATCGTCTCAAAAGTATTTAATCCATGAGCTTCATTCGTTGGAATGATGACTACTGAAGCAAATTAGCTATTCGTATATAATGTATTCATAGAATGCCTTTTGTCCTTAAAATAATCCTTATTTTGAGGACTCTGAATCACGAAAGGTATCCTGCCCGCATCCTATCCTAATTTACAAAGACGCAATCCAATTCTCGGATTACAACCACGCATGCTGAAATACAGCATCTTGCCTCACTAGCTTGCTTGTATGAGAAACATCATTGCTTGCAATATCGGATTATTGCCGTTGAATTTATTTCCTTTAGTTTATAGTTAGTTAAAACAATAATACACCAACTACAGACAGAATAGTTTCATTATTAGAGCAACCACAACTTTTAATAATGTTAATGATGCGAATATTGATGTGTTTCACGATAGTATCATTAATGTTAAAAAAACATTGTTAAGTAAGGGCTCATTAACCTATCATCATCCAATGTAGTATTATTTACATAATCATATGTTGTCATCGTATGCTAGTCGTTAATCTTAATTTACATTAGCTTCCTATATGCTTCCTATAGCAAGCAAATGGCTTCTAGATTCCTATATTGTATTTTTTTTTGCATTATCGCTGTAAGCTATCCGAATAAAGTAAAATAAAAATAAATAAAATAATATCATCCCTAGCAAACCATTGTGACCACTAAACTAAATTATTGATTATTCTTAAATGATATCATTTATTTTATGTTTTCCCCCCTTAATCTCCTAACATTGAAAGCTTTCAAATTATAAGTATTTTTATAGTAGTAGGTACCTTTTTTATTTTTTATTCTCTATTTTCTTAACTTAATTTTAATATTAAATCAATAGGTATATTTATCTTAGTCCATTTTTTATCATATTTGCACTATGTTGTTAAAGTTATATGGCGCAAGAGGTGTTTGCTTATAATTGGTTGTGCATTTAGCTTGTAACCCTAAGATTATATTTAAAACTAGCTTTTGCCCGCGACTTCGTCCGCGTAGACTTCAAAATAAAAAAAAACCGGGCAAGTGACTTAAGACTTTTTAGTACTTTTTAGTGCGCCAGGGTTTTTTAAGTCAGTATTTGCTTTTTTATAAAAATAATTTTATTTCACGATTTTTATTGGAGCCATACAAACTTTATCACGGTACCTAATTCGGTGAATGCGTGTTTTGGTAGGTAGGTATATAGAGCCAAAATCCCAAATCCCCCTCCCCTTCTCCACCCCTTTTCCTCCCCTCTCTTCCTTCTGCTCCCTTTCCCCTCCCCCTTCCACTTCCCCCTACCTTACGTCTTCCCCTTCCTCCCTCACCTACCCTATGCATACTAAGTTTCAAGTCAATCGGGTACAAACATATTTTTCTGCCGTACTTTTCTACCTTTAGTTTCCCCCTTTTGGGTGTTGATTTACGAAATGATTTTTTATGGGATCAAACTGAAGTAGTACCTACCATATTCAGCTCAGCTTATACCCCAATTATTTAAAATGAATAATCATAACCAATCTCGAGATATGGATGACTAAACATTCGCTGACCCCGCTCACCCCTTTTCCTTCAAAATATTAAAAACGCTGAAACACCAGTCTGATTATTTAAAATGAACAATCATAACCAATTTCGAGATATGGATGACTAAAAATTCGCTGACCCCGCTCTCCCCTTTTCCTTCAAAATATTAAAAACGCTGAAACCCCAGTCTGATTATTTAAAATGAACAATCATAACCAATTTCGAGATATGGGTGACTAAAAATTCGCTGACCCCGCTTTCCCCTTTTCCTTCAAAATATTAAAAACGCTGAAACCCCAGTCATTTAAAATGAACAATCATAACCAATTTCGAGATATGGATGACTAAACATTCGCTGACCCCGCTCTCCCCTTTTCCTTCAAAATATTAAAAACGCTGCAACCCCAGTCTGATTATTTAAAATGAACAATCATAACCAATCTCGAGATATGGATGACTAAACATTCGCTGACCCCACTCTCCCCTTTTCCTTCAAAATATTAAAAATGCTGAAACCCCAGTCTGATTATTTAAAATGAACAATCATAACCAATTTTGAGATATGGATGACTAAACATTCGCTGACCCCGCTCTCCCCTTTTCCTTCAAAATATTAAAAACGCTGAAACCCTAGTCTGATTATTTAAAATGAACAATCATAACCAATTTCGAGATATGGATGACTAAACATTCGCTGACCCCACTCTCCCCTTTTCCTTCAAAATATTAAAAACGCTGAAACCCCAGTCTGATTATTTAAAATGAACAATCATAACCAATTTCGAGATATGGATGACTAAACATACGCTGACCCCGCTCTCCCCTTTTCCTTCAAAATATTAAAAACGCTGAAACCCCAGTCTGATTATTTAAAATGAACAATCATAACCAATTTCGAGATATGGATGACTAAACATTCGCTGACCCCGCTCTCCCCTTTTCCTTCAAAATATTTAAAACGCTGAAACCCCAGTCTGATTATTTAAAATGAACAATCATAACCAATTTCGAGATATGGATGACAAAAAATTCGCTGACCCCGCTCTCCCCTTTTCCTTCAAAATATTAAAAACGCTGAAACCCCAGTCTGATTATTTAAAATGAACAATCATAACCAATCTCGAGATATGGATGACTAGACATTCGCTGACCCCGCTCTCCCCTTTTCCTTCAAAATATTAAAAACGCTGAAACCCCAGTCTGATTATTTAAAATGAACAATTATATCCAATTTTGAGATATGGATGACTAAACATGCGCTGACCCCGCTCTCCCCTTTCTCGTCAAAATGATTAAAAATACGAAAACCCCAGTCTGATCAATTCAAATAAGCAATCATAACCAATATCGAGATATGGATGACTAAACATTCGCTGACCCCGCTCTCCCCTTTTCCTTCAAAATATTAAAAACGCTGAAACCCCAGTCTGATTATTTAAAATGAACAATTATATCCAATTTTGAGATATGGATGACTAAACATGCGCTGACCCCGCTCTCCCCTTTCTCGTCAAAATGATTAAAAATACGGAAACCCCAGTCTGATCAATTCAAATAAGCAATCATAACCAATCTCGAGATATGGATGACTAAACATTCGCTGACCCCGCTCTCCCCTTTTCCTTCAAAATATTAAAAACGCTGAAACCCCAGTCTGATTATTTAAAATGAACAATTATATCCAATTTTGAGATATGGATGACTAAACATGCGCTGACCCCGCTCTCCCCTTTCTCGTCAAAATGATTAAAAATACGGAAACCCCAGTCTGATGAATTCAAATAAGCAATCATAACCAATATCGAGATATGGATGACTAAACATTCGCTGACCCCGCTCTCCCCTTTTCCTTCAAAATATTAAAAACGCTGAAACCCCAGTCTGATTATTTAAAATGAACAATTATATCCAATTTTGAGATATGGATGACTAAACATGCGCTGACCCCGCTCTCCCCTTTCTCGTCAAAATGATTAAAAATACGGAAACCCCAGTCTGATCAATTCAAATAAGCAATCATAACCAATATCGAGATATGGATGACTTATTAAAACATCCCTTGACCCCGTTTTCCCCTTTCCCGTCAAAATAACAAAACTCGACCACCCCTATACAAACTTTCACTCCACATTTCACCCCTTAGGGCTTGAATTTCCAAAAACACGAAAGAAATCTAAACACAATCTTTCATTCCCCTATTTCACCCCCTTAGGGGTTGAATTATCAAAAACCCTGAAATTACTCTTATTTATTTTTGAAAATACACCTAATCACCAATTTAAGTAATTCTAACTCCAAAAATGACGGAACTTCCATACAAACTTTTATCCCCTATTTTACCCCCTTAGGGGTCGAATTTTCAAAAACCCTGAAACCCATATTTATTTATTTTTCAAAAGACACCTAATCAGCAATTTTCATAATTCTAACTTCAAAAATGACGAACTTCCATACAAACTTTCATCCCTTATTTTACCCCCTTAGGGGTTGAATTTCAAAAAACCCTTTCTTAGTACACCTCTACACATCAAGACAAACCCACCCTCCAAATTTCAAGTCTCTACGATCAGCGGTTTAGGCTGTGCGTTGTCTGTCAGTCAGTCAGTCAGTCAGTCAGTCAGTCAGTCAGTCAGTCAGTCAGTCAGTCAATCAGGACTTTGATTCTTATATATTTAGATTAAGAATTTATGTAACATCCGTTAGCAAACCAAATAAATAAATAGTTGGTGTGTACCGGCGACATTTAAGAAGTTTCCAATATGGCGATTAGTGAGCCTACGACAGGAACCAGCAGGGCTAATAAGGCCACATAGCAATTCTGCGAAGCTACAATGTTTTCTAATATTCTGTCAGAATCTTTCGCAATTCTGCTGAATGGTCATATTATGTTACGTCATTTATTATCCTTTAATGGAAATTTGGCGGAGCAGTTTTTTGTAGTTTTTACAGAGTTTCTATGTGGCCTGTTTAGCCCCCCTGAATGAATTAGAGTCGCTGTCACCAGATACAATAAAGGGGAAAATAAACCAAATTCAAAATAAAATCACATGATCACAAATCACAGATCACAGATCGACGGGCCCGTTAGCGTGGTTGGCGCGGAGGCGCCTTTCACGCTGCAGGTCGTAGGTTCGATTCCTACCCGGGACATGCATTTGTGTGCATGAACATGTCTGTATGTCCCGAGTCTGGGTGTATATGTATATTAAGTATGTATTTACAAATAAAAAAGTAGTATATGTAGTAATATCAGTTATCTGGTTTCCATAGTACAAGCTCTGCTTAGTTTGGGATCAGGTAAACGTGTGTAAAAATGTCCCAGGATATTATTATTATTATTATTATATTATAGTTACATTTTATAACGCATTTGGCTTTACCACAACAAAGCAATATTTCTTTATCATATCGATTTTACAATAAGGGTTAATGCACTCATCTACCTATATAATTCCTACTTATAAAAGTAGGCTAACGTAGCCGTAGGGCCAGTAGTAATCAAAGGATAACGGTATAACACTGACGTAATAATTAATAGTTTGATTAACTATCACGGCAGCCATAAAACTTGTCGCGTTTTTTCCTTTTATTAAGTTTTTATCATACAAATGAATGGCCTATAAACATTGTTTCACGAAAATCTACGGGATATTATGTTTAGCTTCATATTTTAGTAACCAATATGATTTTTCACTGCTTTCTTCTTAATGTCTGAACCTGTATTTTTTTTTAAAATAAAATTATAATAATATTAGCCCTTTTAATGTCCCACTGCTGGGCACGGGCCTCCACTCAATGCGAGGGGGATGGGGGATGTCCAAAATGTTATACTGCAAATAATCAATCACGAACTAAAAGCGCGTGAAACTTGCGCTATTCCCAAAAAAAATACAACATTGATATTATTTTAGCAGATATGATACCTTCTAACATCGCAGTCACTAATCTTGTGCTCAGCGCACCACTATATGCAGCGAAATTCACACATCTATTATCAAACTCACAATTCGACAAGTAACTTTTTAAATACATAAAAAGGCTCTATTCACCAGAAGATGAGCCGTACTATAGGCAAAACAGACATGTTTACTACATTATTTTTAGCGCGCGACTGAGTCGTACTGTGTCCATGGACTCCGTTTACTAGACCATTTTGGACAATCACGTGTTTCTTTCTTGGCAATGTCTTTGGATCACAATTAAATATAACCACAACATTATTTATATCATGTATTTTGTGTTTAGTTTTCAATTCAAAAATAATACAAACGTTATTTTCGATTCATTAAACGAAAATACAAATTGAAATAACATTTCTATGTGTTATTATGTCACAACACAATGGTAAAGCTCAGTTCACATGCATGCATGAAAAACGAACAAAAGCCGGCTGTGATGCTGTACTGTGACGTGATTACTGGCTAATGACGTCACAACACTGGGAGCACTTGGTACGGCGCGTCTTTTGACGTTTTTAATGAGAACACATGAATGAACTTATGACAATCTGACGGTGGTAGGAACGGTCAAAGGCAGAATTATAAAAAGCCACAGTTCAAACCGGCGCAGAGTCTGTACTGTCTGTACTATCTGTACATGGTCGCTACCATGGTCAGAATCAACCAACAAGAATCAACCAAGAATCAACCAAACAGAACGTCGGTCAGAATAGCAAAACGCTACAGTGTTGATTCAATGGCTAAGCGACTCGGCGAACTGAACGTCAAAAGCCACAAGGAAAAATATATTAAAAAATTAAAAAACACGAGTGCCCTGGTAAAAAAACTAACTAAAAAGTATCAAACAAGTGCAGCGTCATTGCAGTCGGGGGACCGTTCTGTGGAACATATTTAATCTAAGAGGGCCCCCGACTGCAATTACACTGCACTTGTTTTATACTTTTTAGTTACTTTTTTGCCAGGGCAGTCGTGTTTTTTAGTTTTTTAAATTATTTATTTTTATTTTATGCATTTTAGTGACAACAGCCAAAAATGAAATCTTTGTTTTGCATGTACACCCTACCTATGTTAAATTATGCCTATAAATTCTACAGTTTTAGAATGTGCTCATCAAGGCCTTCCATTTGATACCCATAGATACTCGAACAAAGTAACAAAATGGACCCGCAACACGCATAATTCAACGAACAAAATGTTCTGTCAATTCTTGGGGGAGGGGAGGTAACCACTACATTAAAATTGACGCACACTTACTCAAAACATTTTGTGTCATTATAAACGCACACGTAAAGAAATGTGCAACACTAGTATATTTTACGCACACTAAAAGATCTAATACGTCAACATACAAAATTTTACTACCGTAGGACCATCGGTGTAATAGGGTGAACACCACTATCGATATTTCTAATTAGCTATATCGATAGTTTCATATACTCATTATTACATTTATAGCTGTCATTATAATCTACTGAATTATACTGAATTATCTCTACTGAAACTGCTGAACAAGAAATAATGAGTAACTCACGAGGCGTAAATATTCAACGGAAACAAGATGACTCCGGGTACATCCCAATTCAGTTCCTTGAAAATGAGATTATCTAAAAAATAAGTACCTAATGTTCCCAAATAAGCTGTTTCATCCCCCCCCCACTCCCACTCGACCAGCGCCATCTGCTGCCACTGGCCTGGCTGATATCTTTTGTTAGGTAGGTACGTATAAACGTAATAGGTATTATTATACTAATGTCATCATTATCATCATTTCAGCCAAAAGACGTCCACTGTTGGACATAGGCCTCTCCCAAGGTTTATTATACACTATATATATTATATTTTTATCGATACCGGTCTGCAATCATAAATAAACACTACTACAACACTGTTCAAATCAAAAAGTACCTATATAGTAAAAAATCATTCTTGCAACATTGACTAATACGACTGAATAATTTTGATACTTGATTTATTATTTTCCATATTATTTATTATTCATAATGCAAGCGCAAGCACTTTTAAGTTTTCTTTGATGTTGGTCAATAAGATAATATTTGTTATACATATATTTATGCCATATGTGATTCATCGCCTCAGTAGCAGACGCTGCCTGCTTCTGGGTCATATGGACCCGGAGCAGTGTCAGGTTCGATTCCGTTTATCAAGATCAAGAATTTATCGAGATCGTATTTATCTGAATTGTTTCGATAGTGGGTGTTTTTGTTTCAACATGAGTTAGTTATTTTTTTTTGTATTTTAGGAAAATAAAACAAACATATCATAGCTACTGCGTTTTTTTAATTATTTTTTTATTTTAATCTTGGTCTAAATATTCCACTCCTGATAAATCCATATATTGGCGTGGGCCTGCCGCTGCCTCATCAACTCATCATCATCAGTCTCCACAGCATTGCTGTCATCTTGAAGATTTATTATTAATCGATTAATGTCATCGTAAAGAGCAATTTTCGACTATTCTTCTAACGGTACCTGAAAAATAAAATAATTCAATAAAAGATAATTTCTTTAATGCTTTAAGATTATTTGTTTATTTAGTAATTAAGTAACGATGTTAACTGACAAGCAAACATAGAAAAATAAAGCAACCTTAGTTTATGTATTGGTCGAGATGAAAGCAACACATAAAAATAATGCGCAAGTATCAAGTGTGTTCAATCGAATGTACCTCTAAGCGATCAATGTATATTTACTGAAAAACCTGTAAACTGAAGCTTTGAGCCTGCCTTTGTATACAATAAACACATTATTTAACTTAAAAACTGTAAAATAAACTGCTTATATACCTATAATATCAGCGGTTCTTTGGTAAACATGGTCGAGTTCTGACAAAATATTTTGCACCTCAAATTCCGCGAGACACCGCCTGTAAACTTTGTGAATCACCTCTCTTGTTGAATTACTAATGATTTATTCATTGTAAATCGTTTTTAACGTTCTGCGACTGGTTTATCACCGCGTAATTCAGTATTTATCCGTTTGTTTACAAAGTTCACATACTTGACAATTATTTGACAAATAAAAAATACAGTTGCCAGGGTAGAAAAGATTCGTATATGGTTACAGTAGACTATTCGATTAATTCGTACTCGATTAATTGTATCGATAATGTTTTCGATTCTTATGACATTTAATATTTTAATGAATTTAATAGAAAAATTGCATTAATTACATCAAAAATACTTACATATGAAATGTTACCCCATCTTTTTGTATATTACTATTTTTTGTAATTTCTTTGCACACGTTTAATGGGACAATTCGGCATTTTTCACGGAGCACCTTACACCGCGAAAACGATACTTACTCTGATCAAATCGATTTCGAAAACAGTTTTTATATACGTGTCAGAGATTTTTGGTCTAGTACCTATAAAAAAAAGCTAGAGGGGAAGATCATGCGAAGCGCATCCTGAGTTAATACATCCATGCATAGATACCTTCCATTTGACAACCATAAAGGAAGAAAAAAAAATGTTTTTTTTCACATTTCAAAATTGAGCCATAATGCTGGCATACTATTTTATTTCAAAAATAATATACCCAGTGTTACCCGGAACGATGTAAGGATTCTAACGATACCCCATACATCCAAATCCATTCAGGCATTTATAAGTTATGGTGGAATAAAGAATCTCACATACATACATACATACATACATGAACCCTAAACACATATACACTCCTTTTTTTGGGCAGTCGTGTAAAAATATGACGCTTATCCAAATACATCAAGGAAGAGGGAGACACGTGACTGTCTAAAATAGTTTGTGTTACTAAACTGAGTCCATGGACAAATATTACGACTCGGTCGCTAGCGAAAAATAATGTTGATAACACGGCAATATGGCTCATCTTCCGGTGAATAATGCCTTCTTATATGTATTTAGGGCGATAACGGATGTGTGAATTTCGCTGCATGTAGTAGTACGCTGAGCATAAGTTTAGTGATTGCGATGTTAGAATGTACTATATCCGCTTAAATAATACATCAATGTACTTTGCACTGCCATACACTTCCATACACTGCCATACACTTTGCACTCTCATACAATTTTTTATAATTACTTAAAATAATAGTTTGGGTTACCACTTGAAAATAGAAATGTTGGAGAAACAGATTGATTGGCCAACTTTTCTAATTTGTTACCGCGCTAATACTTAAGTACCAAAAGCTCTCCGATCTACGCAAGTCAAGGTTACGTCATACATCAAATCAACTACCGTCGTTATTCGGAATTTGGGTGGGAAGTTCCCAGAATACTCTTTACCAACTTTAGCCGTATACGAGATAATATCGGTTAGAACATTGCTAATGTTTCCCCTAGATGGAAACTTTGTTAATAGATTACAATAACTCTATTAACGAGTTAATATTATTTTCATGAATTAAACGATATGTTTAGATTCAAACGCAAATATTTAAAGGTCTGCCTTTAGTTTTAGTAAAAATATGTCACAATAGTGACATATTTTTGCTGCAACTAATAATGGTTTAAATAAAATTATACCTGCGGCACGTTATGATGGCCGGTTTGACATGTGGGAGGGGAAAAGGATGAACCTTATTATAACGGAATAAAATTCATTTTCGAATTAATATTTTGACATTCTTATTTTTTCAAACGCCAGTCTTATTTCGTTATAATAAGGTTCATTTTCTTCCCCCTCCCACATGTCAAACCGGCCATCGTAAAATGCAACTACTGTAATGATAATATGGCGGATAGTTAAAGAGATACCTATTTCGGATTCATTATTAGATACGTAAAAGCTACAGAGCTACAGAGAACAAAATATAATCATCATTAAAGCATACAACAAGCATACAATAAAATGTTATACAAACTCGCTACAACATCCAACAACTCACATATAAAAACAGCACCATCATATTCCATTTTCTTCACCGCAGTCATACCCCTACATCCGCTTACAAATACATAACATTACTTTACTATCCAACCGCGCAATGAAAAGCGACGTCGTATTAAATTAAGTGGACGGTAATGAAGAGGCAGGGCTGGTATTTTTATGTTTGTAATCTAGAAAACGAGGTGTCAGAGGCACCTGAGGTATGAGTTGGCGGACATCGCGTGTCGGCCCTGCGTGACCATCGCCCATTGATCACTGGTCTTAAGAAACGCGACACGAAGGACATTTTTTCACACGAACCCACCTTGAAATTAGCTTGCAGTGGGCAGGCTTTCATGAGCGCCTGTCATGCCTTTGTAGACTTACTAGGTGATTATACAGAGTGTTAGGTAAGACGAGAGACGTGTTGAAGGAGGGTATTCAGCATTCAGTTCTATGTTAACATTATATCACCTTAATTTTTGACCTAATTATCCAATATTATTTTCAAATTAATGAATAAAATGAAGTACGAATGAAGGAAAAACGGACACGAGTACATTACCTTTGATAAGACAGCTCATAGTAGCTCACTAGCGAGAGGGTGGCTCACGTTGCAAACTTTTCTGCAATAGTTAGTACAAGTCGAAACATTCAAAACCCATCGAGTGATCCATTGTTTCCTCTTTCAATACATTTCAAAACAGCACCCCTAGTAGAAACGTACAACTTTACTACAGAACTCGAAACCCCCAAGTATTATAATAGTCTGTATAGAAATTGAAGCTAGGGAAACGATCTACTTTGAGACTTTTAAACAAGTGTATACAAAAATAAATCAGAAAATACTTCGTAATTCTTGCGAAATCTGTATACACTCTCAACCTCAAACGAATTTTAAATGTTTAATATTTTATGTGTTTCAATGTTTCGCTTTATCAGATACCGTTCTCTGAAATTGAAATGCAATAATAGATATAACGAAGAATTTTATTAGGATTTAGAAGGGATTTTAAATAAATCTGTCTCATTTCTTATTCAAGAGTAGATTGAATGTTCCAATTCTGGAGAAAATAGTTAAAGGGCCCCCGTAATTGAACTCATTGGTGTTTTAGATTGAAAACAAATTGTATTTGGAGCTCTTAATTGTTTTGAAGCTATGTTTAGGATCAAATTATACTATTTTCCTTAATTTTACTTCATAAAACGGCTAATCCATAACCTTAATAGGTATAGTTATAACTACTTCACCAAGCCAACTAGGCGCTCGGATGAAATGCGACTTCCCCACCCGCACACCCGCCACGCCTTTTTGTGCGGGTGACGTCTCATTTTACACGCGTCTAGTTGGCTTGGTGGCTTAGTAAATCGTAAAATAAGTGGGTTAGTCACCAACTCACACCGCAGAAATCAGCCCGCGTGGGATGCCCCCAGGTCAACAATACCTACACGGGACGAGATAGTGAAACTTACTAGGTATGCTCTTAACTGAGATTGGGGACTTATATAACTAGCCTTTTTGCTATAACTTAGCCGACGGACCGTGATCACCTTGATAAACTGACTTGAAACTTTGCCATAACTAGTTTGTTTTGCTACGCAGGTATTGCAAGTTATAATTTTTTACTTTAAGAACTTTTTAAGTACCTACTTTAGGCTCCTTGATGACTTAATAGATATTTTTCTCGTCGTAAGTATACTAGTTAATAGGACTTATTTGATAGGTAGGTAACATACGAAAAAATAATTGAAAAAATATAGTACGGGTTTTGAAAGCCCAGTCTGTAGTCTGTACTATTTTAATTCTAAATTCAAAGTAGTCACTTAAGTGAGTAACTCAGTTAAAGTTTCAGAATAGGTACCCGAACTATTTCAAACACTTAACAAACTTAAATTGTTATGAAAGCCTGTTTATCGTTTCTAGTTTTATTTAATTGCTACTCAAACACGCAATTTATAAGATTTAAACGGTCGACTCAAAGGGATGGTCTAATTTCTTCCAAGTAATATTATTATTTTTACACAAAACAAATGTAGAAGTTATGGTACCTACTGTGTCAGATTGGGACAGAAAGGTGAATGGACGGACGAACGAACGGACAAACGGACGGGCGGATGGACGGACGGACGGACTGAATGATCTTATAAAGATTCCTCGTAGGGACTACGGAACTCCAAAAATAGTCATATTTGGTAAAAAGCAAAATTTTTAAGTTTGGTTCAGTCAACAGTAGATCTGAACATCTACTTGAAACCTAAAGGATTTCCCAAATTGACACGAGCATTCCCTCGCGACGGTTGTACGGGTGAGCGTATTTCGTTAGTAAATTGCTTACAACTTTTTGGGAGCAGATTTTACCCTCATTTTTTCACGTAAGATGCTGGTGAACCCAAGCCCCAAATTCTTAGAAATTGAAATCCATTTACAATGGGTTTACAAAGCATTTTTCTTTTAGACCGAAAGTGCTTGTTGCAGATTAATTGTAACTTTTTATAAATTTGGAGTTAAACATTATTCAGTATTATAAATTATTATTACTTGCAAGTGGCACAGGACCGGTCGTTGTGGAAAACCTTGAGGCCATATCCAACAGTGGACGTCTTTTGGCTGAAATGGTGATGATGATGATGATTAGTTATTGGTAGGTATGTATTAATTTATTCGTTAGTATAGATCGTTAGTTAGTATAGATTGTTATGTCTAATTGTGGCACAGTCGTTACTGAAGGGAGACTCCGTCACATAAAAGAAGATGTAACAGTATAGTACACATAGTAATCTCGCCGGCCATCCGGTACGTACTCGGATCCCCGATAATATTCACTTCTTTGTGGTGACACCAGCTGCGACGAATTACGGTCTTTATGTACGGTACCCATGTTATGTGTGTAAAATGGGACATCGTTGCGGACAAAGTAATAAAATCGTGCTCATTCTGTTACTGCACAACTAAACTAAAAATTAAATTCTTCTCACAGTCGCGGTGTAAGAGCGAGGCAGAAATATTTTAGATGTTTAAAAATTTGGTAAAGTGGCATGAACGCTGATCGAATAGAATAGAATAGACTTCACAATGTATGGAAATGTCAAACGTCGCTATGTAGATCAACAACAAGTTGCTATGTAGGTCACATGACTTATGTCATTTCCATACATGAAGCGTAGCGATTTGAACGAACGCTTGTAGATGTCAGCCACTTGTCTAGCCCTTCAGAAGTGGCACCAATGACAATTTTAAATAGATTCTTCTTGGCGATTTGACAATTCAAACACAGGCAATTTATGTATATGGCTGCGTCTACGTCGCATGCCGCACCCGAGCATTCAGTTTTGACGTTGGAATGCATAGACATAATTTCATAACATGAGTGCTCGGCCGAGGCATGCCAGGCATCTGGACGCACCCACCTACTATGAGAAAGTTTGATCATTATTTTTCAAGAAACAAAATAATGTTAAATTCAATGTAATAATATCTGTTGGATGGTTTATCTCGATTGACAGATTTAAAGAGTTTCGATAACGAATATCCGCAGAAAACTTTAAATGTAGCAACCCTACGTTGTGCAACCCCCTGCTGGGCTCCCATTGTACTTCGAGCACTGAGCAAATATCTTTTTAGAATGTGCGAAAATCGGTTTCTCTGCCTAGTATTGGCAGTGTAAATGAATGTTTATTCGGGTTTCCAATCAGCATTTGTGTAGATATTTAAAGTTTTCAGTATACTTTCGATATTATTTTATTTTATTTTTGTGGTTGTACGACTGAGTTAATAGTACCCAGTAAATAAACGAATAGGAACCTCACTCTCTGTTTTGTTCCATTTTTTTTCTATCGAGGGTTTCTTTCACACTATACTGAATTAACACAATACCTTATTTTTACAAGAGGTGCTAAATTATTAATATGAAATTACATGTTATTAATTCCTCTACTTAATTACCACCAGTATTTTTATAAAATGATATTAATTCATACGGAGTGTTAGGTTACACGAGGGAAGTATTCAAGCGTGTGACAATTCATGCTTACACGTAACTAACAAAAAATGACAGAGAAAAGTTAACAAAAAAAAAAACGCTACGTGGGCCACCTGCTAGCGAGTGTCTATGACCTGTATTAGCAAAGGAAATTTATTTCATGGAATTATTAATAACTCCATGGAGTAAATTGCCGTGCTTTGGAACTTAAGTTAAGTTGTGTAAGTGACATTAATCCGTTTTCCCGTCATAATTCATTCTTCTTCTTCTTATCGTATGGTTAGTGGCCAAACCTGATTCAAGCCGCCCGAAGGCCTCTGACAGGGCTTAACGACTGCTGCCTAGATGACATCAACCGGGACATACCTACTTCATTTAATTCATTCATTTTTCATTCATTCGTATTTTAATTAGGTAAAAAAACTTTTTTTACATCATTATTTGGAAAGAGAATCGAATACTGAATACCCTCCTTCAATACATCCCTCGTCTAAACTAACATCCTGTATAACTATACCTACGTGCGTGACAATGCTACTTTATTAACTCAAGCGTAGTAATTTGGTTGAATACTTGATCACCTACTTCCTACACCTACTTCCGATCGAATTACTCACCCTCGCATTGGATACTGGAAACTGGGTTAAGTATCTAGTTTCTACTTATCTTTCGGCCCTATTGCGTGATAAAACACTAGTACATAGTAATCAGACAATCGGGCCGTTTGGACAGACGGTCAGCCATCAAGCGTCGAAACTACTCGGCTATCAGCTTTTACACCCTGTCGGCTCGCTCGCGTCAATTTGAATAAAGTACGAATAAAAAGTGTAGTGTAAGGACACCCTAATCGGCTCCCGATTTTATCAAGAGTTCGTGCCAAGCGTGTAGGCAGTTTTTACGCATCAACAGACCAGAAGGAAAGAATGAATAAAATAAAATCAGTGATAAAACATTGTGAGTTCCGCTCACAGTTTTCTCCACATATGGCGAATAAAGGTCGGCACTCATCTATCAACCCCGCACCCGACCAGCACCGCCTCGCTGCTCGGCGTCCACTCGTTGTCGATAGAGATGAGTCGTATTTACTAGAACAGGTGCGAAGAACAGGTATTTTATGAGACTAGGCGGCACCTATTCCAATTTGGAGAGTACTTAGTCCACCTAGTATTTCACTCAACACGTCTCAGCGGACGTGATGCTCTCTCGATTGCGTGCGGATATCGCGTATTATTATGAGTATAACGAACTGCTTAGTCTACATAGTATATGGTAGGTAACTAGCCTTCTAGTCCAAGTAGTATTATTATCATATTTTTGTGTTAAATTGTTGATATAACCTATTTTCGTCTTTATAACAAAAATGGCTCTAAAAGGAAGTTGTCATCATTATCATCATCATCATCGTCATCATCGTCATCATCATCATCATCATCGTCATCATAATCATCATCGACATCATCATCATCATCGTTATCATCGTCATCATCATCATAATCATCATCATCGTCATCATCATCATCATAATTGTCATCATCGTCATCATCATCGTCATAATCATCATCATCGTCATCATCATCATCTTCATCATCATCATCATCATCATAATCATCATCATCATCATTATCACTATCATCATCGTCATCATCATCGCCATCATCATCATCGTCATCGTCATTATCGTCATCATCATCATCGACATCACATCATCATCATCGCATAATCATCGTCGTCGTCGTCTTCTTCATCATCATCATCATCGTCGTCATCATCATTAGTAAGCAGTAGGCGACATCTAACTAAAGTGAGCAAATCAATTTTTGTCCCCATTTGATCTCATGTATCGAGTCCTATTATGGATCTAAGGACTAAGTACGCGAACCATAGCCGATAAGTACTGGATACTAGGTGGACTAGGTGGACTAGGCGGACTAGGTGGACTAGGTGGAACAGGTGTTTGGATCACGTATTTTTAAATACTAGGAATAGGTGCACCTAGTCCCAAATTTACCTAGTCCAACCCATCTCTAGTTGTCGACAGGTGGTCCGCGGGCGGCCGCTGCTTTAGCACCATAAACGTCACGTGATCAACCAGTGGACCGCGCGTGGTCAACGAGTGAACGTCGCGTGGTCAGCGCGTGGTCCACTTATTTCCGGTTTAGTTAGTGGACGCCGACCGACGAGGCGGTGCTGGTCGGGTGCCGAGTTGATAGATGAGTGCCAACCTTAAACCTTTATATCGTAGAGCGTGTTTTGAACATATAGGGTACCAAGATGTAAGCTTATTCAGTACATTACAATAGGGACCTCGGTAATACGCAGTAAGGAACAAACTTATCGACCCTGCTTTCCACAAAAGTATGTCCTCGTGCTCTCCGTCTTACATACATGATTAAACCAAATAAGTGACGCTAAGTAAATGGGTATATCTTTTTGTATATCATGGGTATTGTTGGGGAAGTGTTGACGACGAAGTTGGAATATGGATAACATAAGTTTTGAAATTAGAATTTACGAGCATGTTGTACTTTTGAAAATGGTAATAATGTTCTTCCTTTGTGTTGTGCACGTTGTACAGATTTCGGTAATAGATTAAATGAGCAGGAAGTAGATTAAAGGGTAGAGGAAGTGGAAGAGAGAAGAAGAAATAAATAGTCTCACTGTCTCATTTCCATAGCAATAGTGCTCTAGTACTCTCGCTCACTCTGTTTAGAGATAAGTCAAACAAGTTCTCTCTGTCTCTGTCTGTCTCTAGGCAGAGAGAGATGAGGCCGTGTTTAATCAGCACAAAGTTGCAGTGTTGGTTTTGATGGGACTACAATCACTTAGCGTTGGATGCAATGGCAACCTAGATGCAGTCGGCGAGCAGTCCACTCGTAGTCGGCGTGCAGTCCGCTTGCAGTCGTGCAACTGCGTTCAAAATTTGAAACTACGCTCGACTGAATAGTTAACTCTGCGGGTGTCACCATGGGGTCTTTCCGACTTTTTAGTGCCTCTTTTACACTCAACTTGTAAGGACATAAATCAAGTGCAGATAAGAGATCAACCTAGTTTTTTGGACACTGATTGGGTACGTGCACAAGCCGCCGCCCCCGAGCTATCATTATGACATTATGTCTAGGCTTTCAAATGAATGCTTGGGGCCACCCATGGACCAATTACTAAGGGGACTGGCCCTAAGCAAGTCGGCCGAGTGGTCGGCCTAGTACTAACATCGACATAAAACGAAGCGAGTAGTTCAACTATTTACCGGTAGATAGAACAATGAAAATGAAAAAACAGTGACCACGTTTTTTTTCATACATATATCTAATAAGGGCACCTCTTTCTTTAGTCTTTACTCTGTGGGGCCTCCGCTCGCCTCTATTATAGTAGAGAAGAGATTAATATAAAGTGTGTGGCGAACTGACCGAATGTCCGTCTGGGCCCTAAAGCGCTTAGCTATTTTGGCGCCACTGTGGCGTTTTGCTATAGTGATCGACGCTCTGATTGGGCGGTTGATACTGACCGACCAATCAGAAGCGAATCAGCCGGTCGGCCAACCAATCAGAGCCGATCACTTAGGAATCTCTCACTCTTTTGGATTTTGGAATATAATCATCCTTTCCACTCTACCGATGACCGCTTCTCCTCCATCCATCTTTGTTTTGATTGGTACGGCCTTAGCGTTCAAGTCTGTACGTGTTACGTTTAGCAACAGGAAAGGTGAAACAATATCCTCGAACAACTTCCTTATAATATGTTTACAGAGTTCTTATTTTTCCAAACAAAGTTTTTATCCGTTTTGCGTGGAGTCTGTATAAAATGGATTTCCTGTCACTTCGTACTTTCTTTGATGAGCAGAATTTCCCTGACGAGAGACAGTGACGTTTTCATTAAAGTGTCGTCTTGTGTACAGTTGACAGGGAATCATAAGCCATTGTTGTAATAATTCCATCCAGATTTTGGACGTTAAAAGGATCAAAGCCGGGTCCCGAAGCCCGAGTGTCACTGACTCGTTAAAACTTTAATAAGGAGACGAATGACAAATATTTAACAATTTATGTCAGCGATCTAAGACTTCTAAGAACAGGAAATGTTTTGTTAATGGTGGTAGAGCCAAGCTGTAGCCAATTGACTGCAGCTCATATATGGACTGGCTCGACCGCTGTAGTACCACCCTCTCACAGAAGATCAGCGTAAAGTAGCAATTCCAGCTGCGTTTCGTGCGATGAGTGAGAGAGCCGGAAACCCAGCCAAATTTATTGTTAGGTAAAAGGAATTGAAACTTCATTAAAATATATTCTTCTATCTGAGAAACAAAACCAAACCATCAGAAAATCAAAACGAATTTTGAAAACTTCAAACGATTTTCCGACAACCATTTCCTAAGATTGTCATCGATATTCGTCTTTATTTGAACAGAGCTACGGTCCACGAACGTTATGTTATCGAGTACTCGTAGACGAGTGTAGTGGGGAACTGACAAAAGAGTCCCGGAGATATGAGCTTAGGCGATTTGTTCTGATGGCCAGGATAAAGAGGTGCTTCGGGGCTACAGAAAAGGGATTTGCTCCTTCAACATAATACATCGACGGAGTAATCTAGAAGTGCTCTTATTGGACACTGAGAAGCATATGTCCCTCTGCAAGTCCACATAGCCTTGGAACATATGTTCTTGTTTTGAAATTAGTAAAAGAGGTAGAATAACATTATGTGGCAAGTATTTTTATACGAGGTTTTTTGAGCCTAGAGAGTTCGTTTTTATTCGCAATTTTTGGCACAAATTTACTACGGTAATGTGTCAAAATTTGAAGTACGAAAGAAACACGGGAGTTTCTTTGAAAAACGAAACGAAATCTTCGGCTGACGGATCGTCCGAAGTACGGATTCGGTGATCGTGATTTGACGTTTCTTCTTTCGTGGATCCTACTCTGAAAGTTATTTGACATTTACGATTTCAGCGTTTGACATGGTTTTGATCGTAAATCGAATCCGTACTTCGGATCCGTAACACTTTCGGAGTAGGAAATCGCCCGATCCGTCAGCCGAAGCTTTCGTTTCGTTTTTCAAAGTAACCACCCTGATTATTGTTTTCGTACCGGGTTCGTTATAGCAACCCTGGTCTTTCCCGATTTGAGTATTTTTTATGTTACAGAGGTGGCTAATAAGCGTGCGGACCGTAGCTTATAGATGCTTGCAATACCAAAGGCATCGCTCGCATTGCCGACCTAGAGCGGAGTGGGACAGAGGGAGGGGAAGGCGGGGTGTGTTTCCGGCGTGTTGCTTTTCCGGCTCTCCCATTCATCGTACAAAATGCAGCTACATATAATAGCTAAGTATTTTACTCCGATTTTCTATGAGAAGGTGGTACTACCCACGGTCGATCCAGCCCATATACGAGCTGCACTAAATTGGCTACATCTTGGCCATACCACCAATAAAGTATCTTACTGGTTAGGTATAAAATTTAAAGTAAGATCATGTTTGATGATATGCAAACGTACTGAAAACGAACTGCTTGCTTAGTAACAGAGAAAATGGAATTAATTAAGTAGGTACCTAACTCTTAATAAAGAACGATGAATAAAAACTCTTATTGCTAACAAAATATATTAATACAAGGACAATAATAATTCATCTCAATACAATCTCCGGGGAATAAAAAAATATTACCCAAAATATATCAGCAAAAGAATCAAATTAACAAGGCTTTCGTTTCGTCCCTCGATTGTAAGCACTAGGTAGGTATTTTGGGAATACCCTTGTGTATCGGACTTTTGCCTTTTAATTTTCTGTCCTACGAAGAAGGCTCTATATTTAATCTGTAGGTTCGTATTTAATTAAAACGTCTCGGGAAGGATTCTTAAAAAAATATTCCCTAGGGGGGCCTCGCCCTATAGCGGTCGAAGTTGACGTTGGTCTTATGCTAAGGATACACGGCGACACTATACACTAAAACACTTTTAGTGTATACATCGAGTGACTAAGTGTGTCCACCACCGCGACACTTTTTACAGTTGTAATGGCGGTGTCGGTACACTGAGATACACTGAGTGTCTAATGTCGTCGTGTATCCTTAGCATTACACTTTCCTATACTGATTACCCACTAATTTATGAAAATACCGCCCTAAAGTTGTTTAGCCCGGCGGTGAATGACTTGAACTCGAACAAAATTATCAAACCACGTCCAGATTACTCACATGCCGCGCGAGGCAAATTGCCTCACGAAGTTTGACTTGCTTCCCGCGAGGCAAATGCGCGTCCTGCCTCACCTGAGCGCTGTAATTTGCCTCGCCTAGTTTGGCATAGTCATGAGACAGAACGATGTCAAACGTGTCAAACTGATTGCTCGGGTATACCCTTCTCTGTCTAGAGTGTCAGGTGCCTCGCCATTTGCCTCGCGCTGCATGCGACTGAGGCAAACGTCGTGCTTCGCGAGGCATGTGCATGTTATAGACACGCCTATTGAGAAACACTGTTTTTTAACAAAGAAAACAAAAATTGGTTATTAACAAATTGTTCTTTATTTCAACAAAATCATGCCAGTAAAGTACTAATTACAGTTTACAATAACAACAAAAGCATATGTGATCCTAGAACGATATTTACAAGGGTATCAGTGATACTTAGCAATTCAGGATATGTAACAAATTTCGTGTTAAATCATTCTATGAATACGTACCTAAAATGTCCCATATACCGTTCATAATCGTGTAGCCGCGAATCTTATCCGTTCAAAATATTATACCCTATTTCCATGATAGT
Source organism: Drymonia ruficornis (assembly GCA_947859195.1). NCBI lineage: Eukaryota > Metazoa > Arthropoda > Insecta > Lepidoptera > Notodontidae > Drymonia > Drymonia ruficornis. Next base: position 9,356,557 of record OX401909.1, read on the forward strand.
TATAGTTACTTGGTTACTTGGTTCCAAAATAGCAGATCAACTTATGTAAGTATTGTAAACAATACCCAAATTAACCGCCAAATTTATAGAGATCTTTAGTCAGTTTATAATGGTTATACAAAGTATTTATAGCAACAAAAGTGATTTGTAATGCCAGTGCAAGTCGATCTCTTCGATCGTTATCTTTCTATTTTGGGGTTTGCTTTTAAATAATTAACATTTCCAGTAGGTAGGTACACATACGTTTTCGAATCTTTTATATTAACCTTACAAAAAAGATCTTGATTAGTTACTATTTTATTTACACCAGTAGATAATATCTAAGAAGGCGATTCTAAATTTTTATTTACAATATAATATTAATTTCTAAAGACAGGTTCACTGAACAAAAGTTAAGATACATCTGCAAAAATATAAATTTTGTACCTATAACACTTCACTTTAGAGAAAAATATTAACAGAATTTAACACTATCAATGACCAAGATATGTATCGTATCTTAAACAACTATAAAACATGATATATATTTACTAGCTACCTTGTACATTACAAGAAAATAATACAAAAAATGATTTACTGAACTACAAAACGTGAAAGTAATGCGTTTATGTCTAAGTTAAAGAAATGTTATCTCGAAAGGAATAAGGGCCGTGCCAGCGTCTAAATCACGTTTTGCTAATAAAAGGGCTGAGATAATTTATCACGTTTCTGATTGCATTAGGGATCTGAGGAAGAGGGTGAAGGGAAGTGTTAACAACATTACACTTAGCGTAGACGCCTCGCTCGAACTCCTCACTGAAACAAACAAGCCCTGTTATTTGAGTTAAATGATGGGACCCCCGGGGAACAAGTAAGTTGGGCGGTACAATAACACGGCCACGTTTATTTGGGACCGGTTTTATCATACCAAGTAGTAACAATTGGTCGTTCCTTCCACTCGACACCACCAAAACGACACCATCGGTGGTGTCGTTTGGAATCTCTAGTCCATACGACACCACCCTAGTGATGTCCAGAAACGCGTGTTTTTGACAAACAGCCCCCAGTTCATTAAAATAAATATCAGACAACATCACATACATTGATCCGACCCCAAAGTTATTATTTCAAGTTATCTATAGTTAATAAAATAATTATCTATAGTTAATAAAACGATAATTAATAAAACAGAGTTTATGAAATAAATATAAACTAAACTAACAGATAAATATAAACTTTATCAAATGACATACCTCATTAATGAAACTGCTTGAACTTAATTGGAGTTTTCATATCAACAACTTTGTATGTAGGTAACCTCACTAATAGTCGGTGGTGTCGTATGGACTAGAGATTCCATACGACACCATCGGTGGTGTCGTTTTGGTGGTGTCGAGTGGAAAGAATGCAACTGGTTATGTTTTATACTAACTTTGAACCAGGCATTGGTTATCATCATTTACTAGACTTGTTTCTCGCTACAATTATGAGACAATATGAGTACCTACTCTTAAACTGTGTTATAGAAGTCCTGTTAACCCGTGCAACTGCCACGCTCGTTAATAGTGTCGTAGAAATCGACTACGAGACCTCTATTTCAGTACCTACCTACATGTTACATGCGATCAGTTTTCCTAGATATTTTACTAAATTTCACGTTGAACTCAAGTTTTTATTAAAATATTACTACTAACTAGTAATCGAATAGCCTCATATTGGTCGTAAAAAACCGGCCAAGTGCATGTCGGACTCGCACATGAAGGGTTCCGTACCACCGTGAAATAAAAACGTCAAAAATATTAAGTTTCTTGTACGGGGATCCCCTTTATTTTTTGAATTTTATTTTATTTTAGTATTTGTTGTTGTAGCAGCAACAGAAATACACATTCTGTGAAAATTTCAAGTCTCTATCTATAACGGGTCGTGAGATACAGCCCGCTGACAGACGGGCAGACGGACAGACGGACAGACGGAAGGACAGCGTAGGCTTAGTAATTGGGTCCCGTTGGCACCCTTTGGGTACGGAACCCTAAAAATGGCCACTGTAACAGCGTACACACTGTACCCTAAATAGCATTTGTTGAATATCAGTGCCTATCGAGTTACACCGAAATGATCTATTACGATTAGTAACGTAACTACAAATCGATTTCACGATATTACTACAAGTAATGGTATCGATATTAGCCAACTGGTTTTATGTAATGGTGAACCAGCTGATTTTTTTTTATAGGACTGAGGTGGCAAACCATCGTACGGCCCTGATGTTAAGCAGTTACCGTAACCAACAGATGCTTGTAATACCAAAGGCATTGCTCGCACGTTGCCGGCCTGAAGGGGAGTGGGAGGGGGGGGGGGGTTAGGCTTCCGGCTCTTTCACTCATCGTACTTAACACATCTGTTGGCTACAGCGTGGCTCTGTCACTGATAAAATATCTAGACAAATTACTTTGTGTGAGCATTCCACGTATTTAAATGGAAAAAAAATATTTTTGTCTTTATGACCTATGTCCCGTATCTAGTAGACGTCGCTGGACAAAAGGACCCAAATGACGTCATCCGGCTGATGGATGGGTGGAATTTTATTTTATCTGCCTCTCATCTTAATTTTTATGTTTCTCCGTACTTATGGTCAATTTTATTATTGGAAAACCGTAAGTTCAACCTCATTTCTAAGAATTCTTCCTATTGTATTCCTCTTTTCTTCAATATTCATATTCAGGGACCGATCGGCACAATACAATTTTACATAAGCAGGCAATGTCTGAAAGATAATAGTGTATTATATTGCGACCGACGTTGGTTATAACATTGTTATGAAGCATGCCGGGCCGCCGGTATTAAATTGTTATAAAGCCATTACTTGCGATTGTAGCTATCGGATTTGGGTCTCTATATTGTGTTTATCTTGTGACATTCTTTTGTATATTTTTATGGTTGAAGAATTAGGATCATATTGGATTTAGGATTACATGTTTCAACAGTGTTCGGAAATAGGTACGATGTCCATTTGTCTGACGTCTGTGGTAAAATTTCAATGAGCTGAGCTCTCTTAATTACGGGTTAACAACACCCGTAAAGAGAGCTCAACTTATGTTGGAATTTCCTTGGTCGTGCAGGTGACCGTACGATTTAAAATAGACTGTGATAGTGAAGGTACTACAATTGTCTAAAATAAACTCGTCGTAGGTTTGTGCTTGGATACACTGAAATACAGTGAAAATGTCATAGAAAATCAACCACGGAACAGATATTCTATTATTATTTCTTTGTAATCCTCTTAACAAAGTTCTGTAAAAATAAAATTATTATACAACCACATTGAAATGTTACAAATACGTGTTTTCGCTTATTGTTTTACTGAAATGTATCATATTTGTACCACGATATAGCTGCAGGCAACCATTTTCATCCTAATTAAATGGATAGCCGCGCCGGTGTTCGTTTACTTGTCTAATTACTACATGTAGCGTAGCTGACCACAGTTTATTAGTAATTAGCAAATAAAGCAATGCACAATGTTATAACACAATTGTTACACTAGCTTGCAACAGCACTCAAGAAAATTGCACGCTCATGTCCTCGAGATGACGGTATAAATATTTAGTGTCAGAAGTTAGACGAGATGTATTATGAAACATTGTAACAATATAAAGAATATGGTTCTAATATGAAACTACGAGGGCTAAGTTCCGAGCTTCTCTACGAGATCGAATCAGAAATGAGGAGATACGTAAAGCAACCAAGGTCACTGACATAGCCCTACGAATTGGTAGGCTGAAGTGGCAGAAGGCGGTTCATAGCCCGAGGAACCGATGGCCAATGAGGCAGAACGGTTCTTGAGTGGCGACCACATACTGGAGGACGCAGCGTGGGTATGCCCCTCACGAGGTGGTTCAATGACCTAGTGAAGGTCTTTGGAAACCGCTGGATGCAGGCAGCATAGGACCGGTCATTACGGAAAACCTTGGGGGAGGCCTATGTCTAAGATCTAACGCTGGCATGATAATGATGATGATGATGAATACAATACAAGTTATTTCGGGTGTGATGTGTGACACAGCTTAGGCAAGAATATATGTAGATATTGGGCTCGCTGAATTCGGCACCCCTAAACATAAACGTTACGAATGTCAATATTCTACTCCGATTGGAACAATTTCATTCGGATGTAAACCACCTAATCGTCTAATGTGACAAGTCTACCTAACGATGTGAACAAATGACAGGAGAGATACGCCCTACGTGTATTAACTGCGTACGTAGACGTTGAAACTTAGCTCTTCTTTTTGCTAGCGCCCTATATTTAGGACGATAAAACGTTTGATGAAAATGTAAGTGATATATTATTTTGCTGAGTGAAAATGAGAACGGTTGATTTAAGAGCTAATTTGAAATTTAATTCACGAGCAGGAGAGAGAAGAGAGCAAGAGAGCACAAAGAAAATATGGTTCTAAAGATAATGGGTTGACATACTTGGCTTAATTGTTGTGAGGTCAAAACATAATAACAACCTTAATAACATACAAATCATACCAAAGTTTGTTACTGTAACATGATCTATATTGTAACTACTAACTGATCCATGCATGCCACAAATCAAAATAGGGCAAGATGTTCTCAAACTCAGGCTTCACGGCCAAAAGGCTAAAATATAGGCTTTGTTCTATCTTGAGTTCTCAGGGTATAGCTAAATCGTCTTGAAACCCATATGAATTTAATTTAAAGAATGAATAGGAGAAGTTGGAAGAAGATTAAATATTTATCTCCATTGCAAAGCGACAAAATCAGAATAAGCTGATTAACACAGACAAAAGACTTTGGAAGACCAGTTATACAGAGTGGTGACGACATAACGACAATAACTGAAACCACATATTGGCTATCACGTGAATAGTTCGTACATAAAAAAAAATTAAATATATTCAAAGGTATAGCCACGGGATGGCTTTTTTACTTCTACCGTTTTAACTTTACGCCTACAAATGCACCGCGAAATACACCGACACCGAAGCGATTATACCATCGCCATTTCCTCGATGAGGTCAGTAGACGATTATAAAGGATTTAGTGTTATGTTTGGATTATTTCCGCATTAAATTTGTGTGAAAATTTAGATTTTACAATTTTGATGAAAACCTAATTTGACAGTTTTGAAGTATTGTGACTACTAGGGGTCGTGCTTAAATTTATTGTTGTAATGTCGTCACCACCCTGTATTTTCGTTTATGGAACTGCTTACCAAGCAGCATAGCCTCCTTGCTGTCAGCGAGCTGGCTGTTGCCGACGACAGCCTCGCTGCCTTCCCGCCACGCCGGCGCGACCCTCGCGGTGCACCGCACCTGCATCGTCTTCCCGATTGGCACGCGCAGCCCCAGCGCCGTGGAGAGCAGCCCGTGCGCGTGCTGCGTCGGTGCATACTCTACTAGGAGACCAGGATCCGTGACCTGAATGAAAATGGAAATATTTATTTAGGAAAAGGAAAATTTGAGATGCTTCATGAAATATAGCTACCTGCTGTAGGTGCATTATATCGATCGGTGACATTGTTGGCTACCGCTGTCGATTCTGGCTTACAGTTACAATGTTAACGTGTGTAGAGGGCCTTAGTCCCACTACTAAAATGTAATTTAGCACCTATATAACTTAACTTTTTGACGCCCCGTGAGAGCCCTTTCCTTCCCGATATTTACCAAAATTAACCTTCTTTACCTCTAAAACCCAACTCAACCTCTCACCCAACCTCTAAAACCAAAATTACCTCTCTTGTAGTTTTTTAGTGATGGACGCTGAGACAGACATAAGCCATGAATAAGGGTTCGCCTCAGTATCAATAATAAAGTCCCTACGAACACTTTCTTTTAAAAATTATTCCTGTTGCAGTGCAATAAATTTTAAAATTATTTTTAACATTAGTAATACTCAGGACAAGAATTACAATTACCAACTTTAGGTATAGACTCTAAATTAAAAGCTCAAATATCATGTAACTATATTTCATGTTATGTTTACGTCAAAAAGGTTATCGGACCTATAATAAAAATATCTATTAAATACGATATTGTATCCAACGAAACAAAATTAAAACAGCTTAATTACCTCTAAAGTGAATTATGGATGCACATTAATTTATTTTACGATAGCATTTTTATGAGAGCATAGTTAAAATAACTGAAATACCGTTAAATCCAGCGAGCTTTATAGCTGCCACCCACAAAAAATTTGGTCTTTTACAGCGAGTATGAATAGGGAATTCATTTAAAAATACCGACCGTGCACTAGATAGTTTAAATCTAGCTTTTGTCTAAGAACATTTAAATAATCCTGCTATATTTTCGCCTGTTTCGATGAACATTTATATGATTTCCTATCTGTGGGAAAATACTGTTAAATCCAGTGAGCCTGTAGTTATTCCACTGTATACTGAAACTCTGTTCAAAAGTCAGTCCCAGTAATCTATTTGACATTTCCTTATCTGCTATTTGTGTGGTACGTCAAACTTAGAGCTCAAAACTGAGTTGCGTTTGAGTAATCAGCCTTTAGTTACTTATAAATAAGTAGTTATAGCTAGCTTATCTACAGCTTTGATCTCTTCGTTTATTACTAGGGCACCTGCCTAGCCTGCACCAGCGTAGAAGCCCAAAAAAGGTAAAACAAAAATAATCTCACTAACGATTTATCCAATACCATTCAGTATTTATTTTGTACTCGTAACTACCTGAATCAAAATAATGACAACAAAATGTAACATATCATCAACATATAGGTATATTTTCATTACATACATTATTTGAACGTTACCTTTTCCCCGTCTATGTCCCAGCTGAGTACCGCCGCGGGGTATGACCTTCCCGATGTACAGTTCAGGAAAAGGGTGTCCCCTCTCCGGTTTTCTTGCTCGTTACCTGTTATTCTTGGACCTTCTCGTGGTAGATCTAAATACAACAGGTAAAGGTATAAATATGAGTCGAAACAATTTTTTTTTGTACTTCAGCTCGGTGACAAATTTTAATTAATGACTATATTATTTGGAACGAAACTAAAAATTAAGATTACAAACAGTGCAAACAGTATGATAGCAGCAGCTATCTCTCTGATCATATCAGAAGGTATATATTTGGTAGATAAAGCTCAAGTCATAATTCTAATCAAAGTTACACATTGAACAGTATAGTAAGGTTAAGACTTGAAAAATACCACTAAGGCCGACCATCCATCTCCACAGGGTGGGCGGCTGGGTGAGCTGACTCACTTGCTTGGATCAGTAGGATCGCTTAATTTTCCTCAGCTTATTAAAATAAATCGTTCCTACTGAACGAACCGAGCGAGCCAGCTCATCCAACCAGACCGCTGGTCGACGTTGACGTTTAGCCTAACAATCAAAAACTGATGTAATAATGTACCATTTGTAATACTCGTAACATGACTTAACGACAAAAGACGACAATGGGAGTTCATCGGTCGTATTAACAGTCTCCAGTAATATTACTGGAACTGCGCAGCTGCGGTTGTAATACAAACTCCAAATTGAAATAATGGTTTCCTTTCCCCATTCTATTCTCGTATGTTTGTTGTCAAAGGAAACGATATTGGATTTTTTCCCGAAAATTAACTCCACAAATGAGCGTAAATGGATCGTGATTTTGTGAAGAGAGCGTAGGTGTTGTAACCTACTTAGTTTGTTTTTTAAGACTTACACACCAACTGCGACCGCTTGGCGTAGTGGTTGGAGTTGGTAGGTTGCTCGGCTCACCGTATCGGGTGGTTCCAGGTTCGACTCCCACCAGAGGCAAATTTCGGAAACGGCCTTTTCGTAATTTACTCTGGTCTAGGTGTCACTGGGATCGGGAGCCGAGCAGCCTACCCTCAAACCACTGCGCCAAACGTCGTCTGAATTAAAATTGTACAATTTGATCCCTTGTGGCACGATTCGGGGAATACCTTAATTGCCAATCAAAGTACAGTTTACATAAATATGGGTATAATAACACTTCTCAAAAATGTATTACAAAACATTATTGTTTCATCAACTTAACTTGGCTAACATTTCATTCTTCCGTATCTTCTGCAATTAAAATTGTAAGTTATAGTAGGTATCTCACTTTTGATAAAATTAATTAAAAGGTAATTGAACTCACAAATAACTTCCATTCTGCCATCATCAGCCGCTGACGCGAAACTGGGCGCTTCAGCTGACACCTCGCATCGATACAGACCGCTTGATTTTAGCGTCACCTGATGCAGTATTACTCTTCTGTCATCTGACTTTTGTAGCTGTGCAAAGAAAATATCCATTAGAATGGTTATAACCAACATCTTCTTATCGTAGGTATGGTTAGTAGCCAATGCTGACAACAGACGGGACCGACTTATTACGTGCCGAAGCACGGAAAAGCTCAGTTGGAAATGCCACGAAATAGGCAGTGAGCTCTGTCTGACCTTGCGAAGCGGTGATTAACCTCTTGTCACGTACCGATCAGTGACTACAGGGGGGTTACTCCGAAATACGTCGCTGACGGATCGTCGGAAGTATGGATTCGATTTACGATCAAAACAATGTCAAATCGTAGAGAAAAACGAAAGAAGAAATGTCAAATCACGACAATCCGTCAGCCGAAACGTTAGGTTCGTATTTCGGAGTAGGACAGCAGGTTACTATGAGTGCCCTAATAACTAACTGATGGATAAAGAAACTACCTTACCCTATCTTCATAGGCGTACACAGTTTTTGGCCTGTGGGAGTAAATCAGGAATGTCTTGTAGGTAAACGACACAGTAATTAGAATTCCAATATGAGTTTTGAATGAAAAAGGGTGGCAGTTCAGCTCCAGGGGGGGGTAGCTGCCCCGTCTGCGCCTCCCCCCTTCCCCTCTCGGTACGCCTGCATGACTCAATACATCCAATTATAGAACCTTTGAAATTGTTAATCGTTGCTACAATAATTTACGAATAATTTCCAATTTCTATAAAAATTTTCCAATGAGCGGATTACAAGAAGTCATAGAAAACTAAATGCCTTTTAACGAATGACCTCATTCCGCCGGACCTGAAACTTCGCCACCGCTGTATCTACTTCTAGATTTTTTAAATTACTCACTCGAGCCGTTTCACTGGCTTTCACAACTTTACTATTTATTAAGCCTACGAGGCACTCGACAGATTTATTGTCTAGCTGTTTGCGGGATTACAAACTCTTGGAATCTCGACGATTAAGTTTTAGTGCTGCTAATTCTCTTTCGAGACTTCAGTGAGTATGGTAGTCCTTATTGTGATAATCTTAGCTTTTGGGAACAGAGAAATTTGTGAATTTTTAATGTAATCAGGTAATGCACATTTCTGTTTAGAAATCTCCGCTTTTGTGTCTGTAAAGCCGCCTTTCCAACGCGGCGCACGTACGAAATGACGTCATTGCTAGTGGAAGCCACGACATTTCGTGTGTAGCGTGCGTACCGTGCGCCGCGGTGGAAAGGCGGCTTTATAATAATCTCTCGTATGCCACAAAAAACAGATGGTCTTTTGTTTTTATGCACCAGCGTATGTGCAAGTGACAAGCAATCAGATAATGGATTATCGACTCTGAAGCTTTAGGTATAGACGTTTATTTTAAGATTAATATCCTCTATTACATAAAAGCATCCAACTGTAACGATTCCAACGATAATAAATGGCGATACCGAAAATATTGCTGTCAATAAAGAAAATGGAATCGTTGCTAAATCCTACTGTGGGAGTAATTTCGTTGAGCACGTTTCCACTAGCTTAGACGATAGTACTCCTCAATGGTCTCGTATGGATTGTATGGCTTCGGCTCATTTCTATCCCCGATCTTTTGTCAGTGTTCCTTCGCGTACGCTTTTGTGCTCGGGTAGATAGCCGAACTATAAGAATGAGATTCCAAGAAAACCTTTCAAATTATACGATAATTTGCTACAGATCTGTATCGTGACCCCTGACATTCATCGGCTCGATAATTCATAATGTTGACGTTTGCTTTATTTTTGTTCGCGATGCTTGTTCATGAAAGACAATAAATAATGTATATCGAGCGGAAAGAATCGCCCCTTTGATTTAAATATCGCTCGTGTACACAGAATTAAAATTTCCGCAACAGAAATATGAGCTTTCGTGCGCGGCTTAGCTTGCGTGATTTAAAATTTTATTTATTAATTTATAACGTAACGACTTTTATCCCCATTCGGGGGTAGTCAGAAGCTTGAGTAGCCATACACCACCACATTGTGGAGGTATTAAGCCAACTCAAAGCCCACGTTTCACCAGATAGTCAGAACCCAACGTGACAGGTGGTGAACCTTGTTGCCGTGTATACAGGAACTGACTATTACCTAATCCCGAGGGATAGGTAGCGGTAGGGTTGCGTGATTTACTGATAAAATAAAAAGTTTTATAAATACCAAACATAATATTTCTTCATAGTAACCTATTATAATTCCACATATTTAACCATACAGTCTGTCAAAGAGCCATTTAAAAAGTTATGGAACTAGATACTGAATTATATTTCGGCTCCCATTTTGGTTTTATGGTCACATTTTTATGTTTTATTTTTAGCGTTGCGCCGCACAAAAATACCTGGTTAGTCATTCATCAACACTAATCAAGAGAAACACTAGCAATAAGTGTGTTTGTTGACTACACTACACTGTGCTAAAATAAGCAAGTGACGATTTAAAAAAAACCAACAATCAATGTAAAAAAGACAAGCCCGCTGAGTTTCTTGCCGGATCTTCATCGAGGACGTGTATACGTGTGATAAACGAAATAAACCTTTTGAATTTGATGATATACGTATATTACTTGATACTGGAGAAATACCAGCTATTAAAATGCGTAAATGTTTTAAAGAAAGAAGAAGTTGGATTTCCGACTCGTGCCAATTATTTTTTACAACTAAAACTATCAAGCTCCTTTCCGTGCCCTATCGGGGGATATAGGCGCAATAGCATCGCTATAGCCATCTGATTTAGTAAGAAACAGACACACCCTTTAGATTTAAAAAATTATATATTATTATAATATATATTTAATAAAGAGTTATCTATCTATCTACCCTTTAGATTTATATATTAGCGTCGAAATATCAAATTAGGCGTATTTGGGCTAGCTTCTCATCACAAAGGGAATGTACAAGATGAATCGGCGGCGCAGACAATGCGGTTTACCGCCCCTAAATAAGGCGGTATCGGTAACAGGCGTAGTTACCCCAAGTAAAACAATTCCAGTTGGAAACTTTACACTTTGATGTTGTTTAGTTCGTTTTCTTTAACGGAAACTAGAGAACTAGGGTGAACTAGGATATGAATACATAATTAGGTACTTCACGTTTGTATTTCTAGATATTTTTGTTGTTCAGCCTAGAGTCTAGAGAGTTCAATATAAGTTTATTTTGCATTTTTCTCCAATTTCGGTAAGTTATATTTGAATACTACGTCGGGCAAACAAAACGTGGTCACAGGGGCCAACGGGTTCATCAACAGTCACTGTTTTGAGCCTTAGTAAGCCCGTTAGGCTCTACATACACTTGAAGACATTTTATTTTATTTTCTCTTTCTTCTATTTCTAGCACTTCACTCCAGCTGGGCTATTCCGTAACGACAAACTCACTTCGCACGCGTGAATTTGCAGGTGATATGTCAAATTCTGCATTGAAATTTGACCTTTCACTAGAAAATTCACGCGTGCGAAGTGAGTATGGCGTTACAGAATAGCCTAGCTGACATCTTATGTCATTATCAAAGTAAGAAGCGCCTTTCCTCAAGATTCGAATACCAGAAGGGCTAGACAAGTGGCCGACGTCTACAAATTCGCTACGCTTCATCTATGGAATTGACATAAGTGATGTGATCTCAAGCGTGATCTTCAAAGCAACTTATTGTTGTTACATATTGTAACATATTGTTGTTGATTTAAATAGCGACGTTTGACATTTCCATACATTGTGAAGTTTCTTCTTGTCTATTCGATTAGCGTTCATGCCACTTGGCTAGCCCCTCAGTACCGTTGAAAAAATATCGTTTAAATACTTACGTCGACTTTGATCCCCTCCAACTTGTACGCGTGCTTTGGCGAGTCAAATTTGGGCATAAACCGGTAGAATTCTTCGTTGTCCCTGTACCATTTGACCGAGTACAGGGTGTCCTCGCCCAGCTCGTAGTCGCACTCCAACTGCGCCGGCTGTCCCCGTATTCGGTACGTGGGGACTGATACGCGTACTATTTTTAGTAGAAGAGATTCTGGAACAACGAAATGGTAGTTTAATGGGGATAACATCTGTAGGCGTGAGCGTTATTTCACGTCACCGGTTACAGTAACTGGTTACGAGCTAATTCACCGAATCACTGTTTACGCGACGAACGAGTAACTGGTGATTTTTGTAACAGGTTATTTAGTTGTAGCCCTAACTACATCATAGGTATTATGTCATCGGTCACCCATAGACATCTAAAAGTAACAAATAACAATGTTTGTATTTTTGTATACAAGAAGCTAGTAGTGACGAAAACCATAGGGTTACAAAAATAACCAGTTACAAAAATCACCTATTAAATAACCGGTGACGCCTTTGCCGTAACCGGTTACGTTACGTGTCGTGAAAATAATGTAACGACACACGTCTAAACCTCTGTAACATTTATGTAGGTTAAGTGGTTTATTGAATTTTTAGTAATAAGTCACACTTTTACTAACTTGATGTGTTTACTTTGAACGAGCACCCAACACACGTTAGATAGCCTGCTAGAGCTAGCTAACAGCTCACATTTTTTTAAAATAACTAAAGCGGTTAGTAGGCGAAGAAATAAACAGATCCCGCAGCCTAAAGATGCTTGCAATACCAAGTTTATTGCCGACTTGAAGGGGAGTGGGACTGAGGGACGGAAAGAGGTGAGTTGGGTTTCCGGCTCACTCATCCTATGAAACGCAGCTGTAATAGATACTTTACGCTAATCTTCTGTGAGAAGGTGGTACTACCGTCGAGCTAGCCAGCGAGCGAGAACGAAATGTGGGGGACTGCATTTCACCCTTGTCTACTCCCTGGGTAATACAGGGGTGGTGAAACTCGGTTGTAATTCTAACATCTAACAACGTTTAACGCTACTATTATTTTCTAACTTTTACTACTAAAGACTTTTACAGACTGTTTAAACAGCCTCTGACCGTGAGGTGACCGAACAAAGTCAACTGAGTCTAATAAATAACATTTAATTACACTTATAAATAAAATAGACTACACTACGTACGTACGACTCGCGTGGGACATACTCTCTCGTGTTTACGCATTGTGTGTAAAAGCACTGTCGTATGAAACTAAATAATTAGTTGTTTTATTACATTAAAATACGTGTCAAGGTTTCCTAATGTGCTTAAATATGGCTTTAGAGCGGATTATAGATATATATGTATAATTATTATAATGGTAAGTTATATGCATAGGCACTTAAAATGTGACATTATCCTCAGCGTGTTATAACGTGTCTCACACAATTAACTTATGGGAATACTTACAACTAAAGACATTACCAAGAAAGAGGGAAGCTCAGTCGTTCGCGGAAAATAATGTTGATAACTTGTCGGTATTGTCGAATTTCGAGCGCAATAACAGAAGGCCTAGACAAGTGGCTGACGTCTACAAGCGTTCCTTCAAATCGCTACGCTTCATGTATGGAAATTACATAAGTCACGTGATCTACATAGCAACTTATTGTTGATCTACATAGCGACGTTTGACATTTCCATACATTGTGAAGTCTATTCTATTCTCTTCGATTAGCGTTCATGCCACTTGTCTAGGGGGCAGATGTGTGAATATCGCTAGTGTTGCGCTAAGCAAAATTGATTGCAATGTTACAAAGTACAATAACTGCTAAAATAATACATCAATACGCTTGTAATTAGACGCACCCATTTGTTTTCTTAGTTTAGCTCTTATTTGGTCTGTACAACGCTTAATTGGCTGCTTCTACATCACGCGCATGCCGTGTCCGAGCAGTTAGTTTTGACGTCGGAACGGATAGACATAATGTCATAACGTGAGTGCTCGGGCGAGGCATGCCAGGCATCTGGACGCACACATTAGTTACCTAATTTTGTTATACAGGGTTATTGAAAAAAGACTAACAACCTTGCAGGACTGTATTACTGACACCATAAACAACAACTTTTGTTCTATGACTTTTTACAAAACATAATACATTTAACAAAAAATCACTTTCTAAAATGTATGAAAAAATAAAATATTCTCATCTAGAGGAAAGCCATGGTACGTGGTTGTATTCCACTTTGCCCTAAAGTACCTAAACGGACCACGGTTATCATATCCATCACCATCTAGATGACATATTTTCCTTGTTTAATACATTTTAGAGTGTGATTTTTTGTTAAATTTATTATTGTTTTGTAAAAAGTCATAGAGGAACAAAAGTTGCTGTTTTTGATGTCAGTAATACAGTCCTGCAAGGTTGTTAATGTTTTTCCAATAAACCTGTAAATAAGAATCGTCAAGTCCATATTATTTGAAAAAATATGGCATTAATGCATAACCTACTTTACATTACCACATCTGAAATACCTATAGGTATTACGAGGACGGTAGATATCCAAGTTTCTTAAAATATTATTCAAAATTGAGACGGTGGCCCTGTCAGCGAAACTAATCGTTAGCTGAGTAAATCTAGCGAAGATTAATGAACTCAGATCATCTTACAGTTAAGATTTATTAGTGATCGTTCAAACGTTCACCTATATATGGTGTCTATAGTTATTGGGATCGATGTGACTAATGATCAACATTACTTTGATTATTGAAGTGTGGATAACCTGTCAACAGCACAACAAAAACAGTTAATTATCTTCAATAAGGGATTTTGTTTACTTTATAATTATATATTGTTCAAATAAACTTAAAATACTAAAGGAGTATGTATATAGTTTGGTAATTAAAGTTTTTATGTTCATGCACACAAATACATGTCCCGGATAGGAATCGAACCTACGAACTGCAGCGTGATTTGCGGAATCTAAACCAACCACGCCAACGGGCCTACCTATACATTGTTTACGCCTTAAGAGGTTAAAATCTCGCAAATAACACTGCTAATAATAAAATGTTGCAGCCGCGACGCTAGGTGGTGCGTGACTAATTGGATGTCAGGCACCTACCCTGCATTCATGTTGTCAAATTAAGCATGGTAAGGCGTATCGAAAAAATTGGCGCACCTACCTATAAAGTGCAATTGATTGAGTGCCTATTCATGTGCTTTGTAAATTTTATCACTGGTGTAGGCATGTTTTTTGGGTTATTATCTACTTATTCATCAAATACCAAGGGGATGCAACTATCAGACACGGGGCTGATTAGATAAATACTAGTTGCTTGCACTATTAGGTAAATGCTGCGGTATCCGCTCTGTAAATACGTTTTTAATTCAAACCGGGATAGTACGTAACAATTTTAGCGTCTAAATCTAAGGATACACGACGACACTAGATACTCAGTCGCAGCCCAACCGTCCTGAGGATGCCACGTTTAGAGTCGAAACACGTGTCGAATTTATTTTAGATTCGCTTTGTCTGCGGATTGCTAATTGTTAGGGTCCATGACTCATGTCAGACATACTCTCGACTGACAGGGAGTTCGGTCTTGTTAGCCTCTTCTATTATCGATCAATTATTTGGTTTATAAGTTTAGAGGTTGACAATTCCGAGGGTGAGTGGTGGGTCCCTCTCTATAATTGTTAAACTAGACACTCAGTGTATCTCAGTGTATCGACACCGCTACCACAACTGTAATAAGGTGTCGGGGTGGTGGACACACGTAGACACTCAATATACACACTAACCACCAAAATTTTTAGGAACAAATGTGATTTGTAATTTCACTGCAATTCGATCACAACTTTCTATGAATTTGGGGGTGAGTGTTTTAGTGTTTAGTGTCGACATGTATCCTTAACATAGTGGTATAGGTACCTATTCATGTGTTAGTGATTAGGTTTAGCTCGCGACTCGAATTGTTTCGAATGTCTGTTCATATCAGGCTTTGACGTATTCCACTGAACTTTCCAAATAGTTGAACACATTTTCATGATCTACTTTTTACCTAAATTAAATACGGTTCTGTTCTACCCCCATTTTAAATTATTGGAAAATCACTCGTCGCGAATAATATTATATTTGAAAATTCTTCATTCTTCTTCTTTACAATGAAAGAATTCACGAAGAATAGTATATCTAGAGCGAGTGCGATAACAGATGTGTAAAATTCATTGGTGGTGCGCTGAGCACAAGTCTATTGATTGCAATGTAAGGAGATTCCATATCTGCGGAAATAATACATCAATGATATCCTAACCGGCCCCTCTAGACAAGTGGCTGACGTCTACATGCGTTTCTACAAATCGCTACGATAAACAAACAAACGAATAACAAACAAACGACAACGACAAACGACATAAGTCACGTGGTCTACTTATAGACTTGTAATGTCATTTCTATACATTTAAACATAGCGTTTTGTAGAAACGCTTGTAGACGAAGCAACTTGTCTATAGGGGGGCTGTATCTTTTACCAAGGTAACCTTGAAATTACTATGTGCCTTAAAATAACTGCGGTACAAATGAAACACGTGGGATAGGCAATTTCCTAATACAAACTTGCTACCGAAGGTAAAGTAAACGAGTAGGACGAAGGTCTGTCTCGCTATTCACATAAAGTAATTACATTAGCCCTTAGATCGGGAATAGAACGCGATTGTCCCTTTGCGCTTATTAAGAAAAATACTGTTTGTTGCTTCTTCTTTCATCTCCAACATTCATTTCGATTATTCTGACTGATTACACGCTTTTTGTAGCCTCTAAATGTCCCAGGTCAAAATTATTTATCCTGAATGGGCATGAAGGAATACTAGCTAGTATTGAATTCAGTATAATTTGTATATGAAGTCATAAGTACCAATTATTTTTTAAAAAGGTTTTAAGATGATGATGATGGTTTTATGATAACTAATATATTCGGTATTAAGTCTAAAGGAAATTCTCCCAAAAACGAAGACAGATGATGAGACCAAGAGAGCCGGAAGCCCAATACCCCGCCTTTCCCCCTCCGTCCCACTACCCTTCAGGTCGGTAACGTGCGGTCGATGCCTATGGTATCGCAAGCATCTATAAGAGGCTATGCACACGGAGCAACTTAGTTGCCGAAACTAGCAACTTAGTTGCCGAAACTAGCAACTTAGTTGCCGAAACTAGCAACTTAGTTGCCGAAACTAGCAACTTAGTTGCCGAAACTATCAACTTTAAATAGTTTTTTGGCAGTTGCAACACACAATTGCCCGTGTGCATAGCCGCTAAAGCTACGGTAGCTGCTTGACATCAGACGGGCCGTGCACTTTTTTCAACAACACTTTTTCCACACACACACCACACACACTATACTTCAACACTTTTTCAACTTTTTTCACTTTTTTAATGATTTCACACTTTTCTTTATTAAATCGACATAATAAACGCAATCGAAACGAATCGTTTATATAGTCTGGTAGTTGAAGAAGTGATTGAGCTACGCACCGGCCGCACCTTCACTGTGAGTCACTTAGCAAACATTCTCCACTCACTCACAACTGTTTCTACCTCTGATTTATAAATTACCTGTCGTCTGCGGGGTTGATTGCTTACAATTCGATTGAGATATATCGAGTGTCTCGGTTTATGAAGTCACTATGACAAGAAGTACATCAAAGATATTCTCTATCTTATATTATACTTAGTTAATTATATTAGAAATGATAATAGTTATTTGTGTTATATCCCCATATAAGTGATATTTATAAAGTATAGTATAGTATTTATAAAGTGATATTTTGTTCCGCGAGGGCGTTATTTTGAATTCAGAGGAATACGAAGGATTCTAAAGTAGAATCCTGAGCTTTGCGAGGAATTCAATATACGCCGCCCGAGGACAAAATATTTTGGCCCCGAATGATACATACTATTTTTCATCACTACCTATGAGAAAAATAAAAAGCTACGTGTACCTCTACCTATTTGAAACTCTCATAATATTATGTAGTATCCAAACAAATAATATACCATCATCACATCATTACTTGAACTCATTTTTCATTATTATTTGCAATAACTTAAACTTACTAAACCGAGACAAAAGAAATTAAAAGAAAAATGTACATTACAATTTTTTTTCAGCGCGCGTGCAACGCGAAGCCAACATTCTCTTTGGTTGCCGCGTAATCCTAACATGCCAGTAACTTCTTCATACATTAAGCGTTCGTTTTTTTTTCACATTCAATTCAGAAGCACGAACGCTGACCAATCAGGAAGGAGAAACAAAAACTCCCATGGGAGCAAAATTCTATTTTGCTCCCGCTAGCCTTGAAGGGCAATTGACGTTTTTCGAATGGGTGTGATGAAAAATACTTTGCATCCCACGCGGACGAGATTTGTTCGATTGGGATTTTGTTTGCTGTTCATATTTATATAGCTTTGTAAATATAGCAAACCTAATGAATGATATAGCCAAACATATAAATGAAATAACTAATCTTAAAGAATACCTACGTATATACTTGCCAGTAAAAGGTTAAAGTAAAGAAGTTTCTTATTCAATAATTTATCTATAAAATACCTGAGTTTTGTGCCTTGAACATGTAAAATACACCAGTAGTTCCAAAAACAGAAAAAAGTAGGTACTAAACTATAGTGAGGTTTCTTGAAAATCAAATAGAAAATGTAAATCTTTGAAGCTAAAAAAATAATTACAAAATAAAATCTCGGTCCCAGGGCTAATAAAATATTATAATTTTGCTTCAACACGAAAGAGATATTCGTCTTGCAAATATATCCATCTCGCTTTATTTCCCTGGAGGTGCTCAAACTGGACTTTGCAACAATCATTCGGGAGTAACAGAAGCGAACCTCGTTAAACCTTAACTAACTTGTCCTGTTTAATCTTTGAAACTCTCGCCTTCAACTTGATACCAAGACGTCACGAAGGTAACTTTATTGTTTAAAGTCGGTTAATTAGTGGGAGGTGTAACGGGTTGTCCTGCTCGTTGGTTTGTTTTATTTAGTTGGCGCATTGTGTTGGTGTGCCACTAATTAGTAACCGTAGCCTGTAGATACTTGCAATACCAAAGGCATTGCTCGCCCTTTGTCGGCCTGAAGGGTAGTGGGACGGAGGGAAGGGAAGGGGGGTGTTGTGTGGGCTTCCGGCTCTCCCACTCATCGTACGAAACGCAGCTGTAAAAGCTGCTTTACGCCGGTCTTCTGTGAGAGGGTGTTACTACCCGGTAAAACCGCCCGTATATGAGCTGCAGTCAATTGACTGCAGTCAATTGGCTACAGCTTGGCTCTACCACCAAGAAAATAAACGTGCTGTGTATAATCAAATAATTGCGTTTTTCTTACATAAGATTAGCATGGAGGTTTATTCCAATTTACTCCATACCTTCTAGTCACTTATTAGCTACGTCCAGATGTGTCACATGCCGCGCGAGGCAAATTGCCTCACGAAGTTTGACTTGCCTCGCGCGAGGCAAATGCGCGTCCTGCCTC
Source organism: Drymonia ruficornis (assembly GCA_947859195.1). Taxonomy (NCBI): domain Eukaryota; kingdom Metazoa; phylum Arthropoda; class Insecta; order Lepidoptera; family Notodontidae; genus Drymonia; species Drymonia ruficornis. The sequence continues at coordinate 9,376,120 of OX401909.1, forward strand.
ACCTGAGCGCTGTCATTTGACTCGCCTAGTTTGGCATAGTCACCAGACAGAACGATGTCAAACATGTCAAACTGATTGCTCGGCTATACCTTTCTCTGTCTAGTGTCAGTTGCCTCGCCATTTGCCTCGCGCGGCATGCGACTGAGGCAAACGTCGTGCATCGCGAGGCATGTGGGTGAGCAGCCTCGCGCGGCATGTGTATGTTGTAGACACGTCTATTCAGCATCTTAAAACTCTGAACTCTGAATCATTATTCTTATTTTATGTACACTAAAAACTCGAACGCAACTCGATAGTAGAATCATTTTGACGCGCCCATAACGAGGCATGATTTGAATAGCACCAATTCGAATTGAACCAATAGTACCCATTCTACATAGCGCACCCAGTCCGCTATAATTGACGTCTCAAACAGGTGAGTGTTTATTATTGGGTATCGAGATTCGATTCTATTTATGTAAAAAAAATCAAATAACAAGTAAAAAAAATTACTCCGTATAAAAATTAAAAGTATTTCATAAAATGACGCCGCCGTTAGGTACTTTGTGGTAAAAAGTGCCACATGATCTAACATATTACCGCCGGTGGCGCTGTTATCATATTTTAAAAAAATGCTATATTTTCGAGAAAAAGTACACAAAGAATTGGCATTTTTAAATTTCATTAATATGATTACTATCATGAATACTTAATGTTTCTTATTTTATTTGGTCATGTGATTGGTAAACCTTTTTACAGGTTTCTGATTGGACAGGGTTTTCTTAACACACTGTATGTATTATACTCCGATACTAATCCTAATGGCTGTCCGCCCAAATGTTATCTTATGCAAAATCGCTTTTGACTCATGTTTTAATAATTCCTAAGCTAATTTGTAGCCTACGCTAACACACTAACAACTAAATTAAGTATTCACTCGGGTTCTTGATAATGATCCCATAAGATGGTAATAATTAATCAACTGGTACTATTGTTAGGTATGTATGTGTGAAACTAGACCTAATTAATACGTGGTATTGGTCTGATCGATCGATGATGAACAAAAACTACTAGTAAGTAGCTGCCATTACAACGTCGGCCTGGGCCCTAAGTCCCTTAGCCATTGTGGCGCCACTATGACGTTTTGCTATAGGTAGTGATCGACCTGATTGTTCGGTTGATTCTGAGCGACCAATGAGAGGCCGATCAGCTGGTTGGCCGATCAGATGGTCGATCACTATAGCATCTGAATGGCAATGGCTAAGCGACTTGGGGGCCAGTGTACTCCATAAAAGAGAGTACCTAATCATCAGTTATCAAAGACAAATTCGTCTGCATCAAAGATCTGCTAACCATGCTGATGTCAGAAAATGACAGTTCCTAAGTCTTTAGTACGAAGCAGAAACTTGGCAAAGAAAAACATAGATTTTTGTGATATATTTTGCGGAAAACGTCCGCGGATAGAGATCTCAATACGTGGATCCGGATTGCTTTTTGCTCTATTTTTTACCCAAACGTTATCCTCTATCGAATAGGGATCATAAATATCGCAAGAATCCACATTTATCTTATTCATGTTGGAAATTTATAGAAATACCTTTTGAAATTGAATTGATCATGATTACTCAGAATCATTCAGTGCAACCATGCCCTACACTATCACTAAGATCTATACTATCACGGAATTCGTATACCTAGGTACTAGATACCGCCACTATTTATGGATATGCCGAATACAGGTCCTACTTTGTCATGAACAAAAGTGTTTTTCATTCAAGTTATTACGAAAAGTCTCCTTTCTCACGTTTAGACCAAAAAGCTGACTAAGAACTGTTTCAAGTCCTTGAAGCACCTAGATAGATACAATGTCTGATACTTATATAATATTAAAAGCTATCTTCATCGAGTGAGCTATTACTAAACCTAGACTGCAGCTAGTGCTAGCTAAGTGCCTATATGCACGTGACACTCTCAACACTTAAGGATTCATTATGAGGTCACCGGAGTTCGCTACATAACACAAGGGTGCTAGCACCCTTAATTGGGTTCCCAGCCAATGGAAAGGCAGTTAGGAAGTAGGTCGAAATAAATTGAATATCGATTGTGCCCAGACTTAAGCGATTTCCATAAAAAAAATTAAAATAGAGATACAAATTGTATTTTTAAGGCTCAATTTGCTTTTAGCGACCGGAGCCGTGGTATGAATAAATCTAAAGGGTCCATAAGGGATACAACGGCCGATTTCTTTGAGGGTCTTCGGGGCAGGCGTTCTGCTTTTACGATAGATGAAATAAATCTTTCAGTAGTCAGTTGCAGTAAGTTATTGGCAATGGATTGCTTTCTCATGCTCAGCGTAGCGATGCAGATATATTCATTATCTTCTTCAGCATAAACTGCTTTATTATTTACTAGGTTTCTCTTATTCACGCCTAATTGCGCAAATATTTTCACTTGGAATAACTAGCTAGGGAACTGAGTAACACTGGGTTCACTTTCGTATATAACCTCCATGATTATTAACTCTTGACTGCATTTTGCATAAAAACCACATTTGTGACATTTCTTGAACGTCCACATTTTATTTATTTATTTAAATGAAGACCTTTATTTTAGAAAAAAACGTCAGTATTCTAATATTCATCTGGCTCGGTTGCATATTCATGAATAAAATTTTAATATAATCAGAGCCTAAATTGAATATTAAAATTTGATATGCCTCAGGTAAGCGTGTTGACTCCCACGCAATATATTCTGTGTTCCTGTTTTTGAGAACTAGAATTCCTTAAAAAGATTGAATACCAAGTTAGTAATTAGGTACTTTGTTAATGTTATGTTATTTCTAAGTTCTCTATCTGTTCCTTTTTTTTCCAAATGTCTAATTAATAGTTATTTATTAGCACTACAAAGTTTATCAAAAATATTACCTTTTATAAGCAAAGTGAGTACTGCCAATAAGACATACATCCTCATTAAGTTTTCAAACAAACAGTTCCATCACATATCACAGACCGCTTTAACTTTCCGTATATTATCGTCAGCACTCAGCCACACGCGGTTTTAATTAACATCTCAATCCAGAGTTCAGTCGAGTTATAATGAAGCTCACGTAATATATTTTGGATGAGGGCACGACGCGGAGGTCCGTCCTCGGCGGCGGGTGACACAGAACTGCTGAAGTTCCCGCTTCGCTCGCTTGGCGGTCCCAACTCGTCCCGCGCCCATCTGAGGTCGACGCTACAATTTTCGTGACCTTATGGGGCAAGTCGATAATCGCTTTAACTAATAAATATGACTAATAGATTCAGTAAGCCGAGAACGTGTCATTACAAGCTTTAGTGGCGGCGAAAGGTACCAATTTTGTACAGGTATGCGTGATGTCTGGTATAAATCTTGTATGATCCGAAAGTGGTTGTTATGTGGTGTCTGGAGTTGATAATTGGAATAATGATATTCACTAGACACTTTACAACGACCTTCGATAAAATCACATGAAGGTACCGTCATAAGAATGCCTAAGCAACTTCTTTTTTGAACTTGTAGCTACGATTTTCCTGAAACAATAAGTTTTATTTATAAAATACGGTACGGTTAGCACATAACGATTTCAACATTACTTAATACAAAACTTGATACTGCGTACGAAAGTAATTGAATATTTTGAAACGTAAGGGGAATTGCTATGACTTCAGTAACTTCCTGAAATACCTACTAATCAGTTTTATTTTTTGATACAGTTACCACCTAACGAATATAAGAACTTACTTTTAACGTCTAATTTTATACTGAAACTTTTAGATATATTTCGTTCGGACTGTGCAACAAACGTACGAAACGCAGTTGTACTAACTACTTTACGCCGATCTTCTGCGACAGGGTGGTACTACCCCGGTCAAGCCAGCTCGTATATGAGCTGCAGTCAATTGGCTCTTCCAAATATGTTCTTATTAAAGTAAAATATCATTAGCCCTTTCTACACAAGGAGGGCGACATTTTTTCCCGAAACCGGATGGGTCGTAACACTTTATCGTTATTGTACGATGCCATATTCGGGAATGGAGTGGCATCATAAAATCATAAACACCTTCAGTGTTCGCGTTATCCCCAACAAATTCTTCGGGGGTTCCCTTCAATTGCCGATTATGAATTTGGTGTTCAATACGTGATCCGTTTGTGAGATGATTTTCATGTTATTAAGCGGCTGTATGTGGGGTTGTTTGGTTTTCTTTATAGTTCAGAAATAGCTGGTTATTGATATGATTAACTGGTTGCTGCAAACCAAAGAAAGCACGTGTTGAAAAGTAGGTAGGAACAAGCTGTAACTAAAGGATTATAGCATTATCTATCCTGTGATTATAGTAAGTAAGTATTCGGAGTTAGTATATTGAAATAATAGTCATGTGTAGGTAAATGGATGCGTACATCCGGCGGATGCCGCGCCCGAGCATTCAGTTTTGAATTCGGAATGCATAAGGGGGAGACCCCACCGCGGTGCACGTTGAGGCCACGCACACGGCCACGGTTACGTTTTGGAAGAAAACGTATGGATGTCGTCTTTTCGTGCGTAGCCTCTCCGTGCGCCGCGGTGGACACGGTGATATAAATTTTCGTGCAAAGCGAAGCTTGACCCACGTGCGTAGCGTGTGCGTGGCCTCTCCGTGCGCCGCGGTGGGTTTCCGGCTTAAACATAATGTCATAACATGTGTGTACGGGCGAGGCATGCGAGGCATCTGGACGCACCAATTAGTTAGTTGGAAACTCTTGAGTACTGTATTCTCCAATCAAAACAACCCATAGGTACGAATTTACAATGTTTGTATAATAAATTGTGCTAGAAAACAATTCTGATGTTCAAACATGCGGGTTTGTAGTAGCGTTATCATACGTTTCAAGAGAAATGGTTATCCACAATTTACTCTGGCTACACTAACAATTACAATTCTCAGTTGCTAATCAAACATAATCAGGCGAAGTTACGTTCCGCCTGTATATTTAGGGCAGCGGCTCACTGAACGTTCTTTCAGACGTTTCTAAAATAAGATGCTCAACATTGCGATCAGACTGGGAATTTGAAGTTAGGTTTCTTGTGATTCCTTTCAAGATAGTAACTTTATGTGAGGGTATTACCACACCAATTGGCCAACTGTTGATCGTTGCTATATGTAGAAACTGACGAACGACGTCAACTGTTCTCATTCTACCATCTGTCGAAGGATGGTTCGACGGTCAATCGATTGGAAACTCTAACGACGATCATAATCTCAATTTTATTTTTATCCATTATTTTCCACTATTAGGCACAGGTCTCCCCATCCGCCTTTGACCTCAGCTACTTTTTGCCAGTCCTTCTGGAATCTCCGTATTCGAGCATAATACTTATCACATTAAATATGAAATTGATAAACCAAGTTCGGCTAAAGAATACGCTACCTTAACAGATATAGAGCGTAATTATCGCTACACTTGACGTACTACAGAAATGTTCCCTGTACGAAATTGTTGCAATGCAGTGTCCCGTAATGGGCAAGGGGCACGTCGCTTCTTTGGGTATTACCGGGTGACAACCGAGCGCAGGCGGCGTTCTCCCAACGCTTTATCACTTAAGACGATACAAGAAAAAAATGAATTTTAGTTTCGGGGTGTGGCTAGCGTCGCGTGAGCTGCCGAAGGATATATCCCTCTCGCTTAGCTAGGACAGAACAGCTATGGAGTAGACTATAGTATAGTTATTTTTTGAAGGAACAATATTGTTTAATTCGTACAATTAAAATAATATGTCCCAGTGCACCTTTTAAAATAGATGAAATGGATGAAAATATTCAAATATATTTTTTTCGTTTTATATGGGATTTTTATGTCGAGTGTATTTGAAAAAAATAATTTAATTTCTATGTTGTTTTTATTGCTGAAGACAAAGTAAGTCAAAAGAAGACAAACGATACCTACAATATGCTGATAGATACGTATAACAATATTTCGATCGTATAATAGCCTATAACCAGCGGACGATCCAGACGCGTCCAACGATATCTCATTAGTCAAATTATTATGATATAAAAATAGTTTGGACGTTATACGGGAGCAGATGAACATACATACATATCGGTCAAAATCATAACCCTCCGCCCACCGTAGTCGGGTAAAAATGTACATACTCTGTGTCAGTGACTGACTGCCGGATATGAGTATCTTTTTCATGTTTCGTAGGCAAAGGAATACTTTGGTACTTAACTTCGATGCCGATCATGAAGTCATCAGCGTTGTCATAATATTTTTTTTTACCATGTTTAATTTATTTTTTAATTTAATTTTCAGTTTTTATTAATTTTATTGATTTAACCATGCATTTATTTTTTGTTTATCTTTTTATCTTTATTTTTTTATCTATCAAAATCACCCTTAGACTGGTTACGGCCACAGGTGACAAGAGGGCTGGCTCTTTCCTTGCTCAAAAAATTCGCTTGACAACAGGAACAGCTTGAATACAGGGAGGACATGCAGCCAGTATCCCACGCGGACGGTATTTGTTTAATTAGGGGTAGGTTTTTATTTTATTGTATTTTATTTTAATTTATGTTATATTATATTGTATTTTAATGATAAAACATGAAAAATTAAAATAAATATATATATTTTTTTAATTTAATTTTACTTTTATTTATTGATTTATATTTATTGTGAAATTATAATAATTTTAATAATCAATATTGGACTATGTCTGAAACAAATACATTGAATTGAATAATTTAAATACAAAAATTATCACATTAACTCGTTAAATCACGGTTTACACCCGCTAGAACGAAAAAGATCCTAACATGGTAGGTAGGACCTGAGGGTTGGCCAGTTAATTACTTAAAATACACTATATTTATTTCAAGAAAACATTCATAAGATCTGAAGGCGTCGGACTCGCACATAAAGGGTTCCGTACCACCGTAGAATAAACACATCAAAAATATCAAGTTTGAGACTTGATATTTATTTTTAAATGTTATTATATTTTTAGTATTTGTTCTGCACCGGCAACAGAAATACACATTCAGTGAAAATTTCAACTCTCTACCTGTTACGGTTCGTGAGATACAGCCCGCGCTGACAGACGGACAGACAGACAGACGGACAGCGTAGGCCTAGTAATAGGGTCCCGTTAGCACCCTTTGGAACCCTAAAAAGTAGCCTATGTTCTCCGCCAAGACCCAGTCTATCTCCATACCAAAATTCATCAACATTGGTTCAGCGGTTTAGCCGTGAAAAGGTAACAGACAGAGTTACTTTCGTTTATAATATAATAGATTGAATAGGACGGACAAACATTTTCCTATCCATATCTGTAATGTTATTTTTTACGATAATTTATTGATGTATGATATATTTATTACTTGCCCATCCATACCTACAACAAACGCAATAAAGCGACTCCATTGTTTTGACAAGCAATGTATTCCCACTGTCGGCCCAAGACCATGCTGCAAGTATATAACAGTAAGCGAAATAGGGAGTTTTTACAGAAATGACACGAATAACTATGAAATGACACAAAATGACAAGAGATGACACAAAATGACAAGAGATGAAAAGAAATTACACAAGACAAGGAAAAGCAAACGAAAATCACGCTGCAGTGCAGGTCGTAGGTTCGATTCCTGCCCAGGACATGCATTTGTGTGCATGAACATGTCCGCATGTCCCGAGTCTAGGTGTAATTAAGTGTATATTTAGTTTGTATTTACAAACAAAAAGTAGTATATGTAGTAATATCAGTTATCTGGTTTCCATAGTACAAGCTCTGCTTAGTTTGGGATCAGGTAGTCATGTGTAAAAGAATTTCCAAGGATATTTATTTATTTATCATAGGCGTCGGCGGACTGTAAATACTGTACTGTACCTGTAATGTGGCACGACCGTAATATTTTTTCGTAATATTTTTTAAAAAATCCTTCACAGGTCCGACGTCGAACAAGTCCGAGCGGACACTGACAATACAAAGTTAGAGAGAGACATGGTTAGTTCAAGTACTTAAAATGTGAGATGGCGATATTGTGCGCGCGCTCGGAAATAAACAACGTAAGCGCCAAACCACATTTACTTGAATTAAAAAAAAACTACTTCATGAATTAAAATATGGTTGAAGGGTAGTTTAGATATCATTATTTGCTATGTTTTAGAAATAATTTCGTGATCTAAATCGTAAAAACATCGTGGTAGCAAGGAAAATTGTAAATAATTAGAGCTCATTTCATAAATTTTTTTTATCGAGAAAATTTCATCAAATCGTGATTTGGATTTAAAGATACTCAAGATAATATAGTCAAAAATCATACATCTAAATATAAGATTCCTAGTCCACATACTTACTTAAAGAAAAAGTAGAATAGAAAATCAACCAAATTTCGAACCCTCCTCTTAATTTGAATCGTGTCCTGAATTAAGAACACAGCCTGTCCTTAGAATTCGAAAATTGTTAATCTGTTCTGTCTGGATATTCCAATTCGAATCGTACTCGCAATAAACTACCTCTCAAACGAATTTAATAGTATACCCCCTCCCCTAGTCAGGTTAAATAAATTCCCAATAAGCAGTTACCTGATAAATTCTAGTGTTCCAGAATTTTACTAACGAATTCATCATCGTTGTCGAAAAAATATCTTTTATTATAAAAAATCTACTTGAAATTCACGTGGAAAAATGAAAGTCAAATGCAAATGCGGTGCTCTACCGAGCAGTTTTTATTATTCAATCATCAAAATGAGCTGCAACAATAAATCATAAAAGGAAAAGGTGCGTAACTTTACGATATTCCGTTAGAAGATTTACAAATTGTTATAAAGTTATGTTGCTTTGGACTCCTGGTCATAGAAGGTCATTTTGATATTACACCGACGTTATAAGCACAGAAAAATAAGTAGGTATCTAGTTATGTAAATGTCCGTCACTGACTTTAATCCACACAGCTATACTATTCAAACACACGTTTTATCCCCACCTCTGTTTTTATAAAGCACCTTATTACGTGTACCGTATTTCAAATGCTCATGAAAATTCATGTACTTATTTAAACACAAGTGGGAAATGAAATACTCATAAAGGCAGTGTAAAAACGGGAGCGCGTACGTTTCGCCTTTGAAAATGATATTCGCTAAAGTAAGCGTGCCATATTTTTAGTGGTAATGTGGGTGAAATGACAACATTCACCTCCCTCTAAATCAAACATGCATAAATCCAAGCCGCTCCCTTTACGCTATTATGTCAACCGAAGCGATTTATGATCGTATCTAAGAGATTTCCACAAGGGAGAATATCGCAGAGTAAATAGTATTGAACGTACTTACTGAAATATCTGGGTGTACGACTCGTGAGAGCGCGATTGCTTGCTTTCTGTTTTTTCGACGTTTCATTCCGAATTATTTTATCATCTTTATGATTTCAGTACTTAACATATTCATTGCGAAAGAGGCATGTTTATTGATGGAGAACGGGATTAGCCTTAGAATTTATATTTTTGATCATATATTTAGGAACATATAATAATATATATTATACAAGTGTTATTACATTATCATTATAAATAATGTAGCGTACCTACCTGCGGATCGTAGTCGTAGATATTATAGCAATCCAATAGTGTGCTTTTACCTAACAACTAAGTATTGGCCAACAACAGGATATCATATCACGTCATGAGAATATTTTCTCTTCTCTGTCGTAATTCTATTGGCAGAGCAGAATATGGTGATGTTATTATCATGACAACTCGTCTCCACCTTGTCTCCAGCTTGGGATACGCTCTCATTAAGTGTAGTCTTTGCGATTAATCTTATTTAATCAGTTCAGCACATAGGGTTACATCGAGTGAGTTACGTCCGCAGTGTGGTTTTTTCCTGCTGGTCTAATCAAAATTTGAATGATGCAGATAATTAGTGCTCCTTCTCGTGTAAATGTGCCGAAAATTTTAAATTTGTGCCTATAGCCGTTTTGGAGTTATTCACGAATTTGTGATCTTGCTGGCGTAACGTTACCGCAGCAGTGTGGTTTTTTCCTGCTGGTCTAATCAAAATTTGAATGATACAGATAATTAGTGCTCCATGTCGTGTAAATGTGCCGAAAATTTTAAATTTGTGCCCCCTAAGGTTTCAGAGTTATTTCAAATCTTGCTGGCGTAACGTTTTGCGAATTCCTGTATCTCAAAAACTGTTTGGCACACAATCATGATTTTTCGTACACACATTAGTGTTAATTTGTGCCCATTTGTGACAGTTTCATATTTCAATAAATCAGAAAGGTTCGGGTGTTATAATATATTTCCTAAAAAAACTAAAATAGCTCCTAGCTCTTAAACTGGGAAACCTAGAAATCAAATGTTAGTGCTAGCTTGTATTTATTATGGATCCTAAGCATTTCTATAATGATCGTAAGCCTACTCCAAGGAATTTACGATTTATTACGATTTTATTGCTATCTCGCGGTGAAATAATTTAAACCCTAAATACACGAGTTTCGTATGTTCCGATTACTTTTATTAATATACAAAAATTAGTGCCCTACTTCAAATATACGTGTACGAAATATCAGCTCTGTAAACCTTATAATTAAAATATTATTAATAAATAACCATCACGAAGCGCTTTCGGTGGTTAACTGACGGAATTGGAATGTATAGAAACAAGCGAACGCTCCGTACTTCAAGCCATCCTATTTCAATTGACAGCGTTGTAATGAGTACAGACGCGTACATAATACTTTGGAGTGTATTTATAAACTATTAAATAAGGTAAATAAATGTATAATCACAGGGTATGCTGAATTTAAATATGTAGGTACCTTCCTTAATATTCCTTTTATGTTTCGTGTAGCTAAATGAGCTTTAACTAATAACACACAAGAACAGTAAAAGTATCTTCTTGTATATACTTCTAGAGATAAAAAATCGACGCTTATAAACAGCAATACGACTTTGAAAAATAATATCCATTCTTTAAATCGAAATCATTCACCATCATCGAGATATAAAACGAATGAACACTTATAAATATTAGTATTTTCAACAATTATAAACAAACAAAACATTACTTCATTGACACAACATCAAAATACAAAAATAATGTAGGTACTTACATTAAACAAAAAAATATATCTTGATATTAGAAATAATAAAAAAAACTTATGGTAGTAGCACAGTACAAACAGTGAGCGGACGAAGGGGTCTAGACAGGGGGCAAGGGTAGGAAGTCGAGTTTAACCATTACAAAGAAAATATAAAAATAAATATTACTCATTCACTTTTCTACAGAACTGTTAGCACACAGCCAATTTATTGTATACATTTAAGATGGTAGGCGCTATGTATCGGGCGGCCGCATTTTTCAACTCATTTTATTTGGTCGGTTAACCATTGAAAGTTTGTCATGGTGTTTTTTATTAATTATTTTATAATTATAAGGTTTACAGAGCTGATATTTGGTACACGTATATTTGAAGTAGGGCACAAATTTTTGTATATTAATAAAAGTAATCGGAACATAAGAAACTCGTGTATTTAGGGTTTAAATAATTTCACCGCGAGATAGCAATAAAATCATAATAAATCGTAAATTCCTTGGAGTAGGCTTACGATCATTATAGAAATGCTTAGGATCCATAAGAAATACAAGCTAGCACTAACATTTGGTTTCTAGGTTTCCCAGTTTAAGAGCTAGGAGCTATTTTAGTTTTTTTAGGAAAAATATTATAACACCCGAACCTTTCTGATTTATTGAAATATGAAACTGTCACAAATGGGCACAAATTAACACTAATGTGTGTACGAAAAATCATGATTGTGTGCCAAACAGTTTTTGAGATACAGGAATTCGCAAAACGTTACGCCAGCAAGATTTGAAATAACTCTGAAACCTTAGGGGGCACAAATTTAAAATTTTCGGCACATTTACACGACATGGAGCACTAATTATCTGTATCATTCAAATTTTGATTAGACCAGCAGGAAAAAACCACACTGCTGCGGTAACGTTACGCCAGCAAGATCATATATTCGTGAATAACTCCAAAACGGCTATAGGCACAAATTTAAAATTTTCGGCACATTTACACGAGATGGAGCACTAATTATATCTGCATCATTCAAATGTTGATTAGACCAGCAGGAAAAAACCACACTGCGGACGTAACTCACTCGGTTACATCGTATAGTACCTACAATTCCCATTTAGTCTGCCCTGGACAACGAGTATTTCAATGGAGTTTGCTGCCCGTCGCGATACATGTCCAAAGTATGGGGATCCTAGACTGTACCGTGGATGAAAGTCGCTTCTTAATTTTCAGATCAAGAATCAGTAGGTTTCAAAATATTCAGCATTAGCAGGAGAATACTTAATGTGTTCTATATTAATTTCAGTAACAATTCTAGTCGCTCCACTGTTTCTTTTGTCTTGTGTATACCTATAGTACAATTCGAGTAGCTAGAGATTCTCAAGACAATCGGATTATTGTCCTGGCGTAGCGTCCGACTAGATAGGGAACCCAACTGGATATCTGCAGTCTCGAGTGTATAACCACTTATCGCATACGAGGACTGCTTGTCTAACAAGCAATGGAAAATATTTCTTACATTCTAATTAGAAATTATTTTACTTGTATATTTTTTCATTATGTAAATCATTGGTTAATGGGATTGGGATGGCGTTAAAAGCTCGAAATAATCCATTAATTCTATTCGCAGTTGTAGCGCCTGCTGTATAAAAACAATACCTACACGAAATTACTTACATACTACTCATACTTTAAGAGTATGATTCTCAAGTATCTACCACTAGCACCACAATAATATTTTCTTCCGCGTTTTAAGACAAGGGCAAGAACGTTGAATTCGAATTCGGTTGTGTTACGTAACCAACTGTAGGTTTCTCTACTTTCTTACTCCTCGGTTTTCTCCATATAACCGTGTCAGTAGAATATTTGATATTAATTTTAAAAGTGGAGCTCGAAGAATAAGAATACACTACTTGCATAAAATATTCAAATCCTCCTTTGCAATTTACCTTTTTCATCTTAAAAACTTTAAACCAACCATATTACCATAGGCAGTAGGCACGCATTAATTATGTTGACAAACGGGTTATATACAACGCAATGGTTAATAAAACAAGGTGTTTCGCCCTCTGAACGCACCTGCGGCGTCCCCAGCGGTAATGTAATTAATGTTCAGCCTTTTTATCAACATATGCCTTCGAAAATGAGTTTTTGCCGGTTCAAGTAGATGTACTGATTTTTTGTAAATTTACACCTACACGTACACACAGCGACTGTAGCCTAGGGGTGAACAGGTTGGGCTAACAATAAGAAGGTCCCAGGTTCGATCCCCGGTGGGGCATGCGCCAATGGATGAATTTTCATCTATGTGCATAATTTACAGTTCGCTGACGGTGAGGGAAAACATCGTGAGGAAACCTACCTATCCATCGGGATTAGGTAATAGTCAGTTCCTATACACGGCGACACGGTTCATCACCTGTCATGTTGGGTTCTGACTATCTAGTGAAACGTGGGCTTTGAGTTGGTTAATACCTCCACAATGTGGTGGTGTATGGCCACTCAAGCCTCTGACTACCCCCGAACGGGGATAAAAGTCGTGACGTTACATTACATTACATTTACGTACACACTGACGTATGAGTGATATTATTAGCTTTTATATAGGAACAATAAGCTTGACTTCACTGCAAAAAAATATCCAGGGGGGTTACTCTGAAATACGTCGCTGACGGATCGTCCGAAGTACGGATTCGATTTACGATCAAAACAATGTCAAATCGTAGAGAAAAACGAAAGAAGAAATGTCAAATCACGACAATCCGTCAGCCGAAACGTTAGGTTCGTATTTCGGAGTAGGCCAGCAGGTTCTAAGTACTTTCAGAAATTAGCCAGATAGACTTCACTTGAGGACGTGGTTTTAGAATAATATCCGACTGCCATAAGTGTTATTTTTGATGCCAATAGGAAGGTATAAAAGAAGCAAAACGTCAATAACCACCACCCAACGATACGTTGTTAGTCTAGTGAAGCTCTATTATTTAAGCCGGTTTTCTAACTAGCGGCATACCGCCACGCGGCTTTTATCCATATGAAACAGCCCAGCGTAAATTGAAAATCAAGCGATGCTCCATATTTCCATACACGAGATATCTACAACTAGGATCCACGCGCTGGTTTCAAAGAGCTAAGTGTGCGTTAAAATGGATAATCCCATTTCATATTCATTACCCTTATATTTGATTTACTTACCCACTACTTATACAATACTTAATTTCGGTTTTTATTGGTTTTGATAACATGTCAAAAAATACATTTAAAAGGAATTAAGGGTCAAAGTTAATAAATTTGGTATAAAGCTCCATTTCCTAATCACAAAGGCACACGAGGTACCAGGATAATATAAGGTGTAGAACAGTACAGGTCAGCAACTAGCCAAGCGTCTTGAACACCTGAAAGGATACGACATAGAGCGCGGCTCCACTAGTGCGCTGCGCTGCGTCGTCGCAACGGATCAAAGGGTCGACGGGTGAGAGACGAAGCGCCAGTACAAAATCTTGCGACGATGCAACGCAACGTATTAATGGAGCCCGGCCCATACCTAGTTCTAGTCTGGCATGCACACGATTGTACATGTCTGCGTTATAAGCCCCACTTCGTTGTTAAGCCGAAGGTTGTATCATACGGCCACGTACCTAAGTCAGGTATACTGAAAACCGGCAACTATTCCCGTCTCTTGAAATAAGAGCTTATTACACCTTCCTAAATTTAGTCACTAAATTTAGAACCTAAATTGAGAAAGCTTCTGATTATTTAGGATACTAACTTGCTAAATGCGATTACACTTGCCTAAATTCAGTCACGACTAAATTAAGTAGCCTAAATTTAGGAAGGTGTAATAAGCTCTTTACACTTCACTAATGACAAACCAAATTATATAGCAAAAAAATACATTAAGCATTATTGTATTATATTATGTCAACTTCGATGGAAACCTACAACAATTCGTTTACAAAAGTTCTCTACGATTAGCTATATTTTTAAATATGAATCAGCGTCTACACCACAAAATGATAAATCTATTTTTAATTCGTTCAATTCCTTCGCTGAAATATGAAATTGTAAAATGAATATTGCGAAATTGCGTTATTAAATTTTATATATCGCGTAACTTAACGGATTTATAAAGAGTCTATATGCCATATTTATCTACGTTACCCTTTCATTTTTTCTGAATTAAGTATATTCCGAACTAAATGGTCGCAAGTGATTTCATATTCAACAGTGGGTATTGAGGCATATTTTAGCGGGGCGTGATTTATTCGACGATATTACGCACCCAGGGTTGGCTTGAATGGCATTACGTTGACAGCTTATGAGGTCCTTTATTTATATTTGATTTATGTAGTGCGCAGAGATACGGCCCGCTCTGCGTTCTCGGCCAGTGAACGTTATTCGGTATTAAAACGGGTAAAAATCGACATTAGTCGGATATATTAGGTGGAAGTTACGAGGATGGGAGCTAATTCATAATATAGGGTATCATAGGGATGTATATTTGGGGACATTTTTTATAGAATTCGACCGTTTAATTTATCGCATGTAACCTCAAAATGATCGCCAGATTAACATAACTGTATAGTAAACTAAGCAACACTTGTTAATAGTAAGCCATAGGTACTATTGTTGTGTTGTGTTGTGGCAATATGGCCACCGTAAGTATAATGGAATGGGAGCAAACCCGCAACTACCCGATGCAGTGAGCCGAGTTGCCTACGCTTGGACCACTACGCCAAGCGGTAAGTCAATTGAGAGGGAACTTTTCATGAAATAAAAGTATTTTAGTTGAAGGTCATATAATTTTATTTTACCCTCAAAATTATATAGTCAGTGAGCATATAATATTCATACATGAAATTACCAGAGTCCAAAAGCTAAATTCACTTGAGCATTCGCAAAAACAAATCGCCTTTGGCGTTAGGCAATGTCATGCAAATTTCGGGAGGGCCGCTGAATCCGGTGTACAAAACAGGCATTGTTATAAAAATAATTGGGGTCACGTTGTCGTTAGTCCTCTCGAGCTATTATTCTGTATTGTCAGAGAATATAAGCCTGAAATCTGACAATTTGCTATTCTCCAACCAATTGTGCGTCGATTCAATAATATTTCGTTTTTGATAAGTCTTCCTAATAACCCTTTTAATCTTATTGGTACAACAAAGAGGCTATTGTTACGATGCTTTCATCTAATCGTTTGTACTGAAACATCGCTCTTGTCATCGAAAGAGCAGTAAAAGGGACCGAGTTTCGCGTGGTGAAACCACAAATGTACCATTCGCAAGTAATAAACCTGGAACACTTTTAAAGTAACTATAAATCGCGCATCCGGCTCGTATTTATCCGCTGCGTTTTATTGGTAGTCCAGACCGAAATATATTTTAGGTCCTCTATCTTATTTTGTAGGTATCTTTTAAGATACCTATAAAATCTTTAGATCTGAAAATATGTTTGGGTAATATACTAACCCCCATAGATGATATGCGATATGATAGCGACTGTAGCCTAGGGGTGAACAGGTTGGGCTAGCAATCAGAATGTCCCAGGTTCGATCCCCAGTGGGGCATGCACCAATGGATGAATTTTCATATATGTGCATAAATTACAGTTCGCTGACGGTGAGAGGAAACATCGCGAGGAAACCTACCTATCCCTCGGGATTAGGTAATAGTCAGTTCCTGTATACACGGCGACAAGGTTCACCACCTGTCACGTTGAGTTCTGACTATCTGGTGAAACGTGGGCTTTGAGTTGGTTAATACCTCCACAATGTGGTGGTGTATGGCCACTCACAAGCCTCTGACTACCCCCGAATGGGGATAAAAGTCGTGACGATACATTACATTACATAGATGATATGATCGACCTGCACTGGCAGTTCAAATCACTTTTGTTCCTAGGAACTCTTTGTAGAACCGTTGTAAACTCGCTAAAATCTCTTTAAATTTGGCGGTTACTCTCAAGAGTAAAATAAAGACATACGTATTAGAAGTGCCTTTTGTTACGAAATTTGTTTGGCCAATTATGATACACATTTGTTCTAATTACAGACAGTCTCATGAGATTCGGTCCAACCTCAACATCCTGGAAAGGCTTTTATTTTAATCAATACAAAATATCAAAGTGAACAGGTACATTATTGTTCCACACCAATTTATTGGTCCCGGGGGCCGGGGCTCAACGAAGCGACGCAAACCAGATTATTATTTACCACTTTCGACCGCATTTTATGGCAACCCACAAAAGGGTCAAATAATAAAAAGAAGTGTTCGCTTTGTGGGTAAAACAATAGACGGATATTTATGATCTTTACCTTTCTAAATTTACTTTGGAGTCAACTTAGAACTATGATGTATTTTTGTAAAGGAGACCATGGCCACCGCAAACCCGCTACTTTTAGCATCGGCGATCGACGATTTAGTCGATTTTTAAATGCAGCGACCAGTCGCAAAATCGTGCGATTTTGATACTGCGATCGAACGCAGAGAGTCGCCAAATCGCGATGCAGCATCGATACAGTCGCTAAGTCGCCGATCGCCGATGCAAATAGTAGCAAGTCTGCACCGTCTTTCATATTACTTACCTCTGTAACTTTTATTTCATCATATTGTAGTCTATTGTAAACTTCTTAGTACAATGTATACACACAAACAAGCTGGTGTGCCTTGGGCCAAATGAATCTAATACTATAAGAAATATAAGCATTTCGCGTTTGTCGCTGTTTAGCATTTAACTACTAATAAATTAATAGTACAGAACATAGACGGAATATTTTCGAATATGCCTACTTACTTCATTTATTGTCACGGGTTAGTAATGCGTAGGCAGATTATACGACCAGCAGAGTTAACAACAAACGCGTACAAGTTTCAAGAAATCGGAACTAGTGAATATGAAATGTTTTGAGAACATGTTCTTAGAAATAGGGTTGGATATGTACCTTGGCCTTTGACAACGCGTGCGTGTACGCTCGGGTTGGCCGTGGGCTTCAGGTCTCATCACGGTTTTGCGAACAATGGCTTTCAAATGTCAAACTTCTTTTATAATACAGCCCTTTAAACATGTGGGACATAATACGATACATTTATACTCGTAACGTCGCCAGGAATCCCCGTTTAATTTATTAATCATTTTAGAAAATCTCTCCCTATTACATTGGTACCAAAATACTATCGGCGAAGTGGGGTAATGAAAGCACCTCTGGCCAAGTCCTTCGGGGAATATAGTCGTGATGGTGTTTATTTGCAAGCATTTGTTCTGGCCCCGACTCTCTGCTATCAATTTTGACTATTGGGAAGCGACTGATCTCTAATATTAGCCAGAGAACTGCTAACAGATGGCCGACAACGAATCGATCGCGGTCGACATGTTGTGTTTCTCAAAGAAATTACGATTTATAATGAAGATTAATTAGAGAGCAGTGGTTAAATGCTAGCAGACTCGGTGCCCTATTTTATTACGCATTTTAAAGTTTTTCGTAACTCTCACGTGCCATATTGGCGCCATAACATGAAAATCTTGATAAAACGAGGAATTACTTGAAAAACCACTAAAAACTTCACGAAATCCATTCACCAAAATAACTTTACGACGGGCGTTGAAGGCAAATCTTTTGTCGAAAAGGTAAAAATCTCGTTTGAAATAACCCGGCAAACGACCTCTGTCATAAACGCCCGTCAAACTGGATATTTGCTGATCCTTAAGTTCGCTGGCAGTCCCTCGGCGGTGCAAGGAGTAACGTTAAGTCATCTAGAGGAACGATACTCATTCATCTGTAGTAATGTCTTTTTTATTGTACAAGCACGCATTTGATTTCCTAACTAGATATTATACCAAAATTCCTACTAATCTACCTAGATTCATAAAAGTTTCACGCGCGCGATTTAAACATAGATACCGCACTACTAATAAAAATCATTCCAAAAAATGCGGCACCTTATTTACATCGCGGCACTTCAGTTTCATACATTGTTTAAGGTTAAATGTACAGACCGAGGCTTAGGCTTAGTATCATTTAGGCATTTTAGGCATTTTATTAGTATGCATGCTCTGTCTAGTTGGAACGCCCTCGAGGAAACCAAAATTAATCTAGTTAAAGCGGGCGTGCGATATTTATAAATCTATGGTACTGGCATTGGCACATTTAGAGCCGTAAGATCAATTTATAGTTTGAACAACGAATAGCGTCCATATCAAATCGATACCTAGTTTAAAACTCACTAACATTGATCCTGCAGTCCTTACACTTAACCTTTGTAGCTTATTATCATGACCCCCGACTATTCATCATCGTTTAAACAGCACAAAACAAAAATGAAAAGCTTGCAAAACTAACTATTACTAGTTTCCCGTTGGCACAAAGACTCGAGGGTGAGCGAGTACTTACTTGACTGAATTTTAAAAGCTTTTATAGCGTTTTTATTCGTTAGTCTCTAATTACAGTGGGGAAGGCGTCGCATAACGCCACCTTAGTCATTACAGATGCCGTGAGCAAAGCCATAAAGCCAACATAAAGCTAGGAATGCTTTATGCAAAATAATTTTCCTGCAGCGATGTATGTAGCATAATGAATATAGATCTATTAATATGCTTGCGGTGGACGTGGTAACCTTAAAATTGCATGTATGTCTGCTGACATTTCAGAGTACTCTTTATTTTACAAAATAAAATAATAATATCTAAATATATAAGAATCAAAGTCCTGATTGACTGACTGACTGACTGACTGACTGACTGACTGACTGACTGACTGACTGACAGACAACGCACAGCCTAAACCGCTGATCGTAGAGACTTGAAATTTGGAGGGTGGGTTTGTCTTGATGTGTAGAGGTGTACTAAGAAAGGGTTTTTTGAAATTCAACCCCTAAGGGGGTAAAATAAGGGATGAAAGTTTGTATGGAAGTTCGTCATTTTTGAAGTTAGAATTATGAAAATTGCTGATTAGGTGTCTTTTGAAAAATAAAAAAATATGGGTTTCAGGGTTTTTGAAAATTCGACCCCTAAGGGGGTAAAATAGGGGATAAAAGTTTGTATGGAAGTTCCGTCATTTTTGAAGTTAGAATTACTTAAATTGGTGATTACGTGTCTTTTCAAAAATAAAAAAGAGTAATTTCAGGGTTTTTGAAAATTCAACCCCTAAGGGGGTAAAATAGGGGAATGAAAGTTTGTGTTTAGATTTCTTTCGTGTTTTTGGAAATTCAACCCCTAAGGGGTGAAATGTGGAGTGAAAGTTTGTATAGGGGTGGTCGAGTTTTGTTATTTTGACGGGAAAGGGGAAAACGGGGTCAAGGGATGTTTTAATAAGTCATCCATATCTCGATATTGGTTATGATTGCTTATTTGAATTGATCAGACTGGGGTTTCCGTATTTTTAATCATTTTGACGAGAAAGGGGAGAGCGGGGTCAGCGCATGTTTAGTCATCCATATCTCAAAATTGGTTATGATTGTTCATTTTAAATAATCAGACTGGGGTTTCAGCGTTTTTAATATTTTGAAGGAAAAGGGGAGAGCGGGGTTAGCGAATGTTTAGTCATCCATATCTCGAAATTGGTTATGATTGTTCATTTTAAATAATCAAACTGGGGTTTCAGCGTTTTCAATATTTTGAAGGAAAAGGGGAGAGCGGGGTCAGCGAATGTTTCGTCATCCATATCTCGAAATTGGTTATGATTGTTAATTTTAAATAATCAGACTGGGGTTTCAGCGTTTTTAATATTTTGAAGGAAAAGGGGAGAGCGGGGTCAGCGAATTTTTAGTCATCCATATCTCGAAATTGGTTATGATTGTTCATTTTAAATAATCATACTGGGGTTTCAGCGTTTTTAGTATTTTGAAGGAAAAGGGGAGAGCGGGGTCAGCGAATGTTTAGTCATCCATATCTCGAAATTGGTTATGATTGTTAATTTTAAATAATCGGACTGGGGTTTCAGCGTTTTTAATATTTTGAAGGAAAAGGGGAGAGCGGGGTCAGCGAATGTTTAGTCATCCATATCTCGAAATTGGTTATTATTGTTCATTTTAAATAATCAGACTGGGGTTTCAGCGTTTTTAATATTTTGAAGGAAAAGGGGAGAGCGGGGTCAGCGCATGTTTAGTCATCCATATCTCGAGATTGGTTATGATTGTTCATTTTAAATAATCAGACTGGGGTTTCAGCGTTTTTAATATTTTGAAGGAAAAGGGGAGAGCGGGGTCAGCGAATGTTATTCATCCATATCTCGAGATTGGTTATGATTGTTCATTTTAAATAATCAGACTGGGGTTTCAGCGTTTTTAATATTTTGAAGGAAAAGGGGAGAGCGGGGTCAGCGAATGTTTAGTCATCCATATCTCGAAATTGGTTATGATTGTTCATTTTAAATAATCAAACTGGGGTTTCGGCGTATTCAATATTTTGAAGGAAAAGGGGAGAGCGGGGTCAGCGAATGTTTAGTCATCCATATCTCGAAATTGGTTATGATTGTTAATTTTAAATAATCTGACTGGGGTTTCAGCGTTTTTAATATTTTGAAGGAAAAGGGGAGAGCGGGGTCAGCGAATGTTTAGTCATCCATATCTCGAGATTGGTTATGATTATTCATTTTAAATAATTGGGGTATAAACTGAGCTGAATATGGTAGGTACTACTTCAGTTTGATCCCATAAAAAATCATTTCGTAAATCAACACCCAAAAGGGGGAAACTAAAGGTAGAAAAGTACGACAGAAAAATATGTTTGTACCCGATTGACTTGAAACTTAGTATGCATAGGGTAGGTGAGGGAGGAAGGGGAAGACGTAAGGTAGGGGGAAGTGGAAGGGGGAGGGGAAAGGGAAAGGGAAATGGAGGGGGAGGGAGCAGAAGGAAGAGAGGGGAGGAAAAGGGGTGGAGAAGGGGAGGGGGATTTGGGATTTTGGCTCTATATACCTACCTACCAAAACTCGCATTCACCGAATTAGGTACCGTGATAAAGTTTGTATGGCTCAAATAAAAATCGTGAAATCAAATTATTTTTATAAAAAAAGCAAATACTGACTTAAAAAACCCTGGCGCACTAAAAAGTACTAAAAAGTCTTAAGTCACTTGCCCGGTTTTTTTTTATTTTGAAGTCTACGCGGACGAAGTCGCGGGCAAAAGCTAGTTAAACTATATACAGGATGTTAGGTTAGAAGACTGCTCACCCCTCACTCCCACCCTTTCACTGCGACTTCGACCGTTCTTGAATCAATCAGTGGCTGGGTGCAACCATCCAATTGCGACACCCATTTTCATTTCAAAATCTAATTAACCTGGTAAAAAATTATCCTTTTTTAGATAGGTAGATTCTATTTTACATAAATCGTTTGTAAATAAAATTGAGTAGGTACTTATATTTATTGGAAAAATATCTAAATTAATAGTTTCATTTCAAAATATCTTTTGAAATTATTAATCATTTTTAAAACTACGTAGGTAGAGTCTGCTTTGACGGAAACCACAGAAAGTCGATTGCCTACCTACGTAACTGGCACCTACCTTATCTCAAAACCGATATTGACGTTAATTTAACCCTGCAAATGCAATAGCAATGTTGCATTAGTTGCGTAGGTATCTACTTACATCAGTAATAATTACGTGAAAACGTAGTTACAACACTAAACTCACGGAGCGTTCGCAAAAATATGAGAGGTTTTAGACTAATTAATTAAACGACACTCATTATCGCGTTGCCACCTGGAAATTTCCGTATTTTTTCATGAAAATAACCGTCACGTCTCTCCAAAAGTCGTCGGGAATTTTTTAATGTCCCTTAAAAATGTAACAAGTTTATCTGCGAGGTTTAATTGCATAACCGATGTTCTATTTTCCGACGACGAACGCGTAAAACGCAGTTTCCCCGTAAAAGCTCTGCCGCTCTGGGAATTTATTTTTCTGAAGTAATTTTAATTATTTATTACGTGTACGTAGATAGGCGCGTTAGTAACTGGGGCATGCGAGATACGAATGTATTTACATAATTTGAAGCTGAAATAAAAATGAAGAGGCAGACAGTGGGTAAACATGCGTAGGTATACTTAATTTGGTTCTTCAGTTTGTGTTGACTTGTATTTCTTTGAATATACAGGGTGAATTTGAAATCATGGGCATCCTTTTAAACGGTGATTCTACACATGGTTTAGAATATTTTGGGAATATTAATATTAATCAACAAATCAACTGATAAAAAAATATTGCCCTGGTAAGGTATAACAGTTAAGTAACTGGTTTGGGCAGCCTGATTACAAGGGATGGAAAGTGTGATAGTGATATTGAAAGGAGAGTGAATGCAGGCAATAGAGTGAATGGTGCGTTACACTCCATAGTGAGTAGCCAGGCGGTCTCAAAAAAGGCACGGTTGGCGATTCACGATGGTGTGTTAATGCCAACACTCATGTACGGGAGTGAATGTTGGGTATGGCAAAAGAAGCATGAAAGTCAAATAAATGCGGTGGAAATGCGCTCCTTACGGAGTTTGTGTGGTGTCACCATTGCTGACCGTATAAGGAATAGTGTGATAAGAGAGAGATGCTAGTTGAAGGATGATGTGGTGACTAAGATTGAAAGGAGTATGCTAAGATGGTTTGGCCATGTAGAGAGGATGAGTGAAGGTCGATTGACGAAAGAGATATACGGAGCGAAAGTAATTGGATGCGTCGGAAGAGGGCGCCCAAGGAGAACTTTTCACGGCCAAATCAATGGTCTCTTCCAGAAAGGTCAAGTCCGTAGCAACCTCAACCGACGGTAGTGCATGAGAAGATGTATGAATGTGGATGAAGCAAAAGAGGTGTGTCAGAATCGTAGCACGTGGCAATCAATAGTCTCTGCCTACCCCCTTGGGATACAGGCGTGAGTATATGTATGTATGTAACTGGTTTGCTTATTTGCTTACTCGGGTTATATTTTTTTATCAATCGTATTTTTTTATTTCCCGAAAATATTCTGAATCGTGTGTAGAGTCATAGTTTAAAGGGATGCCCATGAATTTTAAAATCATCCTGTATAAGCTACGGCTTTTTCCATAAAAAGATGATAAAACGAAAGAGGGTTATATTGCACGTGCACGAAGGTGTAAGATAATTAATAATACATTATAAAGGTCACATCTTATTATAGAATCTTCCTCAAGATTAACTCATTTTAAATATCATAAGCCGTTAGTAGAAAACATAAAAGCAGTTAGATAGATAAATATCTTATAACAGCTTTCAGCCACTTATCCCTCGTCAGAGTACTTAAATAACAATTCTAACATCTTCAAAGCTAATATTACGTTTTTCGTAACATTTTTCAGAATTAACAATGATAAGATGAAATGATAATGGCTTTTCCCGTTAAAAATCAGCCAGCCGTAACTTGACCTTGGGTTGGGTCCGGTGGCACGGCACCCCTTTGGGACAGAGGCTACCTGCAAAGCGCTGGTATTGTTTTACAGTACAGGCAAAAAATGCTACTTTAATTTGCATCATCTGAAATGGTGGATCTTCAGATTTTATGTATTTTTCGGAAATCAAGTGTGTTTTAAGAAACTAATTTTATTTTACATAATTATTTGTATTTTACTGCTGAATTTATATATATATTTTTTTATTTAAACATGAAACAATTGTCATATCCGTTTGCAATGAGCAATAAAACATATGGAGGCGCTGTACTTTAAGTAATAAAAGGTGCATACCTACAAAAAAAAAGTTTTCGCACAAAAAAATACAAATCTTAGATTATTTTCTAATTTTAACTATATAACCATCAAAAGCAACTCTATTACTTGAATTTATTATTTATTTATAGGTAGATATGCGTCAGAAGTAGATAATATACATATAAATTAATTAAGTAAGGCCCTTCGCACACGGCGGCGTAGCGTAGGCGTAGCGTAGGCGTAGCGTAAAGACGCAACGAGTACGAGACGTGCAGACTTCTACACACGACGCGTAGCGTAGGCGTAGCGTAGGCGTAGCTTTTTGTAAGCAAAATGTCATTAGTTGAAAACATGGCGTCACTGATACCAGATGTTTACCTAAAAAAAGTCTAGTAATTAGTCAGTAAAGTATCAGCCACTTTACTATAGGGTTTGGGGTGGTATTTTAGGCCTAGCCAAAGGTCTTCCTGTGCTTAACGCATCAAAAAAATTTTAATATTATATTTTACTTGACACTGGAATATGCGAAAAGCGACGCCATAACGAAGAAAAAAAATAAAAATATTTCTACGCTTGCTTTTTTACGCCAGCACGCTACGCCTGTCGTAATGACGATGAATATCTCATACGCTACGCTGACGCACCGCTTCGTGTGCGGACTTGTTAGAAAATGTATGTGCTCGTAATGCTCGCGTCATACGCGCGTAATACGATACGCCTACGCTACGCCGCCGTGTGCGGAGGGGTAACTTTCTCTATTTAATTTCGATGAAAGATAAAAAAAAATAGAACTAGAATAAGAACATTGATAACTCGATGACATGAAGTCAACGATATCTCCATACGAAAGACAATTAGGTTTAGGTTTTAATTCAGTTCTAATACAACTAATTGTAAAAAAAATACAAAACAAAGCAACAACGGTCTCTACCAACTACAAGCCCATTCCCAAACACATTAAAGCAACACATTACTTCACAAATTCACAAACCTGACTAATCGTGGCCGGCCCCTAGTTCGCCGGTGAAATATGCCTACATATTTCCTAAATATTTTGAACTCCTCGTTAGATTCAAATGTGCGGTGCCGTTCGGAGTGAATTCATTATCGCGGTCGGGCAGTCGTTAGTGGTTTACAACCCTGTTCACAAACTCTTTGAAATAATGCTCCCCTGGTACCTTGACGTTTCAGCGAACGTACACGAGCGCCGTGAGAGATATTTAAAACATTCGTATAATTCCTTTGGGGGTAACATTGGGATTTTGTGCCGTTATCGTTATTTATAAATCATGCAATTACTAGCCGACTGCCTGTGTAAAAAAATGAGACATTAAAACACCGGCCAAGTACGTGTTGGACTCGAACATAAAGGGTTCCGTACCACCGTAAAAAAATATTTTATTCTGAGTATTTGTTGTTGTAGCGGCTACAGAAATAGACATTCTGTGAAAATTTCAACTCTCTACCTATTACGGTTCGTGGGATACAGCCTGCTGACAGACGGACGGACGGACGGACGGGCAGTGGAAGTTTAGTAATAGGGTTCCGTTGGCACTCTTTGGTACGGAACCCTAAAAAATGATACCTTTAGTTGTTTTATATTGGTTAAGGTAAAGTTAAAAAATCCATTGACGTTTCGCAAAATTATAAAGACTCATTTGAATGCAATTATCTAAAATTCTTCGAGCGTTCCAATATTTAACATAATTTGGCCATTTTCTTCGGACGTCGTTTAGTCATTGGCTGAGTTATAATTATCTACCTTATTAATTTTTGTTCACGGGTCAGATTTCGGTGTTAAGCTTGTATTTAAAAGGTCAGCGAGCAAGTAATCAGCTTAACGTGGCTCTGCTTTGTGGGGGCTAAAATATCGCGTAAATCTCTTTTTTTCGTGGATAATTTAGTTAACGGTGCGGAAAGACGTTCATAAATAATAATTGGCCGTAATTCGGTCTTAGTCTTAGCGACCGAAGTCTCATAATCCTGGTTTGGGTTTGACCTAAAAGAAGATGTTTATTATTTAGTTAATTACCTAACGACTTCGCTCATTTAGTTTCATTAAGGTTAAGACTGATTTATCTTAGTTTTGACAGCTTAGGATCCAATCTAAAATGTATTTGTGGACATTACGTTATTTTATGGAATAATTGTTCTAAATTCAAATGTAAAGATGTGATGAAAGATTACATCCGGAAATGTTATAACTGGTTGAGGTGTGACTGAGGTGGCAAATAAGCGTACCTACGGCCCGCCTGATGTTAAGCAGTTACCGCAGTCTTGAGGTGCTTGGAATACCACAGGCGTCGCTCGCACGTTACCGACCTGAAGATGAGGGTTCGAAATTTGGTTGATTTTCTATTCTACTTTTTCTTTAAGTAAGTATGTGGACTAGGAATCTTATATTTAGATGTATGATTTTTGACTATATTATCTTGAGTATCTTTAAATCCAAATCACGATTTGACGAAATTTTCTCGATAAAAAAAAATTATGAAATGAGCTCTAATTATTTACAATTTTCCTTGCTACCACGATGTTTTTACGATTTAGATCACGAAATTATTTCTAAAACATAGCAAATAATGATATCTAAACTACCCTTCAACCATATTTTAATTCATGAAGTAGTTTTTTTTTAATTTTAGAAAATGTGGTTTGGCGCTTACGTTGTTTATTTCCGAGCGCGCGCACAATATCGCCATCTCACATTTTAAGTACTTGAACTAACCATGTCTCTCTCTAACTTTGTATTGTCAGTGTCCGCTCGGACTTGTTCGACGTCGGACCTGTGAAGGATTTTTTAAAAAATATTACGAAAAAATATTACGGTCGTGCCACATTACAGGTACAGTACAGTATTTACAGTCCGCCGACGCCTATGATAAATAAATAAATATCCTTGGAAATTCTTTTACACATGACTACCTGATCCCAAACTAAGCAGAGCTTGTACTATGGAAACCAGATAACTGATATTACTACATATACTACTTTTTGTTTGTAAATACAAACGAAATATACACTTAATTACACCTAGACTCGGGACATGCGGACATGTTCATGCACACAACTGCATGTCCTGGGCAGGAATCGAACCTATGACCTGCACTGCAGCGTGATTTTCGTTTGCTTTTCCTTGTCTTGTGTAATTTCTTTTCATCTCTTGTCATTTTGTGTCATCTCTTGTCATTTCATAGTTATTCGTGTCATTTCTGTAAAAACTCCCTATTTCGCTTACTGTTATATACTTGCAGCATGGTCTTGGGCCGACAGTGGGAATACATTGCTTGTCAAAACAATGGAGTCGCTTTATTGCGTTTGTTGTAGGTATGGATGGGCAAGTAATAAATATATCATACATCAATAAATTATCGTAAAAAATAACATTACAGATATGGATAGGAAAATGTTTGTCCGTCCTATTCAATCTATTATATTATAAACGAAAGTAACTCTGTCTGTTACCTTTTCACGGCTTAACCGCTGAACCAATGTTGATGAATTTTGGTATGGAGATAGACTGGGTCTTGGCGGAGAACATAGGCTACTTTTTAGGGTTCCAAAGGGTGCTAACGGGACCCTATTACTAGGCCTACGCTGTCCGTCTGTCTGTCTGTCCGTCTGTCAGCGCGGGCTGTATCTCACGAACCGTAACAGGTAGAGAGTTGAAATTTTCACTGAATGTGTATTTCTGTTGCCGGTGCAGAACAAATACTAAAAATATAATAACATTTAAAAATAAATATCAAGTCTCAAACTTGATATTTTTGATGTGTTTATTCTACGGTGGTACGGAACCCTTTATGTGCGAGTCCGACGCCTTCAAATCTTATGAATGTTTTCTTGAAATAAATATAGTGTATTTTAAGTAATTAATTGGCCAACCCTCAGGTCCTACCTACCATGTTAGGATCTTTTTCGTTCTAGCGGGTGTAAACCGTGATTTAACGAGTTAATGTGATAATTTTTGTATTTAAATTATTCAATTCAATGTATTTGTTTCAGACATAGTCCAATATTGATTATTAAAATTATTATAATTTCACAATAAATATAAAACAATAAATAAAAGTAAAATTAAATTTAAAAAAATATATATATTTATTTTTATTTTTCATGTTTTATCATTAAAATACAATATAATATAACATAAATTAAAATAAAATAAAAACCTACCCCTAATTAAACAAATACCGTCCGCGTGGGATACTGGCTGCATGTCCTCCCTGTATTCAAGCTGTTCCTGTTGTCAAGCGAATTTTTTGAGCAAGGAAAGAGCCAGCCCTCTTGTCACCTGTGGCGGTAACCAGTCTAAGGGTGATTTTGATAGATAAAAAAATAAAGATAAAAAGATAAACAAAAAATAAATGCATGGTTAAATCAATAAAATTAATAAAAACTGAAAATTAAATTAAAAATTAAATTAAATATGGTAAAAAAAAATATTATGACACCGCTGATGACTTCATGATCGGCATCGAAGTTAAGTACCAAAGTATTCCTTTGCCTACGAAACATGAAAAAGATACTCATATCCGGCAGTCAGTCACTGACACAGAGTATGTACATTTTTACCCGACTACGGTGGGCGGAGGGTTATGATTTTGACCGATATGTATGTATGTTCATCTGCTCCCGTATAACGTCCAAACTATTTTTATATCATAATAATTTGACTAATGAGATATCGTTGGACGCGTCTGGATCGTCCGCTGGTTATAGGCTATTATACGATCGAAATATTGTTATACGTATCTATCAGCATATTGTACTTAGGTATCGTTTGTCTTCTTTTGACTTACTTTGTCTTCAGCAATAAAAACAACATAGAAATTAAATTATTTTTTTTCAAATACACTCGACATAAAAATCCCATATAAAACGAAAAATATATATTTGAATATTTTCATCCATTTCATCTATTTTAAAAGGTGCACTGGGTCATATTATTTTAATTGTACGAATTAAACAATATTGTTCCTTCAAAAAATAACTATACTATAGTCTACTCCATAGCTGTTCTGTCCTAGCTAAGCGAGAGGGATATATCCTTCGGCAGCTCACGCGACGCTAGCCACACCCCGAAACTAAAATTCATTTTTTCCTTGTATCGTCTGAAGGGTAGTGGGACAGAAGGAGAGGAGGAGCTAGGCCTATGGCTCTCTCATAATCGTATGAAACGTTTTAATAGCTACTTTACGCCGATCTTCTGTGAGAGGGTGGTACTATCCAGGTCGAATCGAATCAGCCCGTAAATGAGCTGCAGTCATTTGGCTACACCTTGGTGTAGCAAAATCGTGCCAACATTGGTGCCATAGCCGCCAACATTGGTGGTAGAGCCTCTGAAACCAACTTTCAAAACTATGATTTGTTTAACTGTAGTGCGAACATCACTTCGAACTTGACTGTACTTACTTTTCACTTCGTTTTAATATTTCACAAAATTCTTTTAACATTGCAATTTGTCACAAAGTAGATATGAATTAGGTACATCTTGAAGAGCAGTATAACGAAATTTCCGCTTCTTACAAAATATTTTTTCCTCATACTCCGTCTAACGAGGCTTCTTTCTTCAATACTTATCCGAAGTTTTTCCTTCCGAATCGTGATGGCCATGCTAGTAAGCCGAACCACAGTAATAAGTAGCTAATGCTTATATCATCTGTTATTGCTCATGATATATACGTCACGTTATGGATTCAATATTCTTTGATTAATCACTGTACTAGTCTCTACGATAATCTACAATGAATAATTTGGATGCGTCTAAAAGAATTATGACGTTTGACAACAGCCATTGGCATTAGGGGGAGACCCCACCGCGGTGCACGGAGAGACCACGCACACGCTACGCACGTGGGTCAAGCTTCGCTTTGCACGAAAATGTATGTCACCGTGTCCATCGCGGCGCACGCACGAAATGACGTCATCCATACATTTTTTGCAAAACGTAGCTGGGGCCGTGTACGTGGCCTCTCCGTGCACCGCGGTGGGTTTCCGCCCTTATTATCATTCTTTTTGTGTTTTATCGCAATTTATATTTACATAAACTTGTATTTTCTGCCCATGACAAGATGAGTATTACTAAGTCGTGGGCTTAAGGGACCTATTCCCATGACAAGATCGTTACTAAGTCATAGGCTTAAGGGACCTACACCGTCGGGGCAAAGCGTTCAAAGAATAGGACATGTTTTAGGCCTCTTTACTTTGTGAGCTTATTGAAAATTTAGTTCTGATATTAACAACGGGAGTAAAAGTTTATTTATTTATAAAAAAAAATCAAAAAAAAAAAATTAATTTAATTTTAATTTTTTTTTATTTATAAAATAAATTTAATATTTCTATAGTGTTGTGTAGTTACATCAGTTAACGACAAAAAAAAGGAATAATAGCTTTCTCACTAATGTAATGATAACACTTGCAAGCCGTAAATTTAAAAATATGCCGTGAATGGTTTCCTTAAATAACGTTCTTGACATTATATTCAAAACGCGATCCGTTCACCAATTAACTTCCCTAACTGCGTCCACTCCACCTTAATAATAGGGCAGGATGAAAAATGAAGTAATTAAAAACATACCTACACCCTAAAACAGCGTACATAGTTGACAGCTTTTAACCGTTCGCAACTCTATCCAGGTAGGTCGGACCACCCCCGCATTAAAGCCACGACGAAAGCCTAAGAACTCGAACAATAAAAAGGAAACGCCCCACGACGTGCGTGACCACCGGCTCAATGCAAATTATACTTCCATCCATTTCATACAATAAAACCAAATGAGGCCTTTTAACGCAACATGAGAAATCGATAAAAATACACGTCCGAGCTTTTGCTCGGGCGCGCTTGTGTTGTGAAGTAAAACGTTTTGTAATTTTTTATGCACGACTGCGGAAGGGTTAAGTTTTGGAGCCATATACGCATGAGTATACATTTTGTGTGTAGACTTTAGTTGGAAATAGACGTCCGATTTTGCTGCCGACTCTCTGATCAGATTATCGGATCGGATTCACTCTATACACAACTCTGTACACTATAAGAAACACAATTATGCCAGCTTATATAGTATGTATATTTTTTATAGGACTGAGGTGGCAAACAATCGCACGGCCTGTCTGATTTTAAGCAGTTACCATAGCCTATAAATGCTTGCAATACCAAAGGTATTGCTTGCACTTTGCCGATCTGAAGGGGAGAGGGAACGAGAGAGAGAAAGGGGAGGGGATGTTGAGCTTCCGGCTCTCTCACTCATCGTTCGAAACGCAGCTGTAATAGCTGCTTTACGCCGATCTTCTGTGAGAGGGTGGTACTACCCCGGTTTTACAAAGCATTTGTAATGCCAGTGTAAGTCCATCATAACTTTCCATACATTTGGGGGTACCTGTCCAGAGAGTTTATTTTATATTTTTGGCCACAGTTCCTACACAGTCAAAAACACGCAAGAAGTCTTTCTTAACCACATTATTGTAAGGCATTCAACCACTAACGTACCATTATACACAATTGTGTCTACGAAAACAACCCCAATAGTAAGCAAAGGGCAAAACTGAGGCACATTCTCACAAAATAGTCGTTGGGTCCACATCTGGAACGGACCGAAAATATATCCATGGTAATAAAGGGCCGTCCCTCGAGTGTGCCCTGACCGCAGCCCGATCATAACCCAATTACTAGCCAACCGAATTTTTATGAACCCGTTACACCTTAGTGGAACAATACCCGATGAATTTATTTTATTTTTATTCAGTACTAGTAATGTACTATTGCGACGAAATAGCTATCGTAAATCTTGGAGGTTTCTTTATTTCTTACTTGGACAAACTGTTTACACATTTTTAATTAAGTGCTATTTCCATCAAATAGGCTCTATTCTTATTGATGGATACAGAATATTCCATGTATCCCACTAATATTATAAATGTGAAAATTTAGATGGATGGATGGATGGATGGATGTTTGTTACTCAATCACGCCAGAACAGCTGAACGGGTCTGGATGAAATTTGGCACAGAGATAGATTATAGTCTGGAATAGCACATAGGCTACTTCTTTTTTTTATTATGCGCGGACGAAGTCGCGGGCGGAAGCTAGTAAATAATAACAATATTTCGGATTAAATAAAACAATCATGTCCAAAATCTGCTCCAACCGCTGATCAATTACGCAGTTAATACTAAAGTAGGGACCTATATGATTTTACGGATTTGGCTATTAGTATTCTAAAAAAAAACAATTAACTTCAACATTAACTTCGAGCATTGAAACATTGCCGTTGATATATTGCAACAAATAGGTACAGTGTCCATTAAATATAAACATGAGAAACTCCATGCCTCATTAGCGGGAAAATATTGAGCATTCGAGAGAAAAACTACGCAATAAAAGTGTCTCAAACATGATTTAACGTTTTAAAAATGCTTGCTGTATAATGTGATGTTAAAGGACTGTAGATGGCAGTGTGTCCTGATTTATCTAACAGAACTGTTGCAGTTATGACACCTAGTTATTTTTATAGGCTATATAATACATGATGAAAAATACATTTTAGAAGTTATAAATCAGTACAGTGTACCTATAAATTATATGGGTGCGTTTATATAAAGCTCGTACGATTCGGCCACCGTCACTATGTTTATTGAGATTTGGTCCCTGTCGTATCGCGATCGCCTTAGGGCCTCCACAGACTTGCTACTTTTAGCATCGGCGATCAGCGATTTTGGTGCTGCGTCTCGCTTGTTCGCGCTCGAAGAAACGCGACGCAGCATCGATTCGTCACAAAATCGCCGGTCGCCGATGTTAAAAGTAGCAAGTCTGCAGAGGCCCTTAGCAATGCGGCCCCGGCCTTATGGCTAGGACGCAGCTGTTCGCCTCTTCTAGACCGCACCTAATTAAAATGATTTCAACATTAGCTGCATTACTATTTAATTGTTGTTTAATGAAATTCCCCGACAGAAACTTAACGCAAAGTAAATGCAGCGTATAAAGACAAGACAGTACACATAACAACATCAGAGTGTGAAACAGCGCCGTAATTGTAATTACCAAGTGTGAGGGTAATTACTTTCCCTCGTTGCCTTAAAAGCACTGTTTAGGTAGAGAGCCAACAGTTCTAAAACTACATACAAGCTTTGCGAACTTGTCTGTTTCTTATTAAGACGGTGGAATGGATTTTACCCCGTGTGTCCCGTGTCAGAAGTACCCCGCCAACTTTGGATATACTTAAATTAATCATTAAATCATTAAATCATTTATTTTTCAAAGTACAGTTAAGTGTTCAATTTATAGGATTTTCGTTTTCAGTTCTTGAAGTACTTGTTAGTAGTGTAGTTGCAGACGCGTAACAATTCCCGTGTTCACCATAGAGGGCGAGAGGCGATTATTGGATTCCGCGAGAGCTTTCCAACTACTATGCAGCCTATGCATTAATAAAATGTGACAACAAATACTACGCCGAAGTCAGCGTACGTCAGTACATCTTACAGCAACCAACGACGTACCTACAATAAATGACGTGCCGCGACGATATTGGCTAAACTTTTAAAATGGTGTCGCGAATCTAAAAAATGGTAGCATACGAATTTTATCATTAAAAGTATGGATAAAGTAGGTACGGTCAGCAACATAAGTAGCTGTACATTCTCAGTGTGTCAAATCGCTTGTGAACTTTAGTCTTCTAGATTTTTCTAACTAATGTTGCAAATATTTGGTTTTGCCAATGTTTACCAAAGTTTATAGAATAAAGAGTATTAATGATTTAAAAAAAATTTAGTGTTCAGTAACTTAGGTGGCTGACTGTACCTATCACACGATCAATCATACCAAGTAATACCTAAGTTATAAAGTACTTTCAGCGGTGACTCGTATAGTTTATATTAGTGTCTGGAACATAATTTTATCGCAAACTTAGAGATGAGTTTGCGTATAACTTTTGCCTATGTGTCCTTTAGATAGTATTTTTCTATTTCTAAAGGTCAGTTCCCACCTTTAAGTCACAGAAGATCGACGTAAATTATTTATTACAGCTGCGTTTCGTGCGATGAGTGAGAGAGCAGGAAGCCCAACCCCGTCATCTATTCGTCCAAACGATGTCTTTGGTATTGCAAGGATCTTAGGCTATGGTACGGTGCTTAACATCAGGCGGGCCATAACGTTGTCTGCCGGTTATATTGATTTTTTCGAATATTGCTTAGCAGCTTACACAAGGGTTATAAGTCGCAGAGTATTTTAACTCACGCAAAGTTTGTACCCTACCTAAGTAAAAATATAACGAGATCAATCGACCACATAACAGTCCTTTTTCTCCCTGAACCAGTGCCTCGTCTGCAAATCGTAACTTTGAGTCATTGATGCATTATTGTAGCAGATATGGTACCTTGTAACATCGCCATCACAAACTTGTGCATAGCGCAACATTACATTCAGAAAATGTCTCACATACAAGTACTTGCAATACGACAATTAACTTATTAAATACATAAGAAGGTGTTATTCGCCAGAAGATGAGCCGTATTGATAATGATGATGATTCCAATCCAACCGATTTCGGTTAAGGCGACCGCTTTAACTCCTATCCTGACTAAATTGTGCCCTGCGGGGCGATTGCGTAACTTTTTCGTCAATGTTTCAATTGGTTTCGTTCATCCCGTATTGCATTTCACTTGAAATTAATTTAAATCCGGATGAGTCTGGAGTTCACTCTTCCCGATTTCAATAAATTTCAAATTATAAAGCAACACAGGATGAACGAAACCAATTGAAACATTGACAAAAAAGTTACGCAATCGCCCCGCTGGTGTGGCAGACGTAACCGATCTTCTTATTGAAGATCGACCCGCATGAGGGGCACGTGAGCACACCGTTTATGAAATTATGCCGAAACATGTTTCCAACACTATTTTTCGCGTGCGACTGAGTCGTATTGTATCTATGGACTCCTTTAGGCCAAAGTATTTTGGACAATCAAGTATCTCTCTCTTTCTTGGTAATGTCTTCGCTTTTACTGGTATTCATGACTAGGCACTGTTACCCCTCGTAATAAAACCAAGATTATCAGTAAATAAGGTCTGCACATAAATAAAGTTGAGTCCCCCGCAAATCAGACGGAATGTTCTGAGATGTAACAAAAAGGGTGGATAGACATCATCGGGTATATGTTATGTTGTTTTGTACGTTGAAATTTGTGTCTGTGTAAAGGTAGAACATTGCTTTATCTATTATTGGAATCAAGAATAACCAGCTCACGAGTTTAGGTCCAAATAGTCAAATTGCTATGCGTGGTGCATTACAACTGGTCTTCCATCAGTTGCAATACCAAAGGAATCTCTTGGAAGTTGACGACCTGAAGGGAAGTGACACGTGCCCACACGACACATCGTTCGAACCGTAGCTAAACGCAGTAAAAGGTACTTTACGCCGATCTTACTTGACAGGGTGGTACTACCCCGGTCGAGCCAGCCCATATGAGCTGCCGTCGAGCTTGGCTTAACCGCCAATATTGCAACATTTTAGTAAAGTCGACATGATGTCATAATCATCGATACCATCAGTGACCTACAACGAGAATCTCAATGACAGACGGTGGCACGATAAAAACAGACACATACTATTTTCAAGAACTCCAAACGTAATACCCGTTGACACACATCATTATTACATGTACTGAAAGTAATATAATACGTGCGTCGACCCAAGATCGGGCAATTCTTGAAGGGAATCGACTACAATATGTGATCAAGTTTTTGACGTTGCAATCTACGGTTAATTTCCCCCGAGGTTCACCTGCCGCCACAATAAAGAAACTATTTTATTGTTACCCATATTGTGCTCAATTTCTAAAGTATTGCGATATTATTGCTGACGACCGCTTGGCGCAGTGGTACGAGCGTAGGCCACTATTCACTGCATCGGGTGGTTGCGGGTTCGTTTCCAGCCAGCAAATTTCGGAAAAAGCCTTTTTTCTGACTCTCACTCATCGTATGAAACGCAACTGAAATATCTACTATCCGCCGATCTCTTGTGAGATGGTGGTACTACCCAGAGTTGGGAAAATTTTAATTACGATTAATTAATTGCAAATTGCAGGTGATGCCACAATTAACAATTAATTGTGATTTGTTCGCGATTGACAAACAAATCAAAATTAATTGTTAATTGTGACACCACATGCAATTTGTAATTAATTAATTGCAATTAAATATTGCCCAACTCTGGTACTACCCCGGTCGAGCCAGCCTGTATATGAGCTACTTTCATACGATGGATTATTTCTAATCTAATCTAATAAAGGAACAAGCTAATTTATTCTGAGTGAACAAGTATCAATAAATATTTTATTTTAATTGTATTATCTTAGAATTTTATTGTGGTATGTGTAGGCACATTATATCACGTACCTACTTATTGCAATAAGAAATGTCATTCAAGCTTGAACAAATATGCTATTTCTCCAAATGGCCCACACCCGTTTTTGACGGGCCCGTTGGCGTGGTTGGCGTAGTGGCGGCTTTCACGCTGCAGGTCGTAGGTTCTATTCCTACCCGGGACATGCATTTGTGTGCATAAACATGTCTTTATGTCCCGAGTCTGGGTGTATATGTATATTAAGTATGTATTAACAAACAAAAAAGTAGTATATATACTAATATCAGTTATCTGGTTTCCATAGTACAAGCTCTGCTTAGTTTGGGATCAGGTAGTCGTGTGTAAGAAATGTCCCAGGATATTATTATTATTAAATTTATAGAATATACAATCGATTTACATTAGCATTACAAAGCACTTTTAGGAAAGTACTTTGACACGCGATTTTAAATACATATTTTTTTGTAAATTTGAGGATTTATTTTTACAAAATAAGTTATTCATATTTTCCTCAAACACGTTTCTTGTTATGAGAAAAAATAACAACCCAAAATTCATTGAGGGTGTTATCTGAGGTAACGTATGAAATAAACATTAGGCACTGGGCACTCCGGGGAACTTCCAAAAGTCCTTATTGCGTGCTTACGATTTCCCGAGCCCTAATGGGCGGGCGCGATTTCGCTGACAAATAAATATGTACCGCCCTTCCCAACAAGAGTAATTGTAAGCGTGTGGCCCTGAGACCCTTTAGAACTGTGACTTGGTAAATATGACGACTGTCAAAATAATAAAAAAAACATAAAATTAATAAAAAAAACTTAACAGTATTTTGTTGGTTTATAGAATCTACAAAGATTTTACGATGTAATAAAAAATGTGTATAAAGTTATATTAGGGCCATCGCATACATGCTACTTTTTCCATCGGCGATCGGCTATTTTGCGACCGCATCGCGTTTTGTCGACTCTCTGCGGTCGGACGCAGCGAATGCTTCGATGCTAAAAGCGACTAAATCGCCGATGCAAAAAGTAGCATGTCTGCGGGGTCCCTTATATAAACTTTTAATCATAATATATTTCAATCAAATCCTATTTTTTTATTTTATAATTATAAAGTATGTTTTATGATTACGAACAGTGAAACAATTTTGAAAATAAGTTTAAAATAGCAAAAGTACAGACGTTTAAAGTTTCAATATAATAACTACACACATATGACGTCATATGTGGGTAGTTTTAGCAATCATTAATAGCAAATATATTACAAAATTATTTTACAATATGTCACAAAATAATTGTTACTTATAAGTCAATATAAAGAATACACAAAATTCGATAGAAGGATTATCTCCTATTCTGTCGTGTCAAGTTGTATGTTTGAGTGACGATATATATTAGTTGAACAAACAAATTTGATAATGATCGCAGTGAGTATGATTGATGTAACTATTATTTTTTGAGATCATTTCTACATTCTAAAGTTTGAAAGGGTTCATCAAACTAAGCTTAATGGGGGTAGATCCAAGTTGTCGCCAATTGACTGCAGCTCATATATGGGCTTGATCGACCTGGTTAGTACCACCCTGTCAAGGAAGATCGGCGTAAAGTAGCTGCCGAAATTTGCCGCTGGCGGGAATAGAACCCGCCACCACCCGATGCGGTGAGCTGAGCGGCCAGAGCGGAGCGTTTTTATAGAAGGTAAGTTTATTACCTACTATGAAAAATGTTACAGTTATTCAATACTCAAATGATTGATGCGCGCCTTTGGATACGTCATTACACATAGCTTCCACGGAAGTACGAAAACGCTATTATTATGGCCCTACAGGGTGTTTCAGTGGCATGCAACACGATAAAGCACCAGTTAACATAAAAGGAACAGGAATTTTCTTGAGTAATAAAAAGAAACGCCCAAAGCTATGCGTGACCACTGGGGCTCATGGAAATCATATTTTATTTTTGTTTCACAAAACTTAAACACGGCAGCAAACCTTTACAATCGCTTTAGGTATTTCTTGATCCGGAAGGAAAAAGTTATTATTTTCTTAAAAGATTTCTTTGGACCCCTCACTCAAAAGATATTAAATAAAGTACCTATAATGGTTTGTTTATGCTCGTTTTTCGATTACTTTCTTTCTGACCATACTGGTGTTTTAGGCTTTGCCTGCAAAAACTTTAAAAGACTACCGACATATCGGACGTTTGTCCCCTTAGGGTGACAGATAGGAATAGCAAAAAATCGATTCGTCCCGGCTTACGTAATAAGGGGATGAATCGAACGTTTTACTTATATTCATCGTCCTAAGGAGCAGAGCAAGGGGACCAACGGGAATAATTCACAGTTATATCGAAATACTGGGGTACAATAACCCTCAAGTTTATAGAAAGTTATAATGGACTTCCAATGGCATTACAAATTACTTTTGTTCCTAGTAATGCTTTGTAAAACCTTTGTAAACTGGCTAAAATTTATATAAATTTGGCAGTAAGTATACATTTTTGATATGCACTATTACGTAATTTTATACTGTTCTCCATTCTCCGTAACAACTACTTAATCAAACCTTACCAGTCCCTTTAGCCAAGTGAGTTCATCCACCAGAGTTTCTACAAACCGCTACGCTTCATGTATGGAAATGACATAAGCCCCGTGATCTACTTATCGACTTGAAATGTCACTTCCGCACATTTAAGCGTAGCGATTTGTATAAACGCTTGTAGACGAAGCCACCTGGCTAGGGGGTAGTTTTAAATTAGTAGACGTTTAATCGGATAAAACGAATCGTGTATATCTAAACCAAGGACCTCTAAAACCGCAAAGGCCCGCACTATTTTAACACAGTTAACGGCGAAAGAATGCTTACTTACGAGTACTACAATATTCCGACCCACCTACGATCTGGACCTATTGGCCGGTAATTTCCCATGGGCACCTCCACGTGACCGCAAACAGTAGCTCTATATTGATCATAAAATCGTTTGAAACTTTTTGCCGACGTTTAGAAGACGACAAAAATGTTTTGGGACAGCTTGCAATATGCAACAGGGCGGTAAACACATACCTATGTAGGTATTACATAAAAATGAAAAAAAAAAAAAAAACCTTGTATATGTGTATAACTATGTCAATACAACTTATAATTAGCCACGTCCGGATATAGCACACGCCGCGCGAGGAAAATTGCCTCACGAAGGTCGACTTGCCTCGCGCGAGGCAAATGCGCGCCTTGCCTCACCTGAGCACTCACATTTATGCATAACATTACATATTTATTATCGTTCATGAGACAGAACGATAATGTCAAACTGTTTGCTCGGGTATTTGTTCGCTTCTCTGTCTAGACTCTTGAGTGTCAGTTGCCTCGGCATTTGCCTCGCGCGGCATGCGATAGGCAAACGTTGTGCTTCGCGAGGCATGTGGGTGAGCAGCCTCGCGCGGCATGTGCGACATCTGGACGAAGCTATTAAGTAGTATCATTAACCGTTTAGTAGGACGTACTATTTTTGAAAAATCACATGTCTCCCTCTTTCTTAGTAATGTCTTGGTGTATAACTATTTTGATAATATCCTTGGTAGGTAACGGTAACTTTAGCTGTCAAAGTAAGTTTCATTAAGAATTCCAAGTTCGCTAACGCTTCACACAGCTTATAGGATGAATGCAGTTTGGGACTTGTACAAGTTCTGACTGAATGTAACGTAGCACAAGTTAGCGGTGTACATTTCCAGACTAGTACTGCAACGGTATATTGCTAGTTCGGATGTAATCAGCAATATATGAAGCAAAACAGAGGCC
Organism: Drymonia ruficornis; assembly: GCA_947859195.1. Taxonomy (NCBI): domain Eukaryota; kingdom Metazoa; phylum Arthropoda; class Insecta; order Lepidoptera; family Notodontidae; genus Drymonia; species Drymonia ruficornis. Next base: position 9,416,973 of record OX401909.1, read on the forward strand.
ATATTCTTTTAAAACGAAAACGAAAATTGTTTGACGTTCAGATTCGACGACGATGAAGACGTCAAACAATTTTCGTTCGTAAGAAATGTCGGAATCAATGAGAAACGTAGTAGGACATACGCGAAGTTCGTCCGAAATTTAGTTTACGTTTGTAAAAGAGTAGGCCCTCAGTTCTTAACTTAAAATCCTTTCCGTCGTTTGTAGTGAAATTTTATTGGGCTTTTCATTTGCTCTGTACATCTAAGAGAATAGAGTATAATCATAAACTTAATCCTATTATTTTTTATTGTATAATTTTATGAAATATGTCGTATGATTACTAACAGTGAAACAATTTTCAAAAACTAACGTCAAATTTACCAATAATTCAGACTTTAAAGTTTCAAAAAATTTACTAAGTTATAATAACAATATTCTGGGACATTTTTTACACATGGCCAACTGATCCCAAACTAAGCAGAGCTTGTACTATGGAACCAGATAACTGATATTACTACATATACTACTTTTTTATTTGTAAATACATACTTAATATACATAATATACATACCTACACCCAGACTCAGGACATACAGACATGTTCATGCACACAAATGCATGTACCGGGTAGGAATCGAACCTACGACCTGCGGCGTGAATATCACGCCAACCACCCCAACGGGCCCGTCAACACACGTATGATGTCAGTGGGTAATAGTTTAAGCAAAAAATATTTTATGAGATGGTAATTTTAAGATCGATTTTTTTAACTATTATACATTATGAGGACAATTGACAACTTATACATTATGAGGACAATTGACAACTCTGTAAATGTCATTAATACCATTAGTACAGCTAGTAAGCTGTAATCACCAACACTGCTGACCAGTCAGTTAATGGATTTGATGCAAAACAAAAATGCAAGCGATTTATGTTGCTGACCGTACCACCAATTTCGCATGACCGCATTCACAGTCTAATGCTTCGAGCATTTATTACGCATTCAAAACACTCTCCCATCAACATAAACAAAGCTTGCGCGAAACGCGAGGGCGGTCCAGTTACGGAAAACAGATTTCTGACTCAATGAATCGCGAACGTTAACAGAACTTCTGGTGGAATCACGCGGAGATCGGCCAACTGTAAAAGGAGAAGTTATTGCATTACTTGTGTCTTATCCTGACTGATTTATTTAGGATGAACGGAGATGGTACTGTGAAATATGGCGATTTGATTTTGTAGATCGGTGAAACTACTTGTTTGGCACTTAAATAATTTAAAGTGTTGTTTGTGCCTTAATAACCAGGACTGCAGCTCATATCGGGCTGGCTTGTCCGAGGTAGTACCGCCCCTTCACAAAAGTTCGGCGTTAATTAAGTAGTTGTTATAAATGTGTTTTAGTACGATGAGTGAGAGAGCCGGAAGCCCAACCTCTGATATCTTTCCCGCCCTCCCTTTCCGTCGTCCCTCGCTCTGTCCCATTCCCCTTCAGGTCGGTAACGTGCGAGCGATGGCTTTGGTTTTGGAAGCATCTATAGGCTACAGTAACTCCTTAATATCTGGCGGGCCATTCGCTAGTTTGCTGCCTTAGTTATAGTAAAAGGAATCCCTGGTTTTAATTCTTAACCTGCTCTGGTATTATTATTTTTTTATTTCCAATAATGAAACAAATACCTCAAGTAACTATACTTATCAACAGTATTATTAACTTGAATTTGCTCAAAGCAAACCAAGAGTACGAGATCAATAAAAACGTAGTTGTTCCTATAAAAAACAGATTGAGCTGATGTAGATAAGATATCTAGTTATAAAATATATACAAAAATAATTCATTCAATTAAAGTAAGTAAGCATCTAACTCCGGAAAACCACCAAAATCCTCCGCAAACCTCGCCACATTAAATATTTAATACAAAGAAGGTCTTGCCATCTTTAAGACCATAAATTAACAAGCTGAAAATTATTGCCAGCCCCGGTTTTCCTTGTTTATTTTCACTTCAGCCAGGGATGAGATTAACAAATGGTATTATCGTAAATTCTGGAAATAAGGTCCATAACACACCGGGCAGCCATGGCGACGTCCCCAGCCACCGTAGCCAACTATTCGTATTGAAATGTATGGGAGGTAACACACCTGGCAAGGGACTGGTGACGTCGCCAGTCAATACAAATTGTTTGGATACGTGGCTGGCGACATCGCCTGGCGTCCCGGTGTGTTATGGCTCTAATTGCACGTGTTATGTTGCTGTGTAGGGAGCTGGCGTTGTGTCCGCTATTAAACAACCCTTTTGGGGACATTATAAGGCCAAAAATGGCCTGCTGATTACAGATTTTTCGTATTGTGCGCTGAAATTGAGGTAGCTTGTTGGCAGGGCGGTAATTTAACGACGTGTGATTTTTTTCTAATTTATTTTAATTTGTGTATTACATAGGATTGTTGTTTTGTTATTATAGTACCTACTAGAGGACTCTACATTTCATTATTACTCACCGTACTTTTTAACTTTATGAAACATAAATAACAGGGGGGTTACTCCGAAATACGTCGCTGACGGATCGTCCGAAGTACGGATTCGATTTACGACCAAAACAATGTCAAATCGTAGAGAAAAACGTAAGAAGAAATGTCAAATCACGACAATCCGTCAGCCGAAACGTTAGGTTCGTATTTCGGAGTAGGCCAGCAGGTACTTTACTCCTGGAATTAAATTATGCTACACGTGCATACTACATACTACAAGTGCGTGCTACATGAAGCATTGGTACTGTAACACAGAGAGAGTGAAGAGTGTAACCTATGCACAATAGGTAAGGTACTCAGTAAAATAACCCATTTCACTTACACGTCACGTATTCTTAATTCGAATAATTGACGCATATTTTTTTTTAGCAAAAAAGGTCCGAACACTGATTTTTGTACCCTAAAAATTCCATCGGAGTATGGATTTAAAATGGGTTCGGGCACAAAAGGTGATTTTACAAGATAAATGGATTAAAGGGTCGCATCGCATCGGCCCTGTCACGATTGTATTAATCAAAATAGCAGGGCTGACTGTGGTAATGTACATTTTGTGTTAACTGTCAACACTTCTATATACTTAAATAGGTCACATAACCATGGGTCGGGTTTTCTTATTACATAGGTACAGAGTCAGACATAGATCGTTAGGTACCTATGCCTACATTGAAATTGAGAACAGCATTTCTGATTTGTTTCTTCCAGGAGTTTAGGTACTATAAGTAGTACCTATACAATTTTAGCGTCACGTCATTCAAAACTTATGAACCTATTGTGGCATAAATAACAATTCAATGCAGTTTATTTTATTTAAAATAATATAAATCTATGTGACGTAACAATTTTAACTTGAGTAATGTTTGTAGAATTATGATGAGATTATCCTATAACAGAGCAGTTTCAAATAAATAAAAAAAAGGTTAGTATAGTCCTATCTTACGAAACCGCTATCCAAAACCATTTTATACATATCTACATATTTTAATTCCATTTAAAATTTTATTCCCTCTTAAAGTATACCGCGTGGAAAATGTGCAAACATTTTGTGGGGGCACTTTTGTAAGATATCCCGCATTGTTCCAAAAATATTTCGGAACCGAAGCTACGATGACGCCAGATTTCGGTTTTATGAACTTCACTCAGACTGTCAGATTTAATGGATGTGGCTACGAGTCTTATTATTTATTTTCATCGAGGATAATAATATGTTTATCAAACTAGTAATTAGCAACCTGACGTAGCTTTTCATATCCATTTGTAGATGCCCGATATTAATTAGCAGGAGTCTGATATAAATGACCGAAAATGGACTACATTTGGACGTTTTAAATCGGTACTTACCAAAATTAATAGAGAATATTATCATCGGCGAAATGTTTATTTGAGTACCTACCACAGTAAAAAACAATTTAAATGGTAGTCACCATTTAAATATTTTTATTTGCGTAGCAGCAATTCTGATACCATGCTATGGGCAAACGCTTCCAAGCAGTGGATCCCAAACAGAGAGAAATGGGAACGCAGCACAGAAAAAATGGCGGAAAGAGCTGGACTCCTACCTGGCAGATAGTCCCCTGGTCCCATACGGGATATAGGGAAGGGAAGGGAGGGAGGGGCTTTGCAATGCAGTGGGACCGTTACGGTCCCACTGAGAGGCTAGGTGATGAGGTAAAATATTTGATTTCATCTGATCGGATTTTGCTTACACGTTTCCTTGCTAACAAACTTTATTTTCAGAGACACTTACAAACTGAATTTAGTCAGTTATCAACCGTACCTAAGATGCTAAACTAATTCGAAAGAATACCAGGCAAAATGTTTAATTCTAAATACTAACAAACAACACGCTCATCCCAAACTAATTAAACGGCATTCAACAAATCGTCCCACCAATTTAAAAGCTGCATCGCTACATCCGCACGCAGAACCCAAACTCATAACCCTTCCTGTTTTAGCGTAAACGGATCATAACCCTTCGCGCGCTCGTTCTAAAGTTACACCCGGGTAATAAAACTCAGTTTGCGTGAAAAATTAAAAGTTCCTCACACAACTTTGAGTATTTATGAAACGGCTCCAGCCAGTTACTACTTTACGAGGTCATTATGGGGACCATTAAATGTATGATTACAGGGGGTCCTGTTTTGGGCAGGGTATTTGTATAAGCACATCAACTTTCGGTAAACGACCTGGGCCCAAAGTATTTTAATTCATTACGCCCGCCTTCGTGAACTTTAAACCGCACTGCTGGGTTTTATTACTTCATAAAGTGTGGTTCGGCTGGCGTTTTACTGCAACGGCCTTATTGTTAACCTGTTACGATGGACCACATTGTTTGATGGTGTTATTATGATTTGTATAATATGAAATGTAGCATTGTTTAACTCGAGTAGAGAGATACCAATGATGAAAAACAAAGTAAGTATGTTCTTAAGTAATTTCTAGACAAAAACCCAGTCTAAAAATTGCGTTTTGATAGATGACAATATTCTATAGAGCGTCCGTCCAAACGGAATAGTCAAACAACTTACTTAATAAAACATAATCCAAATTAGGAGCCGCACAACGCTAAATAAACTTACATACAATTTCAATTTAGCTGGTTAATGTGTGGTCAGCTTTTTTTAAGGAGAGTTTAATAAAAATGTATGTACAAGTTGTACTTAAGTAACATTACAAAATAGCTGAAACCTGTAATAAAACTTTTGATTAGTTTCTAAAATTAATCAATACAGAAAAGCAGTTAACATTCGAGGAATCTTTAGAGTAGTATGCAATTACATAATTGTTTATACAAATTAAAGTTAAGATTCCAGCGTAAGATTCTCCCAACACCAGGTAGGTATACCCAAACAGCTTCACAACTGTACAAACACAACGCTTCGTCATTTATATTAAATTGAAGTTGTTAAAGGAGAGGCGAAGTTTGGAACACCCTTTGAACCCGACGTGTACAGACAGAGGCAACGGCATTTCTCCCTTCATTAATTATGCAATGTTTTTATTCAATTAGCCCTGTGGTCTACCCTAATTACGCTGCATGGGAGCAGAGGGACTCGGAGACAAGCCAAGCTCGGCGCAAATGGAGCAATAAAGAGGGAAAAAACAGGAAAAAAGAACATTCCCGTCTCTTTGAGAACAATACGCCGTGCACAATGTGTTATGCTCGTAGGTACGCCATTTGTCTTTTCTGTCTAATCTTTCATGATGACGATGTTGTTTCGCGATTTGTATTTCCATTTCGCAGTAACTGGGTGGGTTTCAATTTCGCATTTGTGATGTTTTATCAATGACTATTTACAAAGAACACTCTTCCTCTAGCGAATCTCTAACAAATTCCTAGTGTTAAGTGAGATTGGAAAAAGATATCGCTAAAGCCATTATAGCTATATCCCCCAAATAGATAGAAAGTTATGATGGAACTTACACTGGCATTATAAATCACTTTTGTTCCTGGAAATGCCTTAAAATCATCGTAGAGTAGCCAGTTTATCAGTCCGTCATGTTTATAGAGTGTTTTATATGTGTAATAACCATTCGAGCATACTTCCAAAGTATGAAACTTTTTAGGTAGGAACTCTGATTGTTTTTACTGAAGCAATATACATTTCTCAAACTCGGATCATCGGTTAAGAGGCCATGCTTGCAACTTAGATACTGGATCAACATGTCTGTATACATTGTCGTCTTTCTTATCAATATATTTATTTTCAAACATGTTGTTTCGATCCCTATATAAGCTGCTGCTCAATATCTTAGATCATGATAAAAAAGCCTTATTTTTATTGTAGACAATTCACTACTATGGTGAACTTAAATTATACGGAAAACGTGAAAGTCTCCGCAAATGTTCCGGAAAAACACAAAATTGTCGACATGGGGCCAGTTATAATAAAAGTAAACATAACAATGAACAGTCTGAGAGTACAATGCCATGTATTATGGCCGCCAGAGGCGACGTGAAGCTCAAACAACACCAGAAACTGGCATTAAATGCTTGTCTTAAACATTACGTTTCAAGAAAAAACTAAGAACCGGCAATTTATTATCAAGTCTATTTAGGATAGGATAGTTGGGAGAGTCTAGGTGACGTATTCAGACGAGTAAAGACGAGTTTTCTTACGATTACGGCACGTGTGAACGAACTACTATATAGTACGAGATACGCTCTAAGAAATATCTACCCCCATGTGTTATTTGATTTTGAACAAGATTACATGTTAGATAGTATGTAGATTGATACATCGCACACGGGTTGCCTAGCTAAATCTGGGGCCTAGGGATGAGGCCACAGCTTGACGTAGGGTTGCTTATTGGAACAATTGCGATTGTGTTTTTCGAAAGGGTAGGTAGGTCTTGAAGTCCTTCTTTGCACTACATCATGGGTTTCTTCAAAAGGCATGTTTGCAGGTTCCTAAAAGGTTTGCAGACTTTGCAGATCTGGACGACGGTTTTCACTTACCATCGGGCCCTAAGTCACCTAGCCATTGCCATTGAGCTGCTATAGTGATCGACCCTCTGATTGGTCGGTCAGAATCAACCGACCAATCAGAGGGTCGATCACTATAGCAGGTCAATGGCAATGGCAGTTCAATGGCTAAGCGACTTAGGGCCATGGTGGACGGTCTGCCCGTGTGTCTTCCTTGGCTATTAAAAGTAAGGTTGGACATAAGTTGTAAGATTGCACATTAATTTTGCTTCATCGCCTGACTTCGTTCAGTCTGTTAGGTAAGAAAAGATAGGCAATTTTTATTATTATTTTGCCCTAGGTAAGACAGCCAAAAACAGATCTTGCCGAGCCATTACCTAAGTAACTGATCTGTAGCTTGGCTCCCTGTATCCCACCAATGGTTGCTTTACTACAAATTGTATACTTAATTTTCCCAACATCCAAGGTAGCATTAATCCGAACCGCAACGTACAAAGGTTTATCTCTGATCTAGTAAACTTCCTTATATCTTATTGTGGTGGATTAAGCCTTCCTTGCCGCGCGTTCCCGTTCCGCCAGTTCAAAAGATATTGGCTAAATATTTTTCTTTAAGACCCTAGTAAATAAGGCTTTATTGGGAGTATATTACTTGGAGCGATGTTGTTGAGTTTCAACTTTATATTAGTGACTGATTCCGGCTTCATATGAGTAAACTTCCCCAATAAACCTACCCAGATTAAAAAAACATATTCTGTAGGTTCTCACGAACGTAAATACATACTGGACTGTTCACTACCGCACAAAAAACGAGCCGAGCGAGAGGCTCCAGTTGGGACCGTGTCCCTCTCATTTCGAGTTGCCATGCCAAAATAATATTAACGTTGGGTAGTGATTGTTAGTTTTTAAATCAAGCAAATAAATTAATTTAGTATTTATCGTGACTATTGTTAATATGATAAAACAATAGTCACGATAAATAATAAATTAATTTTTAAGCTTGATTTAAAACTAACAATCAGTACCCAACGATAATATTATTTTGGCATGGCAACTCGAAATGAGACGGACACGGTCCCAACTAGGACCTCTCGCTCGGCTCGTTTTTCTGTCTAAGAATTGTTAAGGTATAATAGACCTTAAGGCAGCAGAATAAAGTTGAATTTCTTCTTAACCAAAAACTCAACTTGTCTATCCTCTATTAAAAGATCATTGTAGGTTCTATATTCAACTTTAGGCACAGATTAGAGATGAGTCGTATTTACTAGAACAGGTGCGAAGAACAGGTATTTTACGAGACTAGGCGGCACCTATTCCAATTTTGAAAGTACTTAGTCCACCTAGTATTGCACTCAACACGTCCCAGCGGACGTGTTGCTCTCTCGATTGCGTGCGGCGATCGCGTATTATTATGAGTATTACGGATTGCTTAGTCTACATAGTATGGTAGCGAACTAGTATTCTAGTCCAAGTACTACGATATTTTTGTGTTAAAATATTGAGATAACATATTTTTGTCTTTTTAACAAACACAATGGCTCCAAAGGGAAGTAGTTATCATCATCATCACCATCATCATCATCACCGTCATCGTCATCGTCATCATCATCATCATCATCATCATCATCGTAATCGTCATCATCATCATCATCATTGTCATCGTCATCATAGTCATCATCGTCATCATCATCATCGACACCATCATCGTCATCGTCATCATCATCATCATCATCATCATCGTCATCGTCATCATCGTCATCATCGTCGTCATCATCGTCATCATCATTATCATCATCATCATCATCATCATCATCATCATCATCATCGTCATCATCATCGTCATCATCATAGTCATCATCATCATCATCATCATCACCATCATCATCATTATCATCGTCATCATCATTATCATCATCATCATCATCATCGTCATCGTCATCGTCATCATCGTCGTCATCATCGTCATCATCATCATCGTCATCATCATAGTCATCATCATCATCATCATCATCAAAATCATCATCATCATCATCACCATCATCATCATTATCATCGTCATCGTCATCGTTATCATCGTCATCGTCGTCATCGTCGTCATCGTCGTCATCATCGTCATCATCATCATCATCATCGTCTTCATCATCAGTAAGCAGTAGCGTGGCGACATCTGACTGAAGTGAGCAAAAGTCATTTTTTGTCCCCATTTGATCTCATGCATCGAGTCCTATTATGGATCTAAGGACTAAGTACGCGATCCATACTCGATAAGTACTTCAGAATAGGTGGACTAGGTGGAACAGGTGTTTGGATCACGTATGTACGCGAACCATACTCGATAAGTACTTCAGACTAGGTGGACTAGGTGGAACAGGTGTTTGGATCACGTATTTTTAAATACTAGGAATAGGTGCACCTAGTCCCAAATTTACCTAGTACAACCCATCTCTAGCACAGATATCTTTGGTATATATGGAAGGATCGAAGTTAAAATGTCCCCAGTATACAATAATTTCACTTTTATTTCTGCCCAGCTTGTTGGCAACGTGCCAAGATTTGCTTTCACAAAGAATTTGGCATTTGTTCGTACTATGATAATTGTCGTCTACTGCCATAAGATGGTACTTATTACCTAGGATAGTAGCGTGTTCTACTGTAAAATCATGATTCACTACCTTTAGCACCAAGTTCTTGCACGTGACAACATCGATCATAGTAGAAATACTGAAGATGAGTAGGTAACTTTATACTTCAACTATTATTCAAATGCGACACGGCGACTATGGTAGTGTGTGTATCGAATTGTGCATAATAATAATAATAATCCTGGAACATTTTTGTACACACGGTTACCTGATCCCAAACTAAGCAGAGCTTGTACTATGGAAACCAGATAACTGATATTACTACATATACTACTTTTTTATTTGTAAATACATACTTAATATACATCTACACCCAGACTCCGGACATACAGACATGTTCATGCACACAAATGCATGTCCCGGGTAGGAATCGAACCTACGACCTGCAGCGTGAAAGGCGCCTCCGCGCCAACCACGCTAACGGGCCCGTCAAACGGGCATGGCGTTCGCTATCAAGAGGTCCCTAGCGACCTTGTGTCATCCTACTTCCGCGCGCAGTTACCTCCTCTCGCTTGCCTGTACAAACTACACTACAGCTGCAGGTTACGCACACAGGCGAGAGGATTTTGACAGCTTGCATGACAATAGAATTTAACGTACTTTTTTGAATTTAACGTAGGTACATTTGGTGGTGACACGATTTAGACTAACTTGCTGAATCTAACCCTTTAAATATCGTTGCGTGACAATAATAACCAACAAATCATACATTGGATTTTATTTGCATGACATAAAAAAAACACTTCGATGAATAAATAAAAACAAAACAAATCCTTCAATAAAAAAAAAAATCAGAGGAAATCCACTCGAGAAATACAAACATTTATCAGCCCACGTCTAGGAATATCACAGTCGCGGCTATACAATTAAAAAAGAAAACAGAGGCACAATGCGCCCTGTGACGACGTCGAGGGTCTCTCGATGCCTAGACCGTGTTCTATCTCGTTTCCCTACACCCCGGTCATTGCATCCCTGGTACTTCCTACAGAATATCGACAGTCCAATGCAAAGGCCAATTAGCTTATTAAAGCATTCTAGATAAGTGGGCAGTTATTGATCGAGAAAGCCTTACTACGATTTTAACGAGGCAGTATATGCCTGATAGTATTTTACTAACAGGATATGAGTGCGCTCAATACATATAGAGTATAGTGTACCAACCCAATCATAAAAAAAAACATTCAGAATATTATCAAAAACACGTGCATAATCTATTACATTATTAAGAAAGGGGGATAATGTTAAAAACCGACCAAGTGCCTGTCGGACTCACAAATAGAGGGTTCCGTACCACCGTAGAATAAAAACTTCAATAATGTCAAGTTTCTTGTATGGAGACCACAGAGTAAAGACTAAAGAAAGAGGTGCCCTTATTAGATATATGTATGAAAAAAAACGTGGTCATTGTTTTTTCATTTTCATTTTTCTATCTACCGGTAAATAGTTGAACTACTCGCTTCGTTTTATGTCGATGTTAGTACTAGGCCGACCACTCGGCCGAGTTGCTTAGGGCCAGTCCCCTTAGTAATTGGTCCATGATGGAGACCCACTTTATTTTTAAATTTTATTAAAATTTTAGTATTTGTTGTTGTAGCGGCAATAGAAATACCCATTCTGTGAAAGTTTCAACTCTCTGCCTATTACGGTTCGTGAGATACAACCCTCTGACAGACGGACAGACAGACAGACAGGCAGACAGACGGACAGACGGACAGCGTAGGCTTAGTAATAAGGTCCCGTTGGTACACTGAGGTGAACTAGATTATTCCTTTGCTAAAAAAATCCAGCCGGTATTAGAACATAAAAGCATTTTCTTAATACCTAAATGCGTTCGCATTTAACACGGGGCATATAAGTCAGGATAAATCTGACATATGATCGGGATAACGCCACCCGGAAACTGTCACTGATTTGTTCTCTTGCGAAAGGCTAGAAATGTGATCCCGTGAAAATGTCAACACGAGAAGGATAAAAAATAAAGGCATTACCAAGAAAAAGGGAGACATGTGACCGTCCAAAAAAGTATGTCCTAATAAACGGAGCCCATGGACACATTATGACAGTTGTTTGGGCTCATCTTCTGGTGAATAACACGCATCAAAATGCCATGAAGTTGATTGTCGCATTGCGAGTGGGGTAACAGATGTGTGCATTTCGCTGCGTATTGTGGTGCGCTGAGCACAAGTTCAGTGATTCCAATGTTAAGAGGTACCATATCTGCTAAAATAATACATCAATAGTAGAAAATAAATGTACGGTCGCAGAAATATCCAGTTTATAGATAAAAAAGCTGGTTCTTTGAAAATAGTATCTTTGACTTTTATTCAGTCCAGATATCAATACAGCTTTCATCTTCCTTTTTGGAAGTGTAACGCTCAGTATTTTACCCTAAAGACATTTGAGATGGTGGAAATCCTCAGGAGTCATCGTTACTAATGAAAATTACAGCGATTCGTATTGGAGGTAAAGTGCAAACGCTACCAAATGAGTCGGAACGAGAAAGGCAAGGTGCCGACAATTCAACTGTGAATGCTCCCTCTGACTCGACGTAATTCGTTCTCTCGACGCAATCAGATTTAGGTCACAGATATCCACTAGTGTTATTCAATAAAATTAATGCTTTTGAAGTGGAATGCTTCGGACTTCCTTTGTGCCGGCAATTTACGTTCACGAAGACCTCGGATCTCGTTTGACAATCAGAATATTTTGCAGAAAAAATATCTGATAAAAATGAAGAGAATTTTCAATCGCGTAGTAAATACGTGAGAAAACTGCGTAGGAATGCAGTGCCTTCCTACCAGTTAATTTCTGGCAATTTGTATAAATAGCGCTTACAGGTAAAAATTATTTACTGCTATTTTTGAAGTGAAAACTTCTTTAGCGGCGTTGTGCACTTTTCTTGGGATGGGTAAAAAACATAAACTTGCGAAAGGGGTCACGTGTCCTGATCGAAAAATTCGATAGATTGCGATGGGCGCTTTCGCGAATAAAATGCGACAAATTCGTAGCCACAGGTCACGTGTCCTATCTTGGGATGGGTAAAAAGTAGGTATATAGTTCATAATTTCGCTTCCATGTCAACGTCTTATTAGCGCCTGAGTGAATGGATCTGGGTGAGTGCTCTATGGGACGTAAGTAGGTTCGAATCCTATGTTTACTATAATTTTCGAATTTAATATATTATTAATTATTTAATTCTTATTATTTTTTATTTTAATTTGTATAATTTTATATGATTATTTAACAAAAAAACGGCCAGGTTTTTTTTTCATTTTTTTCCATCCATTCCAAAATATTTAAAAATGCACAACGTTAATGTTCAAGTTTACACTTCTGCCGTCACTCCCGGAGTGCAACCTGGCCGTTTTTTGAGCTATGCCGACAGTTTAGTTGATTCTTTTTTTTCTCGGTCAGTCAGTAGAAGTACTTCAATAGTTATTATAGTTCTTAAAAAGCTGCGTTTCGTACGATGAGTGAGAAAGCCGAAAGTAAAAATACTACTTAAGGTTATAACACACCGGGATGGCAACGTCGCCAGCCACCGCCATGGCGACGTCGCCAGCCACCGTAGCCAAACTATTCGTATTGAAATGTATACGAGGTAACACACCTGGCGACGGACTGGCGAGGTCGCCAGTCAATACAAATTGCTTAAATACGTGGCCGGCGACGTCGCCATGGCGTTCCGGTCTGTTATGGCCAACGATCTTCAGTCTTTATGGTAGGTTATGGCCCTATACTTTCTAATCTAGACGCGAAATAGTTAAATCAGCATTTCTATTATTTTCATTGTAATAAAGTTCGTGTTCGTGATCAGAAAACAATATTCCAGGTACGAATCCAAGCCCTTACGAAGTTAGTTTACAGGCTCCTTGTTACAGATAAACCGTTTAGTTAACAGTACGGGTGTCTGGATTACACCTATTTCATATTATGTAAATATATCGCTCAATCTGAATGTCACTCATGTCTGCGAAACACGTGGATAACTTCTAAATATGTTAACGATATCGTGTCTCCATACATGAATGAGAATCGGGATAGCTTGATGATATTCCTTTACTATTTATTGGTGGTAAACCCAAGCAATTGACTAGGGTAGTACCACCCTCTCATACCCCCCTTTCTCCACCGTCGGTCTCACTCCCCTTCAGGTCAGCAAAGTACGTGCGATGCCTTCGGAATTGCAAGCATCTATAGGCTACAGTAACTGCTTAACATCAGGCGGGCCGTAGATATGCTTGTTAGCCTTATCTAGCTTATATTAGTAACATAATAATTACGCTACACATACTTATTAAGGGCCACCGCATACATGCTACTTTATGCATCTGCGATCGGCGATTTACTTTTAGCATCGGAGCAGTCGCTGCGACCGAACGTAGAGAGTCGCCAAATCGCCGATCGCCGATGCAAAAAGTAGCATGTATGCGGTGTCACTAAGCTACGCATATTTATTTTGTGGATTAACCTGACACAAACTTTTAGTTAGGGTGTTATAATTTAAATACAATGTTGACTGTGCTAGCTATCCATTGTTTTGAAACCACATATACTCACAGGTGCATTACGTAAATTTACGTATCACACTATCAACTCCACGGTCAATCTGATATTGTGACTGCAACGTGCGCTTGTACGTTATTGCCTGGAATCCGCTAGAGGGCAATATTTTCCAGATAAGAAAGACGTGTGGAGCAATGCACTTGGGCAAATAAGATATGGGACCGGATAGTATGGGATGTATCACATAAACAGCTCAATAATGTATGTTACAATAGAGACGTGGAGATATAAAGATTTATTGTGCTTGCATGGTGCGTATTTTATTTGCAGTCACAAGAAGAAAGATTGTATACGCAGTGGGTGACAAATTACGGTTTTTTAAATATAGGTACTTACCATTTTTTTATGAATAAGGGACACCGTAGACTTGCTACTTTTTGCATCGGCGATCGGCGATTTAGTTGCTTTTAGCATCGGAGCAGTCGCTTCGTCCGACCGCAGAGAGTCGCCAAAACGCGATGCAGTCGCAAAATCGCCGATCGCCGATGCAAAAACTAGCAAGTCTGCGGTGGCCATAAACGAAAAAAGTGGCGCTCATCCTGACGACAAAATCGGTATTTGTTTAAAGGTAGTAAAGATTCGACAACACACAGACCAGTATACATACCCATTACAGGCGCACACCAAATTCTTCAATAGAGATACCTACAAACATCCATGATGGGATAACTATAACAGTATCGCACTTGGCATGAGCGCAACTGATAACTCCGATCACCAATCAGCTTGCCAAACGAGGTGATTCAGACTTTCATCACTATCAGTGACAGTCTCTAAAGGCTTTATTATACGTAGAACCGATAGAACCTGAAAATAATAAGCTTATAATAATAGCATAATAATTTATGGTTTAGTGACGTGGACACTGACATAAAGAGAAAAAGAAAGCGCTTTGGGATGTGGTGCTGGAGTAGGATGGAGAGAATAAGTTCGACCGAATGAACTGAATAACATACTGAGAAGTTTTGGTAAGAGCAGGGGAAAAGAGAAGCCTGTTAGCCTCTATAGGGAATAAAAGAGGAAAGATGCTTGGTCATTTGATACAAAACGACAGACTGTTTGTTTGACAGAAGGAAAGATTAAAAGGGAAAGAGAAAGTTAGCCTCTATAGGGAATAAAAGAGGAAAGATGCTTGGTCATTTGATACAAAACGAGAGACTGTTTGTTTGACAGAAGGAAAGATTAAAAGGGAAAGAGAAAGTGGGAGACTGAGGAGAAGCTATTTCAACCAGATAAAGGAAAAAGTAAATTTAAATGTCGAGTTGTCTCAAATGGTCAAGGAGCTAGCAGGAAAAAAGAACTGGAATAATCTACACCGGCAAAAGTGAAGCTTTTAATTTTACGTAGGAATATCTATCACGTTACCTAGGCTATATATTTTATGTTCTCTCCAAAAGATTTCAGATATTCAGAGAACAAAACATGGCGATACACAAATAATTCACGACTGCAATTTCATTTCCGCGCAACAAATATCCATTACACGTAAAATCTGTCCCATAAATGGTTATCAGCGGGATCTTCGCCACTATTTATTACATCTCCTTACACAGCCCCGATGTGACTAGATATTGCCTACTACAGAACTACCGAACGCAATAACCTCATAATAAGAAGGAACGCGGTGACAGAGATTATTCCTTACCCCAACCCGAACATACCGCAGTGCGGAACACTCGTAATTTCTACTAAAGTATCAAACATAAATTCGATATAAAACCTTTAAATGGAACTCCAGTAGCTATTATTGCGAACTTAAGCCAACCATAATTTTGTATTTTTGCTTACTAATATTATGGGAGTCATAAAAATGTATTCCGAAGGATTTGTTCCGTGATTACGACATTGACTCGGTGGCAAAAGGCCTGATATATTCCGGTGGTACGTGCCAGGGTATTCGGCTTATGTAAAATGCGTACGGAAACAAGACTGCGCCTTCTGTTTTCCATGTTTACAAAACACTACTTAGTATGACGACATTATTATATTCATAGTTAGTAATAGGAGATGAAAACTGGGCGTTTTTTTTATTATAACCTTTCATTTTTGACTGGTATGGTCTATATTCTAACACAAATCATTAAAAATTCTGATAAATCTGGCCTGGTTTTAGAGTGGCGCAATAAAACGCTATTTTTGGCTTTTGTTTTTAATGAAGTCACTAGTCAAGCTCTCTAAATCCCATTTCAGCAGAATTCTGATCTAAAAGCAACACTTTTCGAGGGTGAAATGCCACCCGTATTCTGTCCGCCGTATACAAAGCTACTTTTCATTGAAAATCCTATAAATCTTTTAAAGGATATCCTAGAATATACGGAACACCAACGGATCTTGTTTTAGCCTTTCAGAATATTAAGGGTCAGTTCTAAATTTTAAATATAAATATCGCCAGACTAACACGCCAACTGAATGATCCCAAACTAAGCAATTCTTGTACTAACGCTACCATACAATTAACTGGGAGAGATATCAGTCACTCAGACAAGAGCAAATTACGAAAAGGCCGTTTCCGGAATTCACCCCTGGCGGGAACTGACACCGCTACCACCCGAAACAGTGGCCTACGCTCAAACCACTGCGCCTCACAATTTTATAAAATCTAATTTAAGCAGTCTAATATCAGATTTTAAAAGAAATGGGTAAAAACCAAGGACCAATTACTAAGGGGACTGGCCCTAAGCAACTCGGCCGAGTGGTCGGCCTAGTACTAACATGAAAATGAAAAAACAATGACCACGTTTTTTTCATACATATATCTAATAAGGGCACCTCTTTCTTTAGTCTTTACCTGTGGTAAAAACAAACAAAGCTAAAATACTCCCGCCCTACAAGCAATATGTAGGTTTGTATAGTTACCTACAAAAACATAACACTCAAAACACATGAAATTTCAATTGGAACAGTGGAACCCAAAAGCCTTAATAGTTATTCGTACAACGATCTCGGCTTGGGAACGGGGACTAAACAGACCTAAATGTCTCGTTGGCACTGTTAAGAGGATTCGAAATGTGCGATTCCTGCCGACTAGTGCATTGTTAGTAGGTAATTGTGCCGGTCGGAAGATACAGGGTTATTTTAAATGCAACTACGGACTTTTTGTTCTAAAATTGTGTTTGTAAATTAGTAATAAAATCTGTGTTAGTATTTTTGTTAGAATTCGTATAAAGATATGGAAAGTCATAGGTACCCTCTTTGTAGAAAGGACTTACACTGTCATTACCAATCATCTTTATTCCTAGAAATGCTTTGTAACCCCATTGTAAACTAGGTAAAGAAACTCTATAAATTAGCGAATAGAGTTTATTTCTGATTTCAGGGACTATCTATGTGGGGTATTTTCTTTTCGACATTGACGCTATTTTACTCAGTTATGTGAAAGCCATATAAAATGTCTTTTCAAATCTAAACACTACAAAATATGTTCCAACAAGAGCATTCACCGAACATGAAGTCACAAACAGCAATAAACAAACCGTGGACACAGCGAGCCGCGCACAAAGCTAAATGTGTGCACAGGCGTCGCGGCGATAGTTTGCGCGCCTCTGCACCGACACTGATTCCTTCTATTTGTTTACAAACGCTGAACAAATCGCTTACTGTGCCCTACAGTTTCTGAATTGCA
This sequence comes from Drymonia ruficornis, assembly GCA_947859195.1. Classification (NCBI taxonomy): domain Eukaryota; kingdom Metazoa; phylum Arthropoda; class Insecta; order Lepidoptera; family Notodontidae; genus Drymonia; species Drymonia ruficornis. The sequence goes on from OX401909.1 coordinate 9,434,726, forward strand.
TGTTAGTTGTACGGAGTTTTTGATACAATTATGTTACCCACACACGCACAACTCTTGAAATAATATAATAATAATATCCTGGGACATTTTTGTACACACGGTTACCTGATCCCAAACTCAGCAGAGCTTGTACTATGGAAACCAGATAACTGATATTACTATATATACTACTTTTTTATTTGTAAATGTAAACTTAATTGGCCTATGTCCAGCAGTGGACGTCTTTCGGCTGAGATGATGATGATGATGATGATGATGATGATGATGATGTATACTTAATATACATAATAATATACACCCAGACTCCGGACATACAGACATGTTCATGCACACAAATGCATGTCCCGGGTAGGAATCGAACTTACGACCTGCAGCGTGAAAGGCGCCTCCGCGCCAACCACGCTAACGGGCCCGTCAAAATGTTAGAACGAACTTTGCCATAGTCGGCTTTCATTTTCATACCATGAATTTTAAGTAGTTCTTATTAGACGGCTGGGGTAGTATCTACCCACCCTCTCACAGAAGATCGACGTAAGTAGCTATTTCAGCTGCGTTTCGTACGATGAGTTAGAAACCCGGAAGCCCAACCCCCGCCACCTTCTCCTCCCTCTGAAACAGGTGCCACGTGCGAGAAATGCCTTTAGTATTGCAAGCATCTATAGGCTACGGTAACTGTTTAACATCAGGCGGGTCGTATGCTTGTTTGCCATCTAAGTCACATAAAAAAGGTGCGTTCACATGTACCGAGTATGCGCTTGAGCAATCAAGTTTGACGTCTGACCACGTAGACATAACTGATTGCTCAAGTGCGGCTGCGCGGCGGCGACGCGCTAAACAAATGAAAACATAGGTAGCTATTTTAAAAATAATTTGCTACAAAATGAGAACACAGAATACAAAATATTGTTACCTACGCCAGGTAACATGAAGATATCACTCACGCACCATTACCTCGAATGTAAGACGATATTCATACATAAAAAAACGATGAAGATGACTATAATTGTATACACGTGAAATAAGGGATACACTTTTGTTACTTTCGCTCATTGTCTGAAAGTTATGTAACTTAAATGTTTTTGACCTAGGTACTGTGCGAGCGACGCTAATTGGATAATTATTTGAATTCAGAACTTGTATCCAGCCAGTGTTAATAATGAAAGAAGGAAAGAAAATATTTATTGCGACAAGTCATTAACAACACCAACAAAATAATCAATTAAAATATTAATAAAATTATGCTAAATGTGCTTGCCGCAAACGGACACAATTCAGCATGTGCATAATAATTTGTGTATCGAACTTCGAAGGTTTTGTAGTAACTGCAGTTTCATTATTCTTTTTTTTTTTTAATTCTATTATGAGTACCTTATTAAAATGCAATACACTTTTGTTACTTTCGCCCATTGTCTGAAAGTTATGTAACTTAAATGTTTTTGTTTTGGACCTAGGTACCTACTGTACGAGCGACGCTAATTGGATAATTATTTGAATTCAGAACTTGTATCCAGCCAGTGTTAATAATAATTTGTGTATCGAACTTCGAAGGTTTTGTAGTAACTACAGTTTCATTATTCTTTATTTTTTGGGTTCCGTATCCAAAGGGTGCCAACGGGACCCTATTACTAAACCTACGCTGTCCGTCCGGCTGTCTGTCCGTCTGTCTGTCCGTCCGTCTGTCAGCGGGCTGTATCTCACGAGCCGTAATAGGTAGAGCGTTGAAATTCTCACAGAATGTGAATTTCTGTTGCCGCTACAACAACAAATACTAATAAAAATTAAGAAAACAAAACAACGGGGTCCCCATACAAGAAATTTGATATTTTTGACGTTTTTATTCTACGTTGGTACGGAACCCTTTATGTGCGAGTCCGACACGCACTTGGCCGGTCTTTTTTTACATCTATTATGAGGACCTTCTTTCAAATGCAGCATATAGCGCATGTTTTACAGCATCAAGCCATATTATAGTTGGTGTCCTGGGGGGTTACTTTGAAAAACGAAGCGAAAGCTTCGGCTGACGGATCGTCCGAAGTACGGAGTCGATGATCGTGATTTGACGTTTCTTCTTTCGTGGATCCTACTCTGAAGGTTATTTGACATTAACGATTTCAGCGTTTGACATGGTTTTGATCGTAAATCAAATCCGTATTTCGGATCCGTAACACTTACGGAGTAGGAAATCGTTCGATCCGTCAGCCGAAGCTTTCGTTTCGTTTTTCAAAGTAACCACCTTGCCCCTAAAATGCACATAGATAAAAAAACGCGTCGAAATGCATACATCTGAAATCGGAGAACGAACGTTCTAATGATCAAATAACAACAGTATAAATGTCCTTGAATGCTTTTTTCTCATAGCTTACAGGTAGGTATTGTGATACTGTCCATATATTATTGATGCGGCGACACTATTTGTTCCCCGTGGTGTTTTCAGTAAAATTCTAATCGTGTTTGATGTGCAGACGGCGCTAGGCAGCGCAACACGTCACGCCACGCATAAACCATTGACGTGACGTGGATATATCGAGTGTCAGACCCCATGAACCCTTACACGGTTGGAAGGTTTTCCATTTCCCATCAGACTAGCCATGCTAATAGCTTAGCTAGCTAAGCTATGGCTCTGGAAACAAATCTATTGGATAAGGAACTATATCACAATATCATCAGTAGGTACTGGTGGTAAAGCCAAGTAGTAGCCAATTAACTGCAGCTGATATATGAGCTGGCTTGACCGGGATAGTACCACCCTCTCATAGAACATCGGCGTAAAGTACCTGTTGCAACTGTGTTGCCATAGTAGAAAAAATGGGTAGTAAGTTATCTTCATAGAAACGCACCGCGCGCGTCTTGTATGTGTGCGCCATGCGTATCTATGCGTCGCGCACGCCCACTCAAACCAAAACTAAACCAGCTGGCCTACTCCGAAATACGAACCTAACGTTTCGGCTGACGGATTGTCGTGGATTTGACATTTCTTCTTTCGTTTTTCTCTACGATTTGACATTGTTTTGATCGTAAATCGAATCCGTACTTCGGACGATCCGTCAGCGACGTATTTCGGAGTAACCCCCCTGGTTATCAGTGCGAAACAATGCATGTGATGTTTGAGTGTGCGTGCGCGACGCATAGATACGCATGGCGCACACATACAAGCCGCGCGCGGTGCGTTTCTATGAAGCTAACCTATTTCCATATTACTACTATGGCGTTGCGTACGATGAGGGAGAGAGCTGAAAGCCCTCCCCCCACATTTCTCTCCCTTTGTCCCACTCTCCTTCAGGCTGACAACGTGCGAGCGATGCCTTAGGTGTTACAAGCATCTATATACCTTAGTCATATAAAAAGTAGGACTTACTTGCGTACCTCTCAGAAAGAAACTACTATCATGACTCTAAAGTCGGAAACCCACCGCGGCGCACGGAGAGGCCACACACGTGGGTCATAGCAGGAAAATGTATGCAATCGTGTCCACGCGGGGCGCACGGAGAGGCTACGCACGAAATGACGTCATGCATACATTTTCTTGCAAAACGTGGCCGTGGCCGTGTGCGTGACCTCTCCGTGCGCCGCGGTGGGGTTTCCGCCTTAATTGCTCATAACATAACTGCATAACTGCTCATCTTTAGGTATGTATAAAGTCTGACCCATAATAATCTCCAAACAAATAGCCACACATCCAATAATTCTCGCTACCATTCAATGTACCGTAAAATATTTGTGTTAGATACGTGTCAGTTGCTCAGAAAATGGCTTGTCGCGGGAGTCATGTGATTGATATGCCGCCCGCAGTCTGCCGACTCGCTCCGACGATTTATCTTACGATATTTTTACAACCGCGATGATGCACTGGCACGTGCGAATGTTTCCCGTCGAGCGAACGTCATTTTCTCGGAAAGACTGTTCGTGTAATGTCTCATGTCGTATTTTAATGGAATTAATTTTGTTTTAAGGGATACTGATTTTGGTATTAATTTTGGTTTTAACGTGAACCGTACCGAACGCATCTATAGGCTACGGTAAATGCTTAATATCAGGCGGGCTGTACGCTTGTTTGCCACCTCAGTCCCATAAAAAACACTAAACACTATTTAGGTACTAATTTTGGTTTCAACGTGAACTGATTTTAGTATTCTTCTTCTTATCGTATGGTTAGTGGCCAACCTGGTGTCAAGAGTTGTTTAAGCCGCCCGTAGGCCTCTGTCAAGGCTTAACGACTGCTGCCTAGATAACAACAACCGGGACCGACTTTTTACGTGCCCTCCGAAGCACGGGGACGCTCAGTTCAAATGCCACTAAATGGTCACCCATCTCTGACTGACCTTGCCGAGCATTGCTTAACCTCCGATCGTTTACCGATCAGTGATTGCAACTGGCTACGAGCGCCTCAAAGCGCCGCATTTTAGTAGGTATTAATTTTGGTTTTAACGTGATTTTCACTAAATATGGAAGCAAAAAGAAGCTTTCAAACGCGTCTACACCTAGACCTACCAACTTTCAACCTGTCTTCAGATTTTCAGTCGTCAATAGTATGTCTAGTGAGCGTAATCCTTAAACTGCATTTACTTAATTAAGATTTGCAAGCGTTGCTCTTCTATAATACACAAAACAAAGTAATTTTTAACGAGTAACTGAAACGGCACTCAGTGCATGGAGTGAGCAAGTATACGAATACATTTTGAGAGTCTGAAGCGGTGACGGAAGTTCCATTCCGCTTAGCTCTCATAACTGTTTGAACTTTAAACATATTTCTCTAATATTTATGATAGTTAGAGTCATACGAGAAAGGTTCCACATTTTGGAAAAGTTTTCATTTCATTCAAAAGCTCTAACCTAAAAAATAATCATAATCATAATTGACTTTAATGACTTGACAGTAACATCAATATCGGGGGTTTAACGTTTCAGTTTTTTGAGTAACGATGGAGATCTATTAGTGATCTAATTTCTCAACCTGCGTGTCACTAACCAATCTCCAACCTCCCAAGCCTTTAAATATGCAAGCAAATTAACAACAACGAAGCTTATCAACGCCAGCGAGTAGAAAAATAGCGCAGATATCATTGCACCTTCGTGCAAATAGGATTTGAGACAGCCGCTACAATATTTTAAGGAGCGGAAGCCGGTCGCAAGTGGAAACACACAAACATAAAGTGTCCCCTCACAAACATTCCAAGAATCTCATTTAAAGTTCAGCATACTCCAAAAGTCACAGTCAAGTGTATTATGTGCACGTTCACATACTAACTTTGCTTCTCGCATAACGCTAACAGCTTTAGTGCCTAACATTAAGGCTGTATGGCGATATTATACTGTGTTAGCTTGGGTGCATTAAGTGCAATTGTTATACCTAATCTGTTTTGGTGTCAAGAGTAGTTGGTGTTTGGAATTATTTTCTATGACATTTATCATGTTAACCTACTTGTGATAATTAACAGGTAAACGGTGGTGATATAATTAGAGGTCCCGATCATTCATCATGCTTCAGAAGAAGTTGTCTATCTTGACAAAACTATTTAAAGTCTTGTCTGCCAGGCTAATAAATCATCTCTCTGACATTGTTTTAGTCAGTGGCCACTAAAATAAATAATAACTAAGTAAGTGCTTTTCATATTAATTATTAAGGTACGACAATACGTTTGCTTTAGGGCCACCGCAGACTTGCTACTTTTAGCATCGGCGACCGGCGATTTTGCGACTGTATCGATGCTGCGTCGCGTTTCTTTGAGCGCGAACGAGCGAGACTCAGCATCAAAATCGCCGATCGCCGATGCTAAAAGTAGCAAGTCTGCGGTGGCCCTTAACGTTAATAATTAAACGTTTGCCCCGGCTAACTTAACGCAATATGACAAATTTTTAAACAACCTTTAAGTCTCCCACAACCCAAAGTCTAGACGTTCTTTTAGGCACTGTTAGTACCTGTAATCACGGCAAGGTTAATTAATAACATAATGAAATAAATCCTAAAAAACAAAAAAGATAATGTTGTTAATTTATTAAGATATTGTTTAGTCTGAAAGTGGAAACATATAGGTACCTTATTACAAAATAAGATGCTTGTCCCACACCTGGGCCAAATACCTACTCACTTTTATCTTGTACATAAGTTTGACTGAAGAGTATCGTGAGTGAATATATTCCGTATCGTGTCTCGGTCTAGCATCTACTGCATTTCGTAGCACTACTGTTCATGTGTGCTATCACCTTTTTAAATATATATTTTACTTACATAGATTTAATATTACTAACAAAATTACATAATTGGTAGCTAGACAAGTTCACTTGAAAGACTATTAAAGTAGGTTAGTCACGATAACGAATAGAATTGGCGTGGGCGGTCACTGCTATAATCAATACCTAGAATAATCAATCTAAGGTTGGTGGCAATGAAAATAGAGGCAAGGGCAAGGTCGGAACAACAACTCCTACCCACTTTTATAAAACTAAAATGGTGTGTCGTAATTTAGTTGCGACCAGATGCCCCGCATGCCTCGCCCGAGCACTCATGATATGACATTATGTCTATGTGTACCGACGTCGAAACTGAGTGCTCAAGCGAGGCATGCACCTGATGTAGACGCAGCCCTGTGTCTGTTTATGTAACGAATATAGCATTATCTATGTACGTCACCCTGAATTTTATAAACTACGTCGGTACTTCAGATATTTTTATTGATCACATTGAGTATACCTAAAATGGATATAAAAATCTAGTATGAAATAGGAAAATTTTCAGTTTATCTATCAATGCTGAAAATTTCATAAAACATCCGAATCCTTGTAAGATTTTGGTCAGATTTTCATGAATTTCACACTGATTTTAATTCAACATTCAGTAACATACTAAGTTCAAGCAAATCTGTCTCAAAAGGCTAGTCTCAAATAGGTAGGTATTAAGTTCGCGTGACTACTTAGGGCGAAATATTAGGCAAGCTCATATTTAGGAAACAGTGAATTGCTTTATAACTATTTGTTTGTGTACATGTTTGATGTCAAATTATTCCGTAATTATATGTCCTTGTGTGGATTAGGTTGTTAGTTAGGTCATAATCAAGAAACTAAAGTTCAAGTTTAGATTTATTTTATTAGATTGTATCAACCCACCTTACTTAGTAAAGAGCTCATTAATTTGAACGTCTCATGCAAACAACAACATAACGAGGTATCAGGGATCTTACAGCATGAAAATCAGTGCAGTAGTTTTGAGTTTATCGCGAACAGACAGACAGACGCGGCGGAGGACTTTGTTTTATAATATGTAGTGACTGATAAATTAAACTATATATAAAGGGAAAACTAATATTTTAACCATTAGTGATCATTATAATAGCTTTTACATAAATTGTTGAAAAAAAAAAATTGTAAAACTACATTTTTTTACCAATAATTTAACTTTTAAGAGACAGTAGCGCCATCTAGTCGCATATGTGTAAACTAATATTTTCACAGAATGAATTTCAATTATTAAAAATTGAATAAAATTTATACTGTGGCTGGTACGGAACCGTCTATGTGCGAGTCCGACACGCACTTTCCCGGTTTTTTAATTTTAGTATGGACTTGTCAGCATTTGACCCTATCTCACCTGGATGGAAAGTGACGATAGGTAGAACTTAAATAATTGAGTTCAGTTTCAGTATCTGTGCATCCATCTATCAGCCCGATGTTGCTGCTAGACAAATGCCTCCCCCAATGTCTTCCACAGAGTTCCACACATCATAGTCTTCCGCTACTTGCACCAACCGACTTCCCACGACGCGTGCGATGTTGTCAATCCACCTTGTGAGGGGCTGCCTTCACTACTCCGGCTCACGGTCACCATTCCAGAACGAGTTTGAGTATACAACCGTTAAGTTAACATCCAGATCCAACAGTCGTAAGTCACGTAACGTCGCTAAAGGAATCCATAACGTTATTTTCCACTTGTTACGTGTTCGCCGGATGGTCTAACCCAATAATGTGCAAACACTGTCCCGGGGGCCGTTAACACGGATTTATGTCCCTAACTTTGAGACAGTGAGGACAGCACAGTGAACTGCCTTGTCATAATGTTTATGTTCCATATAACGAGGTCAAATCATATGCTTAAAACTTACCTGTTGGTATTGATAAATGTTTGCTAAATTATATTGAGAAGATCGTGATTAGTAAATTATAATCAACGATTTTTTATTGAACCAGTTAAGGGGGCGTCCATAAATTACGTGAGGTGATTTTTGAGATTTTTCGACCTCCCCCCCCTCCCCCTTGGTGAGATTTCGTGATATTTAGCCCGACCCCCTCCCTCCCCCTCTAATCTCACGTGAGATTTTTCAAAAGCTTTATTCTAGAGGAGAAACATGTTTTACTTAATTTAACAAAAAAAACTTCAGTTTAGTTTAAAAAAAAAACTTAATTTAACTTAGTTTTCTTGCAATTTTACACTGTTTCTTGTGGTAAAAAAAAACGTGAGATTTGCCGAGACCCCCCTCTCCCCACGTGAGATTTGGTGAGATTTTGCTCGACCCCCTCCCCCCCATAAATGCCTCAGGTAATTTATGGACGCCCCCTAACTGTTCAGTAAATAAAGTCCGTTCAATATTTCAGATATTACAATTATTTTCAGGAAATAGTCTATTTTATAAAATCATAAAGCTCGGTAATATTTCACCTTTGATGAAAACAGATAAACTTTATTTTAGTAGACATTCCTTAAGACGATCAAAATTATATTACAAAACTTGTTTCATTTTATGTTACTTTATTACCATCGAAATGAAGGCGGTGTAAAGTCCTAAATAACATTAAACATTTAATAAATAATTTAGCACTTCCAAATTATCTTTAGCTGAAGCAGAATATCATGGACAAAAGACGGCATAAGCGAGGGAGGTAGCTTAAAATAATAAAGGCTGAATTTTGTATTAAGCTATTCTCTCGGTGCCAAATGTTCTCAAGTCGACTTACGAGTTAAATTACCGGGATTCGTCTTAATTCTTCAGCTATTACGGCTCTCATGACGTGTACAAGCCAGGTGCTTCCGAGTTAATTTTACAGTTAGTTTCGTTCATAATCTTTTGTTAGCGAGTACTTTACTCCCTTGGATCTACTTGCGAACTTGCTACATAATTTATTGCTTTGCCCACTTTTTGCTCTTTTGTGAAATCGTAACTCCTATTAAGGTTAATTAAGCATGCGAGAAGTTTAATGTTGTGACGATGGTAAAGGAAGAAATTGTCTACATTGTTTCAGTACTATGTCAGTTTCAGTGAATCTTTATAGCTAGTTTATCGCACTATGACACCGTCTGTTTAAAGCCATTTCATGTCACCGCTGACGGGTTAATAGGAGGAATTACGGTTATTACCCCAGTGATTCCCATAGCAGTGCGCTTCCCTCGAACGATTTAGCGAATCATAATAATTGTTTTAATATTCAAACTAAGATTTTACAGAACATAAAACTTGGAAGGAGCAATAAAAGAATTTTACATCGTAAAAAGCGAAGGGCAAGTACCGTCATTAATACAAACTTTGTATTTCCATGATTTGTACCTCTTGCTTTGTTGTATTGTAATTTTTACGGTCGGGGATGCCTGCGCTCGCGTGGTAACGCTGCGTAATCGTATTTTATATCAACAATGGTCCTTATCTGTAAAAACGTATTTGGAATTCATGGGTCTACGTCGTTGAAAAATTGTCTAGAGTATTTTTATGTTTAAAGCTCTTACCGTGATGATAAAAAGTCAGGTTCGCCTTTCAGAAGCACGGAAAGTTGACGTTCTAGTAATTTATGTTTTTAATTTATGATGACCTTTCAGTCCTTTGTGATGGTCAGAAAATACTTTGTAGGTAATTTGGTAGGTCGTTGAGACGTTTTGCGCGGTACTAACGAGGAGGGGTGAACTTATGAGCGTTTTCTTGCCCGCGCCTTTTACGATATTGGTTTGGAGTGAAATATCGGCATCCTTAACTTATTTATCTCTGGCTGCCAGCCCTGAGACGTGCGTGCAATGCAAATTTTCTTAAAATATCCCCGAATGTAAAGTGGGATAAATTAAGGAGCGTTCATGATGATCAGCCGTTATTCAATAAGTCGGTAACTGGATTCTCGTGTATTACCGGCGAGACACCTCAACTTTGCATGAAAAAATGTCACGAATGTTTAGGATACAGCTTGTAAAAAAGATCGAGATTGGAGGAAATGTACCGTAAGTTTTACTGAAAAAATAAATCTTTATTTTCAAAAATAACGAAAAATCTACATTCAAACAAATTCAATAGATTACACGTTTGAGTAGGGAATCATATCCTGTATCATCTCAATTATAAAGATCGAATACCTAACGTAGTACCGACCTGAAATTAACCTTATTTTTTCAACCCCGTACCTATATTATTTTACCTAGTACATTATTGATTGGTTTATTTACTAATGATAAATTCTTACTCCCAGCTAAATAGATTTTAGACTTAAAATGTAACTGAGTAACTTTTAAAATAAAGTTGAAAAGCGTTAAATATTTAAAGCGAATACCTATTAGACCCTTTGTTACCTAAAAAGTTAGCTAATTGCTTGAGTAATAAACATTGTTTCAGGATTTATTCAGCTTTCCACTCGGTAAGAAAACAATGCCATAATGTACTTTTGTTGTTCTTGCTTCTTGTAATAATATGTTTTAGTATTTATCTATAATTTTGTCATAATTATTGGCTCTATTTTAAAGTAACTTGATGTCCCAAATACTAACTGTCCACTTTCCGTGTCCAGCTAGAACAAAAACCTAAGTTGCACTTTCAGCTGAATGCAGGATAAAATATAAGCGCAGTTTCGAAGCTTTTACGCATTATTATTTATTCAAGTAAGAATACAGGAGGCTGAACCCGCCTTCGAGTATATCTTAAATCTTCAGATAAAACTATTTGTAAGCTTTTTTGAGTAAATCGTAGAACGCATACGCTCGATAGTAGTTGAGGTACTGTTTCTGAAGTTTCTTTGTTATTTAATAGAGAGAACTTAAGATAACAAACCTGAATCATCTCTCCGTCACAGACTCAATCCTCTACCTACCCTTTTGGGGAATACAAGCTTGATGATGGTTTCTCACAGTCAAGTTTCCTAGGCATTCGACGGGAGGCGATCGAATCTGGAGGCGCTGGGCGAAGTCGAGTAATTATTTTTTATTTTATTTTATAATCTACTCGGACTATACCCGGACCCATGGGTCCAATACGTAGAGGCCCCTAGAGATAAGTTTGATATTATCCAGCTGGGGTCAACCGTTGCAGATGATGGGACACATTCAGCAGATTGGCCCCAGCAGGTGCAGGTATTATGACTTTATTTTCTCTGTAACAGAAAACGTCTAGAGTTACATTGGAAATCTAGCAAGACACTTCTACAATAATATTCTATTCCTAAAGACCGCCTCGTACCATTTTGTTCTGAAAAATATGATCATACTTCGGATAATACTCGCTACCAGAGCTCGGTTGAAGATAATAATTTCCTGAGGCGCCAGCTTAGCTCTCACTAGTATACATATTTCCCTCATTTGTTTACATACATACCCTTTATAAATCAGGTCGGTCCCGAGTGAGATAAACTCGGAGTGGTTTTCTTAGTAGCATTGACATGTGGGTGCGTTATGTTACGATATTTAGATTTCGTTTCTTTTAGGGTTCTGTAGTAAAATAAGGAGCCCTTATAGTATCATAATGCCCGTCGTTTTTTGTTTATGTTACTATGGTAATAAACAAGTGTACGGTTCGCCTGATTTTAAGCAGCTAGCCGTAGCCATTAGATGCTTGCTATACCAAAAGCATCGCTCGCACATAACCGACCTGAAGGGGGGTGGGGCAGAGGGAGGGGTGGGGGGTTGGGCTTCCGGCTCTCTCATTCATGGAACGAAACTCAGCTGTAGGTATAGTTACCTACTTTACGCTGATCTTCTGTGAGAGGGTCCACGGTTCTACCACGGTCGCGTCTGCTAGCCCTGCTGAACCTACTATTGAATGTACTGATGTAGCGTTCCAAGAGGATACAAATTACCAAGAAGCCATGACTAAGTTGCCAGTTACCTATCGTCATTCTCAACACATTTCATTATCAAAAGTCCTTTGGCCCTTTCAAAAACCAGCCACAGATTTCAAGTTATCCAATTCGCCAGGCCCTTACAGAATTATGTTACAAAACTCGACGAATCGATTCAGCATGAACTCATTTCAAAGTTGTTGAGCTCAAAGGTCAAGGAAGTTTGCATGCGGGGTCCGGGCCCCGGGACGTTTCGGACGTGGTATGGTCCCAAAACACCCAAAGTTCCCTTCTAAAGCCAAGAATTGTTGCAAGAAAATAATAAGTTGTTGAAACATATTTCGGCTGACAATATTGTGGAAGATATATGGATGGGATGTTTATAAAATAAGTAACTATAACTTCCTACTGTTTATTTCTTTTTAAAAGTAAAATATTCCGATTTGCTGTACCTAAAGTACCTACAATTAGTCCTAATGATTACCTCCAATAAGAGATGGCATTACAGATTCAATACTTAGGGATGTAAATAACTTATCCCAAGGTTCATAAGACTATCCCAAAACTTATTATTTTTTTAAGTTTAGTTATTGGAATTAGAAACCTGGGATATCTTTATGAAAGGTGACGTCGCTTGTATTGGAATAGCATCATACAATTTCATTTGTCCATGGGGGTTACTCCGAAATACGTCGCTGACGGATCGTCCGAAGTACGGATTCGATTTACGATCAAAACAATGTCAAATCGTAGAGAAAAACGAAAGAAGAAATGTCAAATCACGACAATCCGTCAGCCGAAACGTTAGGTTCGTATTTCAGAGTAGGCCAGCCAATAAAAAACATTTTCTTATTTTAAAAAATCTTATTACAAAAAAGATATCGTTCAAAACTAAGCATGTTACTAGAAACGATCTAATTTAAACGAAGTAACACGCTCCTTAACTTCTTATTCCCAGTTTAAATTCTGCAGTCGGCGCTCACGTACGTTTTAATGTTTCTACTTCCTAAGATTTATTGGACAAGAGTATTTATGAAGCTAAGCTGGCTTAAACACTTTCCGCGGCTCATTCTGATGCAATTTTATGCAAGTAAGTGTAATTTGCGGAATGACACTCTTTCTAGTTACTGAGACAGGTCGTTTTAAGAATGTTTTAACGTTTATTATTCTTCTCCTGCGAAATTAAAAAAGACATTTTATTTTCATCTTTATTTCACCAGTACCTGGGTACATTACTTACGTATGTATGTACTTACTTGCAGTAAAGGTTTGCTAGGTACCTACTACCAATTGCCACCATTTTCAGGTGCCTGAAAATGTTAATAACACAGTTATTAATATGTAAAATTATATTAATTGTGTGCAATCGGCCGAGTTGATTGCATTTTCTACGACAGTGATTGTATAAACAAGCAATAAAGTTTTTATTGTTTCAGTCGCCTGTAAAAATATTGCCCACGGCTTAGCACAATGGATATTATTTCCACAGAATGGACGGACACAGTTCGGTTCAAATGTTGCTATATTTTGTATTTTTTTCACGTGAACTACCTCCAGTGAATGAATTCGAGGCATCAATATACACGGAATGAACAATTTCATTGATTTTTCCTGCAATAAAAGCTTTTTTATATCACATTTTTCAGTACCGTGGGCAATAGTTTATTTTACGTTTTTGACTTTTACTATAAATACAACACGGATATTGTACATTAGTAATAGCTCATTCATTAGCAAAAGCCATCAAGACTGCATAAAATAGCGAGACTACTTTCCATTTGCAACAAAGAAAAAAAATAACTCACTGTCTGACTTCTTGAATAAACACAGCTTACGCCAGACTGAATAATAGTCTCTGTTTATCACGGCACTACAATTGCCTGAAGTATTGTGTTTAATTTGATCCCGCAATACAGGCGTGGATCACCAGCAGCGGTGATTGTGTGCCGCAAGGAGACACGATGACGTCATTAATCTTTCCGTAATGGCGGCCGAAATGCGGCCTGCGCTCGTCACGGCACATTTGCCAAATGCGCCGGTACCTTTGCTTACGTCGTTACCAGCAAACAGTTCGGACAATTCCGGGGTAGTTGGTTCCTTATGGTAATTGCTATTCTAATTCCCTGCAGTACTTACCTACACATAAGTAACCACTTTATGACTGCGTATGTCGTCTCTACCACCACGCATGTCGCACTTACGGCACGAATGTTCAAACTTATAGTAGACGATCATAAACTTAATTGTAATCGATCAGAGGTTAAGCACACGCTTGTTAATATCGTTCAGAGATGGGTGACCATTTTGTGGCAATTTGAAATGAGAATATTCGTGCTTCAGCGAGCACGTGAAGTCGTTGGACCTGCGCTTCTTTGGTGGTGTCGAATTGCCGTATCATCGGACCACACGACACACACTTGTGCACTGTAATAGTCTTCGTTGAGTTTGAAACTCGCTCCGAAATTCGATCAGGAAGTCTATTATTAGATGGTTTAGCAATTAGCGGACTTATTTAATGTCTGTTGTTTTGTCTCTAGGGGCCATCCATTAATTACGTCACACGAATTTCATGATTTTTAGACCCCTCCCTCCCTTGTCACAGCTGGTCACATTTGCGATACTCCCCCCTCCCTGTGTGACGTTTTTCAGAAATTTTCATATTTTTTCGGTTACAGTTCAAATTTCGGTTTTAATAATACTTGGCTATATTAGATTTTTAAATTTGACATCACTTAACTTAGGTCCCCTCCCCCACTTGTCACACAATGTCACATTTCGTCGACTCCCTCCCCCCTTTTACGTGTGACGTAATTTATGGATGGCCCCCTAAAGCCGGCTTTTCGGAAAGCACTTAGAGAAAGTAATAATAATGACCCTATTAACCATAGTTTTCAATCCGAATGAAGACAAACCTTGTGAAGACACAAAAATAAATTTTATTCCCAATGTAAAGTTGCAATGAAAATTTTCATATGAAACATGGACAAATAAATCGTAATTGTATCGAACGCAAAAAGGTGGCGCGACTTCAACAAAAGTTAAGCGAACTGGAAAATTCTCTTACAGTTTTTCCATCGAAATGTTTGGAAAGTTTTAAATTTCCCTTTATTTTTGTTTCGCCGTCAAAATTTGTGCCTTCCGCGATTTTTGTTATTTTACTTTTATAATGTGCTCACAAAGAATATTGTTTGTGTAGGCCAGTGAGTTCGGCTCTTTATTTTCATAGGATTCTCGAAATTTTCTGCGAAAAACTGAGCGCGTATGTGTTTCATGGTTTGGGTCCTTTGAGTTTAAATCTTAAGTTTTTTTCTTATTTATTTAATACTTAGAGATCCCAATACCGCAATGGATGGAAGAAGATAGTAGTCCATTGCCCAGCTGTGAGACACAGAAAAATAAAATATTTCACAATAATAAAAAACATTGTTCTTTTGCTAAACTGCTTTGCAGTTTGACAATAATGATCTCGTGGATACACGTTTGCTTATTTTTTTAAATCAAGATTAATTAATTAAAACCTTCACCAAATTAAAAATAACTAGGATTTTAAAATAAAAAAATACTAATAGAAATAGTATATTAATGTTTATTTAGTCATAATAATATTCAATACAACTCGGCGCTATAATATCCATGAAAATAGTCCTCATATTCCCAGTTTCTTATTGCTTCAATTAAGTAGGGAATGATGAATGTGTACCCAAAGGCTCGCCAAAGCGAATTAGACTGAAAGAACCTAAACAACGATCGCCTCGGGAGAGGCAACGAATTCGTACGAAAGTAAAAGTTCCTAGAAACAAGGTTCCGTACAATACTCATGAGAAAAAGAACACTAGTTATAGATGAGTTCGTAATGTAATTGGTTGCATAGGTACTCTTTTAGGTTAGGATTTGGTAGCTCTAGAAATAAACGTGGAACTATAACCTAACTAGTGAGTCGATCCGGCTTTTCATAAATTTAATCAGAATATCGTATAATATGGTTTCCTCACGATGTTTTCCTCTACCGTACGCAAGTGATAATCATTATTAAGAGGAGGGTTCGAAATTTGGTTGATTTTCTATTCTACTTTTTCTTTAAGTAAGTATGTGGACTAGGAATCTTATATTTAGATGTATGATTTTTGACTATATTATCTTGAGTATCTTTAAATCCAAATCACGATTTGATGAAATTTTCTCGATAAAAAAAAATTATGAAATGAGCTCTAATTATTTACAATTTTCCTTGCTACCACGATGTTTTTACGATTTAGATCACGAAATTATTTCTAAAACATAGCAAATAATGATATCTAAACTACCCTTCAACCATATTTTAATTCATGAAGTAGTTTTTTTTTAATTCAAGTAAATGTGGTTTGGCGCTTACGTTGTTTATTTCCGAGCGCGCGCACAATATCGCCATCTCACATTTTAAGTACTTGAACTAACCATGTCTCTCTCTAACTTTGTATTGTCAGTGTCCGCTCGGACTTGTTCGACGTCGGACCTGTGAAGGATTTTTTAAAAAATATTACGAAAAAATATTACGGTCGTGCCACATTACAGGTACAGTACAGTATTTACAGTCCGCCGACGCCTATGATAAATAAATAAATATCCTTGGAAATTCTTTTACACATGACTACCTGATCCCAAACTAAGCAGAGCTTGTACTATGGAAACCAGATAACTGATATTACTACATATACTACTTTTTGTTTGTAAATACAAACTAAATATACACTTAATTACACCTAGACTCGGGACATGCGGACATGTTCATGCACACAAATGCATGTCCTGGGCAGGAATCGAACCTACGACCTGCACTGCAGCGTGATTTTCGTTTGCTTTTCCTTGTCTTGTGTAATTTCTTTTCATCTCTTGTCATTTTGTGTCATCTCTTGTCATTTTGTGTCATCTCTTGTCATTTTGTGTCATCTCTTGTCATTTCATAGTTATTCGTGTCATTTCTGTAAAAACTCCCTATTTCGCTTACTGTTATATACTTGCAGCATGGTCTTGGGCCGACAGTGGGAATACATTGCTTGTCAAAACAATGGAGTCGCTTTATTGCGTTTGTTGTAGGTATGGATGGGCAAGTAATAAATATATCATACATCAATAAATTATCGTAAAAAATAACATTACAGATATGGATAGGAAAATGTTTGTCCGTCCTATTCAATCTATTATATTATAAACGAAAGTAACTCTGTCTGTTACCTTTTCACGGCTAAACCGCTGAACCAATGTTGATGAATTTTGGTATGGAGATAGACTGGGTCTTGGCGGAGAACATAGGCTACTTTTTAGGGTTCCAAAGGGTGCTAACGGGACCCTATTACTAGGCCTACGCTGTCCGTCTGTCTGTCTGTCCGTCTGTCAGCGCGGGCTGTATCTCACGAACCGTAACAGGTAGAGAGTTGAAATTTTCACTGAATGTGTATTTCTGTTGCCGGTGCAGAACAAATACTAAAAATATAATAACATTTAAAAATAAATATCAAGTCTCAAACTTGATATTTTTGATGTGTTTATTCTACGGTGGTACGGAACCCTTTATGTGCGAGTCCGACGCCTTCAGATCTTATGAATGTTTTCTTGAAATAAATATAGTGTATTTTAAGTAATTAACTGGCCAACCCTCAGGTCCTACCTACCATGTTAGGATCTTTTTCGTTCTAGCGGGTGTAAACCGTGATTTAACGAGTTAATGTGATAATTTTTGTATTTAAATTATTCAATTCAATGTATTTGTTTCAGACATAGTCCAATATTGATTATTAAAATTATTATAATTTCACAATTTAACACTCAGGGTATTTATTTATTGGGTAACGGTACAAGTTTATAATAATTAATCTACACAACAAACAAGTAAACAAGTTATCGTTCAAGCCGGTGGAAAAGTCTCAAGGACAGCGACATCTGTCATAGACAAACCCGAGCGAAAAGCCGGGAAAATGGACCGGTGGCCAATGAGAGCGCTCGCATGGCTCGCGGCAGCGCGCGAGGCGTTCTTATTGGCTGCCGGTTTGAAATAGTCGAACACTGGTGTTACCAGTGTGAGGCGCGGGTTATACACTCCTCCTACAATTCACGACATCGACCCGATGGTGAATTGGTGAATAAAGAAAAGAAAGAAAAATAATAATAATAAAAGAAACAGCCTACCCATTAAGACTGCGCGGGTTGTAGCGGGTTCTTACGCGGCCGACCCCGCCGACGTCGGGGTTGTACGGGCTGAGGGGGTTCTGACTGTCTACAAACTACTGCGGTTAAATCGGAAATATGAAACCGCCCTAACACCTGGGCCTGACCATCCGCGATTTCGTACGTGGTGGGACTGATTACAGCCTTCACTATGTACGGACCATCTCTCTGAGGCATGAATTTCTTAGTAAGTCCCTTGGGCGCGTTACTTAGCGCATGTGTTGTTAACAAGACCTGATCACCGACCTTAAAGAGAATGCCGGCACAACGGGACGCGTCAGCATACTCCTTGCGTTGGTCCTGATTCAATTCAACGCGCTCCCGGATGTCCTGTAACGAGGTAATAAACTTGGCCAAATAGGGAGTTACTTGAGGTACGTAGGCATCCTTGTCCAGAATAGACCGTAGGTCATGATGCGCGTCGAAAGGAGTCCGCATTTCACGTCCAAACATCATGTAGGAAGGTGTCAATCCGGTGGTAGAACAGGTGGCACTGTTGAGAGCAAAACGGATCTGGGCCAGGAACAACGGCCACGAGCGATGTTCGTTCTGGACCAAGATGGACAGCTGGGTCTTGAGATCTCTGTTCTTTCTCTCAGCTGGATTGGCCTCGGGATGATAGAGTGGAATTAAATTCTGCTTGATCCCAAATAGGTACATACATTGCTGCATAACTGCAGAGATGAACTACACTAGTAAACAAGTTATCGTTCAAGCCGGTGGAAAAGTCTCAAGGACAGCGACATCTGTCATAGACAAACCCGAGCGAAAAGCCGGGAAAATGGACCGGTGGCCAATGAGAGCGCTCGCATGGCTCGCGGCAGCGCGCGAGGCGTTCTTATTGGCTGCCGGTTTGAAATAGTCGAACACTGGTGTTACCAGTGTGAGGCGCGGGTTATAACAATAAATATAAAACAATAAATAAAAGTAAAATTAAATTAAAAAAATATATATATATTTATTTTTATTTTTCATGTTTTATCATTAAAATACATTATAATATAACATAAATTAAAATAAAATACAATAAAATAAAAACCTACCCCTAATTAAACAAATACCGTCCGCGTGGGATACTGGCTGCATGTCCTCCCTGTATTCAAGCTGTTCCTGTTGTCAAGCGATTTTTTTGAGCAAGGAAAGAGCCAGCCCTCTTGTCACCAGTCTAAGGGTGATTTTGATAGATAAAAAAATAAAGATAAAAAGATAAACAGTAAATAAATGCATGGTTAAATCAATAAAATTAATAAAAACTGAAAATTAAATTAAAAAATAAATTAAATATGGTAAAAATAAATATTATGACACCGCTGATGACTTCATGATCGGCATCGAAGTTAAGTACCAAAGTATTCCTTTGCCTACGAAACATGAAAAAGATACTCATATCCGGCAGTCAGTCACTGACACAGAGTATGTACATTTTTACCCGACTACGGTGGGCGGAGGGTTATGATTTTGACCGATATGTATGTATGTTCATCTGCTCCCGTATAACGTCCAAACTATTTTTATCATAATAATTTGACTAATGAGATATCGTTGGACGCGTCTGGATCGTCCGCTGGTTATAGGCTATCATACGATCGAAATATTGTTATACGTATCTATCAGCATATTGTAGGTATCGTTTGTCTTCTTTTGACTTACTTTGTCTTCAGCAATAAAAAAAACATAGAAATTAAATTATTTTTTTCAAATACACTCGACATAAAAATCCCATATAAAACGAAAAAAATATATTTGAATATTTTCATCCATTTCATCTATTTTAAAAGGTGCACTGGGACATATTATTTTAATTGTACGAATTAAACAATATTGTTCCTTCAAAAAATAACTATACTATAGTCTACTCCATAGCTGTTCTGTCCTAGCTAAGCGAGAGGGATATATCCTTCGGCAGCTCACGCGACGCTAGCCACACCCCGAAACTAAAATTCATTTTTTTCTTGTATCGTCTTAAAGTTATGATTCGCACATTGATTTCGAAAAATACACAGGTGTGAGCCGGGTTTTGAACCTTGGACCTTAAGCCAATCAATTGACTCTAACAATCAATGGACTGAACCATATACTTACATATAACGGTAAACTAAAAAGTTGCCACCAACCTATAGCTAGTGTAGGAAAATAACAAATGAAGCCTTGGAATCATAGTAATATCGTTAGGGATATGCAAACATGGGCAACAGAGCCCTAAGGAACTCCGAAAAACTCCGCTTTTCCCGGTAAATTATTTGAATACACTGAGGGCAGCGTACACATCATCTCGGATGATTGATAACCTGCGCACACGCGAGATTCTGCTTTATATTCTATTTGTCTTGGGAACTTTGCTAACAAGTCTCACCTGCCACGGAAGCAAGGCCGCTGGATGTGGCCGACATTTGACATGGGTGCTATTTGTCATTTTCACGAGTATTTGCATGACTCTTGTAATATAGAGCTTTCAGTTTGTAAGCTGAAATGATTTCTTGTACCTTGTTTTATATGACTAAAGTGGCAAACAAGATGTTAAGCAGTAACCATAGTTTATAGATGCTTGCAATATCAAAGTAATCGCTCGCACGTTGCTAACCTGAAGGGGAGTGGGATAGTGACATGATTTCGATCAAATAAGGGCCATTTCAGAATCGTCAGATAACTTTTATCCACCAAATACATATGGCGTTTAGTAGAGCAACTCCGAAATACGAAACGAAACGTTTCGGCTGACAGATGATACGTTTTTCTACACTCCGAAAGTGTTTCGGATCCGAATTTCAGATTCGATAGTCGTGATTTGACGTTTCTTCTTACGTGGACCCGTTGGATTCGTTAGCCGAAACGCTTCGTTTCGTAATTTCGGAGTAGCCCCACTGGCCCTGAGAATATTAAAAGGTGCTTAGTAAATGCTTCTACTGTTATAGTAATACCACTCTTACATGACTCTTTACATAAATACAACATACGTTCGAGATATTAAATAGAAATAAACCAGGCTTATAACTACAAGTAAATTCGTCTAGTTAGATAATTTTATTATTTCTGCGAAAAATACTCCAAGAACTCTGTCAAAGGATGTCTTGCAAAATTCTAAGATAATTAGGTAGGAGTATGAGACATCAAAACGAGTTCTAGGTAGATGTTTAATATTCCTTTAGAAAACTTATTATTAACATTATAATATTACGCTAAAAGTATACGTAGAAAAGCTAGTCGCGTTTGTACACTAATTATTTACCCCAATGCCTACTAAGAAGTCTTAACAAATATAGTTTCACTTCTTTAATTTTATAGACATTTCCATTGAGGTCTCCTCATATCCGTGTAACTCCAGATTCACATTGTATTTATTCAGTAACTATTACTTTTCTTTGTTTAACTTTTACTTCCAAATAAAACAGTAATCCTTTTAACATTTTAACCGAATTATTGCACCAGCCGATAGTGTTGCTTCTGCTATTAAATTCAGGGAAGTAATGTCAAACTGAATAATAAAGGAAAGATCTTACAGGTCTTTTGGATTTGGTCATCCTTTGAGAATTTAATTTTATCTTATAAAAGTGTTATACCATGACATTCCTCCTTAGATTTCATGATGAGTCAGTGATACAGTCAGTCAGCAGGATCTCCTTTATTTAGGCATAGACAAAAGATATAATATTGACGACCGCTTGGCGTAGTGGCTCGAGTGTAGGCCGCTCGGCTCACTGTATCGGGAGGTTTCGGGTTCGATTCCCGCCAGAAATTTCGGAAACGGCGTTTTCGTATTTTGCCCTGATTTGGGTGTCACTGGGATCGCCCCCAGTCCATTTTACGGTACCCATAGTATAAGCGTTGCCTCGTTGGGTAGTTTGTGAGTAAGTCAGGCGATATTATATTATTAAGACGAGGGTTCGAAATTTGGTTGATTTTCTATTCTACTTTTTCTTTAAGTAAGTATGTGGACTAGGAATCTTATATTTAGATGTATGATTTTTGACTATATTATCATGAGTATCTTTAAATCCAAATCACGATTTGATGAAATTTTCTCGATAAAAAAAAATTATGAAATGAGCTCTAATTATTTACAATTTTCCTTGCT
This sequence comes from Drymonia ruficornis, assembly GCA_947859195.1. Lineage (NCBI taxonomy): Eukaryota > Metazoa > Arthropoda > Insecta > Lepidoptera > Notodontidae > Drymonia > Drymonia ruficornis. Next base: position 9,457,008 of record OX401909.1, read on the forward strand.
ACCACGATGTTTTTACGATTTAGATCACGAAATTATTTCTAAAACATAGCAAATAATGATATCTAAACTACCCTTCAACCATATTTTAATTCATGAAGTAGTTTTTTTTTAATTCAAGAAAATGTGGTTTGGCGCTTACGTTGTTTATTTCCGAGCGCGCGCACAATATCGCCATCTCACATTTTAAGTACTTGAACTAACCATGTCTCTCTCTAACTTTGTATTGTCAGTGTCCAGTCGGACTTGTTCGACGTCGGACCTGTGAAGGATTTTTTAAAAAATATTACGAAAAAATATTACGGTCGTGCCACATTACAGGTACAGTACAGTATTTACAGTCCGCCGACGCCTATGATAAATAAATAAATATCCTTGGAAATTCTTTTACACATGACTACCTGATCCCAAACTAAGCAGAGCTTGTACTATGGAAACCAGATAACTGATATTACTACATATACTACTTTTTGTTTGTAAATACAAACTAAATATACACTTAATTACACCTAGACTCGGGACATGCGGACATGTTCATGCACACAAATGCATGTCCTGGGCAGGAATCGAACCTACGACCTGCACTGCAGCGTGATTTTCGTTTGCTTTTCCTTGTCTTGTGTAATTTATTTTCATCTCTTGTCATTTTGTGTCATCTCTTGTCATTTTGTGTCATCTCTTGTCATTTCATAGTTATTCGTGTCATTTCTGTAAAAACTCCCTATTTCGCTTACTGTTATATACTTGCAGCATGGTCTTGGGCCGACAGTGGGAATACATTGCTTGTCAAAACAATGGAGTCGCTTTATTGCGTTTGTTGTAGGTATGGATGGGCAAGTAATAAATATATCATACATCAATAAATTATCGTAAAAAATAACATTACAGATATGGATAGGAAAATGTTTGTCCGTCCTATTCAATCTATTATATTATAAACGAAAGTAACTCTGTCTGTTACCTTTTCACGGCTAAACCGCTGAACCAATGTTGATGAATTTTGGTATGGAGATAGACTGGGTCTTGGCGGAGAACATAGGCTACTTTTTAGGGTTCCAAAGGGTGCTAACGGGACCCTATTACTAGGCCTACGCTGTCCGTCTGTCTGTCTGTCCGTCTGTCAGCGCGGGCTGTATCTCACGAACCGTAACAGGTAGAGAGTTGAAATTTTCACTGAATGTGTATTTCTGTTGCCGGTGCAGAACAAATACTAAAAATATAATAACATTTAAAAATAAATATCAAGTCTCAAACTTGATATTTTTGATGTGTTTATTCTACGGTGGTACGGAACCCTTTATGTGCGAGTCCGACGCCTTCAGATCTTATGAATGTTTTCTTGAAATAAATATAGTGTATTTTAAGTAATTAACTGGCCAACCCTCAGGTCCTACCTACCATGTTAGGATCTTTTTCGTTCTAGCGGGTGTAAACCGTGATTTAACGAGTTAATGTGATAATTTTTGTATTTCAATTAAATGTATTTGTTTCAGACATAGTCCAATATTGATTATTAAAATTATTATAATTTCACAATAAATATAAAACAATAAATTAAAGTAAAATTAAATTTAAAAAAATATATATTTATTTTTATTTTTCATGTTTTATCATTAAAATACAATATAATATAACATAAATTAAAATAAAATACAATAAAATAAAAACCTACCCCTAATTAAACAAATACCGTCCGCGTGGGATACTGGCTGCATGTCCTCCCTGTATTCAAGCTGTTCCTGTTGTCAAGCGAATTTTTTGAGCAAGGAAAGAGCCAGCCCTCTTGTTACCTGTGGCGGTAACCAGTCTAAGGGTGATTTTGATAGATAAAAAAATAAAGATAAAAAGATAAACAAAAAATAAATGCATGGTTAAATCAATAAAATTAATAAAAACTGAAAATTAAATTAAAAAATAAATTAAATATGGTAAAAATAAATATTATGACACCGCTGATGACTTCATGATCGGCATCGAAGTTAAGTACCAAAGTATTCCTTTGCCTACGAAACATGAAAAAGATACTCATATCCGGCAGTCAGTCACTGACACAGAGTATGTACATTTTTACCCGACTACGGTGGGCGGAGGGTTATGATTTTGACCGATATGTATGTATGTTCATCTGCTCCCGTATAACGTCCAAACTATTTTTATCATAATAATTTGACTAATGAGATATCGTTGGACGCGTCTGGATCATCCGCTGGTTATAGGATCGAAATATTGTTATACGTATCTATCAGCATATTGTAGGTATCGTTTGTCTTCTTTTGACTTACTTTGTCTTCAGCAATAAAAACAACATAGAAATTAAATTATTTTTTACAAATACACTCGACATAAAAATCCCATATAAAACGAAAAAAATATATTTGAATATTTTCATCCATTTCATCTATTTTAAAAGGTGCACTGGGACATATTATTTTAATTGTACGAATTAAACAATATTGTTCCTTCAAAAAATAACTATACTATAGTCTACTCCATAGCTGTTCTGTCCTAGCTAAGCGAGAGGGATATATCCTTCGGCAGCTCACGCGACGCTAGCCACACCCCGAAACTAAAATTCATTTTTTTCTTGTATCGTCTTAAGTTCCAAGCATCAATGCTCATTATGATCCACACACGATACGTCCTCTGTCTCGCGACGAAGTTCCACTGCGTTTGCATATAGCATTGTATTAGACGGAGTTATAAAGTTTGATAGCTTCGCCTGTTCCGTGCGCTCGCGTTGGTTCAACTTGGACGTGCGAGACGCAATCTCGGGAACATGCGACGTGTGCCCGTGAATTTCATCTAGCGGCCTCCGGAATTAGCTTTGTTTTGTTCTAGCACTTGAACACAAGCCAGTTAATTTAAGTTTTTAATGCTTGTCTGGAAAAGATGTGTATGATTACCTTCTAAAATGGCAATCTCATGTTTCTTTTCGTTACGAATAATGACTGCCCAATAAAATGCAACCACCTTTTTATGTGACTATGTTGGCAAACAAGCGTACGGCTCGCCTGATGTTAGGCAGATACTGTAGCCTATATAGATGTATGTTTGCAATACCAAAGGCATAGCTTGCACGTCGCCGACCTGAAGGGGAGTGGGACAGAGTGAGAGCAGTGGAGGGGAGAGGTTATAGCCAAAGATAGCTAATTTACGGCGATTTTCTGTGAGCGAGTGGTACTATCCCGGTCGAATCAGCTCATATATGAGCTTCAGTTAATTGGCTACAGCTTGGCTCTAGCACCTATAAACAACTTTTTTATTTGCTTTGCAAGGCGCACAAATAGAAAACCGTTCTAATTTTAATTCTACAAATAAGTATTATTAGGTATTATTAGATTAGTATTATGCCCTACATATAGGTTAGTTTTTCAAGTATTAGGCTCATTTGTAACATTATCATGTCACAGGGGAACTCTGGAATTATAACCGCACGTATATTCCGAACTGTTTCATCGATACCGATGCATCCGAGATTGGATTGAAGTGGGCTGGGTGCCAGTAGCTACACGCGCGACATACAATACGGTATCCATTATTCACACATAAAATGACATGACGTCGGTCTGTCGTTTTTAAATAAAACATTTGTTATATTATGAAAGCTCATTGTTCCTTACTTAGCTGGACTCGAGTCGACTCCCAATCTTTAAAGTGGAATGATATATAAGTACTTGTATTTGTAGAGTATCTAATATTGAAAAGTGAAAACCTCGTTATAATAGGTTCAGTAGTTTTTCTGTGATCCTCACACAACATACAAACGATAAAGAATTTTAAAAACACTAGATTGGATTCGAAGACCTTTAAATAGCTTTTTACACCCATTATTTAAAAATATTTTATTAAACGAGTTTTTGCCCGCCACTTCGTCCGCATTGACTTTAGAAGTTTTTTGATAATCCCACAGGAACCTGAACAAAAAAACATAGGATAAAAAGTAGCCTATGTCCAGGTCTTGTCTATCTCTATATCAAATAAAAATATTACAGACGTATAGTTAGTTATGGTTTTATTATAAGTAGTGTTGCTTATTATGCAACAATGTTGAAGACTGATTGATAAGGATTGAAACGGTCTTGTACGTTCGCATGCAGATAAAACTCACAGCCCGGCCACGACTTCGCGCGACGGCGACGGGCGGCAGCGTTTTTTGCTAAAATGTTGCATCGCGCGCGTTGTCGCTGACAGCGGCAGCTCGTGGCGTCATGCAACATTTTAGCAAAAAACGCTGCGGCCCGTCGCCGTCGCGCGAAGTCGTGGCCGGGCCGTAAGGGCAACAGCTAGTCGCAAAATCGTGAGTTCCGCTCTGACCATGATATATGCCGGTACAAATTGGATTTATTCCCCGCTTTGCCTACCCTTTGGTACTGAATAAAAACTGTTATTGCAAGTATGAACGATGAGGTGTCGCGGATCAAATATTCCGTATCGAAATCATACATTCCTTGATGTGAATAAGGAGATAAACAAGCGTTAAAGAGTTACCGTAGCCTATAGATGCGTGTAATACCAAAGGTATCGCTCACGTTGCCGACCTGAAGGGGAGTGGGACAGAGGGAGGGGAAGGGGGGTTGGGCTTCGAGCTCTCCAACTTATCGTAGGAAACACAGCTTTTTCCGGCAGAAAAAGTATCTTATGTGTTAATCCAGGTAATAAACTATTTGTATGCCAACTGTCATCATATCCGTCGACCATTTTTTACGTGATTGAGTAAAAAACAACCAAACACCTAAACATACAAACATTCCCATTTTTAATATTAGTAGATTAATAGGATATATGTGCCTATATAAAAATAATATGTATAACATTCATTAGTTAGTACACTTACCTAAAAAACGTATGCTGCCATGCTGAGTTATGCAAATGAAGCCAAGCTAAATAAACCTTTAGTCAAACAGCAATTCTTAGTAAATGCAAATGACTACTATTACAATGTCTGCAAAAGAAATGTTAAAGACTCTGTCCATAAACATTTTTACGAGTGCCTAGGTTAACAAATGTATACGACATTACTAGATTTTTATCATTATTACCGAAGTATAAATGAATCTGTAATGATCCCGTCTCCAGTAAAGCCATACAGCGATGAATTTCAGTGGTTCTGCATGCAAATGCCATTGGTTAGATTTATGCTCCATGCAAAACGACTCATTAGACGTGTCCACAACACACACATACCGCGCGAGGCAGCTTTACCTCGCTATATTTGACATGGGGCGCGCGAGGCAAATGCTCGCTCTGCCTCACCCGAGCGCTGTCACTTGTCGCTTGTCGCTGTCACTTGTCTCGCCTAGTTTGCCCTAGCCATGAGACAGGACGATAATGTAACTACGTAACTTATTGCTCGGCTATTAACCTTCTGTGTCTTGAGTATAGGTTGGCTCGCCCTTTGCCTTGCGCGGCATGCGACTGACGCTGTTGACTGGGTATAGCCGAGCAATCAGTTACAATATTTACATTATCGTTCTGTCTCATGGCTAGCCCAAACTAGGCAAGGCAAATGACAGCGCTCCGGTGAGGCAGGGCGAGTATTGCGCGCACCATCTCAAACTTAGCGAGGCAATTGCCTCGCTCGTCATGCGTGTGTTGTGAACATGCCTATTCCTATTTTGCTTTGCGTTTTATTTGAATATTACCGTGATACCCATTTTTGTTGTTTTTCCATTGTTCATCACGTTTTACCGAACGAATCTGAACCCTATCACTTGTATTCAAAGCTTAATCTCTGCTGAAAACTGATCTCCGCATCGGTGTATTGTCTTTCGGGACATATATTTCAATAACTCTGCTGTGGTATTGCGTATAAATCGTTCTTTTAGACATTTGACAATAATTTACGTCGATAATTTGCATCCGAACGAAATACCATTACCGTATAGTTGAAATATGTATATATAATTTTCTACGGCATTTCGTTTGTTACCAGTTAATAAGGACATTAATGGTTTAATTACTTTTGCAGGGGAAATGTGAGTAATTATTTATCGGTCGGCACACACTAATTGGGAAGTGAAGCCACTCTGACCGATGTTGAATTATTGATGGTGGTAACGCACGGGAAATGGCACTTTTTCAACCCATTTCAGAATCTGCCCGCTTTTGACGGAGATGGTAGATTTGACGCGTCGTCGCCGGTACTCTATGGCAAATTCCATTATGAAATTCGGCCCTAGTGTGGGTATCATTAGGATCGCCCCCAGTTTTTTGTAGCATGGTACAAGCGTTTCTTAGTTTGTAAGTGTGGCGATATTTTATTTAATTTAGGTAGGTACTGAAACCTGAAACGCAACTCAAACGTCATAAACAAATGATATACTTAGGTAGGTACAAAATGCAATCACCCAAGCACGATAACTCCACATCTATAATTCGATCTACTTGTGTAATAGCGGTTCAGTTCATTACCACTCCACCTCCGACAGTTGAATACCTACAAGTTATCAGTTTAATGAACCACGAACCGTTCAGGTAATGAACTAATTAATCGTTGACGACTAAGTGGCTGGCAAAGGGACCGGAACTGATCCGACTTCGGTCGACTTGCAGTATTGAATGGATTAATGAGTTTAAATAGTTAAGTTAGCAATGATTATTATTGATGATTGTAAGTTTATAATATTACGTAAATACCTATTTATTGTGGTGGCGAAAAATAAAGCACGATTGGTAAAAAAAAAGTGATAATAGAGTCATTATTATAGTATGTAGGTAAGTACTTGTATACTTACGTAAGTTAGAAATATACTTATGAAAGAAAAAAAAAAGGTCCTTTCAAGCCGATATAAGTTAGATACTATCGAAAATAAGATTCCTCACAATATATAGGTATATCTAAACAGATATAGAGTTATAAGAATATTGAGAAATTTAAACGACTTATGTCGCTGACTGTCTAAAACTAAATGAATAAATCTTAATCATTCAGAAGTAGGTAATTGCTATTTAAAGATAATTTTAGCGGATTTTACACTGAGATTGGAGACCGTGACATCATCATACGAGAGATATTTTGCTTACATCTTTTATGACGTCACTATCGGGCCTAAAGTGACAAGTACCCTTGTCACAAATGTCACAATCCTCTTAAGTAGTGTCACTAAAAGCATTGCTGGGTCCCCGGCCGACCCAGTTGTTTTGCTAGGTAACATCGTAGAACAAAATTTTGCTCTCCTAAACCGCGTATTTCAAAAGTACAAGATAATAATTAAACTACACATACGGTAGTTGATATATAGATGCTTAGTGAAGACAGACTATAATAAAATAAATAATAAGAAGAATAAGACAGACTACACGTAACCATAAAAGTTTCTGAGTTATGGGCCTTTAAATATTTGTGACAACTTTCGTGTTGCAGCCTTAGAAAACATCAAATGGCCTAAAATTAAGTGTAAACTGCATTTAGGAGCAGCACCCATATATTCAAGAAACAGGGTGCCAAAATTGTATACATTTTTTTAGATATCACAATTTTAGGATATTACATTTTTCAGTAACTATTTGAAAAGAGTGTTCGAATCTCAATAAATATTAACCATTTAAATGGTAAAATTAATTGGTATGGTAGAATTAAATCTATGGCGTGGTTAGGAAAATTAGGTAACTTTATAGAAATTAATTAAACAACACATGTAATTTGTGACTAGCTGAAGTTTAATATGGTAAAATCGATTATATTCATGTGACAATTACTAACGGATTGTTTTAGTTCAATTTTACGAAAATATAAATCCATGTAATGTTGTTCCATCATTCATTATCCGTTATTGTTATTATCGCCCATTCCAGTTATGAAATACAGCAAGGGTTCTGTTTAAAACGTTCATTGTAATAATAATATTTAGATAAGTACATCCTAAGTTAAGTACAAAAAATATGTTTACATTCTGCTTGATTTTTCATTAAATAAATGAGCAACATTTTCACAAACATAAAAAAGAAAATACTGAACATTAAAAAAAAAAAGTATTTTATACTGGCATGAAACATACTTCTTTTAAAAAACATTTAGTAGAAAAATAAAACTGCGAATAAAAAACAATTTAATGTCAATAGTGAATCATAAAATAATGTTGTGTGTAAATACCTGCCAGGTGTTATTAACTAACGCATCACCTGTAACTAAGTGCGTAGTTATATGGAAGCGAACACGTTGCGGCCTACCTATCAAACTGGTGGAACAAAGCCGAGTAAGTCTTGTATTATGCAAACAAGCATCATGTAAGGCGTGGATTTATGAGGCAAGTTCGCGGGAAATCGCGGAGCCGCCACCCGTGGGAGAAAGCCCTCCGCTCCCTGCATTCATATTAAGGCATAAAGATGTGAAGGAAATGTCTTTTGCAACGAAAGATGTAGTACGTTATGCTCCTTAAATATTATTGTTTTATACAACTAAGGCAACAAACAAGCGTACTGCTTGCTGTTAAGCAATGACCGCAGCCTATAGATGGTTGGAATACCAAAGGCAACTCTCGCACGTTGCCGACCTGAAGAGGAATGGAACAAAATGGAGAGGGGGATTGGGCTTCCGATTTTTTCACTCATATCGTACGAAACGCAAGTAAAATAGCAAATTTACGCTGTTCTTCTGTAAGAGGGTGGTTCTACCCCGGTTTATAAGCCCGTATATGGGCTGCAGTCAACTGGCTTCACCACCGTATATAAATAAATAAGAAATCCTTAAAAAAAATATGGCCCGATGTTTAGACTGAAACAAAAAATCTTATCAAAATATAAAAAAATTAACCCCTATTTTGTTTTGTTCTAGTATTGGGCATGTGCCGCCCTTTAGTATGAGAGGAATTCAAAATAAAGTGTCGAATTAGGGCGAGGCCCCACTAGCGCGTTGCGTTGCGTGGTCGCAACGGATCAAAGGGGCGACGGGCGAGAGACGAAGCGGGGGAGGGTGATGCGCCAGTATAAAATCTTGCAACGACGCAACGCAAGGCGCTAATGGGGCCCGGCCGTTACGAGTGCGAACATGTGTGAATTTCGCTTTATGTAGGTACCTACTTAGTGGTGCGCAGAGGAATATTTTTGTGATTGCAATGTTAGAAGGTGCTAAAATAATTCATCAATGTGTTATAACCACAGAGTAAAGACTAAAGAAAGAGATGCCCTTATTAGATATTTGTATGAAACAAAATGTGGTCATTGTTTTTTCATTTTCATTTTACTATTTACCGGTAAATAGTTGAACTACTCGCTTCGTTTTATGTCTATGTTAGTACTAGGCCGACCACTCGGCCTACTTGCTTAGGGCCAGTGCCCTTAGTAACTGGTCCATGGTTATAACCCTATTCTTCATCAATATTCTTAGAAGTACTCAGAACGTTTGAATAAACAAGAAACTCACCTTACACAGATCGGCAATGTAGGTTGTCTGTAGGGCGTTGCCAAACCCATTCTGATTTATCTACGAGTAAGCAAAAGTTTTTAGAAAGTTTCAGATACGTGCTGTTATGCGTTTATCGCTAATTAAATTGATAGATATTTTAACTTCGTGGACTTTTAACTAAATTTTCATCTAGGTAACGTCCTATCTGGTTAGACGCATAATATATATTTCTCAATGCTTTATCGAATTTTCAACTTATGTTAAGCATTTTAGCCTTTTATGTATTATTTTAAGCGGATATGTTACCTCCTTACATTGCCATCACTTAAGTCTTGTGTTTAGCGCGCTACAACATGCAGCGAAATCACACATCAGAAGGGCTAGCCAAGTGGCATGAACGCTAATCGAATAGAATAGAATAAACTTCACAATGTATGGAAATGTCAAACGTCGCTATGTAAATCAACAACAAGTCGCTATGAAGATCACGCTTGAGATCACGTGACTTATGTCATTTCCATAGATGAAGCGTAGCGAATTTATAGACGTCAGCCACTTGTCTAGCCCTTCTGGTATCGCACTCGCAATCCATAAGGCCCCGCTTCCCGGCCGAGCGTTTTCGCCGTCCTGGATTGGTCGAGAGCGCACTAACTCCGCCCACATTTTTTTGCGAAAATATCTAAAATCATTAATTGTGACGAGAAAAATTATTGCAACACCAAAATCGGACTTATTTCTTTTAGGTACTTATTATCTTTCTCCAATCTTTGTTGCAAAAATAGATATTCCGAGCCGTTTGGAAGAAGATACAAATTTAAATTTTAAAACTGCTACATTTTGATATTTTTTTTCACATAGTAAATGAGCATGTAGCACTTTTTTCCTGCTCAAAATTTAAAGATGAGGGTTCTATTAATACGGTGATATTTGTTTCAAAATTTTTACTCCACTGGTCTAAGAGGAGATAGCTTCCAAACATGCCTCGGTAGGTGCCTGTACAGTCTTAAAGACATTTTGAGGCGTACCTAAAATTCACCAAAAGAATAGCCATATTCGCAATACCGACGATAACGTTTTCAACATTATTTCCCGCGGACGACTGAGTCACACCGAGTCCATGGACTCTGTTTTGTAATAATATTTTGAACAGTTAAATGTCTCCCTCTTTCATGGTAAATGGTAATGTGTTGATTTTAGCACTATCAACAATGTTTATCTACTAAGAGACATCCTGGACCCTCAATCCACTCAGTTACATCGTGGCGCATGCCATTGCAGCCTTGCGCAACTTTTGTTAAAGAGCTTATTACACTTGGCTAAATTTAGAAGCCTAAATTCAGAAGCTTCTAAATATTTAAACCATTCTAGCTTCTGAATAGCTTTCTGAATGCGATTAAACTTGCCTAAATTCACTAACGACTAAATTAAGTAGCCTAAATTTAGTTAAGTGTAATAACCCCTTATGCTATATTTACTCAAGGATATATTATATTTCACAAAAAAGGACCTTAGATATGTGTACCTATTATGTACCTACTATCTGAGGTATTTAACATAAAAATCATTGCATACCATTTATTCGAAATAAGTGCGCAATTTCGTGGCGTTTCCATTTCTCTGTTTAAAAATGTATAGGCCGCGATAACCTGCCGTCTTCCTCGCGGAAATAGCGTAATACATTTCAGAGAGATATCAGTGCGATATGGATCGAGTCTGCTGAATAATGCTGAACACTACATTTACTGGGTATCTCACAAAATAAACGGAGTAGGTAGGATAAGGAACCTATTTTAACGACTAGCTGTGCCCGGGACTTCGTCTGTGTAGAATTTTTAATTCGAGAAATTGGTCTTCCATACAATCTTTCATCCCCTATTTCACCTTCTCCAAGTTTTATTTTTGCAACCAAAAGTACCATTTCTTTTTCTTATTTCAAAAATTTAAATTCAATATTTAATTTAAATTCATCAAAATTGGTTAAGCGGTTTAGTCGTGACAGGCACACAAACACACAAACGTAACAGACAGACAGGGTTACTTTCGCATTTATTATATTAGTATACGTCATAATGACTTGGGTTGGTAGGTATCTAAAATTATTTATTTAACAAAGAAAGGCTTTGAATCTTTCTGAAACAGATAATGTTGTAGACTCCTTCATCCTGTCTCAATATCCGCTAAAGTTGATTATTTTGTTCGCCATTCCATGACTGTTTGTGACATTGTTTGGGGAATGGGAACTCTTCGCTAAATGATAAATCTTCCAAGCCATAAATTCAAAAAATATTTTAATAACATTGTATTAAGAGCTTATTACACCTTCCTAAATGTAGGCTACTTAATTTAGTCGTGCCTGAATTTAGGCAAGTGTAATCGCATTTAGCAAGTTAGAATCCTAAATTTAGAAGCTAGGATGGTTTCTGACTGACTGAATCAGAAGCTTTCTAAATTAGGTTCTAAATTTAGGTGACTAAATTTAGGAAGGTGTAATAACCCTTTTAGGTAAGTATATTTAGTATTCAATATTAGGTAATAAGTACCTAATATTTTTCTCACTAAAATTAATCTTGGAATACCTATTAGATGCTATAGGTACATATATTTACTTATTGTGATTAAAATAAGGAATACCATACAAAAACATTTCTGAAAAGCGGACCATAACTTGCTCGTAGTTATAAATTAAATAAAACCGTGATACTCACAATGGTTTAATTTATACAAATCAGTTCTAAGTTAAAGGATTTGTTTAATTTGCAATCGTGAAAGCTGAGCACGTGTTGAAAACTTGGAGAATTTTCTCACTGAAATAATTATTTAGTTTTGATTGCGATGACCTACAGACACCTTAAAACATTCTCTATCCAGCACAATACGAAAAAATAACTTGTGTAGGTACATGTACTTTAACCTAGTATTCTTTTTACAGTCAGCCTGAAACATACACGCGTAGAAATTATTGATTACCATGAAGATATAGGTGGAGGATATTATTATTTAGTCCAAAAACGACTTAAGCAACAAGTTAGAAGCTAAAGCACAAAGGGTGGAAGGTAATGTACATCATAATTTTAAAGCTGTTAATATTGAGACTTATTTTAACAAGCGCATGGCGCAGTGGTTAGAGCGTTGGCCGCTCGGCTCCCTGCATCGGGTGGTCGTGGGTTCGATTCCCGCCAGAGGCAAATTTCGGAAACAGCCTTTTCGTAATTTGTCATGGGTGTCACTGGGATCGTCTCAGTCCATTGTACCGTACCTAAAGTACAATCGTTGCTTCGTTTGGGACCATACAGTTGGTGTGTAAGTCAGGCGATATTTATTTACATTTTGTTGGAAATCAAAGATTTTCGCATTCCTTAGAATATACCTAGGTACATCATTTTATTTTATACAAATTTTGGGGTGGTCTTGCTGCCAAGCTAAGAGGATTGCGACATGACAAGGGTTCTTGTCACACTAGCTGCGATAGTGACGTCATACACGCAAAATATTTGTCTAACAACAAACGGAGATTAGCGTTGCCTAGATTTTGTATAATTTAAATGCTAGAATTTAGACATAAGTAATCAAACTATAATGTACCTACATAAATGACGCACATTTCATTTTATTCGTACTATAATTATGTTGTATTTATTTTATTTTATATAAAGTTTGGCACTCACATATCAACTCGGCACCCGACCAGCACCGCCTCGCCGCTCGGCGTCCACTCGTTGTCGACAGGTGGTACGCGGGCGGACGCTGCTTTTACACCATAAACGTCACGTGATCAACCAGTGGACCGCGCGTGGTCAACGAGTGAACGCCGCGTGGTCAGCGCGTGGTCCACTTATTTCCGGTTCAGTTAGTGGATGCCGACCGACGAGGCGGTGCTGGTCGGGTGCAGAGTTGATAGATGAGTGCGAAGCTTAACACACAAACTGTACGGTCCCAAACTAAGCAAAGCTTTTACTATGGCTACCGTACAATGGAGTGGGAGCAATTCCAGTCACACCCAAACCCGGGCAAATTACGCAAAGGCTGTTTTTGAAATTTGCCTCTGGCGGGAATTGTACAGTCAACCACCAAATGCAGTGAGACTAGCTGCCAAGCAACGATCAAATCACAGGGCCTAGCAGTCGTCAAATATATGTTTTAGTAAAATATAAATCTAAAGTTCGAAAACAAATGAACCAATCTACATCAGCATGAATTGTAACCCCTTTACTTAGTCTAACTTAGTTTTTTCTTTTTCCTTTTCTCTTTCTTCTTCTCTTGTATGCGCTAGATAAATTCAAATGTATCTCCTATACGTCATCTGACGATGGCTATACATTACCTAAAATTAGTGATATCCTGTAATTGGCGAAGAAATATTGTATACGCACACTCTATATCTATGTACCTAATTAATAAGCTGTTGGATGTCTGAAGAAATAAATAAATAAATAATTTCATCCCTCTAATAAATGTTATATAAGTATAACTGTTTAAAAGTTCCTGCACAAAAAGCTAATTGAATGTTATCCAAAATGTCGGCAGTTTGGTTCTGGAAAGGAAAAAGTTGGCCGAGTATCCTGCCACTTTTATTATTGCTAAAGTTTCACTTGACAGGCCCAACAACAGGGCGAACAATTACGCTCTGACGTTTATGTATTTGTCTTCAAAGGAAGTGACAAGAATAGGGACACGTTTATTTGTAGGTATAATAAGTAGGTATATTGTGTAAGACATTAATCGTTATTTATAACTACTTGTGCCCGTAAATCCGTTATCGTGATGTTCCTTTTGACTATCTCTTAGTAACCCTTCATTTTCTCGAGCGTGGTAAAAGCTGCAGCTCATATATGGGCTGCCTCGACCGGGGTAGTATCACCGTCTCATAGAAGATCAGCGTGAAGTTGCTATTAGGTACAGCTGCGTTCCTTAAAGTCGGCAACGTACAAGCGTTGCCTTTGGTATTGCAAGCATCTATGGGCTACGGTAACTGATTAATATCAGGCGGGCCGTAAGCTTGTTTGCCACCTTAGTCATATAAAAAACCTAATGTTATCTGTTGCCATAATGCCATGTATCATTATAGATGGGGAGCCGTAGAAGGGTTTTCTGGATTTACTCAGGCGCGTCAGATTAAGATAAGGGAGATACCTTACATATTGATAAGAACCTCCAAGCAGTATGAGCCCTTAATATTGGAGGGTACGCTCAGGGGAACCAAAAAAAAATAGGCCATCTTAATATACTCGAACTCAGCAGATTAAGATAAGGGGGATTCATTAGGTACTAGCTAAGAAGTGTCAAAAGTGTCAATTTTGCTAATTTGATCGTCAGTCTAAGAAATGTGAGCATCTGTAAGTTTCACTGAACACCCCCTCTGAAAATCTGACGCCCTCGAATAATTTTTATTTTTTTCAATTATCATGTTGGAGCAAAAAGAAAAAAGAAATAATAAAATATTATTATTTTATTATATCATGTTGGAGCATGAAAAATATCAATATCTGACACGCTTGAGTGTTTCCATGTCATTGCTTTTTTCACAATTTTGAAATTATCATGTAGACGCTTCCCGCACCGCTGAAAGTGGAAACATCTAGAACCATTTATTCTTCCTATCATCTAATCTACCAAATCTAATAGGTTTGGGTGACGCTGGAGTATCCACAGTTTGCATCATGGGCTCCCGGTCCATTAGATTCTACTATCCATAGTAATTATCATGAACCTAATTCTAAAAGGACTAAGTCTAAGCAGCTCGGCCGCGTTGCTTAAACATTGCACAACTCGGCCGGTGACGTCATCACAGTAGGCGTGGCTTAAGTCAGTGTGCTGTTGGGGTTCGTCCTGTGCAGACGTCTAAACAACGTTCGCATCCCAAATATAACTATATTCGACACTAGATGGCGTCCCTTTGTACGTAATTTTTCATGATCGTACACTTAGTGACATCTAGTGCAAAAAGTAAAATTACGTACTAACATCAACATAAAACGAAGCGAGTAGTTCAGCTATTTCCCGGTAGATAGATGCCACGCATTTCTTAACCCCCACCACCCGCCATCCCGCGCAAATTACCACGCGTTGTTTCATGGAGATATCTACTAAGAACGTCTCTTCTAATTAAAATCTCTATGGTAATTATAAACCGGTTGGATTTAACAAAAAATTTGTTACTACTTTTATTACTCACATCGTAATATTATACTACAGCGGATATATGTATATAGTTATATATAGGTACCTATATTTACTTTGATTGCAATGAATTTGTTCTACCGACTGTACACTACATGCAAAATATTCAAATTATCGTGTATTGTGATGTAAATTCGCAGTCTAGTGTGCAGATAAGTACCTACCTACATAATACATCCATCTATAAACATATAATGACCTTGTACACATCAGTAGTGAATTGAGCCGGTTACGTAGTACACATACGTCTGGGTTATCGTTTACGGAATTCGGAATTAATAGTAAGTAAATATTTTTTATTTTGTTTCTTACTATGTGTGTGTATGTGTAACGTCACGACTTTTATCCCCATTCGGGGGTAGTCAGAGGCTTGAGTGGCCATACACCACCACATTGTGGAGGTATTAACCAACTCAAAGCCCACGTTTCACCAGATAGTCAGAACCCAACGTGACAGGTGGTGAACCTTGTCGCCGTGTATACAGGAACTGACTATTACCTAATCCCGAGGGATAGGTAGGTTTCCTTACGATGTTTTCCCTCACCGTCAGCGAACTGTAAACTGTGTTTCTTACTGTTCTTATAAAAAGTGTCGGTACAACAATATTACCGATGTTAGTTAGTGAAGTAAGACCTTGTACCTACTTTAACCTACACCATCTATTAAAATATATTTCCGCTGCGGCTACATCAGGCGTATGCCTCGCGCGAGCACTCAGTTTTGACGTTGGAACGCATCGACAATATAATGTCATGACATGAGTGCTCGGGCGAGGCACGCGAGCTATCTGGACGCACAAAGTGACTTATAATTATATTATTTACGATTAGTTGTGCAAACCATGTTTTAGCCTAGTTATACAGAGTGGTGACGACATAACGACAATAACTGAAACCACATACTGGGTATCACGTGATTAGGTCATACATTAAAAAAAAAACAAAATATATTCACAGGTATAGCCACGGGATAGCTTTTTTACTTCTACCATTTTAACTCTACGCCTACAAATGCACCGCCAAATACACCGATATCGAGGCGATTTTGCCATCCTCGTACCTACAGGTCAGTCGATGAGGTCAGTAGACGATTATAAAGGATGTAGTGTTACGTTTAGATTATTTCCGCATTTAATTTGTGTGAAAATTTAGATTTTACAATTTGATGTAAACCTAATTTGACAATTTTAAAGTATTGTGATTGACTAAGTAGGGATCGTGTTCAAAATTTAGTGTCGTAATGTCGTCACCACCCTGTATTTACACAATATAACGCTTCTCTCCACAATTGGTTACACTCTACATTTATATTTTTTACCCGACTACGGCGGAGGGTTATGATTTTGACCGGTATGTATGTATGTATGTATGTATGTATGTAAGTATGTATGTATGTATGTATGTATGTATGTATGTATGTATGTATGTATGTGCGTCTGTTCCCACCTAACTTCCAAACTACTTGTCGTAATTTGACAAATGAGGTATCGTTAGAAGCGGCTTAATGGCGCGCTGGTTATAGGCTATGTGACGTCACATAAAATTGCATATGGCGCTCTCTAGAGGACATAATGTCATGAACTAAAAAAAAATCATTTTTTAATAAAACCGTGTGGGGTATCAATTGAAAGAGCTTAATGAGCACATTTCAAAAATATATATATTGTTACCTATAACTCCAAAATAATTAAATAAAAAGTAAGTTTAAAAACTAAAACCCGACTACTGAAAAATCGCGCTCTAAAAAGTATGAAACAAGAAAATATTCTCATCTAGAGGATAGCCGTGGTCCGTGTAGGTCCTTTAGGGCCAAATGGCATATGAACACGGACCACGGCTATCCTCTAGATGAGAATATTTTCTTGTTTCATACTTTTTAGAGCGCGATTTTTCAGTAGTCGGGTTTTAGTTTTTAAACTTACTTTTTTTAGAGCGCGTTTTTTCCGTAGTCGGGTTTTAGTTTTTAAAATTACTTTTTTTACATAATTATGATTAGTGACAGTTCTGTTGTCGTCAGATTACAACTTCACTAAACCTGACATAAGTACTAATCCGTTATGGCCATGAGAAAGATCGTAATACCTAGTTGTTTAGTTTAGTTGGTATAGACCAACAGAATCAGAGCTATTTTATGCACAGACTTCAGAATAATACAGACGGACTGCGTAGAACATTGGATTGTGGCCACCAAAGCAAATACAAAGACAAAAGCGAATACAATCTCGCGTCAGTACTAAACTACGCGTAACAGTGCTGACACGTCAAAAGAGATTATTTGTTTATTTAAAATATGCCGTCTTGCGTGATAAAAAAATGTAAAATGGAAAGAGGCCATTAGGAGAAAAAAAAAAAATATGTAAAAGTTGTTCACAAAAACAGAAAAAAGAAGATGGAATATCTTTTCACAAGCAACTATTGCTTATTTTATAGTTTTGTAATTATTTACCCACATTTTTTACGTCTCACTCGGAACACAAAATATTGACAGCAATTGGTTGGTAATGCCAGTTTACATCGAAATAAGTTTCCTTGAATTAGGGAAATGTGCATGAGGCATAGGACGATCGATTAATTTATACATTAATATACGGAAATAATTTATGTATACTATACAGGGTGTCTCAAAAGTACGAAATAATACTTGAGGGTTTGACTATCGAGAATAGAATTGGGTGGTTTACATTTTTTATTTAAATTGAAACGCTTTTTTTTTTCAAACAATTATAGAGAGGGTCCCACCACTCACCCTCGGAATTGTCAACCTCCAAAATTACAAACCAAATGAATTAATTGATAATAGAAGAGGCCATCAAGACCGAACTCCCTGTCAGTCGAGAGTATGTCTGTCATAAATGTCTTTTTCAAAAAGCAGCTCCTTAGATAACCTGGCAGACAAATTATTAATCTCA
This sequence comes from Drymonia ruficornis, assembly GCA_947859195.1. Taxonomy (NCBI): domain Eukaryota; kingdom Metazoa; phylum Arthropoda; class Insecta; order Lepidoptera; family Notodontidae; genus Drymonia; species Drymonia ruficornis. The sequence goes on from OX401909.1 coordinate 9,475,434, forward strand.
ACCATGCCATATGCCAGTATCGTACACATCAATCGAGTTGCGGCGAATCTTTAATGTTACAGTATGCTTAAGTAACAATGCAGAGATATGTAATGATCGATGTTTAAAAAAAATGTACTCAGTTTAATTCGAGTTGAATTGCCCCTTTTTTCACTTAACCCCTTGGTATGTATCTAATTTAATCTTAGTTCCTGTCCTTCCGTTCTCATATGGGGTGTCCGTGACTTCATTAGTGTTTAACTTTCATTCTGTTATAATTTATTTGATAACCATTATTCTGTCCAAATAAATTCTATTTAATTACCTATATTGCGCAAGAACATTTCCAATTTGTGACACTAGTACTCTTGAGAACAATCGAAAAAATTGTGGGATTTCGTTTCCCAATATCTGGCAACTTTACACGCATACAGATGTACGTGTCCCTACAGTGCCGCTCCTAGTTGTCACGCACACATAAAACGCTACCCGGCTTCACATCGTTTGTTACGCATACTCTATCTGCCTCTTTCATAAAATCTTAGATTGTATGATGTTATTTTAGATGCCGCTAAAACTGTATAAAATGGACGTGAGTCCCCCAGCCCGCGCAGCCGTGATGGGCTGCCATATATTTAACGTCCCTGCAGAGATGATCGAAGTCAATTTACTGGAAAAGGACCACCTTAAGCCGGACTTTGTAAAGGTATTTGTTTAAATCAATTGTAAGTAGCGTAGCGTATAAAAAACAAAAAGATTTTGTAGACGTGCCAAAAATCAGACCTGCTTTGTTACACGTGAAAATGTTCGCTTTTCTTTCAAGATCATTGAGTCCTAATTTCTGGAACTCATTGTATAAAGCATTGCACATTGTAATACCTATATTGTTATTTTCAGAAAAACCCTTTACATACTGTGCCTACGCTCGAAGACGGTGACCTTATATTACATGACAGGTGAATTTATCAAATAATTATAACTCCCAAGTTTAGCGGCTTTTGCCATGTCAAAGTACCGAGATCCGTACATACCCTGATGTTATGTTATCAAATCAAGATCTCGCTAAGAGTCTATACTTGCTAGTGGGATGGAGGGAGGGGGGGGTCCAGTGTATTTCACAAATATTTCGCATAAAACTCATGGTACATGTCGGCTTTACATCTACACTAGCTCCGTGAAGGCTGCGTTCACGTTACCCATTCTTTTTTTCAGCCACGCCATCCTCATATATTTGGCTGAAGCATACGGAAAGGATGATTCATGGTATCCAAAAGATATGAAGAAAAGAGCGCTTGTCAACCAGAAGCTATTTTTTGACACTGCCATTCTGTTCCCGAGATTAAGGAATATTACGGTAATATCTGCTCAATTACTTAGACGGCTGTTCTGGGCGAGTTAAATAGTTGGTGCCAAGCGAGCCAGCAGGCCAGAGATATTACCTCTTTCTTAAGTTTTTACTCGCTTATGGATCACCCGCTTTATAGTTTTGTGTTATCTAATAACAGTTCCTTTTTTTTTGTTTTTGTTTTTTGTCTTATCTTTCCACATATATCACTTTGTTCTAATTACCCCTGTATTGAGTAGAGCTCGTGTCTGGCAGCGAGAATTCGGATTTATTTTTCTTTTTTCAGTACTCAATAGTTTTGGAAGGAGAAACAACATTTAGACCGAAGCTGTTAGCAGATATTGAAGAAGCATACGGTTTTATGGAGCAGTTCCTCTCGCAGACGAAGTATATCGCTGGAGACAACATCACTATTGCTGACGTCTCAGTTATTACCAACATAACGTCTTTGATTCACATTGTACCTCTTGACGAACACAAGTAAGTAAATTTTGCTTTGAAGAAAATTTACTTGAGAACTTGATATGCACAAATTGTTCCTATTATTCTGATTCAAGCAAGTAAATGATTGTAAGTAAGTACTTTAATATGAAAATGACTTTTTCAGTTATCCAAAAACAACAGCATGGATGAAAGAAATGGAGAAACAGTCGTATTGTAAGAAATTCAACGCACCTGGCGCTAACGCACTCGCAGAAATCATTAAGGAGCGTGTACAAGATAATACACAATAAAACAATTTGTGTAACCTGTTACATTTTTTTTTGTATAAATTTAACAGTCTGCTACGGCCTACGTTAATATTATATAGAAATTAAATTAAGGTAGTTATTGATACGGTAGCTGATATACCTATAGATGTCTTGTAAAAAGAGATTAGATTTTCTGAGTTAAGATCCTTTGAATATTTGACACAAGTTTTGTGTTGCGGTTTTAGAATATAATAAATGTACCAAAACCGGTGTGCACTGTGTGCACTGAATTTAGAAGTAGCAGCTACCAATATTTAAAATATTTAAAAAAAAGTTTATCAACGTTTTGCATATTGCCTACTTGGGATAAACATTTTGTTTGGTGTGACGGCGCCTTTCAGGCTGCAGGTCTTAGGTTCGATTCCTACCCGGGACATGCATTTGTGTGCATGAACATGTCTGTATGTCCCGAGTCTGGGTGTATATGTATATTAAGTATGTATTTACAAATAAAAAGTAGTATATGTAGTAATATCAGTTAACTGGTTTCCATAGTACAAGCTCTGCTTAGTTTGGGATCAGGTAGCCGTGTGTAAAAAATGTCCCAGGATATTATTATTATTATATAAATTGCCCGATATTCGCCCAACCGCCAAGTATTATTTAGTACTTTTAAACATTCAGTATAGTATGTCGTTAAAACTAACTAGATTGCGATACAAACGCTATCAAGGGGACAGGATAAAATTGTTTCGGTATAGAGGGGGGTGACAGGTCCACAGATGGTGGCTGACAACGGTCGTCCACTGTGACACAGTAATCTATTACTCGGAACACCCGACCCAGCGCCGTTACCCGTTTAACGGGACAACTATAGCCAACGGCTATTTCGTTTAGTAAAAAGTCATGCTGGCCATATGTGACAGATTATGAGAAAAGACGGCTTTGTTGCTTTCTACACGAGTTTATTCCGAAATTTTTTTTTTTTTTTTTTATTAGGTGTAATCGTATTCATAAAAATTATAACATTATTTTTGAATTTCCATACACTTGTCATTCATTTGTGTATTTATTATATATGCATGCATTGCAATTTGTGTACGATGCATTGTATTTTAGTTAAATATAATATTAATATTATGTCGACATTAAATAAAATCAATATTAAGGGGTTATTTCACCAAACTAAATTTAGGCTACTTAATTTTGTCGTTATTGAATTTAGGCAAGTGTAATCGCATTCAGCAAGCTATTCAGAAGCTAGAATGGTTTAAATATTTAGAAGCTTCTGAATTTAGGCTTCTAAATTTAGCCAAGTGTAATAAGCTCTTTAGTCAATAATTTTATTATTTGCGGCAAGGCGATACAACAATTCAAAATTATGCTATTTTTTATCTTGTCTTGCTTCTACTGGGTGAGTCTTCGCAAAATATTATAAATAATTATATTTTTAACATTTACAAGTTATTAAAGGGGGTAAAAAAAACCGCTCAGATAGCGACAGCACCCCACTCTTCCCCGAAAGGAAGCGAACGATCATCGAGGGCTGATGGTAGAACTACCACCGCCCGCCTCACGCTCAGGGCGCCGCGCCACATCTCATCAACGCAGCTTTCGGGGACTCACATAGTGTGAAAGTCTCGGGAAGAGCTTACTATAGAAATGATCCTATGAAGTAAGGTCTTAATTCGAATACGACGCTCGAATCGGGTCATGAATTGAGGGTAAAACTTAACACCGCGATTCAATAATCACGGTTTTCGATACAGCGCCATCTAGTTTTATATTGGAGAAACTTTTTATCGGTCACCCATCATTTTTATTGGCCGTTATCAGATAATAAATATTGTACTAAACAATCGTATTTAAACAAACAACATTTATAAAATCACCGAATGGTTGTGTATCATAATGACGGGCCCGTTGGCGTGGTTGCCGTAGTGACGCCTTTCACGCTGCAGGTCGTAGGTTCGATTCCTACCCGGGACATGCATTTGTGTGCATGAACATGTCTGTATGTCCCGAGTCTGGGTGTATATGTATATTAAGTATGTATTTACAAACAAAAAAGTAGTATATGTAGTAATATCAGTTATCTGGTTTCCATAGTACAAGCTGTGTTTAGTTTGAAAAAAAAAAGTAATGGAAACTATGGAAAACTTGTTCCGAATCATGTTTCCTCGAGATTCTTATATGTAAATTACATTGCCTACGTATTGATTTCCGAAAATATGTAGTCCGTCAGGGAAGGTTTTCCGATCTCCATATAAGTTATAGGCGTTTCCGCCCCATACCCTTGTTATGTCCGCTTTTATGAGAAAATTTATTCCTCAGTTTTTGTTCCTATAGGCACGTAAGTACTATACCATAAAAATGTTGTAAAAAATGTAATATCAGAACATATCTATATCTATATCTATATATCTATATCTATATCTATATCTATATCTATATCTATATCTATATCTATATCTATCTATATCTATATCTATATCTATATCTATATCTATATCTATATAATATATAAAGAGGGAAATGCTGACTGACTGACTGACTGACTGACTGACTCATCAACGCCGAGCCGAAACTACTGAAGTTAGAGACATGAAATTTGGACAGTAGATATATTTTGTGACGTAGGCAAGCAATAAGAAGCGATTTTTGAAAATTCAACCCCTAAGGGGGTTAAATAGGGGATGAAAGTTTGTATGCAAGTTCGTCATTTTTCAAGTTAGAATTATAAAAATTGGTGTGGAGGTGAAGTTTTAAAAATAAAAAATATGGTTTTCAGCTTTTTGAAAAATTCAACCCCTAAGGTGGTAAAATAGGGGATGAAAGTTAGTTGGGAAGTGAGTACAGATGTTCGTCATTTTTGATGATAGAATTATGAAAATTGGTGTATAGGTTCCTTTTTATAAATAAAAAACTTGAATTGCTGCGTTTTTGAAAATTCAACCCCTAAGGGGGCAAAATAGGGGACGAAAGTTTGTATGGAAGTTCGTCATTTCTGAGGTTAGAATAATGAAAATTTGTGTTTAGGTTTCTTTTTACGTATTATAAATTAAAAAAATCTACATTTTTGAAATTTCAACCCCTAAGGGGATTAAATAGGGGATGAAAGTTTGTATGCAAGTTTGTCATTTTTCAAGTTAGAATTATGAAAATTGGTGATTAGGACTCTTTTTAAAAATAAAAAATTATGGGTCTCAGCGTTTTTGAAAATTCAACCCCTAAGGGGATTAAATAGGGGATGAAAGTTTGTATGCAAGTTCGTCATTTTTCAAGTTAGAACTATGAAAATTAGTGCTTAGATCTCTTTTTAAAAATATGGGTTTGGGCGTGTTTGAAAATTCAACCACTAAGGGGGTAAAATAGGGGACGAAAGTTTGTATGGAAGTTCGTCATTTCTGAGGTTAGAATAATGAAAATTTGTGTTTAGGTTTCTTTTTACGTATTATAAATAAATATTTCAGCATTTGTGAAATTTCAACCCCTAAGGGGATTAAATAGGGGATGAAAGTTGGTATGCAAGTTTGTCATTTTTCAATTTAGAATTATGAAAATTGGTTTTTAGGAGTCTTTTTAAAAATTAAAAAATATGGGTCACGGCGTTTTTGAAAATTCAACCCCTAAGGGGATTAAATAGGGGATGAAAGTTTGTATGCAAGTTCGTCATTTTTCAAGTTAGAATTATGAAAATTGGTGTTTAGGTATCTTTTTAAAAAATATGTTTCGGCGTTTTTTTTAAATTCAACCCCTAAGGGGATTAAATAGGGGATGAAAGTTTGTATGCAAGGTCGTCATTTTTCAAGTTAATGTTATGAAAATTGGTTTTTAGGTGACTTTTTAAAAATAAAAAATATGGGTTTCGGCGTTTTTTAATATTCAACTCCTAAGGTGGTAAAATAGGGGATGAAAGTTCATATGGAAATTCGTCATTTCTGAGGTAATAAATAATGAACAATTGAGTTTAGGTTTCTTTTTACGTATCAAAAAATATGGATTTCAACTTTTTTGATGTAGCCAATTGACTGCAGCTCATATTATATGGGCTGGCTCGACCGGGGTAGTACCACCCTCTCACAGAAGATCGGCGTAAAGCAGCTATTACAACTGCGTTTCGTACGATGAGTGAGGGAGCCAAAAGCTCCATCCCACTCCCCTTCAGGTCGGCAATTTGCGAGCAATGCCTTTGGAATTGTAAGCATCTATAGGCTACGGTCACTGCTTAACATCAAGCGTCCGTACGCTTTTTTGCCAACGCAGTCCTATAAAAAAATGTAGGTTGATCCTTTAAGGAAAATATTTATATAGTAAGCATCTATAGGCTACGGTAACTGCTTAACATCGGGCGGGCCGTACGCTTTATTGTCACCCCAGTCCTAGAATAACAAAAAAAACAGGTTGAACTTTAATGAAAATATGTATATAGTAAGCATCTATAGGCTACGGTAACTGCTTAACATCAGGTGGGCCGTACGCTTTTTTGCCACCGCAGTCCTATAAAAAAATATAGATTGATGCTTTAAGGAAAAAATATATATAGTAAGCATCTATAGGCTACGGTAACTGCTTAACATCAGGCGGGCCGCACGCTTTTTTGCCACCGAAGTCCTATAATAAAAAAAAATATAGGTCGATACTTTAAGGAGAATATTTATATAGTAAGCATCTATAGGCTACGGTAACCGCTTAACGTCAGGCGGGCCGTACGCTTTTTTGCCACCGCAGTCCTATAATAAAAAAATATCCGGGATCCGGCAAACGGAAGCTGGGATCTGGGAAACGGTATCCGGGATTAAGAAAATCTGGATTAAGAAAATTAAGGAAATCTGGGGTATGATATCCGGGATACGGGATCCGGGATTTAGCTAACGGAATCTGGGAACGGGATCCGGGATATTCGGTATACGGGATTCGGGATCCGGAAAACGGGATTCAGGATCCGGAAAACGGGATCCAGGATCCGGGCAACGGGACCTGAGTAACGAGATCCAGGATACAAAATCCGGGTCCGGGAAACGGGATCCGGGGTCCGAATTTTTTTAATTTCAATTCTGCGCGGACGAAGTCGCGGGCAAAAGCTAGTATTTTAATAAACCTAAACCAAATAGTGGTAACCATCTTGTTCGAGCAATATTATGCCAAATTGCAGCTACAAAAAAGAAATCAGAAAATTTTTTTTACGTTGCAAGCTTTCAAATAGCACTTTTAATTATTTAAAAATCGCAGCGTGCTCTTACTGTTATTTGATTTATAAATCTGGACAACTAGACGGTCCTTGTGCATTTGCGAGTAGCGTCTCATCCTTTAGAAGCCCTCCACTGAGAAACAGATCGGGACTGATAAGATAAAGAGCGCTCCGTCTGTACAGCGAGGTGGAACCAAACGTACTCCATCCCGGTGGTTTAAGGTCAACGCTCACCTAACGCCTTCGCACCCGACCAGGGGCCCGATTCACGTAACCAAAACCGTAACGACATTTCAGCGATATAGTCGTTGATAGACTTTTCGTAACAAGAAAAGGGTGAAGAATCGGGCTACAGCACCGCCTCGCCGCTCGGCGTCCACTCGTTGTCGCCTGGTGGTCCGCGGGCGGACGCTGCTTTTACACCATAAACGTCACGTGATCGCCCAGTGGACCGCGCGGGGTCAACGAGTGAACGCCGCGCGGTCAGCGCGTGGTCCACTTATTTCCGGTTCAGTTAGTGGACGCTGAGCGGCGAGGCGGTGCAGTGGCCCGATTCACGTAACCAAAACCGTAACAACATCTCAACGATATAGTCGTTGATAGCCTTTTGGTATTACGAAAAGGCTGTCAACGACTATATCGTTGATATGTCGTTACGGTTTTTGTTACGTGAATCGGGCTACTGGTTTACTGGTCGGGTGCGGAGGCGTTAGATGAGCGTTGACCTTTAGAGTTAAGATACAAAGTAGAAGTTTTCATTTGAAAAAAAAACATTGCCTTCATTTTAAAGATGATGGTGATTCCGAAAAAACCTTACCTAAAGCACAGATGTGGAATTATCAATTTACCTACATAATATAGAAATATAAAATGGAGATGACTATTTAAAATAATCTTCTTCTTATCGTATGGTTAGTGGCCAACCTGGTGTTAGAGTAGTTCAAGCCGCCCGAAGGCCTCTGACAAGGCTTAACGACAGTTGCCTAGATGACAACAACCGGAACCGACTTTTACGTGCCCTCCCAAGCACGGAGACACTCAGTTCAAATGCCACTAAATGGTCATCTATATCTGCCTGACCTTGCCGAGTCATTACAGCTGGCGATGAGCGCCTCAAAAATAATCGTCAGCAATAATGTTGCAAATTGTTAAGTTGCTAGATATCATTGATAGGCTCTATTGATTTCATAACATCATCCACATACTCTACATTATCCAAAGCTTGTAAAAAATATATCAACAGAAACTCACATCTGGTTCGTATGTCCCATGGGAATGAATCCGATATCTATCCATTGTTTCTCCATAATGGATATTTTATGCAACATTGTGCGAAAGCTTCCGTCTCCGATGTCTGTGGGCTCTGAGCCTCGACATGTTAACCGTTATGCCCTCAATAAAAGCTTTATAATGACGATAACGTTATGCTTTGACTATAGGTACTATTCTAGAGGACTGAAACTAAGTTCTTACACACAGGATTCTCAATAAACTTTAAGAGAGTAGTTTTAAATTAAAATTAATTTTACATTTAAAAAGTAGAGTAAACAAGATCTACGTAAGTAGATGATGATGATGAATTCTATGGTTTCGAAGGGGCAAAATATCTAAGTTAGAGAATTGACAATCCGACGATTAAAGTAACACGCATACAAAAGCATCGTATATTGGATAGAGAACAATGTTCTTAACATTTTATTCAATATAAAAATCTGGAAGTGTCTGGAATTTCCAGATTTCTCTCATAATTATAATTATGACATCATGAAAACATATTATTATTTAGATGTAAGTAGATAATATTATGCTGTTACTAAACTATGAGTGTGTAAAATAATCGTGACATCAGTGCCGTGCAAAATTCGCATTCAATAGCTGTGTAGCCAATGCTCCCCATTCCCACTACACGGCCGAACCACCGAACCGCAAGCTACATTTGTTTCGGTCATGTGTCGACCAATATCGAGTTTAGTTCTGTTTTTATTCACTATTACTACTGGATATTACGTACTACGTCTTCTCTTCCCAATAGTACCAATTAAGAAGACATTTTTGAAGCTATTTCTGGATGATACAGACTTACGAAAGTTTTCTACCTAACTCCTAAATAGTAATGTTAAAAAGAATTCACAAACCTATTTAGGTATGAAATGGAAACCATTTATTCAGTTCAGACTAATTTTCCGAAGTGGAAAAAAAAAGAACAGGTAGGTAGAAATAAGCCAATATCTAGTTTTTTATATTAATAAAAATCATCCAGGATCTTTATATCTTTGTTTTCTGTTGAAAGGAGCGGCCACAATACGTGGTAAATGGTACCACCATGCTGAGGGCACCGATTCTCAAAAATCAATCACTTACGTAGCTGGCACTTATTGAACGGGCACCACAAAGGCTTCTTTTATACACGCATTGAATTACTGTCTTAATATTTTGTGATTAAACCCCATATTACCTACATAAGAGGTCATATTATGTGATTTGAAACAAGTTTTGTAGCAAATAGTTTAAAAAAATCTATCATTATTTCAACAAGGCTAGCACACCCGCCAAGTAAAGACTTTTGTATCTCTTACTTCAAGCATAGGCGAGAATGAGACGAAATCGATTTATCTCGTGTTTTGTCTTATCGCGGCCGGCTGTGCTACTTATAGATAGATAGATAACACTTTATTGTACACCAATGGAACAAGTATATAAACAACAATGACAAACAAAACACGAAACAAATACAGTGTACAGTGGGCGGTCTTATCGCAAGCTGCGATCTCTTCCAGACAACCTTTGGATGGAGAGGATTCCATGTTTCAAACAGGGTAGTAGTTAGCGGTGTACCTACTAAGTATAATAAAAAAAATGGGAATCATATTACATACCTATACCTAAAAACTTAATAAAAATACTTAAATACGAACATACATAAGAATAAAGATAATAAAAAGGAAATAAACTAAAATAAAAATATGTAATACAAAAATGCCTAAAATGCCTTATCTCAACTCCCAATGCAATGTCTAATATAAATATTATCTATGTGGTAAAAGTAAAGATGTATACGTACCATTATTAGAAGGTAGCATACAATTATTTATGAATAGTATAAGTATTTTATATCAGTCGGTAGAAAAACTACTGCTACAATAAGCTGTCTATTTTCCTTATCCTAGCGGTTAGACAAACTCAAACAAGAAGTAGAAAAATAAAATCATACACCACCATTCACGCTCCATTTTAATTATCTCTCATTCATAATTCTCGAAGGCGCCTCCGCTGTTATAAAAATTGAATAAAGATACAACGCGGTGGTACATTTAAATAGTTTCACCATTAAAGGCTTTGCAAACTGGCGGGACGTGCATTGGCTCTCATGCAAATGGCCATACAATTTAGTGCCATAATTTAAGCACATCCAGCTCTTATCGTACGCTAACTCATAATTAAAACTTACTTTGACAAAGGAAATGGAGCTATATAACATTTTGAGTACATTTAATGACTATTAACGGCCATAAATTGCGATTATTTTAACGTTTATTGCGATTCTAAAAAAAAACGTATCTAAGTGAAGACTTCGTTAATGTTATTTATCAAACAATTGTGTATATCTGGATATATTTATGTATCTAATTATTGTATACAGGGTGACCTTGAAACAATTATATTATAAGCAATGGCTCTTTATTGATTTGTTGATTAATGTTTCCAAAGTAATCTGAATTACATATAGAGTCATTATCACAATAATTGCCAATGATTTCGATATCACCTCGTATTCATCCTAATTATCTCCGTATTTTCACTAAACGAAATAGTCTCACAATTTCTCTAGTTATATTTAGTCGTTCACGACCGGTATAATCAGAAAACCCTTATTCCAAACTACTTTTTAATCATAGCTCACAAAAATAAAGTTATTTTCCTCCATCCAATATCGTAGGTAATAGTGTTTTATAAGGATTATAAATATCGTATAATAACGGAGCAGGCGACGTCATATTGCCCCAACAGCTATTCATCAACCGTGCACGCCACTATCGATCATGCTGCCGCTGTTAATGCACCGACAAATTAATGATTCCTTCAAAACATTGACCCCGTATTACCCTAATCAAATTTCCACTATCATAGAAATTTAACGTAGGTGACCGATTTTCCGACTACGCAGTTTTATTGTGCTGCAAATTAGTTTTGGATATCGTTCGCTCGCTCGGAAAGTGACGAGTCATAAAAAAACATTTAGTCATTGATGTATTATTTTAGTAGATAAGGTACCTACCTTCTAACATCGCAATCGCATCGCAAAATAAATAATTAAACATTCACCAGAAGTTCAGCAATATCGACATGTTTTCAACGTTATTTTCCGCGAGCGACTGAGACGTACTGTGTCCATGGACCCCGTTTAGTAGAACAAACTATTTTGGACAGTCACGTGTCTCCCTTTTTTGGTAATGTCTTTGCATTTAGTTTTAGAATTAGGGATTTATTTTTGGCGGTATTTGATAACACATGCGATACTTATACCTAAGTAAATACCTAAACTGTTTTAAGCAGATCATACAAGTTTTACAGGCTTGTAGGTTTTGTGACAACAAAGATAAAATTAAAAATACGTCTATAACATAAACACATGACCAAAAGAAATAAATACTAACATTAATTATAACGTAGCGAAAAAATGTGCCTAAATTAATGTTGCATGAAATGACGTAAGTAGGTAACACAAACAAAATACAAACACAGCAGAAAATGTCCAACACTCAAACAAAACGTAATTTGATTTATATTCTCATTTCCGTCTGTTCATTTGATGGAAACACAAATTATGTTGTAGAGTACCCAGTAGGCAGCATGTGCCCAACGTACGCCCCGCGATTCATTTAACCCTTATCTGATTAAAGCACGCGCTTTTTGAATCAACCGGCCGGCCGCTGCATTCGCTTAACATAAAACTAGGCTTTCCCTAATGACTTTTTATACTTGCTAATCAACAATTAACAACGTACATGAATAATAATGAAATTATGTGGTGGTCTTATTTCTCTACTAGTAGTATTAATTAGGTTTTGTAGCAGAAAGGGTTACTCTCTTTTGCTGTAATAACAGGACTATGTACCGTTTAAAAATGTTTCGTTTGGGTTTAATCATCCCGTGTTGCTTTGTCGCTAGAATTTATTGTTGATAATCAGCAATACCTAACCAATAGCTAGATGATAACCCCATAAAACCAAGTGATAATTTTATAAAATCATGTGACAGTGACATCAAGACTATTGGAATAATAATAATTTAATTATTATTTATTCATTTAGTATATATTTATTTTAAATACTTTTACTAATAATATCGGCTATTACCATGGACCAATTACTAAGGGGACTGGGTCTAAGCAACTGGGCCGAGTGGTCGGCCGAGTCAATCAATCAATCAATCAATCAAATCATTTATTTTGTTTAGGCCTACGGGGGCACTTACAAATTGTCATTTTACATTTTTCCTTAAATTCTACCGCCGGATCGGAAACGCGACCTCGACTGAGAAGATCCGGCAAGAAACTCAGCGGGCTTGTCTTTATTACATTGTTTTTTTTTTAAATCGCCATTTACTTATTTTAATACAATGTATTTTGGTAAACAATAGCTCCAGTGTGCTGCCTTCCGAAGTAAGTAAGGCAAGACACGCTACACTTTAACATGACATTGTTATTAACGAAGTGTATTTGAGTACTAACATCGACATAAAACGAAGCGAGTATTTCAGCTATTTAGCGGTAGATAGATGCCACGCATCCCGAGAAAATGACCACGCGTTGTTTCATAGAGATATCTACTAAGAACGTCTCTTCTAATTAAAATCTCTATGGCTATTAACATACTAGATATAAAAGGAGACGTTGTGTACAGGTACATTTACAACGGAGTAATTGTGAGAACACGAACGTTTATCTTTAAAGTTTTCTAATAATGAGCTGTTGCTAAATGGCTGTGTCGAAACTTTAGCACTTTGTTTTGGGAAATTCCTCCCATGAAAAGTAATCATTTACTACTGCAGACTTATAAAAAGTAATTTATTAATGGAGAGTAGGTAGGTATGTTTTAGAGGTAACTAACCACATACCTTGCAAGAAGATTACAGTCCATTGTCTGAAATTCTCAAACTTGTACCATTTCAAGCACAACACCCTCTTGTGGTAAATCTAAATGCGTTTGTGGTCATGTCAGACGTGAGGACTGGCAGTCGTAAATGCATAAGGTTGTACTAAATAATGCTGTTCATTTATATACAAGTTCGGTATAATAAGTCTATACAAGTTAAACGTGAACTTTGGTATTTTTTAGTATAAACTAAAAATAAAAATACGTGTTTCTAAAACCTACTAAAATTTGCACACTGGTTAAAAAACTGTCCTGTATATTGTCTATCAATGCAAAACTAGGCCCAAATGTATGTATATGTTTCTTGTACAGCTTATACCTTTATTAAATGGGTTGCCTATGACCCGTAACGTAAGATTACTAAATTTTGCCAAGATTGTTGATGCTTTGCCAACCTGGCGGAAGCTGGAACATATCCAAAATTATGTAAGACAACCGCAAGACAGAGTCAACAATTTGTGCCGCAAAATATAACGTCACCATTGATGTATTATTTTAGCAGATATGGTACCTTCAAGATTGCAATCACTAAACTTATACACACTGCACCACTACATGCAGCAAAATTGACACATCTATTATCGCACACGCAATCCGATAATTAACTTAAAATATAACATAAACATAACATGTTATGTTATGTAATGTAACGTCACGACTTTTACCCCCATTCGGAGGTAGTCAGAGGCTTGAGTGGCCATACACCACCACATTGTGGAGGTATTAACCAACTCAAAGCCCACGTTTCACCAGATAGTCAGAACCCAACGTGACAGGTGGTGAACCTTGTCGCCGTGTATACAGGAACTGACTATTACGTAATCCCGAGGGATTGGTAGGTTTTCTCACGATGTTTTCCCTCACCGTCAGCGAACTGTATATTATGCACATAGATGAAAATTCATCCATTGGTGCATGCCCCACCGGGAATCGAACCTGGGATCTTCTGATTGCTAGCCCAACCTGTTCACCCCTAGGCTACAGTCGCTATGTTATGTTATGTTTTAAGTTAGTTGACTTAATATATAAGACGGCATTATTCACCAGAGCCGTATTTCAATTAAATAGTAGGTACCTATAGAAGAAGGCATTATTGCACCGGAAGATGAGCCATATTGGCATTACCGACACGTTTTCGACATTATTTTTTGCGAGTGACTGAGTCGTACTGTATCCCTCGACTCCGTTTATTTTGGACAGTCACGTGTCTCCCTCTCTCTCAGTAATTTCTTTGAACGTCACTTATTCTCAATCGTAGACAAATTATTAACATATTTTTTTATATAACTACGAAGTAGGAAGATATAGGTACGAAGTTCTCTTCCATACTTCCCACTCCCCTTCAGGTCGGCAAAGTGCGAGCAATGCCTTTGGTATTGCAAGTATCTATAGGCTTCGGTAACTGCTTAACATCAGGCGGGCCGTACGCTTATTTGTCACCTCAGTCCTATAAAAAAGGTGTTAAAAGTGGGAAAAAGTAATTTAGAGATTAATTTTAGCGAGAACCAACTCGAAAAAAGGTTTTTTACAATTTATTGGAAGTGAAAAGCGTAAAAATAGTGTGCGCAACACAACGCGCTATCATCAGTAGTTGGATAATATACCTGACATACGAAACTTTAACAAAATTTATGTCTTTACCTACTAATTCTTTTAAAAATATATAAAATCTTTTAAAAATATATAATGATAATCCTACTTCCTACTATATTATAAATGCGAAAGTGTGTGTATGTGAACGTTTGTTACCACGTATCTCTATAACTACTCAACCGATTTTCAGAGAAATTTGAAACGTAGATAGTGTAGGCTCTGGAATAAGACATAGGCTAATCTAAAATAAATTTATATAAATGAAAATGTTTTACCTGTTGATTCAATTAGACGTAAATAAGCTAAAGAGGCTAAAAACGAAACCGGAATTAAGATTTTCAACTAAATATTTCAAGCGGTGTAAACATTTTAGGACAAATTAACGAGGTGTATCTTAAAGAAGGTGCCTAGCGTAAAGTAACGTAAATTCTCAAATACCGAAGAAATTAAATTGTTAATTATTTAACAGGAACAGCGTTAAATGGAAACGAGATAACGTAAAGGAACGCTTATAAAAGGGATTATGAAATTTTCACCATCCTCAAATTAACTACCATGCGATGGGAGTACCTGTTTCTCGCGTTAAGGGCCACCGCAAACACGCTACTTTTTGCATCGGCGATCGGCGATTTAGTCGCTTTTAGCATCGAAGCAGTCGCTGCTTCCGCACGCAGAGAGTCGCCGAATTGAGAGTCGCCAAATCGCGATGCAGTCGCAAAATCGCTGATCGCCGATGCAATTATTTTTATAAAAAAATAAAAACTGACTTCAAAAAAACCTGGAGCACTAAAAAGCCTGAAATAATATTTCTATTACCACCACTGCCTACCCCTTCGGGAAAATCAGGCGTGATGATGTGTTATCAAGTATTTGGGGTCGGTGCCAAGCTATCTTCTTACTTTTATAGTAGGTAGACTCGGCATACCAAGATTGGCACCGACGACGGTTTGATTTGACGGGCCCGTTAGCGTGGTTGGCGCGGAGGCGACTTTCACGCTGCAGGTCGTAGGTTCGATTCCTACCCGTGACATGCATTTGTGTGCATGAACATGTCTGTATGTCCGGAGTCTGGGTGTATATGTATATTAAGTATGTATTTACAAATTAAAAGTAGTATATGTAGTAATATCAGTTATCTGGTTTCCATAGTACAAGCTCTGCTTAGTTTGGGATCAGGTAGCCGTGTGTAAGTATTGTCCCAGGATATTATTATATTATTATTATTATTATTTGTTATGCAAAATATACATATTAAGTTTCAAGTCAATCGGACAAAAAATTTTTTTTCAGTCGACCTTCACCCCCCAAAATTATCCCCTTAGGGGTTGATTCTAGGAATTATTTTTTTATAGGACCAACTTGGAGCTACGATCTACCGAACTGCAAAATAATTTTTCAAATCGGTTCATAAATGCCGGAGAAATCGGTGAACATACATAAAAAAATAAAAAAAATAAAAAAAAAGTATAAAGTAGCGTGTCTGCGGTGTCCCTAACCGCTAAGGCTGAACAATTTTAATATAGAGAGCTTTGAAATAATAAACAAGCAATTAGCTGTAATAGGGTCTTCTTCTTCTTATCGTATGGTTAGTGGCCAACCTAGTGTCAGAGTTGTTCAAGGCGCCCGAAGGCCTCTGAGAAGGCTTAACGACTGCTGCCTAGACGACGAGAACCGGGACTGACTTTTTACCGACCGGGCGCTACAGGGTAGGAACAACGGTGAGCTCATGTTTCACTACCCCTCATTTTGAACACACTTCACTAATCAAGTTTGTATACACACAGCATGGCGCTATAATGGCGACATAATTTTAACACAGAAATCAAAAATGTAGAAATGATTATTTAGTAGGTGCCAATTATTTCTCATATTTTACCCAAAGTTCTGTTATCTTAAATTGCCACCGCCTTTAAACAATATAATAATTGGATCCCGTCTAGAACGCTATGGCGTGGTTTTTGGAGTCGGTTATTTATTTATTTTGATTTCTTTTTTTAATATTTTGGAGATATGTTTGGTTCATATTTTTTTACTGATCGCTAGCTCTTACTCGTGTATTAAATATCGTCATAGCACCGTGCTTTTATACTTACTGCCAATGTTGAGTCTCTATAGAAATAGGTAGTCGGTTATTTTATGCTGGAAAGAGATGGAACGAATACGATAAGAACGGATGTAGGCGTACAAAACGAAGTATATTATGTGCAACAAAAGAGCAATAAAACACTAGATATCGATTTTTATGGATCACAAAACTAATTTAGGTAGGTAATTAGATAAAGTACCTACTTAAGCAAAGTTTATTTTTAGGGTTCCGTACCCAAAGGGTGCCAACGGGACCCTATTACTAAGTCTACGCTGTCCATCCGTCTGTCCGTCCGTCTGTCTGTCTGCCTGTCTGTCTGTCAGCGGGCTGTATCTTACGAACCGTAATAGCTAGAGACTTGACATTTTCACATAATGTGTATTTCTGTTGCCGCTACAACAACAAATACTAAAAATAAAATAAAACTTAAAAATAAAGGGGGTCCCCATACAAAAAACCTAATATTTTATACTTATTTGTTTTATGGTCGGTTTCCATACAAAATACTTCAACGTGTCCTCTAAACGTGTACTCTAAAGTCCGACACGCACTTGGCCGGTTTTTTATATTAATTTTATCCAATTTATTAAATTAGGTATGATTTTTATTAAAAAAATATTGTGATATAACATGTAGGTAAGTATTGTTATTTTTCTCTCTTTTTTTTGTGACTTTGAACTGAAAAGAAATTACTATAATATTATCACATATTATGTATGCTACGACAGGTATTTTCTTACCGTGACAGGTCGCGTGATTGGCCTATGATTACGTCACGGGATATGGACAATAATAAATAGTAAAACACCAATATAGATCAAGCGTTACGCTAATGTAGAAAGATAAGTAAGTAAGCAGTTGATTAAAAAACAATGTGGCTCTCACTCAATCAATGCAAATCAAATCAAATCAAAAGTTTTTTATTCATGTAAGCTCAATAAAGCGTTTATAAATAGTCAAGATAAACAATATTTTAGCGTTACCACCGGTTCGTAATGTTGCTTCCATTAAGAAGAGCCGGCAAGAAACTCAACTTTTCAAAAGAATAATTGTACTTATACATTTTCAAACAGCAACGCTATGTGAGCAGGCAAGCATTAACACATTGTGAATAAAAAAAAACTAAATTAGGTATTTAAATAAACAAAAAAAAATGAACTAGCCTAGAAAGCTGTGCATGCCTACTCCCACTTTACAGTTACACTCATAGTTACAAACAAACGTCACGGCTTATCACGATATTAATTAACTATTTCTGAAAACGTTTTCTACTTAAATAGTATCTACAACGGAACCTTAAAATGATTTACATATTTAAAAAAACTAGAATACAATTCGATATCTATAAAATAGGTCCTCAGCCTAAATTTTTATCATAGTTTAATTTGCGACAATGTTGAAAACACTACTTCTAATTTCCTTATTGGGTAGTTTATTTGTCGTATCAGGTAGCACCCTCTTACTAGACGATTTATATATAAAATCGGTTAAAACTTAATATGTGGATTTTCACTTTCTTAATTTATTTGATAATTTACTTTTTTGTCACAGCCTCCCAGTTGCTAACTGACGCGTTGGCAATCACGTCAATTAAAGACAAGAGTGAGAATGGCACCATCTCTGGCTTGGGTGAGTTCTATTGGTTGTTTTTTTTAATGTGCGATAAATCCACATCATTTAATCATATTTTAATTAAATACTATACCTGTTTTTTTGTTTCTTTGAAAGCATATGAGTTGTTAGTTTGTCAAAAAAATCGTCACTAGTGGTTATTGCTCCATTATGCTGGTTATTATGACTACATAACATAATGACAACATAAAATTACAGGTGAAACCACAAATAAAATAACTTAAGAAAAATCTACTGATCAATGAAATAAGTAGGTATAGTACGTTTTTTTATACTTGTCCTATTTGGTAAGCAAAGATGGCGTCCAGCGGGGCGATTGCATAACTTTTTATCAATGTTTCAATTGGTTTCGTTCATCCTGTGTCAATTATATACGAAACCAATTGAAACATTGATAAAAAGTTATGCAATCGCCCCGCTGGACGCCATCTTTGCTTACCAAATAGGACAAGTATAAAAAAACGTACTATAGTTTATCAGTGTCTTATTAACAATAACATTTCAGATGCAACCATAACTGATATAAGTTCAAAAGATTTTACAGAAAAGACAACTAAAAGAAATATAGAGTTATCTACAATGACACCTATAGAAAAAATATCATCGAATACTACAGAAAAAACTACAAAGAAGTACTCGGACAGTGATATAGAAAAAAATATGGACAGAACTACAGAAAAATCCACGAAAAACACTACAAATAAACCTGTACAGAAAGTTACAGAAGCATCTACCGATAAGACAACGCATAATCATTCACACAAAACGACGGCAAATCCTACTAGAAGCTCTACAGAAAAACTTCACAGTGTTGAACATCAAAGTAAGTTTTTAACTTGAAAAACAGAATTTCACACTTTTATAAACATTTAAATCCATACTTAGTACTGTTCAAATCTTAGTTGAATCAATAATAATAATAATTTTGAGATTAAAATAAAACTAGAATTCTAGAGACAGCAATGTAAATTTGTGTAAATGTTGCGTCAGTCAATATAATGAAACATGGAAACAGTGTTTGAAACATGGAATCCTCTCCATACAAAGGTTGTCTGGAAGAGATCGCAGCTTGCGATAACACCGCCCACTGTACACTGTTTTTGTTTCTTGTTTTGTTTGACATTGTTGTTTACCTATGTTTTTGACTGGTGTACAATAAAGTGTTATCTATCTATCTCTATCTATAATAAAATTATTATAGTCTTCTCTTTTTCTTACTTTATTTGATTTTAGTAGCAGTTTGCCTTGTCACAGCCGTATTTGCTAATATTGTTAGCAAACACGATTATTTCAGCGATCCTACTCTATGTTTAATGTCCCCTTGTGAGTGGTGATGACAGATGAACAGTTCAGATGAACAGTGTTGAGTTTGGCAATACGTCTGGCTCGGATGAGTTCTATTGATTGATGTATTTTTTAATATGCCAGAGCATTAATTCCCGTGTAAATCGATGTGTCAGAGTAAATAATTGCTTTTGCTTTAGGTAATAAAAAAACTGTGCCGTAGTGTTTTTGGAAGGAAATATGTAGGCAGTTTGTCAAGGAGTCTCTATTCCAATAATATTAACAATAACATTTCAGATGAAACTACAACTGATATAAGTTCAGAAAATTTTACAGAAGATTTTACAGAAAAAACAACTAAAAGAAATATAGAGAAATCTACAATGAAGCCTACAGATAAAACATCATCGAATACTACAGAAAATACTACAACGAAATTGACGGATAGTCACATAGAAAAAGTTACAGACCCGACTACGAAAGACTCCACAAAAACCACGACGGGTAAACCTGTTCAGAAAGTTACAGAAGCATCCACCGATAAGACACAGCAAAATAATTCACACAAGACGACGGAAAATCTTACGACAAGCTCCACAGAAAAACCTCACAGATCTGAATATCAAAGTAAGTTTGTAACATTAACACCAGAATTTCGCACATTTACAAATATTTCAATTCATACTGAGCACTGTTAAAGTCTTAAATAAAACAGTAATGTTTAAGCGGTCCTGAGATTAACATAAAACAATAACAATATAAATGTGTATATGGAGCGTCAGTGCAAACGAGGGATATCCAACAGTTAATTATGGATATCATTGTTTCAAATGTCATCGCCTTCTTTTTTATTTTTTTTGCATAATCTTTTGTCACAGCCATATTTGCTAAGATTATTAGCAAACATGACAATGGCAGAATCACATTGGGCTCGACTCAATGGAAAGAGGCCATTAATTAAGAAAAAAAAACGACAATAACTTCAGCGATCTTGCTCTATGTATAATATCCTCTTCAACTATTTTCAGGTAACAGTGAAGAGAACAGTGATGAGTTTGGCAATACGTCTGGCTCAGGTGAGTTCTATTGATTGATGTATTTATTTATTTATGTATTGGGAATTATAAATCGAGCTGCGGAATTTTTATTTGCCCACGGAATTTAATTTCTAATTTTATAACTAAGCCACAGAAAAATAAGAAAACTTCTAATAAACTAATTCTTTAAATAAGAACATTAAATAAAGAACACCAATTATTATTACTTGTCCTCCTGATTTATAAGTCGCCATCAAATTTACTAACTCAGCCACCGATTTTACAACTCAAAATATTGAAAAAAATAAACATTTTGAAACTTCAACATGTTCCTCAAAAAATTTACTTCAAGCCAAACTAGGAAACATCAATCGAATTAGACGGGCGCGACCGGCATTTGCGGCAATCAGAGAGCTCCATTCAATTCATGCGAGCTCGGGACTTCGGGGCATTCGACTTGGCTGGGTTAGGCTCGCTCGCTCCGCTCGCTTGCTAATCCCCGTCATTCCCTTCGTGTTACTGGTGTCCCTGAACGCAGAAATAGGAGCCCCACAAAACGGGGCTCCATCGACTTTGTCATAGTGTTATTCTACTTTTTTGGCGTCATATATAAATAATTTAAAGGTTTACTTCTTGAATCTAAGTTGCAAATATAGATGCTAAAAAATAACTACGTGGCTGAGTTGTATTTACAGTGGCTTATTTATGGTGGCTTAAATTTTATTTTTTAGACGCACAATCGCACATTAATAGTGGCTGAGTTAGTAAATCAGAGGACAATGTATTTTTTAGAGGCCAAAAATGATATTAATTCTAAAGAAGTCGGTTTATTTTCAGGTAACAGGGAAGAGAACAGTGATGAGTTTGGCAATACGTCTGGCTCGGGTGAGTTTTATTGATTGATGTATTTTCTAATATGCCAGAGCATTACTTCCCTTGTAAATCGATGAGTCAGAGTAAATAATTGCATTTGCTTATAAAAAAATACTGTGTTTTAGGTAATAAAAAAATACTGTGCTGTAGTGTTTTGGAAGGTAATAAGTACATAGTTTGTCAAGAAGTCTCCATTAACACCCATAATAATATTTCAGACGAAAACACAAGTGATATAAGATCAGAAGAATTTAGAGAAAATTTTACTGAAAAGACAACTAAAAGAAATATGTTGAAATCTACAATGAAGCCTACAGAAAAAACATCATCTAATACGACGGAAAAAACTACAGATAAACCTGTTAAGAAAGCTACAAAAGCATCTCCCTGTAAGATGCGGCAAAATCATTCACACAAGACGACGGAAAATCCTACTACAAGCTCTACAGAAAAACCTCATAGTGCTGAATATCGGAGTAAGTAATTAATAGATTGAACAATTCAATTTAATACATTTTTTACACGTAGAAGAGATCGCAGCTAGAGAAGAGGCCGCGATCACTGTACTCTGTTGTTTGTTTTGTTTGTAAATTTTGTAATGTCTGTGTTACCAATGGTGTACAATAAAGTATTATCTACTATAAACTTACCTAATATATTCTTAATTTAACCGTTTAGAAAGGTGTGCGAAGAACGAAAAGTACGAGCAGTATCCCAACACAGTTCAGGAGCCACAAACGTGTGAACACCTTGGCTTCCAGTACGAAGATTCTGATGATGATGACGATAACTCGGACGAAGGAGCTTGTATTTGTGTAAAAGGATATGTAAGGAGCCAACGCGGTTTTTGCACGCCAGTTGAGAAATGCCGTAAGTACCATAATAAAAGAAGCTTACATTATCGCGGTTAACTACACGATCATCGGTTTGTGATACAAACATATATTATACTAGCTTTGGCCCATAACTTCGTCCGCGCATAATTTAAAATCACCGTCTCGTCCGTCCCGTCGTCGCCCTCGTGGTGTTCGGTAATTGCCCCACGGGAACATATTATCGGGATAAAAAGTCGTGCTATTCCAGAATTTAATCTATCTCTGTGTCAAATTTCATCCAGATCCGTTCAGCGTTCTGGCGTGATTGAGTAACAAACATCCATCCATCTAAACTTTCACATTTATAATATTAGTGGGATAATTAATCGTTACATAACAAGCAACGTAATAATAGGTATATTTGATTGAAAATGCGTACACGCATAATTAAATTACCTCTCCTTTCAATATTAGCTTCATGTGGCGGTGATAAAAATGCCACATCAGGTTGTGGCATCAACTGTGGTAGACGGTGTTCAGATTACGAGAAAGAGGTACAATGCCTCGAAGTTTGTTACGTGAACCAATGTGACTGCAGAGATAATTTTGTACTTGATGAATTTACTGGAAAGTGCGTTTGTTTGCGCCATTTATCGACTTATTGTATTATTGTGAATCGATCGTATCAGTGTCCCATCTCTAATCCGCCCCACTCCCGTTTCCTTCAATCCGCAAACCATTGTAGTTCATTCAATTAGTCCTGTATCGAATTCCTATCGATCCGCACGCGTCGTACGCGCCGCTCTGCCGCACGCCCGCCGCGCGTCGCCAGCGAAGTCTCATATATCGATCATCGTGCAATGTGTCTCCGTTTCGAACTCCTCGAATCAACAAGCTCGCGGGTGTAAGTGTCGCAAAATACACCGGCTTCCGAGCCCTCCATGTGCCTGGACTGTAGTGCTCTAAATTTGGAGGAAAGTGCATCGCCAAACGCGTGGATCGTAAGTACCTATCTTTCCTATCCTACCTATATTGTTGTGCCTCACTAATTTACGTCGATTCACAATTTTCGTTTTCGTAATAAGCAACGGCATTTATCTACCTAATCATACAGTCCGCTACACCATTAAATTGGTCCATATCGAGCCGGATCTAACCATGCTGGATGGTTTGAGACGATTCGATTGGCTTGTCATTGCTTAAATTCGTATATTTTCGCTTGTAAAATCTCGCGTCGTGGTCGCGAGCTTCGTCCGCCATTTTTTCGTTTGGTAATCGACAGAGACGTAATCCATAATTTTCTAGTTATTATAACCTATTATCGTATCGTTTCATATCGCGCAACTAGGAAATATAGCGTATTACGTTCTCCAACGTTTATATTTCGTTTGTAAATAGGCATCAACAATATTTCGGCATTTCGTTCGCAGAGGACTCCATTTTGTTTTGTACCTACATCGTTAAGTATCGTTCATTTGTTCATTCGTTCGTATCTTGTATCGCATCATTCGCATTGCATCGATTCGCTCGCACCTATCACTCGCTTCGTAGGTGCACACGTAGGTACCTATACTATCGTGTCATAGTTACCTACCTATCGTCTCGTATCGTATCGTATCGTCTCGTATCGTATCGTATCGTCTCGTATCGTATCGTATTGTATCATCTTGAATCGTATCGTATCGTATCTTACCTACCTATCGTATAGTATCGTATCGGTTCGTAGCAAGGTACCTATCTCGTTCATAATGTCGGCGGAGCAAAAGTTAAAACTTCTGCACGCTAAAAAGGAAAGATTATTCGCTCGAGTTCAAACTATTTGTAACCATGCAGCTCAAATCGAATTGGAATCGTTTCGGGAATTGTTTTTGTGTGAAATCGAGACCGTTGATAGCTTGCGGACCGATTTCGAAAATTTACTCGATGAAATTAATATTTTGGAGTTAGAAGAAAACCCTAAATACGTAATTAACTATCAGCAACTTTCCGCTTTCGAAGATATGTATGGCCGTATCAAGCGCACTATCAAAGAGGTATCGCCCGCGCCGCCGGAAGCGCCATCGGTTACGCATGTATCTAATAATAATAATAGGAGGCCCAAGCTACCACCTATCGAATTGCCAGAGTTCAATGGGGACTTACTGTCGTGGCCCTTGTTCTTCACTACCTTTAATAACACCGTACATTTTAATTTGTCGTTATCGCACGCTGAGAAGTTATATTACCTGCTGGGTAAATTGACTGGTAAGGCGAAGTCCGTATTCGCTGGTATTGCGCCTACCGCCGAGAATTATCAGCTGATCTACCAGGCGCTAATAAATAAGTTCGAAGATAAACGTATGTTGGCTACGTCGTACTTAGATCAAATCGTTGATTTCAAACCTGTGGGCTCGGCCACAGTCGCTAGTCTTGAATTGTTTTTGGATAAATTTTCATCGTCTTTCGCTGCGCTTAAAAAACTCAATATCAAAGACCTTACCGACTTTGTTTTTCTTTATATGGCTTTGAAAAAACTAGATTCAGAAACTGTTCGCTTGTTTGAATTGGATAATCGCACAGAAGCGATTCCGTCATTTGACAAGTTGGTCACATTCGTACGTGATAATATAAAAATATTGTATAGGACTCAACCTGATAAAAAATTGTCGTATCGTGCGGACACATCTCCGAATAAATCCGCTAAACATCCTCAAGTGTATGTCAACACATCGTCGTCGTCGCCGTCCCAAGAAAAGGACGATGATAATACTTGCACGTTGTGTAATTCGCAACATGATCAGTTGTATAGTTGTCCCGAGTTTCAGAAATTGTCAGCTGTTGAACGTTTTCGCTTCGTGAAATCAAATAATCTTTGTATTAATTGTTTGAACAATAGTCACCACGCTACAGACTGCAAATCGAAATTTGGCTGTAGAAAATGCCATAAAAGGCACCATTCTATGTTACACTTTGAATCTTACGTTGAAAGGAATGGAACTAATCGCTCGGTCGAGCCACCGCCGCCGCCGGCCCAATCAGCTGATCGGAGCGATGACCCGGCCGCTCGCGCTGCATCGAATGAGATTACGTTATGCACACTATCGAGTAATTATTCTAAAAATCCTATCTCGTCCTCTCGCTCGCGCGCGACCACTGTGTTGTTGGGTACCGCCCGAGTTGTTGTTATGGATGGTCACGGGAGGAACCATAATGTTAGGATTTTGTTGGACAGTGCTTCTCAAAGTAATTTCATAACTGTTTCTTGTTGTCAACGTTTGGGAATAAATAATTTTAATAAATTGGATCGTTTCTCCGTAAAGGGAATTGGGGGTTCTAGTAAAGATATACAGGGTTCGACTAAAATAAAATTCCTTTCACGTTTTGATCGTAATATTAACTTCGATATGGAAACATTGGTAGTCGATAAAATTACAGAGTGTTTACCAACTACCGCGGTGGACACTTCAATTCTTTTGAATTTTGATTCTCTGCCGTTAGCAGACAACTCCTTTGACGTGCCGGGCGAGATTGAAATGCTTCTCGGAGCATCAATTTTCCCGCACCTTTTATTGTCTCGCAGGGTGTATGGTCACCCTACTAATATTGCACCTGTCGCGTTAGAAACCGTGTTGGGTTATGTTGTTGTTGGTACGGCGCCCGTTCGTTTTAATTGCTCAACTTCGAATACTTCGATATCGTTTTGTTGTGTTGCCGATCCGCTGGAATCTGCGGTACGTAGGTTCTGGGAACTGGAGGAGGTCGACATGCCGCCGTCACTCAGTCCGGAGGATAGTGAATGCGAGGAGTTGTACTCGCGCACCACTACCCGCGACGGGGACGGTCGTTATGTGGTCTCACTCCCGTTTAAGGGTGACGTGTTCTCGCTGGGAGACTCGCGTAAGGCCGCGGAAAGACGCTTCTTATGCTTGGAGCGTAAGATGCTCGCTTCACCTAACCACAGAATAGATAAGGAGTACAGAAGTTGCACTCCTTTGATCTTGAAGAAAGCCGACATTTTAAATTATTATTATTACCTAAACTTGCCGCTCCCGACCGCGCGCAATCTAAATTGTGCCTTGACGCAACGCGTTAGCGTATGTAATTCGCCGTCCCGCTGCCGCACGCTGCTGCACGCTACTTAACCTTCAATCGGTAGGGTTGTCACAATTAATAAAAATAAAATAGTACCAACATTTTTGTATTTAAATGTTAATTAAAACTATACATTTTAAAAAATTACAGTTGTTGCACTTTAATGTAATGCCTTCGATATTTTTTGTCTTTAAAATAGCGGTTATTAAATTTAATGGCAGCATAAATGCGAAATCTAACAAATAATTTAAAAATGTAGTCTGAAGGGAAGCATGGACATGGAGTGGTGAAATTAATATGTTTTAGTAAATTAATTAGCGCATATAACAGCACGCAATAGCATGGGAACAATACGCAATAGCATAGCATGGATGCATAGTAGAATATCAAGCAACAGCAAGTGCAAGTCGCTCATTGAGTTATGACCGTTAACCTTGAATTTATAGTTCTCTCACTCGCTTTTTCCGCCGGTGGGCGAGTGCTCATAAAACGCTACGGCAACTAGTATCTACTTATATCGACTTAGGTAAGTGTCTAATACGAATATAGGTAAGTAGAAAAACTGGCAACACGATGGATCTCGTCAACTATGAAAGGAATTAAGGTAGGTAGGTATTCCGTAATCGATGCTAGTAGATATAACGTGGTATAACCGTAAGAAACTGTCATTTCATTCTGTTCCAAATTACATATTTTCGCCTCAATTCCACTATTCGATCCTACCTCTTGTAAATAACGTCTACTGCACTGAACTATGAGCTTCTTTTTATATCTAAATAACAAAATAAAACTTCAATTAGCTTCAATTACCTTTCACAATCAGCTGGCAAAGAAAAAAAAGTCAATTTGCAGTTTCTATAACTATTTAGACAGCCATATACGCCACAGTTCGTCTTGCTCGTCATTTTTAATTTTAAAATAATAATTCCAACGCGAGCGACCAACCAAAAGCGCGCGAAACGTTATAGCGCGTGTTCACGCCAGGAGCGCGGCGGCCATATTGAATTGCGTACAGACTTTGTACGCGAACCGATCGGAGCTAGTTCGACCGAAACCACAGAGTGACTGAGGCCTGACCTAACTTTAAAACCGCCTATGATGGAGTAGTGCGGGAATATTTGAATAATGGTATTTTATCGCTCGCGTCTCAAGATACTGAGGTTACTAGGGATGCACCTAGTTACATCATACCGCATCACGGGGTCATTAGGGAAGACAAGGTCACCACCAAGTTGCGCATCGTACTCGACGCTAGCGCCAAGACTAGTTCTTCCGTCTCTCTTAATGATCTTTTACATGGTGGTCAAAATCTTCAAAGGGATTTATTCCATGTTATCGTTAATTTTCGCTTGCATGCTGTCGCTCTTTCGGCCGATATTCGGCAAATGTTTTTGTGCATTGGAATTCGCGAAAGTGATCGTCGCTTTCAACGTATTTTGTATCGGTTTTCAGTCGATGAACCTCTTAAGGTTTACGAATTTAATCGTGTTTGTTTCGGACTAAAGTCGAGTCCCTTTCACGCTCTTCGAACTATAAAACAACTCGTCGAGGATGAGGGTGAATCGTACCCCAAAGCGAGAGATACCATCGGTACTGGCCTGTATATGGACGACTTTGTGTATTCAGTTGAAAATGAAGCTGAAGCCATCGCTACCACAGCTGAAGTAATCGCGCTCATGAAGTCTGGCCAGTTCGATCTTGTAAAGTGGACTAGTAACTCGCAAGCAGTGATCGATTCCATACCCCCGTCTCATCGTCTATCGTCGGTTAAAGAGTTTGATGAGACAGACCAACATAAAATTTTGGGTTTGTGTTGGTCCCCCACCACAGATTTGTTTAGTCTCAGTATACACATGCCCGCCGAGATTTGTACCAAACGGGCCATATTATCGTGTGTAGCTAGGATTTGGGATCTGATGGGCTTCGTGGCACCTGTCGTATTGTACGCTAAACTACTCATCAAACACTTATGGTTGTGTAATTGTAATTGGGACGACCCACCGCCTCCGCGCATTGTCGAATTATGGACCCGATTTAGAGAGGAGCTTCCAGTGCTCGCGCAGATTAAAATACCTCGTCACGTGGGTATTGGACCTAACGCCACCGTGACTATTGTCGGCTTCGCGGACGCGAGTGAGAAGGCTTACGGGGGGGTCGTATACTTTCATGTTTGTGTCGATGGAAATAATTCCGTGTATTTAGTGAGTGCAAAGTCCAAGGTTTCGCCTCGCAAAGTTGTATCGCTCGCTAGATTGGAACTTTGCGCTTGCTTAGTGCTCTCAAAACTCGTTCGCAAAATTATTGTCGCTTGTGGTAATCGTTGTCTCGTAAATGAGATTTACGCCTTTTCGGATTCGACCGTGGCCCTTTGTTGGATCAAATCATCACCCCATCGATGGGACACTTTCGTGGCCAACAGAGTGGCCAAGCTACAGTCTGAGTTGTCATCGGATAAGTTTTATCATGTATCGGGGGTGGAGAACCCGGCCGACTGCCTGTCGCGCGGACTCACACCCGCCCAGCTTCTGGATCATCCACTGTGGTTCAGTGGTCCCTCGTGGGTTATATTGAATCCATCGCAGTGGCCAATTTCCGAGTTTGTTACTTCTGCAGTGGCTGACCCGCCCGAAGAGAAGAAACACACTTTTCATATTTCATCGTCTATTGAACCGCTTTTGGTATCGGTAGCTAACCGTTGGTCGTCTTGGTCGAAATACTTGCGCTGCGTAGTGTATATTTGTCGCTTCTCGAAATTATTACCTCGTAGAGACTACGTAGCGGCGTCCGATCTCGATTTCGCTGAGTTGTTGGTTCTTCGTCAACTTCAGACTTCACACTTTGCCACTGAAATTGCGAACTTACAGGTGGGTAGACCATGTAGTCGTAAATTTCAGTGCCTTAAGCCATTTTTGAAAAATGGATTGATCAGAGTTGGTGGTCGCCTGTCGAATGCGGAGCTAGATTATAATTATAAACATCCCATCGTTCTGCCGCGTTCAGGTCATATATTAGATATTTTGGTTGACTATCATCACAAAATTAACTGTCATGCCGGTCCTGACTTGTTGATGTCAGTTCTACGTCAGAATTATTGGATATTTTCTGCACGAAACTTGATTCGTAGTAGAATACATAAATGTATTCCGTGTTTTCGCTTGCAACCTAAGCCAGTCTTTCCTGAGATGGCTGATCATCGTTCGTGTCGTGTCGTTCAGTCAGTAAAACCCTTTGTTCATACTGGCACTGATTACGCGGGACCCTTCAAGGTCACAGTGACACGTGGTCGTGGTATTAGGTCCGTTAAAGCGTACGTTTGCCTTTTCGTTTGTATGACCACTCGGGCCGTACACATTGAGTTGGCTAGTGACTTAAGCACCGCTAGTTTCATGTCTGCCTTCAAGCGTTTCATATCACGCCGTGGTCCAGTAGGTCGCGTATACTCGGACAATGGAACTAACTATATCGGAGCCAAACGTACACTTTCGGAATTGCATTCTTTTCTGAGTTCGAAACATTTCAATACTGAGTTCGCTCAAATATTGTCGGATAATCGTATTACTTGGGTGTTGAACACACCAGCTGCTAGTCACTTCGGAGGCAACTGGGAAGCCAACATCAAGAGCTTGAAAACTCATTTGTATCGCGTTATTGGTGAACAGATTCTATCGTTTGAGGAACTGTCCACAGTTCTCGCTCAAATCGAAGCCGTGATGAATTCACGGCCTTTGTGTCGCACTCTATCAAACGATCCTTCGGAACCACTCGCCCTGACTCCAGCGCATTTTTTGAACACCACTCCTTTGAAATATTTTCCTGCAAAGGATATAACTGAAGATAGATTGCATCTTCTTTCGCGTATCGAACTTTTAGACAAGTTAGTGCAATCATTTTGGAAGCATTGGAGAACGGAATATTTGCACACTCTGCAATCGAGGCAGAAGTGGAACACGCCTAGTAACCCGGTGGTTGTCGGAACCGTGGTGATACTCGCGACAGAGAATGCCCCTCCTTTGCATTGGCCAATGGGCGTTGTTGAGGAGGTGTTCCCTGGCTCAAATGGAGTCACTCGTATTGTTAAAATTAGAACGGCCACAGGTTCTTATCTGCGGCCAGTTGTACGTCTCTGTCCCCTGCCGAATCAATAGTGGCGAATCGGTTCGCTATTAGGTTAGGGATTTAGTTTAGTTTGTTTGCTACCAAGTTAAAGTTAGTTTCGTATCGTAAGTTTAGTTTAGTTAAATTCGTTTCGTGTCGTTGTTTTTGAAGGAACGGGTTCCTTCAAGCTGGGGGGGAATGTTTGCGCCATTTATCGACTTATTGTATTATTGTGAATCGATCGTATCAGTGTCCCATCTCTAATCCGCCCCACTCCCGTTTCCTTCAATCCGCAAACCATTGTAGTTCATTCAATTAGTCCTGTATCGAATTCCTATCGATCCGCACGCGTCGTACGCGCCGCTCTGCCGCACGCCCGCCGCGCGTCGCCAGCGAAGTCTCATATATCGATCATCGTGCAATGTGTCTCCGTTTCGAACTCCTCGAATCAACAAGCTCGCGGGTGTAAGTGTCGCAAAATACACCGGCTTCCGAGCCCTCCATGTGCCTGGACTGTAGTGCTCTAAATTTGGAGGAAAGTGCATCGCCAAACGCGTGGATCGTAAGTACCTATCTTTCCTATCCTACCTATATTGTTGTGCCTCACTAATTTACGTCGATTCACAATTTTCGTTTTCGTAATAAGCAACGGCATTTATCTACCTAATCATACAGTCCGCTACACCAGCGTTCTTCCCCAAGACTGTAGTAAGTTCTTTAAATCTCCAGCTTTAAGTATATATCATTTTATTGAAACAAAAGATTAAGTAAATGTAGATAAGGAATGGATTTTCGAAAAATCTGTAATTAACAGGATTTTGACAGGTAATACAACTCTCAACAGTAGATAAGTTAGTATCAAACCATCTAATTCGCAACATAAAATAACATAATCTTTGGTTATTTACAACGCAGGTCGCAAAAATCCACCCAAGAGTAATAATTCATATACTAATTGTGAAATGTGTGGCAATAAAGCACATAATGATACACGTAATAGATGCAAAAATGATTTTAACGAAGAAGATAGTAGTGCTGTATCAAATAGCGATGAAGATGATAAAGAAGAAAACAGCAATAAAAATAGTAATAATAGTAAGTATTTTTAATGAGACAAATAACCAAGTTTTCACGTCTGTATGTGGTCTATTACTTGCAAATAATCACTTTTATGACTCGGTTAAATAAATATGTTGTCTGCGTTATAACTTGTCTGTTTTATGAAATACAGCAGGCATATCTACAACAACTTCGGAGCCATCGTCATCATCATCAAAATGTTTTGATGAAGCAATGTCATTGTTTGTACAAGCAACCTTCGTTTTCAGCGGGAAACTACTCAAAGTTAGTATTACATTATTTATTAAATTAACCTCTGTGCCGCTCTTTTCATGTAGGTATAATATTGCAATATTGTTAGTAAGTACAAGCTTTTAATTATATATATGATGATTTTTAAAATTGGAAAATGTTCGTCGCACCGCTGCTATTTTGGAATTCAGTTTTCAAAAAAAAAGAGCACCATCAATAAATTATCATCACTATCCGATTTGCCTTTTCCCATGGTCTGGGATCCTTTCGGTCAACTCTTTTACTTTTAGTTACTAATCATTTCAGGAATTAATGTCACTGAAACCTACTGAAAATGTAATGATTACAACTCCAATAGTATTGAATCTTCTTGCACAAGTGGGAATATCTGCAAATGGAGACGCCTACAAACAAGTTATGGCTGCACTCAACTTTAACAACAAGGAACTTGTAAGTGTCTTACTAACCCAAATCTATATCACGTAGGTTTTATACGAGAGTAGGTACAACACATATTAATGGATATTTCTTCAATAGAGACAAAATTTAAATAATTATAGAAAAAAATACCACTCTTTCCTTTAAAAATGTATTGAAAATGTAATAAATTTCGGTTGCAGCGCTTCTTCTTTTTCAACCTATCACCACCCAATGCTGAGTGTAGGTCTTTTCCATAGCACTCCATTCCTTCTGGTCTTGTGCATTTCGCATTCAGGTCTGTTCCACCTTCACCAGATCGTCCATCTTGCTGCCTTGCTACATTTCTGCGTCCTGTTCGAGGTCTCCACTCTAGTACTATTTTTGCCCATCGGTTATCCATTCTCCGGCTAACGTGACGCGCACTTCCACTTGCTGTGCTTATAATAATATTATAATGTATTCACTTTTTCAGATTAAATGCTTTGTTAAACGAATATTATCGATCGTACTAAATATAAAAAATGTGGAATACAGACTAATCGGTAAAATGTATTCTGATAGTTTGTGCCCCCTCACCGGTGACTTCAGGAAACAAACAAAGGATATCTTCACCTTTGAACCAGAAAATCTTGATTTCCAGAATCTAAAATCAGCCAAAATCATTAGCCAAGAGGTAAATTACCTATTTTATTAATCACTGAGATATTGGTTCCTATTTCCATAATAATCATGCACATTCATCTTCTATGCTTTATTTTTTTCTGAAGGTTGCAGAACAAACAAAGGGTCGTATTGTTGACTTTATAAAACCAAGACTCTTATCAACATTATCAGGCTTAGTGCTGATCTCCGCGGAATATTTTGAGGCAAGTTGAAAATTTTACTATTATTGAAATCATAAATTAAAACTGTCAAACTGTAATCGCGTTTAGGGGCTCTGCACACAGGCAACGTTTGCGGCAAATGGCAACTCGCAACTAGCTGTTTTCATATAAAACAATTGCGAAACAGTTGCGGCAATCGCAGCGACTGTCGCTGCAACTGGCAATTGTTTGCTGCAACTGCCAAAAAACTATTAAAAAGTTGATAGTTTCGGCAACTAAGTTGCTAGGTTCGGCAACTAAAGTTGCTCCGTGTGCATAGCCTCTCAGTAAAGAATTCCGTACCAAGTTCCTTTTACTTTTTGAACGCATTTTTTTAGATAGCTCTTTAAAATAGTCAATGAAAATAATGTTAATTTTTCACACAAATTTTTCTCTAACCCAAAAAACTAATTCAACATTGTGTATTCTTCAATAATTATAAGAACCTGTTCACAATTTGTCTATAAAAAAATTCCAGGGCCAATGGCAAAAACAATTTGATCCACTACACACAACACAAAGCAATTTTTACGTACCGAATGGTAAAACCAGTCAAGTACCCACTATGTACCAAAAAGGTAACTTTTTGTACACCGAAAGTTCCCAGCTGAATGCAAAGGTAATCAATTATTTAATTTTAATGCATTAAATTTGTTTTATGAAATTTAACATATAACTTTTATTTATTTAATAGGACCGTAAGATCAATTTTAACTTGAACCACGGGTCTGAGTCGATAGTTTTAACTCTCAACGACCGGTCAACTACTATTAATCTTACAGCCCTTAGAGCTCTGTTTTACTAACTTTCTAACTTCTACCATAATAATATAGTTTCTGAATGATGTCGTTTGGTCATAATTCAGCCCTTCAGAGCTTATTACACTTGGCTAAATTTAGAAGCCGAAATTCAGAAGCTTCTAAATATTTAAACCATTCTAGCTTCTGAATAGCTTGCTGAATGCGATTACACTTGCCTAAATTCAGTAACGACTAAATTAAGTAGCCAACATTTTGTTAAGTGTAATAACCCCTTTAATCAAGACTGTTTCGATTCAGTAAAAAAATAACACCTGATAACAAGAGGTATTTAGAATTTTCTATGTGTATAAAATTTCAGCGATTTATAGATAACCTTACCTATGTTTATATTTACAGATACTAAAAATGAAATACGTAGGCGATGATTTCAGTTTTGCAATTGTACTACCAAATCGAATAGACGGTATGAGAGGTATAGTAGACAGAATGCGTAATCCTGATGTAATTATCTCTGCATTAGACAAATTGAAGATGGAGACTGTGGAAATTTACTTGCCCACTTTTAATATGACGGTGGCAAATAGGCTGAAAGTCCCCGTAGAAAGGGTAAGTAGTATCACGATCACGACACATGTATAAATAGAAATCCAATAGATAAAAGTATGTAGATTGTTTTTTATAGCACTGAGGTAGCTAACAAGCTTACGGCCCGCCTGATCTTAAGCAGTTACCGTAGCCTATAGATGCTCGCAATAGCAAAAGCATTGCTCACACGTTGCCGACCTGTAGAGGAGCGGGACGAAGGGAGGGCAAGGGGGGAGGTGGCTTTCCGGCTCTCTCCCTCATCGTACGAAACGCAACTGTAATAGCTGCCTTACATAACATCTTCTGTGAGATGGTACTACCCCGGTCGAGTGTATCACAAGGCAAAAATATAATATTTTTACGGCGAGGGCGCTGTTTTAAATACGAGCGATTTCAATTACGTCGCCCGAGGTACAAATAATTTTACAACCACGTACACTCTGTTTTTGATCCCCCTATCCTACGAGAAAAATAACATAGGTAGTTCACGCGTGTTCGTGTGTAGTATCTACGTCACTCAAGCAGCTAGAGAAGCAAATTTAGTAGGGTTTATAATAGATTTAGAGATTTATTTCGGCGATGACTAAGATTGTGACTTATTCGTCCCATTGATTAGTAATTTTGTTTGTTTATAGGTAAACGTGTCAAAAATATTCTACAATAAAACAGCCGGTTTAGAAGGCATCACGCCATGCAATGGAACTTACGTCAGTGATATTCTGCAAAAAGCAACTTTAAGAGTTGACGAGTTCGGGGCGGGACATAGTAAGACAACCGGTATGTTAAGTTTAAGTCTATTAAGTTTTATTTTTCATAGCCAAGGATGGTACACTGGCAGACGGTCCACCTGATGGTATGTGGAAGCCACCGCGAGCCGCCCAGGACATCTGCAACTGAAGAACCCCATGTTGTAGTGCAAAGGAAAATCTTCGGGACGGAGATCGTTCCACAACTTGCACGTGCGCGGGAGAAATTCTCGCGATGCACGATTTTTTTTAAATTACATTCCATATAGGTAGATTAGATCGCGCTAACTAGCTAGAGAAAAATGTAGTTATCCTCGGTGCACCAGGCTCTTTTATCTCACTAAATTACCTTAAAACACTTCGATGTAGTATATTAAGCACCTAGGTATTCAATACTAACGGCGGAATACTCAAAGGCTACTTAAATATTTAAGTCCCACTTAGCAGTTTGAGACGTCGTTAACTGTCATTTTTTGTATGGCGCGTCAAAGTTAAGCAGCTCTCAAATTTAAGTTGCGTACGAGTATTCGGCCGTTAGGTAATTAAAAAAAACGTGAAAAATATGTAACCTTTTTTTAAAAGGGACAAAGCAGATTGAATTTATTATATTTTGTATATCCTTTTCAGATTTCGATACGGAGGAGTCTACCCCTGAAGAGAACAATCGAAGGTCGTACATCTTCAAAGCTGATCATCCGTTCATTTATTTTTTATTCTATAAGAAATATATTGTGTACTTTGGGGCATATTTGCATTAAAAAATAAAAATAAATGTATATTTAAAGTTTATTTTTATTTAAACATCGCCGGACTTTCACACCAACTATGGTCTCAAACTACGTAAAGCTTGTACTATGGCTACTATACAATGAACTGGCAGCGAACCCAGTTACACCCAGACCTGAGAAAATTACAAAAAGGCCGCTTCCGAAATTTACCTCTACCGGGAATCGAACCCGCAACCACCCGATGCAGTTAGCTGAGTAGCCTACGCTCGAACCACTGCGCCAAGCGGTCGTCAAATGTTAAAATTAAATTAAATTACAAATCATTATCACCTGGCTTATCTTTTCCCGTTATCTGGAGTCGGCGCAGTATTTCTTATTCTTACATTCATCGCGCTTTGCCGCGCTACATCCGCTCTGTGTCTACACACAGAGTAAAGACTAAAGAAAGAGGTGCCCTTATTAGATATATGTATGAAAAAAAAAGTGGTCATTGTTTTTTCATTTTCATTGTTCTATCTACCGGTAAATAGTTGAACTACTCGCTTCGTTTTATGACGATGTTAGTACTAGGCCGACCACTTGGCCGAGTTGCTTAGGGCCAGTCCCCTTAGTAATTGGTCCATGGTGTCTACATGATGCGCATGTGGCGTGTAAGGCGCCACAGTGCCTGCGTCTATAATAATAATAATATTAATATTCATTTATTTCAGGCTACTAAGCCCATAGACATACCTTACAGACTAACATACATATATTTATTAATAAAAAAAACTAATTTGATGGTGACGGCAGCCTCCTCCGAAAGCGCCTGAATACCACAACTTTCGGCCAGTACTGCTCCTGCATGAAAGTGGCCAGTTTTTCAGTGGGGACGAAGACCAAAAACGCCTTGAACTGGCCTTCTATATCAGGCGCATGCCAAGCGAGGCTGCGCGCTCACATGCCGCGCGCGGCACGCGTTGCAGCCTATCACATGCGAGCCAACCTACACTGATATAGATCTATAGGGGTTATTACACTTAACTAAATTTAGGCTACTTAATTTAGTCGTTACTCAATTTAGGCAAGTGTAATCGCATTCAGCAAGCTATTCAGAAGCTAGAATGGCTTAAATATTTAGAAGTTTCTAAATTTAGCCAAGTGTAATAAGCTCTTATGCTCTCGACATTGAAGAGTAGCTGAGCAATCAGTTTGAAATCTGACGCCATGTCAAATTACAGATAAAAATATAAAAGCTTAGACCATAATGATGGGCCCGTTGGCGTGGTTGGTAAGATTCCGCCTATCAGGCTGCAGGTCGTAGGTCGTAAGTAGGTCGAGGTCGTAGGTTCGATTCCTACATGCATTTGTGTGCATGCACATGTCTGTATGTCCCGAGACTGGGGGTAATTATGTATATTAAGTATGTATTTACAAACAAAAAGTAGTATATGTATTAATGTCAGTTATCTGGTTTCCATAGTACAAGCTCTGCTTAGTTTGGGATCAGGTAGCCGTGTGTAAAAGGAATGTCCCAGGATATTATTATTATTATTATAAAGATTTGCGCTATTTTCTACAAGTACAGTAGTGGTTCAATTTTGCACTCGATTTCCACGAGCAAAGACAAGAAGGTCACATTATCGTTTATCTATTTTACAGTTAACTTTAGCAAGTGAACAGGGTGCAGGCTGCACTCTGTTTTCATCATGAAAATAGGATGTTATGGTGATCTAATATTACGTACACCCGTAAAGGATAGCATCACAAGGAGCACATCAACCATTTTTAGGGTTCCGTACCCAAAGGGTGCCAACGGGACCCTATTACTAAGCCTACGCTGTCCGTCTGTCTGTCTGTCTGTCTGTCTGTCTGTCTGTCTGTCTGTCCGTCTGTCTGTCAGCGGGCTGTATCTAACAAACGGTAATAGCTAGAGACATGAAATTTTCACAGAATGTGTATTTCTGTTGCCGCTACAACAACAAATACTAAAAATAAAATAAAACTTAAAAATAAAGGGGGTCCCCATACAATAAACTCGATATTTTTGGCGTTTTTATTGATAACTCATAAATTAAACAATATATAAAGAGAAAACTAACATTTTAACCATGAGTGATCATTATGACATATTTTAGATAAATTGTTGACAAAAAAAAGAAATGTAAAACTACATTTTTGACCCATAAATAAGTTTTAAATTAATAGTACCAGTCAAAGTAGCGCCATCTAACATTGTTATGATATCATTGGCATTACAGTGTCATAAGTAGTATAATAATTCGAGTGCAATACTAGAGATCATCTTAGCCGTATGGTTAAGGCGTTAGTCCACGTGTATGTGGGTATTAGGTTCGAATCTTACTACGAGTTGTATTTTTTTTTGAGTAATTCGCATTTTTTTTGTCGCCCACAGCTTAAATTAAAATAATGTTAACACTAAACTGATTTGTGCAAATACATTGTTTACGTACGTAAACATATTTGTAAATCAAGTTTCAAATGCATTCGGAGTTTCAAGCACAGAGTATTAGAACTATAGATGGCGTTGTAATAGTTTTTCACAGAATGTGTATTTATTTATTTGTGTACTTTATGTACCTATTATTGCAGGTGTGTACTAACAATTATGGGACTGAGGTGGCAAAAAAGCGTACAGCCCGCCTGATGTTGAGCAGTTTTTTTTTATGGGAGTGAGGTGGCAAAGAGTAAATAATTGTTGCTATAACAAAGATAATATAAAATAAGAACCTCATAATATATAAAATAATAGTACCGCTACGCACCACTAGATGACGCTAGATGAGCTCCTAGATCGCGCTATGGTTTAGTTTTTCAGATCGCAATATAGTCACGACCAAAATTCGCCTGCTATTGACAAGTTTTGCGTTATCTCTAGGTTTCGATCGATTGGAAATTGTTGTATTGCTTTCATAGTGTCATATTTGATGGCAGAATACTCCCGTTGCCTCCGACTATAGTGTGCGGGGATTTTAATGTAGACTTACTGGAATCTAATGAGAATGCACCTTTAAAAAAATATTTTGACCATATTGGTTTAAATTCAAAACTTCCTCGTGTTGTTACCACAACGGGTTATACTCAAATAGATAATGTGTTTATCAATATTGACTTGAATGCTGGCACATACTGTGCACTCTTTAGTTACCATAGCCCTTTATGGATACAATTTCGAATTGAGCAATAGATTTTATCAAAACTATCCGAAAAGTCAGAATAAAATTTGTATTTCTGTTGCCGCTGTAACAACAAATACTAAAACAGAATAAAAAAATATTTAAGTGGGGTTCCCATACAACAGACATGATTGCCGTTTTTATAGAATGGTACGGAACCCTTCGTGCGCGAGTCCGACTCGCACTTGGCCGGTTTTAAAAGAATGACTTTCACAGTACAGAATCAAATATCTAGGTACGTAACAGTGTACGTAACGTAATTCGACAAATTCGTAATTCGAATCGTCGTGGATCAGTAGAATGAGAAAATGGTTAAAAACTGCTGTCAACCAGCCACAATTCTATTGTAATTCGATGATATTTATGTTAGTAGAATTGCCCCGGAATAGTTTCAATAGTGAGAGTCATAAGTCAATCGCAATACTACTATATACTGTAACCTTTTTTGTATTTCATTTTCAATTTATTCTTCTTATCGTACCCGTAGTTAGTGGCCCACTTCGTGTCAGAGTTGTTCCAGCCGCCCGAAGGCCTCTGATATGGCTTATCAACAGTTATCTAGATGACAACAACCACCTATTTTTAACGTGCCCTCCGAAGCACGGAGACGCTTAGTTTAAAATACGACTATTGGTTACTAATCTCTGACTGGCCTTGCCAAGCATCGCTTAACCTTTACCGATTAGTGATTGCAGCTGGCTATTTTCAACTTATAGTTACGATGAATGTTCGTTGTTTAAACGGCTACGAAACCCTACCTCGTGTTGTACCCTACCCGACACGCATTTATTCAGATTGACTGTAATTAAGTAATTAAAATTATTTTGACCATGTGCCAATATTGAATAGAGTTGCGCGCTTGCGGGCTATCATTATCGTTCTGTCTCATGACAAGGCTAAACTAGGCGAGGCAAATGACAGTGCTCGGGTGAGGCAGGGCGAGCCAAATGCTCGCTCAAACTAAGCGAGGCAAAGCTGCCCAACGCAGCATGTGAGTCATCAATATGATAACATCAGTGCTCGAGTGAGGATTCGAGGCATTTGCCCGCACCAATTCATAGCCCTCTTGATACAATCTATCTATCTTTTTTCGTATTTTCCGCTCGCTCTGTATCCATCCACATTCATATTCATCACTCGTTCATCATGAACTGATGAAAAGAATGATCACGAATGGTAACCATTCCACGCTCCTGTTGCTACTTTCACTGGCTGAATTTAAAAACAAATAATATTTCATTTAATTCCTTAATATTTCACCTCTATTCCTAGATATCTACTTACCATTATTTATACCACAGCGCCATTAAGTAAAACACAAATAAAGGTATCAAAGGCCTTAAGTAAGATAAGAACAAATTCTATTGGTAATTTTATAAAGAAAATAGAAGGAAATGATAGTGGGGTGCGTGCAATAAAATACTATAATATATTCACTGTAATTAGAATTATACATACCACAAAAAGTATTTCACGCCCAATGATAAATTAATTGCTCCATATATAAAATTCTGTAAGTTTTAAAGTACTGGGTTCCGTACTGTAATTAGATACATAATTTCACGTACACACGTACAACAACACGTAACACCTGATGTGCCAATTTTTATTCGCAAATCGACCCACAAAATTATATTCAGATACACCAATAAATCCCATAAGAATTTGAAAAAATAACTGATTAGGTACTCAAAATAAAAATACAACAAAAACATACAGAGAAAAAAGTATGAAACAAGAAAATATTCTCATCTAGAGGATAGCTGTGGTCCGTGGTCATATGCCACTTTGACCTAAAGGGCCTAAACGGACCACGGCTATCTTCTAGATGAGAATATTTTCTTGTTTCATACTTTTTAGAGCGCGATTTTTCAGTAGTCGGGTTTTAGTTTTTAACTTACTTTTTATTTAATTATTTTGGAGTTATAGGTAACAATATATATATATTTGAAATGTGCTTATCAATTTCTTTCATTTGATACCCCATACGGTTTCATTAAAAAACAGTTATTTCGTTCATGGCATTATGTCCTCTAGAGGGCGCCATATGCAATTTTATGTGACTTCACATAACCTATAACCAGCGGGCCATTAAGCCGCTTCTAACGATACCTAATTTGTCAAATTACGACAAGTAGTTTGGAAGTTAGGCAGGAACAGATGAACATACGTACAAAATCATAACCCTCCGCTGTAGTCGGGTAAAAATACGTTTGCGTTTAGATAGATGTTCACTTTATATATATTATGTGTTTATTGCTGGGATAAACAGCTACAAAAATATTGGGTCTATATGGATATCTACTATCAAAGTTTCACAAAAATGTAACGGTACCCCGAAAATAAAATTTAAATAATTAGAAATTCGCTTTAGGTTAATGCTATAAATGCGTAGTTTATTCAACTTCCTAACATAGTTTAACTTGTGACTATGTCGAAGTTACTAATTGGGCTTGCCTTATTCGGCAGTTTATTAATAATAGTTTCATCAGGTAAGATAACTTTCATATACGTGATAATCATTACCATTCTACAGGCTTTTTTCACGAGGGCAGTAAGGGCACCTGCCCTTACCGCATTAAGTAGTATTAATATTTTATGGTATTTTAAAGTAACTTAACCGTTGAGGCATTTTGACTTGAATTCACAGGTTTTGAAAAAAACAGCAGTCAGCAATACAATGGCTAATTTACACAAAAACTTTTTTTAATGCCGATCGATCTTGATACGATTTTTCGATGTCTGACATTTCTAGTACCTACCCTAACCTCAGTAAGTCCAACAGAGTGTTTTAAACCTTATAAGGAACAGGATCGATTGGCAACAAAAAGTTTTTGTGAAAACTGTTTTTTTTCTGACTGTAAATGCAGGTTAAAATGTTTAAAAAATTTAAGCACAATCTCCTAAGAACGGTTTCATATAAGTAGCTAAAACGCCCTGCCCTATCCCTATCCAAAAAAATCTATTCTGTATAATCGCATAGCATATTGAATACCATGACTTTTTAGATGAATTTTCCCACCTTCCTTTCTTTAATAATAAAAAAAATAATTATATGACAGGCTTTTATTTTGTGACATCCAAAGGGTTTTCAGACAGGTTCTATTATTACAACTACTCTTCTTCATTATATTCAGATGCCGGGAAAGTGAAAACTATAGAAAAAAGCAGCATTTCAGTTGTGGGTAAGAACATTTTCGATATATTACTGCGTTCTGAGTTCGCCTGGAAATCTTTCAGTTTTTTTTGTAAAGCTTGTTCCGAATCCAGCTGTAACTGTATCCATCTACAGACTGATAATAATAATAATTAAAATTACAGATACAATTAAAGAAATAGGTTCAGTTGGCTATAAAAATTGTTCTACTGATCGGACCACTGAAAAATCTGAGGAAGACAATCCTCACAGCGTTGAACATCGAAGTAAGTTGACTAATCATTTTATGTTGAGTGATATTATGTTTTCGTCTTTACAGCACTTATTTCTAAGACTTTATAATTTTTCTCTTTGTATACAGCTCCGACACCAATACCATCGAAATGTTACAAAGAAGCAGAGAGCCTCGCCATACCAGCAAACACTATTAATAGTGGAAAAATACTTAAAGTTTGTAAATTCTAATGCGAGTGCAGTTCTAATAACCGTAACTTGAAATATTACCATCTTGAATTATATAATGGTCTGCACAGATTTCAGAAAAATTCTATAATCTGTGATGGTCTGTACCTTATTTCAGGAATTAATGAAATTACGTCCTTCTAAAAATGTGATGTATTCAAGTCCAGTGACATGGAATTCTATGTCGCAAGTAGGAGCATATTCGCATGGAGACGCCTATACACAAATTATAACGAAAACATTGAATTTCGAAAACGTGAAACAGGTGAATGCTAGTTTATTTTATCTTATGGCGATCACAGCTGTCAGTGCAACCACGAATTTTATTTGAAAATCACGAAAACTGTTCGAATATTCTTTGTACTGCTTATGTTAATTTGGTTTGTTACCACCCCATTCCTTAACTGAAACTGACGTCAGGGAATATTGCACCAGTTATAAAATAACTGTCATAAAATGGCAAACCTAACATATTTTGGGAGATAAAAAAATAGTTTAAATCTAACTTAACCTAAACCTAGTGTAGTTTCTTAGAAAAAAAAACTAACCCTCCAAATTTATAGAAAGTTATGATGATGGACAGGCATTATAAATAACTTTTTTTCTTAGAGATGTTTTGTAAAAACATTATGAACTGGTTAAAACTCTCTATAAATTTGGGGGTATACCTTTGGTCACTTGGTAATAGGTCATGGTGGATCGGTCATGCTCACTCTAATGTCCTTGCTTGCGGTGGCTCTGTGGGGTGGGTCACCCTCTTCCCTCTAAAATGGTTGAGGAGGGTGATGCCGCTGCTCAAGTCATGCTCGGGTTTCGGGCGCTGCTTGCGGGGACTGGTCCGCCCATTTTCCACTTGACACCGTTGTTCCAAAACTTTTACAGACCAGACCTAAGCACGGAAGGCATCACACCAAAACAATCGTTCTAAATATTCACCTTTTGGTTTGACTGTTAAGTGGGAGTGGGCATGCACAGCTTTCTATGCTAGTTTTTGTTTATTTTTATTTAAATACCTTATTTTGTTTTTTTTTACTCACACTGTGTTAATGCCTGCCTGCTCACATAGCGTTACTGTTTGAAAATGTATACAATTATTCTTTTGAAAACTCAATGGTTACTACCATTGAGTTTCTTGCCGGCTCTTCTCAATGGAAGCAACATTACGAACCGGTGGTAACGCTAAAATATTGTTTATATTGACTATTTATAAATGCTCTAATGAGCTTACATGAATAAAAACCTTTTGACTTTGACTTTGATAGCTGTGGTAACAGAAATAAATACCTATAACATATTCTTGTTT
The DNA here is from genome assembly GCA_947859195.1 of Drymonia ruficornis. Taxonomy (NCBI): domain Eukaryota; kingdom Metazoa; phylum Arthropoda; class Insecta; order Lepidoptera; family Notodontidae; genus Drymonia; species Drymonia ruficornis. The sequence goes on from OX401909.1 coordinate 9,519,794, forward strand.
AAACAATCAATTAATGATTGCAGGTTAAATGCTACTTCCCACGGATTCTTGCCATGATAATGAATTTACCAGATGTGAAATACAAATTCATTGCCAAAATATATTCCGATGATGTGTGTCCTCTTACGAGTGAGTTCAAGAAGCAAATAAAGGAATTATATGTATTTGAACCAACAAATTTAGATTTTCAGGATCCAAAATCAGCGAAGTTCATTAGCCAAGAGGTAACCTAAACTCTTTAAAGCTTAAGGACCACAGCCTAGCCAAGTGGGTTCGCCTACAAGCGTTTTTAAAAATCGCTACGCTTAAATGTATGGAATTGACTTTACAAGTCGATAAGTAGATCACGTGACTTATGTCATTTCCATAGATGAAGCGTAGCGATTTGTAGAAACGCTTGTAGACAAAGCCACTTGGCTAGAGGGGCTGGACCAAGCGGTCGTCTTTATCTCTAGATATTTTAATATTTTTACCGTCTAAACGTACGATTCCGACGAACGCGGCACACAGCAGACGTCAGTCGGTCTCATACAAATTGTAATGCCGTCGCCATCACCACAATTTGTATGAGACCGACTGACGTCTGCTGTCTGCCGCGTTCGTCGGAATCGTACCTTAACAAAAGTTTTATTCTATTATTTGTCTTGAAGGTTGCAGAAGCTACAAATAATAGTATTTTAGACTACATAAAACCAAAACTGTTGTCAAGCTTATCAGGCTTAGTGCTGGTTACTGCGGTATCTTTTCGAGTAAGTATAAAACCTTTTGTGCATGCCTTAAAATTACAATTACCTGAAGAAATCCTGAAGTTTAGTTTACAGCGCGGAAATGGGGCCATTTTGTATACATTATAATATGTATAGTTTATATTTATTCATTATTTTACTTTTATTTAGGTTCTTGTTCTTCTTATCGTATGGTTAGTGGCCAACCTGGTGTCAGAGTCGTTCAAGCCGCCCGAAGGTCTCTGACAAGGCTTAATAATAATAATATAATAATAATAATAATATCCTGGGACATTTTTGTACACACGGTTACCTGATCCCAAACTAAGCAGAGCTTGTACTATGGAAACCAGATAACTGATATTACTACATATACTACTTTTTTATTTGTAAATACATATTTAATATACATATACACCCAGACTCCGGACATACAGACATGTTCACGCACACAAATGCATGTCCCGGGTAGGAATCGAACCTACGACCTGCAGCGTGAAAGGCGCCTCCGTGCCAACCACGCTAACGGGCCCGTCAAATGTCTGCTGACAACAACCGGGAACGACTTTTTGCGTGCACTGCTCAGCAGGGAGACGCTTATTTCAAATGCCACTAAATGGTCACCCATCTCTGACCGACCTTGCAAAGCATTGCTTAACCTCCGATCGTTTACCGATCAGTGATTGCAGCTGGTTATGAGCGCCTCAGGTTTAGGTTAGTGTGTACATAACTTAATATGCTGAAGTTATTATAACAAATATAATTTTCAGGCCCAGTGGCAGAAGCCGTTTAATCCAGTATATACGAAAGAGCGAGATTTCTATGTTTCGATGTATAAACGCATTAAAGTACGAACTATGCACCAAAAGGATACATTTTTATTTGCTGAAAATTCCGTACTAGGAGCCAAGGTAATGCATATTTTTGACTTTTTAGGTTTCAGTCAAATTACATTTCTATATTGCAAACATCTATAGGCTACGGTGGCTGCTTAACATCAGCCCGGCGATATGCGTGTTTGATGCCTTAGTTGCATAAAAAAATGTTGGGTCAGTTCAGATAGAGCGGAAAAATTCGGCTCGCGCATGCGCGTGACGAGCCGTCGCGGGAAGGCGCGGTTATGAGCATGCGCGAGCCTACTTTAGGCTATGGTAATACGGTCCTATTTTCAATGGAGCCAGTAAATTCCTCGCGCATTTTTCCACTCTGTCTGAAGTGACCCTAAAGGTACGATTTCGCGGGACCCGGCAGACAGCAGAAGTCAGTCGGTCTCATAAGGTAGGAGTTTGTTGCAAGCGGCAGACAGCAGACGTCAGTCGGTCTCATAGAAATTGAATGCCGTCTGCCGTCGCAGCACATGTCATTGCCACAATTTGTATGAGACCGACTGACCTCTGCTGTCTGCCGCTTGCAACGAACTCCTACCTATACAAATTGTAATATCCTGCCGTCGCGGCGCATACCATTGCCCATTTGACACTGCCGTCTGCTGTCTGCCGTGTCCCACGAAATCGTACCTTTACGGAGTACGTAATATTTTTTTCAGATACTGAAAATGAAGTACGTTGGTGATGATTTTACCTTAGTAGTTATGCTCCCAACTTGTATAAATGGCATAGACGACGTTGTGGACAAAATACGCGACCCTGATTTAGTTTCGTCTGCATTAGATAGTTTGAAGATGGAGACTGTGCATATATACTTGCCTACTTTTAATATAACGGTGTCGAATAAGTTGAGATTGCCCGAGGAAAGGGTGAGTGAAAAGATTACTTGAAACTATACGTATAAAATCCTATCAGAGAATCCCTATGAAATCCCTTCGATCAGAGAATGTACGGGTTCCAGATTTTTGATAAATCAAATCAAATTTCTAACACAAGCTTTTCGTAATTTGGTTTTGGTTTCACTGGGATTGGCCCAGTCCATTATACGGCATCCATAGTACAAGCTTTACTTAGTTTAGGACCACATAATTGGTGTGTTTATTTAGCGATATTTATTCATTTATTTATATTACAGATTAACGTAACGGAAATATTTCACAATAAAACAGCGGGACTGGAAGACATCACGACGTGCAATGGAACACACGTTAGCACTATCCTACAGAAATCAACTTTTCAAATTGACGAGAATGGAGGGTGGAATGCTACAACTGGTATGTTTGGAAGCCATTCTTTCTTTTTTAGTTTCTTGGAAATACTGTCCAGTAATTCTGTCCATAATTTTTTCTACTGTTTATCGACCAAGACTTAGAGTAACTCTAAGGCCTCAAACACACGAGCGGCGCTTGCAACCAACCAACTCGCTACAACTGCAGCTGCCGGCACTGGTCGGCGCTACTGCCGAATAACGCCAGCAGCAGCCGCCGACGAGCCGACGGCTAGCGCCGACCAACGACGGCAAAGTGCCGCTCGTGTGTTTAAGGCTTAACACTGAAAACTTGAGTACGATTTCCATAGGGGAAAATTTTGGAAATGGCCTTTGCGTAATTTGCCCTGATTCTGTAATTAGATTCAACGCCATTTCATCTTCGTAGGGCACCCATAATCTAAGCGTTGCTAGTTTGTGTATCAGTATTGTGCATTTTGTGTCTAAATTCCTTTTTTTTAGATGTCGAAAAGGCAGAGTCCTCTGAAAAGGGCGACGAAACGTCGGTCACCTTCCGAGCTGATCGTCCATTCCTCTATTGCCTGTTTTATCGGAAATATATAATATACTTTGGTGTACATTATTATTAACCGCAATTATTATATTTGTGCAATGACAAATAATAAAGCGTTTGAATTAATGTTTTATTTTACTTTTGATATTGTTTAAACCTATTTTTCTAGTACACCATCCATCAGTGGATAAGTTACTGGTACCCACTACTGCTATGTAAATAATTACCTTTTATCTACCTACATAATCAGTTCATCCGGATAAAAATTCAAGTTGCTTACAAATATATGACCAAGAAAGCGGAATACACAGTACTCACGCAGCACGCTCTATGTGAAACTAAAATAAAAGGATTGGTGGTAGAGCCAATCTGTAGTCAAACTACTGCAGCTCGTATTCGGGCTGACTCGACCAGGGTAGTACCACCCTCTCACAGAAGATCGGCGTAAAGTATCTATTAAATTTGCGTTTCGTACGATGAGTGAGAGAGCCGGAAGCCCAACTCCCCTCTTCCCCTCCCTTAGTTCCACTCCCCTTCAGGTCGGCAATGTGCGAGCAATGCCTTTGGTATTGCAAGCATCTATAGGCTACGGTAACTGCTTAACATCAGGCGGGCCGTACGCTTGTTTGCCACCTCAGTCCCATAAAAAAGGTGTAACATTTAATGAAAACATTAGTTACTATCAGTAACTTCTTCGCCTTGTGCGTAAAGTCATTGTTCTTACAATTTATTCAATCCTCATTATCATTCTCCTATCTGCACCAATAAAACTGTAACCAATAAAATTAATTATATTTAAATTTATTACGACAGTCAATGATAATAATAACAGTACTAACTGCGCCAGGTGTGGTGACGGGCTAATAACAAATATTGGCCATTTAAATAAATACTTACTCATATTTAAAATAAAGAAACCTTTTCTTATAATGAGGGGTTATCGCCTTTTATGAATATTAAAAAAAATCTATACGTAATACGACAACAATATCACGTAAAATTTTTGTACGCGAATAAACTTACGAGTATAGTCGCATTTACCCTAGAACGATTTCTATTAGTGCATCCAGCATGCATCCGGCATGCCTTGCATGCCTGCCGAAGCATGCGAGGCATCTGGACGCAACAATTGTCTGCATCTACATCAGGCGCATGCCGCGCACGCGGACTCATTTTTGACGTCGAAGACATAATGCCATAACATGCGTGCTCGGGCAAGGAATGCTGATTATCTTGATGCACCAATTTACCCAACATGAAGCTAATATGATTTTTTATTCTTCAATGGCGGCGTCTTCATCAGGCGCATGCCTCGCGCGAGCACTCACTTTTGACGTCGGAACGCATAGACGTAATGTCATAATATGAGTGCTCGGGTGAGGCATGCGCGCCATATGGACACATCTAATGGCGGCGTCTTCATCAGGCGCATGCCTCGCGCGAGCACTCACTTTTGACGTCGGAACGCATAGACGTAATGTCATAATATGAGTGCTCGGGTGAGGCATGCGCGCCATATAGACATATCTAATCAAATCTTACAGCTTTCTGACATTCTTTTACATTGAAACTAAGTCCAGATAATAATGTAGGTACGCTTAATTGAATTTATTACTGCATATACCTACTCGCTTTTAGTTCAGTTGCAAGCATGTTGCAAGATCCTCTTTGACATTAATGCAAAACAAGCCCTACCTATATAAAAAATTGTTAAGTGTTTTTTTTTAACTAGCTTTGTTAATATGTAGTACGCAATTGGCGAGAATGACTCTTTATTTGTAATAAGCCCGCAACTAAGTCACAACATGTGAGTAAATAAATAACAAGTTTGTATAACTTTAAAAGGCTGTCTGCCTTTATATATCAATGATAAAACATGTGATTGATACCATCGTCGTAATAAGCAAGCTTTTAAGCTAACAGCGTATTACGGCTTATTTAATTCCGCACGTTACGCAAGCGCTTTTATTGTTAAAACTAGCTGTGGACCCATTCCATTCTCATCGGGTCGTAAATTACGATCTCCCATACAAACTTCCATCCCCCTATTTAACCCTTAGGGGATGAATTTTCAAAAAAGGCTGATCGAGGTGACTTTTAGTCATACATCAGCCTTAACACAACATTTTCTACTTTCTAACTTCCAAAATAGACGAACTTCCCCACACACTTTCATGCCCTATTTCAACCCCCGAGGAGATGAATTTTCATAACTGCTGATACAGATGTCTTTTACTTATGAACAATCTAACAACAACTCCAATAAAAGAGGAAATACTGTGTACTAATAATAATATGCCTATCCAAATCACCGATATTATGGCAAAAATAATAGTCATTGGCGGCGTCTTCATCAGGCGCATGCCTCGCGCGAGCACTCACTTTTGACGTCGGAACGCATAGACGTAATGTCATAATATGAGTGCTCGGGTGAGGCATGCGCGCCATATGGACACATCTATTAACTTGGCATGTCATGTAAGTACCAAAATTAAACCTTATACCCAGAACGTGACCGATTAAAATTACAATTATGTATTTTAAATGATTCAATAATAACAGCGAGCAATAATAGCATGCTGTTTGGGTCGTTAATTTTTAATACATACCTATTAGATATGTTGTTAAATACACTGAACAGCAAAGAAAACGGGTCGGTTAGAAAATTCTATATCTTCAAAAGTACCTGACCTAGCTTTATGAAATAAAGACTAAATTAAAGAATACTTAAATGAAAATAAAAAAAACCGGCCAAGTGCGTGTCGGACTTGCACATAAAGGGTCCGTACCACCGTAGAATAAAAACGTCAAAAATATCGTCTTTATTTTTAATATTTTTTTATTTTTACTTAGGGGCAACAGAAATATACATTCTGTGAAAATTTCAAGTCTCTAGCTATTACGGTTCGTGAGATACATCCCGCTGAGAGAAAGAAGACGGACGGACGGACAGCGTGGCTTAGTAATAGGGTTCCGATGGCACCTATTGGGTAAGGAACCCAAAAAAAAATTATTGAAGATATTATTGAAAATTTAAATATTGCCGCTACAACAACAAATAGTAAAAATAAATAAAAAAAAGACTATATTTTTGACGTTTTTATTCTACGGTGGTACGGACCCTTTATGTGCGAGTCCGACACGCACTTGGCCGGTTTTTATTTTTATTTTTATTTAGTCTTTATTTCATAAAGCTAGGTCAGGTACTTTTGAAGATATTGAATTTTCTAACCAACCCGTTTTCTTTGCTGTTCAGTGTAATAATAGAAATATTTGACTCCACCAACTACCTACTGTTTATGACACTTTAAAAAAATACATGTTTCAGCGTGTTAAGATGCGTCCATATTGCGCGCATGCCTCACCCGAGCACTCATATTATGACATTGTGTCTATACGTTACAACGTCAAAACTGATTGCTCGGGCGAGGCATGCGCCTGATGAAGACGCCGCCTTTGAATATTCAACCCCTAAGTCCTAAGGGCTAAGGGTGTAGAGAATTAAAGTTTGTACTTTGTTAAGAGTCATAATCCACCAACATGACGCGGATGGCGCGGCGGCGCGGCGCGGCGGCGGCCGGATAGTGGATCTTTCTTAGGGTTCCGTACAGAAAGGGTGCCAACGGGACCCCATTACTAAGCCTACGCTGTCCATCTGTCCATCCGTCTGTCCGTCTGTCAGCGGGCTGTATCTCACGAATCGTAATAGGTAGTGACTCGAAAGTTTCACAGAATGTATATCTGTTGCCGCTACAACAACAAATATTAAAAATAAAATAAAATTTAAAAATAAAGGGGTCCCCATACAAGAAACTTGATATTTTTGAAGTTTTTATTCTACGGTGGTACGGAACCCTTTATGTGCGAGTCCAACACGCACTTGGCCGGTTTTTTAAATATGGAATGACAGTCAAATACCGAATACCCTCCTTCAATTAAACAATTGAGTCGTAAAGAAGGTAAGGGGAAGTTGTATCATATCATTATTTGCTTGTGTTCGTGTAAGTTAATCATTATTCGCTCTTTACCCAAAGACTTTATCAATAGAGAGACGTGACTCTCCTAAATAGTATGCCCTACTAAACAAAGTCCATGGATGGACACTGTACCATTCAGTCGATCGCGGACATTTTGTTGAAAACATGTCGGTATTACCAACACGGCTCGTCTTAAAGTGCCTTTAAGTTGATCGTAGAATCGCAAGTTCGATGACAGATGTGTGAATTTCGCTGTATGTATACGCTGAACACAAGTTTAGTGATTGCAATACAGGGTTATTGGTAAAACACTAACAACCTTGCAGGGGCGTATTACTGCCATCAAAAACAACAACTTTTGTTCTATGACTTTTTACATAACAAAAAAAAAAATTAACAAAAATCACACTCTAAAATGTATGAAACAAGAAAATATAGCCGTAGCCGTGATCCGTTTCGGTACTTTAGGGCAACGTGGAATACAACCATGGCCGCTAGATGAAAAAAAAAAAATACATACATTTTAGAAAGTGATTTTTAGTTAATTTTTTTTTTGTTTTGTAAAAAGTCATAGAACAAAAGTTGTTGTTTTTCATGTCAGTAATACGCCCCTGTAAGGTTGTTAGTGTTTTACCAATAACCCTGTATAAGGAGATACCATATCTACTAAAATAATAGCTACATCAATTGGTGCGTCCAAATGCATGCCTCGCGTGGGCACTCATATTATGACATACTGTCTTTGTGTCCCGACGTAAAAACTCGGGTGCGGCATGCGCCTGATACAGATCCAGCCAATGCCTTTACCCCACTCAAGGAAGGTAAGTGGTACCTTTACCTTTTATAATAATAATTTAGCCCTTTTAACGTCCCACTGCTGGGCACGGGTCTCCCCTCAATGCGAGGATTCAATGGAGGAGGAGGAGGAGGAGGGATTCAAGCCACAATCCACCACGCTGGCCCAGTGCGGCTTGGTGGATTTCACATGTCTAAAGACATGCAGGTTTCCTCACGATGTTTCCTTCACCGTGAGCAAGTGATAATCATATTAAAGTTATGAATCACACATAGATTTCGAAAAATCCAGAGGTGTGAGCCAGGGTTTGAACCCAGGACCTTAAGCCCGCAAGACGCGTGCTTAACCAATCGGCTACCACTGTTTCTTTACCACTATTTTCCACAAATTAAAACATTCCGATAACACATCTAGTGGTAATTTAGCGCCAGCGCACTTGTCCCATAGACCAATTACTAAGGGGACTGGCCCTAAGCAACTCAGCCGAGTGGTCGGCCTAGTACTAACATCGACATAAAACGAAGCGAGTAGTTCAGCTATTTACCGGTAGATAGAACAATGGAAATGAAAAAACAATGACCACATTTTTTTTCATACATACAGTGGTGGCCATATTATTAAGAACGCTTATTTATAGAGAAGATTTTATCAAACTAACAAGTAAAAGTAACTGTTTGTATTTTTTTTGTATTTCACTCGGTATCGCAAAACTTTACCATACTAGCCGTACATTCGTTGATACACATGATTTGCTAAAAAATAAATAGGTAAACTTTTTACATTAGATCTAAACCTAGTATTACTACTTACTGGCTGGTCACATAATAAAGAACGCTGAATAGCTTTTTATTTATTCAACTTTAAATAGAGAAATCTCTGTGGCTATGAGCTTGTAGTTCACTATAAATTCGTATAATTTTGGCGCCATTTGGTGCAGGTGATTGCTTCATAGAAAATAATGGGGAAAAATAAAAGTTGTGATAAATCTACAAGGGAAGTAATAATAAAACTTCGCGAGAAGAACTGGTCGTATAAAAAGATAGCCGACCACCTACAATGCTCTAAAACGATGGTTTTCCATGCTGTGAAGCATTTTGCCACGCATCAAACTACCTCAAATGTTTCGCGTGTACCTAAACCGAGAAAGTCATCTCGTCGAGATGATCGAAATATCGTTCGTTTGGTAAAGCAATATCCTTCTAAAGGGTCTAATGAGCTGGGAAAGGAATATTTTGGTGAAAACAACCCTTCAGCAATCTCGGCACGCACTATTCGAAGGCGTTTGGTAGAAGAAAAGTTGCACGGAAGGATACCAAGGAAGGTGCCCATGTTGAAACGATGCCATAGGCTTGCATTTGCAAGAAGGTATGAAAACTGGACATTTAGACAGTGGAAAAATGTTCTTTTTTCTGACGAGACAAAAATAAACAGGGTATGTTCTGATGGAAAAAGATATGTACGACGCCCTCCGAATAAAGCATTTGACCCTAAGTACACAAAAGTGACATTAAAGCATGGTGGGGGAAATGTGAAAATTTGGGGGTACTTTTACTGGGTATGATATTGGACCTGTTAAGCTGATAGAAGGAAACATGGATCAATTCCAATACAAAAATATACTGGAAGAAACAATGTTACCTTATGCTGAAGACGTGCTTCCGGTTATTTGGACATTCCAACACGATAATGATCCAAAGCATACTGCGCGCACCGTTAAGGAATTTCTCACATCGCAATCAGTTTCTGTCTTAGATTGGCCAGCTAACAGCCCAGATCTTAACCCTATAGAACATCTTTGGTGCGAAGTCAAAAAGAAGGTTTCAAATCGACAGTGTGGCAATTTAAGAGAGCTGTATGACGTTTTTTTAGAAGAATGGCACTCTATCTCTCTTGCGAAATGTCAGAAATTGATAGAGTCAATGCCTCGCCGGTGTAAAGCAGTTATTAAAAGCCGTGGACATGCTACTAAATATTAGTTTTAGTTTAAAATGTATTAAATTGCTTATTTTATTCACGCACTTCATATTAATGCGATTGAATTTAATCTGAGTTTCATATAAAGCAACTCTCGAGCAGTTTAATAAATCGTTCTTAATTATTTGTCCAGCTCCATTACTATTTGAAATTGTTACTTTTGAGAATAAATAAAGTTTGTTACAAAAATATTGAGCGATTTTATTCTGTAGTCCTAATCCCGTTAGCTCTATTCTTGTGGCTATTTCATAACATAACTAGTTAGTTCTAAGAAGGAACAATAACTACACATGACATGACTCAGATAAAAAAATTCTGTAACTTGAAGTCGTTCTTAATTATATGACCACAACGTATAATAAGGGCACCTCTTTCTTTAGTCTTTACTCTGTGACTTGTCCTTATGTACATAATAATAAAAAAATACAAAACACGTTCTAGCGTCGTTATAACAACTGATACCTACATTAGGTATATCTTCTATATTGAAACAAGTGCACGAAGTCGTATACGAAGGTATAAAAGAGCTAAGTAAGCAGGTATTGATAAACATTTCATATATCATTCTACTTGTGGTCATGTGGAATCCATTGTGGCTGTTAGCCGTTTTGGCTACCACGTTTTTTGTGGAGATATTAGCAGGTAATTACTTTATTTATATTTTGGAAGCCTTTTTTTGGGAAGGTCAAGTTCACAGCGTCCGCGTCGACATGTGCCGAAGCGCCGTGCCCGGGCAATCAGTCATGAGATCGTAATGTCTACGTGGCCATACATCAATGATTGCTTTAGACGCGGCTGCTCGCATAGTCTGGATACATCCAATTCTTTTCTCAGCCAAACAATTAGGTGATAGGATCGCTTCATTATTTCATGTTACATTTGATGCTGGGATTGACATCCGACAATGCTCTCATCTTAATAGAATCACGTTATATTCTGCCGTAATTATTGTTGCCTACACGTATACCTATTGGTCAGCACTAACCTAAGTACTAATGTCCTAATTATAGAAAAAACACATTTCATGCATTCAGGATCTTCAGTTTCAAGCCACTCATCCAGCAGCAGTCATAGCAGTAGCAGTCATAGCAGTAGCTCAGCGTCATCATCGAGCAGTTCCAGTACCTCCTACTCACATGCCCATGGAGAATGCGGACACGAGCCATGTACGAGTATGTTATTAATTTTATATTTTAATAGCTTTTGTCAGTTCTCGACATAATAATGAGTCAGAACTACCGATTCTCAAGGACTTCTCAATGAAATATGCATAGATCAATTTTGGTGCAGCTACAGCGACTGTAGCCTAGGGGTGAACAGGTTGGGCTAGCAATCGGAAGGTCCCAGGTTCGATCCCCGGTGGGGCATGCACCAATGGATGAATTTTCATCTATGTGCATAATTTACAGTTCGCTGACGGTGAGGGAAAACATCGTGAGGAAACCTACCTATCCCTCGGGATTAGGTAATAGTCAGTTCCTGTATACACGGCGACAAGGTTCACCACCTGTCACGTTGGGTTCTGACCATCTGGTGAAACGTGGGCTTTGAGTTGGCTTAATACCTCCACAATGTGGTGGTGGATGGCCACTCAAACCTCTGACTACCCCCGAATGGGGATAAAAGTCGTGACGTTGTATGTATGTATGTAAGATCAATTTTGGTTACCGCGAGAGAGTGCATCAAACAAATTTATGAACAGATGCAAACTTTTTCGTAAATATGATCAGAATTTGATCTTTTTATATAAGTCCCAATGATCTTGATTTGTTACATAATTTACATAACTTGTTTTTTAGGTTCAAACAAATGCCCAAAGCCAAATGAAGTCTTAGACCCCTGTTTGAACCCATGTCCACCGAGATATTGTGGAGTGAACATAGCAGCTATATTATGCGCAGTTCCTGATACATGCGAACCTGGCTGTCGATGCGCAGACGGCTACCTCCGAAATGATAAAGGAATTTGCATTCCTGAGGATAAATGTCGTAAGTTAATGGCAATCATTTTGATAGAGTTAAAATGATTTTCTAAAACGAAATGTAACTTAACTCTAAGGGGGAAACCCCACCGCGGCGCACGGAGAGGCCACGCACACACACGCACGTGGCTCAAGCTTCGCTTTACACGAAAATGTATGTCACCGTGTCCACTGCGGCGCACGGAGAGGCTACGCACGAAATGACGTCATCCATACATTTTCTTGCAAAACTTTGCCGTGGCCGTGTGCGTGGCCTGCTAGGCTATTATGTAACGTCATACTCACTTCGCACGCGTGAATTTTCTAGTGAAATGTCAATTTTCTATACAAAATTTGACATATCACAAGCAAATTCACGCGTGCGAAGTGAGTTTGTCGTTACAGAACAGCCTAGCAGCACCGCGGTGGGGTCTCCCCTTTTTCCTTTGGGGTCTATGCTAACGAGCCGAGCACGAGCGGAGTAGGAGCTAAATACAAAAGTGCGCTCTTTCGAGGCTCATAGTCGGTCCACACTAGCATAAAGGTGGGTCCTTTATAAAATTATTGTGTGCAGCATTAATTATGCCTTTCTTTTTTAGCTAAATGTCCACAACCGAACGAAGTGTATGACGTATGTCCTGCCCCGTGTCCTCCACGCAGATGCGACGTTGATGACCGTGTTATAAGGTGTGCGGCGCCGCCAAACCCTGGTGATCCAGAGTGCGAGCCAGGCTGCAGATGCGCTGATGGATATGTTAGAAACGACGACGGTGTATGTGTTACTAGGGACCAATGTAGTAAGTACGCCTTTAGATACTTAATTCTACATAAGTTGTGTGGAAAAAATACTTTAGTTAATTTAAATAAGCTTTACTTTACGATCATGAATCGAATTCTTTCGGGCTGCTAGAATAATGTTCATTTACAACTGCGCGCGCACAGTTTTTTCACGGAGCGGCACTACAAGATATAAACTTTCATGTTCACATTTTTTTTTTAAATTCAGTCCTGCGAGTGGTGTGATAGGTATAACGTAGAATAATATTTTAGCGTACTATGGAATTTGCCAGGGATCAAAACTCGATACCCTCATTAAATATCGCTATATTGAATCTTGTTACACCTTAGTTTATTGTTAAAGAATATGTAGGTACCTACCACAAAACAATATCTAATGCTACCGTTTCTGCAAAAAAATAATTTTATAAATCAATACATTATTTTACGTGATTCATTAAAGTTTAAATAAGATCCGTTTAGTTTTCCCCCCCGCTCATTGACAGGTAACGTGCGTCACTATTAGCATCACTGAGGCGCTATGCAAAATATGGTGCAATATCTGATGCATCCAGATGCCTCGTATGCCTCGCCCGAGCACTCATATAACGATGTTATATCTATTCCGACGTCAAAACTGAGTACTCAGCCGCGACATGCGCCTGATATAGACGCAACCTAAGACCTTATAGATCATGGTTAACTACATTCGTAATTCATATCAACAGCACCAAAATGTGGAGACCACGAAGAGCATGTACAATGCCCACCGGCCGTCTGCAGGCCGAAGGAGTGTTCTGATGTGGGCATGCCAATACCATGTCCAGATTTAAGTAATCAGGGATGTCCTGAAGATCCAGCTTGCATATGCGAAGACGGATACGCTAAGAATAAACATGGGGATTGTGTACCTTGGAACCAATGTCGTAAGTATTTCAAATTGGACTTTAGAATTAACTCCAAATTTATAGCAGGTTATGATGGACTTACACTGGCATTACAAATGGCTTTTGTTACTAGAAATACTTTGTAAATCCATTGTAAACTAGCTGAAAAATTCTATAAATTTGGTGGTTTGATTTTGTACATTTTGTATTGTATTGGATTTATAGGATCCGAGAGTCGAGTCTTCGAGCGAGAAATTGCTGACGTTTTGTCGGCCCAACTGTGATAAGACATAAAGCACAAACTTAAAAAAAAAACCATTGTTACTTTAATTTTTCCCTCCCTTATAAATTAAGACAAAGTTAATTTAAAAAATTGTTGATTTTGATTTTCCTTCTACATTTTGTAACGTTGTGCCACTTTTTTAAATTACAATTTACAGCGTCATGTGGTGGGGACCCCAACGCAGTATCAGGATGTGGTATTAACTGCAACAGACATTGTTCCGATAGAAACAAACCACCTGGAGCTTGTGTTGCTCTGTGCCTCTATAATGCTTGCGATTGCAAAGACGGGTTTTATTTCGATGACAATACTGGGAAATGTGTTCGCCCTGAGAAATGTAGTAAGTTAATTCTAGCTTTGTCTCAGGACTTTATTCAAATATGCATTGCTTGTTTTAAATCAGCACTGATACAGCCGGCCGTGATAAGACAAAACGCGAGATAAATACATTTTGTCTTATTCTCTTGTATGCATTAATTAAGAGGGAGAGAGAGAGAGAGAGAGAGAGAGCGATTCGGTGCGACATAATACGTGAAAAAGTATTGTCTTGGCCAGCGTGCTAGCCCAGCAGCTTTCTAGCTTACAAATAGCGAGCGACTAGGATTTGCCCCTCAAAAATATAAATTAGATTAGGGCCACCGCAGACATGTTACTTTTAACATCGGCGATCGGCGATTTTAATGCTGCGTCTCGCTCGTTCGCGCTTGAAGAGACGCGACGCAGCATTGATACAGTCGCAAAATCACCGAACGCCGATGCTAAAAGTAGCACATCTGTGGTGGCCCTTATAGCGCCATAAAATAAGAAACATGAAACATTAGGGTACAAGTTTTGCAATGGTAGTCTTTCTTTCTAACACAGTACTTACTTATTCCAGCTCCAACGTGCAAGAAAGATGAAGTATATTCAGACTGCATCGATATATGTCAACCACAAAACTGTTCTCAACTGGGATTCCCAATACTTTGTCCAGCGTCTATTGACCACTGTGTTGCAGGCTGCAAATGCAAAGATGGGTATATGCGCGCTGATAACGGTACTTGCATACCTGTGGCACAATGTCGTAAGTGTATTTTTTCGAAGCAATTACCTAGAACATTATTTTGTATTTTTCTTATTTTTGTTTGAAGAAAACGATAAACCAATTAAGATATTGCGAATACCTAAAACTTTATCCTTATTGGTAAAGACCCGTCTCATCTGACTCATGTAACCTATAACTTAATACCACACAATCTACAACTATAATATATACCTCTGTCTGCACCTTATATAAAACTTTAAAAATTTAAACGAATATTACTGTTTGCTGTTTCGATAGCTGCTACTTTCGCTAATAGAAACTGATTATTAAATACATTTTCCAGCTTCCTGTGGAGGTGATACACACGCGGTGGCAGGGTGTGGAGTGAACTGCAACAAACACTGCTCCGACTTACACGGCTCACCCAAGCCTTGCCCTAAAATTTGTAAAGTTAACGCTTGCGATTGTAAAGACGGCTATTATTTTGATGACCACACTTCGAAATGTGTTCTACCGAAACAATGCAGTAAGTGATCCTTAAGATTCAAATAGACTGATAGCCACCCACAGAGTAAAGACTAATGAAAGAGGTGCCCTTATTAGATACTAGCTGTGCCCGCGACTCCGTCCGCGTCCAGTCGGTGAAGCCCTTAAATATAATTTTGTCTATCGTCTAATCTGTATTACGTCAGTCTGCATCAGTCTGAGTTCGTCTGTTCGTGGCTGTCTATCTGTCTGTCTGTACCAGTCTATACCAGTAAGGTGGTAGAGTCTGACCAGTAAGGTGGAGATCGGCATTCAAGTAGCTAATTTACCTTCGTTTCGTATGATGAGGGAGAGAGCCGGAAGCGCAACCCAGCCACCTCCCCATCCCCTCCCACTAACCCCACTCCCCTTCAGGTTGGAAACGTGCTAGCGATGCCTTTGGTTGCAAGCATCTATAGGGTACGGTAACTGCTTAACTGCTGTTAAGCCGTACGCTTGCCTGGCGCCTTAGTTGTATAACAAAAGTTTGACTTTATTTGTCTGTCTGTATCAGTCTAGCTGTAAGTATCTGTCTGTCTGAATCGGTCTGTCTGTAATCTATCGATAGGTAAGTATCTCTGTCTGTACCAGTCTATCTGTATCCGTCTATCTATATCTGTAGTTACTCACAGTATCACGACTGAGCGGTTGGACTCCAGAGCTCAATGTTTAAGTTTGTACTTGATACCCATGTTCCTTATTTAAAATGAGTGAGTGCTCCAGACTCACGGCTTAGATGAGAGTCACTTCGCAACAACGTGCTTAAAAAGTAAGCGTCCGGAGTTTATCGTCTAAGTCAATAGTCAAAGCGTTTATTTTGTTTAGGCCTAGGGGGGCACTTACAAATAGTAATTTTACATGTTTTCCTTAAATTCTACCGCCGGATCGGAAACGCGACCTCGCCTGAGAAGTTTCTACTTGATACCCACATTGCTAATTCAAAGTTAGCAGGTCCTCCAGATTTATGGTTTAAGCAGGCAGTTACCCAGCAGCATCATTCCTGAGGGGTTGGAGTTCAGAGTCCAATGTCTATGTTTCTATTACTACTTAATTCAAAATTAGCAGGTCCTCTAGACTTACTTCTTAGGTAGGTAGCTTCCCTACGGCATTAGTACTGTGGAGATGAATTCCAGAGATTCTAAGATTCCGCGTGATACAAAGACCCGCTTAATGTTTTTTTATACGTAATCTATATATATAAAAATGAATCCCTATTTCATGTCATTACTTGACGCGAGAACGGCTGGACCAATTTAGATGATTTTTATTTTAGATTATTCCGTGAAGTTCAAGGAAGGTTCATACATTTAAAAAAAAATGGAAAAATTGCCCGGAAAGCGCTAAAAACACATATTTTACGTATGATTCAAATTACTTTCAATAGATGGATAGTTCTTTTTCGGACAACATTAATTCTGAGGCGGTACGAAGTTCGCCGGGACAGCTAGTTAGGAATAAAAAAACTGAATTTCTTGAAGCAAGGAAGTTATTAAATTTTGCCATGTGGTGCAAGTAGGGGGTGCATTCCGAAATTCCGAAATTTCATAATTTCGAAATTTCGGACCATTTTTGCATAGTTTTCAATTTCGGAATTTCGGCCATTCAGTTTCGGAATCCGAAATTAAATTTAGTTTCTTAACAGCCGCCGTAATTCTTGAATGAATCATTTTTCCACTTCGTGCACTATCCTAGAGTCTTTATATTGGAACTAGTACATCATGGAACTATTATAATGCCTGTAGAATAATATCCTGCGGCCTAAATGTTGAGAATAAAAGTACAAAAACATTATGTGAGTGGGATACTACTTACTTATATTCCCAAAACTGTTCATATTTACTGGAGGGGTTTATCAAGGCGGGGCAAAATTCGACAAGTTTCATCAAGTCTTTCAAATCAAAGGCTTGCGTCAGCCTGGACTTTCTCTCAGTTTTAACTTATTGAGCCTAAACATGATGCGTAAAACTAGAGTCTATGAAACCAAACCCAAGAAAACGTCTGAACATTATCATAGAGGCACGAAATAGCTATAGAGCGAGGGTTATTATTATGTATGTGTTGTGAGGGTATGTATTTCTCTCCTGACCCTGTTTCTTAATAATACGAATTTGATCAATAGTAGAAGATCCTATTTGCTTAGGTATCATAAGAGGGTGGTTCCTGCAAAGCTCGATTTTAGCGGTCACACAGTCTTATCTCTGTTCATATCAGAGATACCGATTAAAAGTATATTTTTTTCGTTTCTTACTACATTTGTCTATTTGGAAAACATAATTTTTATTTCATAAATAAGTAAATTATACATCCAAACTTCATTTGAAAACCAAAATCGGGGTCAAATTAGCCGTTCTCGCTGTGTCACACGCTTCACTTTCATGAAACAATAGCGTTTAACTTTTCGGTAAATGGTGTTGCGATCGTGTTATAGATATCAAAAAAATCGTAAAAATATACTCTTTTTATTGATTACAAATTTAATATATTTTATTGTTTAGTTTGAATATTAAACAGCTATTTGTGTTGGTCACACGTTTGTGCACATTTTTACGGCGCATTACTAAATGATGTATAAGTCTACGAAGAAACGATGTATGGTCTTGTTTGATGTCACTACTGACAGCCAGTCATGTCGAGGCAGTCCAGCAGAGAGATGATCGAGGGTGTATCTCTCCGCGATGAGATATAGGGTATCAAAGTCCAAAAAACATGTTTTTTTGCCGATGTACCAGAGTTTTGTGGACAAAATTTATTGTTGTTTGCAGTCACTTTAGATACTGGGGTTTTTAATACGAATTACTTAGCTGTCGAAGTATGGTTTAGTGTTATTTAATTTATACTACATTTTGAAGTGCAAGAATAATAGTGAAATATGTTTAATTTGACGAGTTTCGTGGCATGAGATTCGTGGCAATTTCTCCACGAAACTCATGAAATTACCACGAATCTCATTTTTCGTAGGATTTTTCATGTGATGAACACGTATCAGTGCCATAATATAGTACATATTGGTATCAGACACTGGTTGTATCCCTCACGCAGCGATCCTCATTGCTGACGCTCATAATTTGCCCGTCGCGGAATGTTTTTTTTGTCTCATGATGCTTCGCCATTTGTTTATGTCCATGGTATCGTGAAGCTCATCGTTGATCGCATTTGCTCCATACTGTCATCTCATTGCATTATTAATTGCTTATGGTTGTGTCCGTCTTTCCTAGTGATTTGTCCAGGAAACTCAAGAATAAAATTCTTTTTTATTAATATTAATTAATCCCGCACGTCGTACCTGGCCTATCGACCACCGATCCGATATTTGCTCTGAATACGATTGCTGATGAATATAACTCCAAAAACCGACCATTGTATGTTGCATTCTTGGACATGGAAAAGGCATTTGATGATAGGGTCCCAAGAGACACGATCTGGTGGAGCCTTCGGAAGAATAATGTCCCCGAACAATACATCAACAACGTTGCCGACATGTATAAGGGTGCAAGATCAATGGTTCGGACGGTAGTGGGTGAGACAAAACCAATAGCGGTCACAGAAGGCGTACAACAAGGCTCTGTCTGTACTGAGTCTCTTCCTATTGCCTCGTTTTGGATTCACTCACGGAGTTAGCGCAAAATTCGGCAGCGTGGACTTTTATATACGCTGACGATGTAGCCATCTGCACAGAGCGCCGTGATGAGTTATAACAGGCACTTTTATCTTGGAAACACCAGTTGCAAGCCGTGATCTTGTGCTGAGTGTAGCAAAGACCCAATTCATGTGCTTTAACGAACCAGGTCCAAGCGACAGCAGTTCCATTCCCATCGATGGACAATTGGTCACTTTGTGCGATCAATATAAGTACTTGGGGAGTATGATGCACAATTCCGGGAACGTAGAATGCAAAGTTCAGCACCGAATAGCTGCAGCGTGGCTAAAATGGCGAGAAGTAACTGGTGTTACATGCGATAAAAGAATGACTGTAAAACTAAAAGGCATGGTATATAAGACCATCATAAGACCAGTCTTTATGTATGGCAGCGAAACGTGGGCCATAACCCAAACGAACGTGCATACCATTCAAGTTGCTGAAATGAAAATATTGAGGTGGATGTGTGGCGTTACCAGGCTTGATAAAATTCGTAACGAGTACGTGCGAGGAAGCCTGGGCGTGCGCGATATCGCCGACAAGATGCAAAAGAGTAGGCTGCGATGGTATGGTCACGTGAAAAGGAGGCCATCTGAATACGTAGGGAACTTAGCACTACAACTTTCCATTCCCAGCCCAAGACCCAGAGGCAGACCCAAAACAAGATGGAAAGCTGTAATGCTAAAGGACATGAAAGAGTGTCAGGTATCCGAAGACGATGTCGAGAATAGAGCGAAGTGGAAGGGAAAGCCTAGGAAGGCTGACCCCACCACCATGTGGGATACATAGTCAGGAAGAGAGAGAGGATAAACTAAACCCGCAACGCAACAAAATAATTTAATTTAGTATTTTTTTGGGCGATTTTATTTGTTTATCGGGTCTTCCTATTTTGATTCGGATTTTATTCTGGACAAAGCTCATACCTAGGTAGTGCTTATGAATCGTTAATATAAACATTATAGCGTATTGCTTTCATTGAGAAGAGCCGCAAGAACATTCATCTTGTCTATTTAATTTTAAGATACACCTGACGGGAAGCTCTATTGAGAAAGTAGAGCTGAGATCCTCCAGTCCAAACCAGGATATCATCAGCAAATTGAAAGTGTTAACAAGTACATCTATACTCGCCATTAGCATCGATGCTTTACCTTTTCTAGTGGGGAAGATAAAATACATCATTCATCATCATAATTTCGAAGATGGAACGTTTCCCTGTCTGACACCTTTGGCTATTGGATCGGTTTCGAGCTCTAGTTGGTCCTAAAGCTGGATTAATTGAGGCTCTGCTATTTTTGCGAGAATGCTCCTAGGTGACCCAAAGAATCAGAGACGCGCGGTCATGTACTTTTCTCCTCCAGAAAACATGAACACAAAGTTCCTTAAAACGCGAGATCGCTTTAGAATTCTGTCGTTTACGAAGATATCTGAACAAATGGTAGTCCAGATGGGATATAAGAACTAAGGGCCGCCACCTCCGTGAAATTATTTCCATGCGCTTGTGAGCATCTGGAGAGGATAAGGCTTGAAGTAGACCACAGTGTGGCTCAAATTTTTACGAGACATTACATCTTTTGGAGTACCTAAATTATTCTATTTCATATTAGTTTCTTCACCTCTATAACAATGTTCGACGCCGCATAACGATCACAAACAATTTGCATATCACATCTTTTGGGAGTGTGGTCTCTGGTTAAACGAACGGAACACTATGTTAAATAGCTTGCAAGTGACATCTGGAGTAGTATATCACACAGAACTTGTAGAAATCAGCGAAAATATCATTGGAATCAAGTATAACCAGCTCACATATTTTGTCTTTTATATTCATACAGAAACAGAAATTGTGCTTTTATATATTCTCTTGTTATTAAACACAAGTCCCAACAACCATAAAGAGAGCAAAACTTATAGTTAAGTACATAAATAATGCGTAAAAAATACCCGGAATTTACTGCGTGAGTTTCGTGTGGTGCTGCATGAGTTTCGTGGCACCATTTTCTTCAACCTTGAATTCTGTCCAAAGTTATCATCAGATTTACAAAAGCGATATAGATTTGAACTTGTATAAAAGGCTATATTATGTTATTAATATAAATTATCTAAAATTCACAAAAACAAAAATTACCACGAAAATCACGGCGAGAATCTTGTTCGCAGGAATGACCCAAGATTAGGTTAGGCAGAGAAAGGTACAGAGAACCCACCCAGATCATGAAGGTGAAGGCTAGAAATTTGTGGAATAATCAACGGCACAGGAGTGAAATTAGTGTCGAGTAAGGAAAGAGCCCAGACTGTTATTTATCGTTTTTCTTTCGTTATTTATCTTCTTCTTCTATTTAAGTACCCGAAGGCCCTTGTCATTGTAGCTGATGAAGCCCTTTCCATCATTCCCTGTCTCTAGGGCAGTCTCTTTCACCTCCTGATACGATATGATGTCAACCTTAAAATACATCTGACTCATGTAATTTATTCTTGGTCTTACTCTTCCTCTACCTCGCTTTCCTCCTATCTTTTCTTCTAAGATGTTTTTCATAAAGGTGTCATATTGTATGAGTTGAGATTATTTTTATTTAATTGATCTTCATTATTTTAGCCTCTAAGCATATCTTCATTTGTGACTATTCCATTGCAACTGATTATTTCCATTCTCCTACAATACCACATTCCAAACGCTTCAATGTATCCTCGTCTCTTTCAATGAGGGTCCACGATTCACATCCATATAGCGTTACGCTCTAAACTTTATTTTACTTATACAATTACATAATTGCCTGAGCTGGGTCCATGAAAATATTTTGGATTTTTGTCTGTTTGTCTATCTATCAGTACTTATGTTCAAGCATCACGAAAAAATGGCTTAACCGATTCCAATGAAGTTTCACTAAACATAATAATGATATCATCACGATATTGGGGGTCGAGCTACAGAAGAAAATCTAGCGCTAGTTGAAACTGCGGTTGAAAGCAATTTTTCATCGTAAAATGATTCAAAAACAACGTATCTATTGTTATATACAATTAAACTAGCCGTAAAATACCAATTTATACTACACATTTCAGATTTTACAGTAAAATTGCATTTTATAATCGATTTACTAAAATGTCGTTTCAATTTCGGAATTACGAAATTTCGAAATTGACGAGCCCAATTTCGTAGGCCAATTCCGAAATTGAAAATCTATGAAACTGCACGCCCTAGGTGCAAGTCAGGCATTGTCTGATTTTAAGTATAGCGACATCTAGTTAAGAATAACTAAACTTAAGATTTTAGAACGCAGCAATAAAATATTTATTATTATTATTAAAATTAAGATTATCTAGTCCAAATAGTGTCGGATCACACACAACGTAGGGCTCCGTAGGGCTCCGCTCTAAATAGACGTATTGCAATAACTTAAACTTATTTTTGGCTAGAATTTCTGTGTGGTCATAAAAATTTACCACATAATATTTTAGAAAAAAATATCCTAGATGTTAAGTTGGACTATAAGCCATATCCATACCAAATTTCATTGAAATTAATCCGGTGGATTCAAAGTTGTGCTCTTTCAAACATTTAGAATTTTTAAGTAGTTTTTTGAATTTTCTGTGGCAACCCTAAACACTTTCGAAAAAAAAGTATCCTAGATGTTAAGTTAGACTATTAGTCATATCCATGCAAAATTTCATTGAAATCCATCCGGTGGATTCGAAGTTGTGCTCTTTCGAAAATCTGAGCAAACATACAAACATACAAACATACAAACATACACACAGACAAAAATTCTAAAAATGATAAAAATGAATTCTGCTGGTCCATCTAAGTCCCCCCCACTATTTTTTTTCCAAATATTTCGAATGTACAGACGCGACCAATTTTACATTCTTATTATACTTATTATTATATGTATATTAAGAATAACTAAACTTAAGATTTTAGAACGCAGCAATAAAATATTTCAAAGTCAAAGTCAAAGTCAAAGTCAAAAGGTTTTTATTCATGTAAGCTCATTAGAGCATTTATAAATAGTCAATATAAACAATATTTTAGCGTTACCACCGGTTCGTAATGTTGCTTCCATTGAGAAGAGCCGGCAAGAAACTCAATGGTTACTCTTTTCAAAAGAATAATTGTATACATTTTCAAACAGTAACGCTATGTGAGCAGGCATGCATTAACACAGTGTGAGTAAAAAAAGAAAATAAGGTATTTAAATAAAAATTAATAAAAACTAGCCTAGAAAGCTGTGCATGCCATGCCTACTCCCACTTAACTGTCATATCATTTATTACATTTATTACATGTCATTTATTATTATTATTAAAATTAAGATTATCTAGTCCAAATAGTGTCGGATCACACACAACGTAGGGCTCCGTAGGGCTCCGCTCTAAATAGACGTATTGCAATAACTTAAACTTATTTTTGGCTAGAATTTCTGTGTGGTCATAAAAATTTACCACATAATATTTTAGAAAAAAATATCCTAGATGTTAAGTTGGACTATAAGCCATATCCATACCAAATTTCATTGAAATTAATCCGGTGGATTCAAAGTTGTGCTCTTTCAAACATTTAGAATTTTTAAGTAGTTTTTTGAATTTTCTGTGGCAACCCTAAACACTTTCGAAAAAAAAGTATCCTAGATGTTAAGTTAGACTATTAGTCATATCCATGCAAAATTTCATTGAAATCCATCCGGTGGATTCGAAGTTGTGCTCTTTCGAAAATCTGAGCAAACATACAAACATACAAACATACAAACATACACACAGACAAAAATTCTAAAAATGATAAAAATGAATTCTGCTGGTCCATCTAAGTCCCCCCCACTATTTTTTTTCCAAATATTTCGAATGTACAGACGCGACCAATTTTACATTCTTATTATATGTATAGATTTGTATGAAACAAAACGTGGTCATTGTTTTTTCATTTTCATTTTACTATTTACCGGTAAATAGTTGAACTACTCGTTTCGTTTTATGTCGATGTTAGTACTAGGCCGACTTGCTTAGGGCCAGTCCCCTTAGTAACTGGTCCATGTAGCCACCACAACTTGCCTAGTTACTGCTGTTTTTAATAAAACTGTTCATAAACTAGTTGTAAAACTGTTTTCGATAAAGCTTCCTTATTCTCTGACTTCGCTAAATTAAACAAGTTTATACATATTTTCTGGAACATAACAATGTGAGCTTGGAATCTGAACTAAGATAACCTGTGTCTCCATCCAGATGTTAGGGAACTATAACTTTTTGAAGGAATTATAAATAAATATCGCCAGACACACCAACTTTATGGTCCCAAACTAAGCAACGCTTGTAGTATGGCCACCATACAATGGACTGGGGGCGATCCCAGTGACACCCAGACAGGGCAAATTACGAAAAGGCCGATTCCAAAATTTGCCTCTGGCGGGAATGGAACCCGCAACAACTCGATGCAGTGAGCGGCCAACGCTCAAACAGCGCCACGCGGTCGTCAAATTTTAATTATTTACACAACTACCCAAAAAGGGAGTGTATTTGTTTTCAGGGTTCATGTATTTTTACAGCACCAGAATGCAAAAAGAAGCATGAAACGCACTCGAACTGTGTGAACGGTGATTGCGACCCTCGGAAATGTTGTGAACTTGGTTTCCCGAAGGCCTGTCCAGATGTAGATGAGTCACAGTGCGTTGGTGGATGCGTCTGCGACGCGGGCTACGTATACGATGATCTTGGCAATTGTATACCTAAGATTGATTGCCGTAAGTATCAATAATAACTAGGAATCTTTCATATTCCAAATGATTGTGTATTGACGGTTCTTCTACCGAGAAAGGTTAATCTGGGTGGTTACTTTGAAAAACGAACGCTGACGGATCGTCCGAAGTACGGATTACGGATTTACGATCAAAACCATGTCAAACGCAAGAAGAAACGAAAGAAGAAATGTCAAATCACGACGATCCGTCAGCCGAAACGTTTCGTTTCGCATTTCAAAGTAACCACCCAGATCATAGGCCTCGAGTCCCTTAACAATTATACATTGCGAAACCACTGATCTCCAATATTATCTTCGTGAATTCTTCATTAAATCGCAGCTAATCAAATAGCCTACAATAATTATGTCGACCACCAAGAAATTACAATTTATAATGAAGAATTCACGAAAATCCGAAAAAGTCACAAGCATTATGTCCTAGCTATTCTATTCTAGCCTATGTTTATACAATGCATACCCCTTGGTTCATTTATCTTGGATTATCAAAGTACTTATTTCTTGAAATTTTCAGCTTCATGTGGCGGGGATCCAAACGCTGTATCGGGATGCGGTCTCAACTGCGGCAGGCATTGTTCTAATTACGAAAAAGGGCCCGTACCTTGTCCCAGAATATGTTTCCCAAATGCTTGCGATTGCAAGAAAGAATTCGTTTTCGATGACAACACCAAGAAATGTGTGCTGCCGAAGCATTGCAGTGAGTTTTTATAAACATTAACGATGGCATTACCAAAAAGCTTGACGCAAGAAAAACACGAGCTATGTCGAAATGATCAAAAAAATTACTAGACACGCGTTAATAAATGTGTTTAACTTTTTCTATAATAACGCCGTAAATTTTTAAACTAAGTTCATATTGTTTCACTAATCTACATACCTACTGTGAAATTAAATTTAAAATCTTCCATGAAAATTTTATAATTTGTTATAGTTTTTTTGCCATTCCTTCCAGCTCCAGTATGTAAAGAAAACGAAGTCTACTCAGACTGCATTAACGGTGGATGTCAAGCCAAAAACTGTTCGCAACTAGGAAAACCAATACCTTGCATCAAGATGGACCCCGCATATTGTATTAAAGGCTGCTTATGTATAGAAGGGTATCTGAGAGCTAAAAATGGTACATGTGTACCGGAAAATCAATGCGACCGTAAGTAAAAATATGGGTTATTGCAAGAAATGTTACCATAACAAACATACAAGCCAAGGTTTTCTCCGACTGGCACGTCGCGTATTTTCTAGCACACTTATCATACAAATTTCATTAGAGAATTAACAAATTCAAAAAATATTATCACATAATCCCGCTGATCCCGCTGATGATGCTGAATCACACACAATACAATACCAAATTATTAGATAAGTACTTACCATAATATTTTTTTTATGTCCCAGAATGTGACCAACCAAACGAAGTTTGGGATCCCTGCCCTCCAAGTTGTCCACCACAAACATGCGAGAGCATCGGCAAGATATTCCATTGTCCATTAATAAAAACTGATGCTAAAGACTGCAAGGGAGCTTGCAGATGCAAGGAAGGCTTTTACAGAAACAAGATCGGAGAATGCATTTCAAAGAAAGATTGTTGTAAGTATCTACACGCTGAACGTTGAATGTTATTTTGAATTAGTTTTTAAAAATGCAAATAAAATGCTTATAGACTACCTAGTACTACACCGATTATTTCAGGATATTTCACTGTAATTGTTTCGATCATAATGAGATTTACGGCCGAATACTCGTACTCAACTTAAATTCGAGAGCTGCTTAACTTTGACGCGCCATACAAAAAGTGACAGCTAACGACGTCTCAAACTGCTAAGTGGGACTTAAATATTTAAGTAGACTTTGAGTATTCGGCCGTTAGTTGCCAACATAGAAGGAATTGAGTAGTGAAGTATATTATTTAAAATGCTTTATTTATAGTGAAATGCCAGGGACCAAATGAATACTTCTCGTGCGGCGGCGCATGCGACAACGTCTGCGCAACTCTACACGAACAGAACCAGACCAACTGCCCCATCGTAAACATAGTGTGCAACCCCATGTGCTACTGCGAGGAAGGCTATGCCAGAGACAATAATAAGACTTGCGTGCCTATCGACAAGTGTCCAAGTAAGCATTCTATTAAGTATATACAATATGTAAAGAAAACCCTGTCCGAGCCGAAACCGGTATTTAGAATTCACAATAACATGACCAAAATAATAAAAAAAATATGTATTCATGATAGTTAACATATTAATGAAAATTTAAAATGCCAGTATTTTTTGCCTTATTCCCACAAAATGTAGCAAATTTTAAAAATATGACAACTCCGTTACCGGAAGTAATTATGTTAGATCGTGTGGCGGCACCTCTGACCACAAAGTATGTGATGCCGTCATTTTATGATATTTTTTTAATGTAAACAGGGTACTTGTTTTCCAAAAAAAATGGAAGGCCTTTGCCCAGCAATGGGACACTTACTATGCTAAAAAAATAAATAAAAAAGTTTGTTTTACAAAAATAGAATCTAATCTCCATACCTTTTCGGGTCGGACAAGGCTTTCTTAACATATTGTATGACCTTTGTGTGACTAAATTTAAGTAGGGGAGTTGATATACCTTTGAGAATACGAAAATGACGGATAACGGCATCTCAAATAGTTAAGAGCCTCTCAAATAGTTAAATGAGCTTCGAGTATTCGGCCGTATATAGGTAATTCACCCATAGTTAAAGATAATCACATGATCTGGCGTTAGAACTTAATTTAAATGAGTTTAGTATGCTGTTGATTTCATATTTTAAATTTGCCTTTTGCTGCTTACGTTTCCTTCTAATTAGCTAATGAAGCTTGTTCCTCTTTGTAGGTATATAATAGGATATTTACGGCCTTATAGGGTTTTGCTATTGCTATCACACTATGTTTGAACTGCATAACAGGAGGCCAAGTCGTTCAGCCATTGTGGCGCCACTGTCCACCCTCTGATGGTTCAACCAATCAGAGGGTCGATCACTATAGCAGCTCAACGCCAATGGCTAAGCGACTTGGGGGCTAGACCATCGTCTACATTGGTACAGAGCAAATTGTCAAACTTATTATTGACAATTGCTATGAATTACAGAACCACATTGCAGAGCGAATGAGAGATACGAAGCTTGTCCAGCGACTCTATGCACACCACAGAACTGTTCACAACTGGGCTTCCCCATACCTTGTGATTACACATCAGAGTCCCCCTGTCCCGGACCTCCTGGATGCGTCTGTATAGACGGCTATGTAAGAGACTGCGCTGGAATTTGTATACCCATCGAAAACTGTCGTAAGT
Source organism: Drymonia ruficornis (assembly GCA_947859195.1). Classification (NCBI taxonomy): domain Eukaryota; kingdom Metazoa; phylum Arthropoda; class Insecta; order Lepidoptera; family Notodontidae; genus Drymonia; species Drymonia ruficornis. The sequence continues at coordinate 9,548,079 of OX401909.1, forward strand.
GACTTCAGTATATTATTTTTTATTGATGGGAGCCAAGCTGTAGGCAATTTACGGCAGCGCACATACGGGCTGGCTCGACCGGGGTAGTACCACCCTCTCACGGAAGATCGGTGTGAAGCAGCTATCACAGCTGCGTTTCGAACGATGAGCGAAAGAGCCGTCAGTCATGCCTTCATGGTCAGGCTGAATTACTAAATGGGTGCGTCTAAAAGAGCTGCAGCTGCACGCTGCAGCTCGTAGGTTCGATTCCTACCCGGGACATGCATTTGTGTGCATGAACACGTCTGTATGTCCCGAGTTTGGGTGTAATTATGTAAGTATAAATTAAGTAGGTATGTATTAACAAACAAAAACTAGTATAGGTATAATAGTAATATCAGTTATCTGGTTTCCATAGTACCTACAAGCTCTGCTTGGTTTGGGATCAGGTAGCCGTGTGTAAAAGAATGTCCCAGGATATTTATTAATTTTGTTTATTATCTTTCCAGCTTCATGCGGTGGAGACAAAAACGCAGTATCGGGGTGCGGTATAAACTGTGGTAGACTTTGCTCTAATTATGATAGTAAGGAGCCGATCGTGTGCCCACTAATATGCAAAGTGAACAGCTGCGACTGTAGAAAAGAATTCGTGCTCGACGAAAATACAAAGAAATGCGTCCGTCCTAGAGATTGCAGTGAGTAGTTTTAAATGTCAACCAAAAACTGTGTCCATCTCCTTCGTTGCATATGTTATGCAACAAGTGTACATCGCTTTACAATCAAACGATGCGTTATTGAGATCACGACTTCGAATCTTTGGGACTTTTGTCCGGATTCAGCACTAATTACTATAGCAAATAATTAAATCATAGATATAAATTGTTTTACAGAATAAATCAAATTTTAAAAAATACATTTAGGCCAACAAAGGACTTATGAATAGGTAGTGAGACTCTAGCGCCGATTGGGAAAGCTGCTTCCACTGAACAGAGCCAGCAATAAATTCTGTTTTCAAAAGATAGGTACATTTTCAGGAAAAGCAACGCAAACATTTTCACCAGTCCCAACATTTGTTAATGTTGTTAACAACATCAATACTCCAGCAGTCTAACCCGACAGTTTTCATCATGAGGTTGTTTTTTAAAATTATTAGGCACTATTTTCAATACACATACTACTTATTTCAGCACCAATATGTAAAGAGAACGAAGTTTACGATGCATGTGCCAACGGTGGATGTTCAAAGAGGAACTGCTCGCAAATAGATGAACCAGAGAAATGCGTATATCCCAAAAAATGTATAGGAGGATGCGTTTGCCAGACAGGGTACTTGCGAAACAGCGAGGGAGTTTGTGTGCCTGAAAATGAATGTCCACGTAAGTTAATATTGAACTTCTCTATAATTTTTGGTGGTAAAGCCATGCTGTAGTCAATTGACTGCAGCTCATATGGGCTGGCTCGACCGGGGTAGTACCCGCCTCTTACAGAAGACGGCGTAGCTAGCTATTGCAGCTGCGTTTCGTACGATGAGTGAGAGAGCCGGAAGCCCAACCCCTCCTCCCCCTCCCTCCATCCCACTCCCCTTCAGGTCGGCAATGTGCGAGCAATGCCTTTGATATTGTAAGCATCTACGCTACGGTAACTACTTAACATCAGGCGGGCCGTACGCTTTTTTGCCACCGCAATCCTATAAAAAAATTGGGTATGTTTTGTTTTACAGGTGAATGCAATAGACCAAATGAATATTACGACCCTTGTCCACCTATATGCCCACCACAGACATGTGAGAGCATCGGCAAATCATATTCTTGCCCCGCAATGATTGATGGTGGGAAATGCAATGGCGCCTGCAGATGTGTTAAAGGCTTTTATAGAAACTTGATCGGAGATTGTATATCAGAAAAGGATTGTTGTAAGTGTCCTATCTATACTTTGAAAAACTTTGAAAATTAACTGTAAAGATCCTGCAGAGAAATTATAATTAATAAAATTACTTGTACTTGTATGTTTATGTAACTAATAACTACCCAACAAGAGTGACTTGTAATAATATTTGAAAGTAAGATATAATCTAACTTCACATTCCTATTATGAAGACGACAAAATTTTTCTAAATCTTACATACGTACATACATATACTCACGCCTGTGTCCCACGGGGGTAAGCAGAGACTACTGATTGCCACATGCTACGATTTTGACACACCTCTTTTGCTTCATCCATATTCATACATCTTTTCATGCACTGCTTCTAAATCTTTACCGTAAAACGTATGTATAACGCGTTGTAGTTGTCATAATATGAACTGATTACAATATTTATCCACCAAAACTTCTACACCAGTTTGCCTTTACCATGTACCAATCAAGTTATCTGTCTTTGCAGTAAAATGCAATGGTTCCCACGAATACTTCTCATGCGGTGGAGCCTGTGATAACGTCTGTGAAACATTACACGAACAGAATCAGACCAATTGTCCAATTATTAATATCAAATGTAACGAAATGTGTTATTGCGAGGAAGGCTACGCACGAGATGCTAACAACATTTGTATTCCTATTGAGAAGTGTCCAGGTATTTATAGTTTTTATTTTTTGTGCGACTAAGATGTGGTGGGGTTAGTTCATATTGACCCTAAGTAGCTTAGCCATTGCCATTGAGCTGCTAAAGTGATCAACCCTCAGTCGGAATCGAACTCGATCAGAATCAGCTAATTGGTCGGTCGGAATTAGTGATGGGATGTTCTCGAGAACATTCTCACCCTCGGAAACTTACTCGTAAGAATTTTCGAAAATTTATCTTCTGAAGCATGTTAACCTTGGCATAAACCTAATTAAACATGCAAGTATGATGGTTTTCCTTGTTTTTAAGATTGAAAGTTAAGATAACGTCACGCAAAATATAAGATTTCAAAAATTCTCACAAAGAAAGTTTCCGAGGGTGAGAATGTTCTCGAGAACATCCCATCACTAGTCAGAATCAACCGACGAATCAGAGGGTGGTTCACTATAGCAGCTCAAAATGAAAATGGCGGTTTAATGGCTAAGCGACTTAGGGCTCGGATGTTAAGCAGTTACTGTATAACCTATAATACCTATAATACCTTAATAATACCGTGCTTGCAATATCAAAGGCACCGCTCGCTCGTTGCCGATCTCAAGGGCATTGGGACAGATGTAGGGGAAGAGGGGAGGCGGAGTTGGGCTTCCGACTCTCTCACTTATCGCACGAAACGCAGCTTTACGCCCATCTTCTGTGAGAGAGTGGTACTACCCCGGTCGAGCCAGCCCGTATATGAGCTGCACCCAATTGGCTACAGCTTGGCTCAACCACCAATATGTTTTTCTTGCTGTCTATATTTATGTAAAATCTCTATACTTTGGCTTACACATAACCGTTTGAAATTTATAGCGCGGCCCGTTTGTAAAGAAAATGAAGTGTACGACTCTTGCGCAAACGGCGGTTGTGACAAAAGAGACTGCACGGAGAGGGACCAACCGATAATATGCAGAGATCCTATTAAATGTATTGGAGGCTGCGTTTGTGAAAAGGGTTATCTAAGAGATTCAAATGGTAAATGCGTACCAGAAGATCAATGTCCATGTAAGTAATTTACTATGTATCAGTTTGGCAAAAAATAATTACAGTTAATTAATTGCAATTAAATTTAATTTTTGTTTGCGATTAATAAACAAATCATAATTAATTGTTGGGTGTGACAATTAAATTCAATTGCAATTAATTCATTGTAATAGTTTTTTATCCAACTCTGCTATGTAGGTTAAGTTTGTGTAATTATTACGTAGTATTATACCAGACTTAGCGATCCTGCACCCCTAGAAAAGTAGCATGAATGCTAATCGAATAGAATAGAATAAACTTCACAATGTATGGAAATGACATTAGAAGTCGCTATGTAGATCCCGTGACTTATGTCATTTCCATACATGAAGCATAGCGATTTGAAGGAACGCTTGTAGACGTCAGCCACTTGTCTAGAGGGGCTGCTACTCGTAATGTGCGGGGTTCGGGGCCAATACAACAGGTGTTGTTGGTTCATATTACTAAGTAATAATTACACAAACTTTACGTATATACTTACACACTACACAGGCACCGTTAAAAAAATATTTTTTGTTTTATTTATAACTCTATTATCTCTATGCCTACTCTAACTCTACATCTCTGTATTTACTGCTACTTATTGTGATAATTTCGTTAGTTGGTAGTAATTGTACTACCAACTAACCAAATTATTACTGTAAGTAGTTAATAATTATTATTTTGACAAATAAAAACAATACAACGAAATCTAACTTAATACACTATCCATAATACTGTCAATCCAAGTACTACTGTCATTATCAAGTTTTCTCGTCATCACATAGTTCGTCAATATTCACAAACCCTATTCCTCACAGAGGCATCTCGTGCACACCATGGTCGGAGAGCAGGATCGGAATTGACTTCTCTTGAACTTTGAACCTTTGTCGTCATTCATTATTTTATATTTGTATGTTTCTTTCTATTCTTCATCACTTCTTTCATTAGTATATATTTTCATAATAATAACGAAATTTATCTCATTCTCAAACTCGTTTTATTTTACTATGAAATCTTTATTTTCCATACTCCTTACGAAACTGCATTCTTTGGCTGTGCCCCGCTGCTTCAACCGCGTGGAAATTGATGTGTAAGATTAGCCTATGTCTTCCAGAGCCTGCACAAAGTTTCAAATTTCATTAAAATCGGTTTAGTTATGAAGATACATGGCAACAAACATTCACTCACACACACATACTTACTTTCGCAATTATGATATTAGTGCGATAGGATAGGATAGGATAGTAGGATGACCACGCTGTTGGTTGATCAGACCAATCGTCTTCGAACCGAAGAATGTTATCCAAGTAGAACACAGCCTGTCCAATGTCATTAAGAACCGCTAAAACCCACTTAGATTAATTATTCTAAAAATCATAATTTTTCTTCAACATGACATTCCACATTTATTTCGCACCAAGTCGCTCTCTCCCTTACCAAATAGTACTTATTTTCCGCGTTTTCTCTTGTCAGGGTCGGCTCTACTACCAGCACAGGTGAGCCGTACACTGGTTTGCCCCCTTAGCTATATAAAAAAAATATAATACTTTTTACACTATTAACAAATTTTGGAAAATGCACACATGGTAAGTAATAAGAGCGCTAACACACTGGGCCGTCATGGTGACGTCACCGGCTATGTAGCCAAACAATTCGTATAAAATGTTGGCTACGGTTTGGCGACATCGCCAATCTGGAATTGTAGCCACGACCAACTTCCTCACTCAGTGACCAACTGGTCGCCAGGACGCCCGCGCGTTCGTGTTTTGGGTACTTATTTAGCAACCTTATTTGGCTACGGTAGGTAGGTAGGCCCGAGGTAGCCATAGGTACGTAGCCAGCGACGTCGCCATGGCTTCGCTCAAATAGTTATGCGTATTTCACAGTGATATGCAAAAAACCTCATGAAATATACGACCCATGCCCTAGCAGTTGCCCAATAACGAAATGCGAGAGTATCGATGACGCCTCGACTCGCCCGTTACAACCTGGTATTCACGAATGTAAAGGCGCGTGTCTGTGTGACCATGGGTATTATAGGAATAAAATCGGAGAATGCCACACTGAAAGTGATTGTCGTAAGTACCAGCTAAATTAATTAGATCAATAAAAAAGCCAAGACGTAATTGTCCAACTTTTAAACTGAATAAATGATATATCAGGGCCCCGAGTGTAATTTTTCTCTTAAACTAACAAGTACTTATATATTTTATATCTCCATATTATATATTTTGTCGTTTTATATGGCTTAGTAGCCATGTCCAGATGCACATGCTGCGCGAGGTTGCTCACCCACATGCCTCGCGAAGCACGACGTTTGCCTCAGTCGCATGCATCGAGGCAAATGCTGAGGCAACTGACACTCTAGGCAGAGAAGGGTATAAATACCCGAGCAATCAGTTTGACATTATCGTGGTGTCTCATGACTATGCCAAACTAGGCGAGGCAAATGTGAGTGCTCAGGTGAGGCAGTGCGCACATTTGCCTCGCGCGAGGCTCGTCAAACTTCGTGAGGCAATTTGCCTCGCGCGGTATGTGCGACATCCGGACTTGGCTATTGAACAGCGTCCCTAGCGAAAGGTATCCAAAACTTTTAATTTTCATACATAGCGGACGGAAATACGCAGACAATAAGGAATACAGTTGCTTACGAGAAAAAATACACTACGGACACAGGAGTCATTTTTTAGAGTCCACTAACTTTATATATTTTCTAGGAAAATGTGAGGGACCAAACGAGTATTTCTCATGTGGAGGTGCTTGCGACAATGTTTGTTCAACTCTGAGCAAACAAAACCAAACAAACTGTCCTATTATAAATAAGAAATGTAATCCTATGTGTTATTGTGATAAGGACTATGCTCGCGATGATAATGGAATATGCATACCTATCAATCAGTGCGGAGGTAAGCTGAGATTACAAAATTATTAGTAGTCCTTTAAATCAAATACGGGAAGGTTAAGGAAATTTTAGATGCATTATTGATTGACAAATAGATAAACGAATTAGTTTTGAATTCTAGGTTCTATTCTGTAATCGACTACTTACACAAATCAAATCAAATCATGTATTTGTGTACATAGGTAAAAAATATAAATACCACCAAAATACATACACACACAAAACATATACACACACCAAATTAAATTCTCCTTTTACATTTTCTTTTACCATTGTATCATTTCTTCCTACTTCTTCTAATTATAAGAATTATACCTTTGTCAGTGTATTTGTTCAAGCTTTGTTCTCCGATCTCGGTCTAGGGCCGCCTCTTCCCATTCTTAAATTGGTGCGTCCAGATGCCTCGCATGCCTCGCCCGAGCACTCATGTTATGACATTATTTCTATGCGTTCCGACGTCAACAGAGTGCCCAGGCGTGGCATGCACCTGATGTAGACGAAGCCATTGGACATGACTTAAATTGGTACTAGGCCCACCACGCACTCCCACCAGTGTTACTCCTTTAACCCAGGATCGACAATGGTGTCCAACGACGACGCCATGGTTTGACTCTCGACAAATCCCGGGGAACAGCTATGTTGTCTTAGAACCCGTATGAACCCGTAAAAAACCAAAGACAAAAACAGAAAAGTACAGACAGGCTAAATGATATGACACCGACCTTCTATTTTACAAATAACTTAATACCTTGGCAGAATCACATTGGGCCTGACTCAATGGAAAGAGGCTATTAGGGAAGAAAAAAACTTACCTAATACCTTTTTGAACAGTTTCATGCAAGAAAGACCCAAACGCTATACCAGTTTGTGGTACTACCCGTTGCTCTGACTACAATCCATCTACGGTAGGCCCTGCCGCCAGAGCCATACGCTTTATTACTCAACGTCATTCTCTCTCTTGCGTTATGTAAGAGAGATAGCGAGTCGGTGCGACATAATGCGTGACAAAGTCTTGTCTTCGCGCGTGTGCTAGCCCTACTGCAGGAGCCTTATAATTTCCTTCAAAATACTATCACACGTTTCATAGATATAGTACTGATTTTGTTAGTTCACAACTAAACTTGACTAAACTAACTGTATTGCCATCCTTCTCATGATCGTTACGTATGAGCAAGACATACATAGTTTAGTAATTTCGTTGCCATCATAATAAGCATCAATGTATGCTTTATACCTACCTGCGGCACGTTATTATGGCCGGTTTGACATGTGGGAGGGGGAAAGGATGAACCTTATTATAACGGAATAAAATTCATTTTCGCATTCATTTTTCGACATTCTTATTTTTTTAAACGGCCAGTCTTATTCCGTTATGATAAGGTTCATTTTCTTCTCCCCCCCACATGTCAAACCGGCCATCGTAAAATATTTTTAAAACTATTTAGTTCCTTCCTACTTTATTTTACAGCTCCAGTTTGCAAACCAAATGAAGTTTACAATTCATGCGCCAACGGTGGATGTAGACATAGGAAATGTTCTGATTTAGGAGGACCAATACTTTGCATTGATCCCATCAAATGTGAAGGAGGATGCATCTGCAGAGAAGGATATGTGCTCGCCGAGGATGGAACTTGTATACCGGAGGAAAAATGTCCAAGTTAGTTGATGCTAAAAAACAAGTGCGAGTACATTAGACGGGGGGCAATCCCAGTGACACCTAGACCAGGGAAAATTACGAAATGGTCGATTCCGAAATTTGCCTCTGGCAGGAATCGAACTCTCAACCACCAAATGCAGTGGGTCGAGTTGCCGAGGCTCGGATAACTGCGCCAAGCGGACGTAAAAAAAAATCCCTTGCTTGGCAATAGAGCCTACTAATTTCATTAATTCCTCGTTTTATGTAAGCATAGCCGATTGGAGCGCGCATCTAGCGGGTTTAGGGTCTATAGTTCAAATCCCGGTTTGCACCTCGAGATTTTTCGAAATGTATGTGCGAATCATAAATAATTATCACTTGCTGACGGTAAAGGAAAACATCGTGAGGTAACCTGCATGTCTTTGAAAATTTAACAAATTTTCGAAGGTCCTTCAAAAAATTGAAAATGAATCCCCCTCGCATTGAGGGGAAGCCCATACCCAAGAGTGGGACGTTAAACGGGATAATATAATTATTATTTTTATATTATGTTCGCCCTTGTTTTCGAAGACCAATGCAAGAGACCTCACGAAGTCTACAACCGTTGTCCATCTGACTGCCCGCCACAGACCTGCGAAAGCCTAGACAGAGCGTATGTCTGTCCGATCATAGAATGCATCTGCAACTGTCCTGTTGGTCAGTGTAATTGCAACTGCTGCAAAGGAGGCTGTGTGTGCGAGGATGGGTACTACAGGAACTCGGCTGGAGAGTGTATATCGGAGGAAGATTGTCGTAAGTATAACATTAATTTACGATGTACCACTCTCGATCACTCACATCTTGATACAATTAAAATATGCTACACTAGGGCCTCGACTATGCTAGCTTAAAATAATATTATCTTCGTGATTTCTGTATTGTAATTTTATTCGCCAATTTTTTTTTTATTATTATTAAAAATGGGCCTGCTCTTGACCTCAATCTTGCCGTAGGGGCAGAGATGAGGTCGACGGTGGAGCGAGCGCATCCAGAATTCTCAGCGGTCATCATGTTTTCGGCCATCTTTTAGGAGTCCCCTGGCCGACAACTAACTGCCAAAAAATTTCGATTTACAATGAAAAATTCCATAATATTAGAGACCAGCACCTATACCTATTGTCATGACAATATAAGGGATGTCAAATTACAAAAAGTCGCTGTAATTTTAAAATAATACTGCTACAAGAGGTGGTGGTAGGGCCCCAGTGCTCACGCATAGGACAATTTTATTGTTAAGAGATTCTGTAGGTCGATTACGTAACTCTATTGAATCCTCAGTATCAGTCATTTACGGCTGATTCTTATTGCAGATGCCAATCAATAAAAGCAATGATCGTGACGTAGTCTTAGGAAAGAATACTTACCATCACCTATTTTGCGATTCAGTAATCTGCTACTACTCTAATATCTATGGCAGCGATTCATTTTAGGTCTGCAGTTGAGCCGCGAGAAGACGTGTTGATGAGGGATTCAATTGGAATCAGTGTTCCATATCCAAAATGAAACGAGAAAGCTGAGTACATTTTTTTGTTCTAGGAAAATGCACAAGAGAAAACGAGTTCTATTCATGCCGCGCCCCCTGTGATAATGTATGCACCACGCTATATATTCAAAACCAAACTTATTGTCCATACAGTACTACTAAATGTAAATGCTTCTGTGAAGAGGGCTATGCGAGAGACAAGTTTGGCAATTGTATATATATTGACGATTGTCCCGGTAAGTTTATCATTCCATGTACTTACAATTATTTACTTCTTAACTGTTGTTAAAGGCCCCTCCTTAACTTCTCCACAAATCTCGTCTTGGGCTATTTCCTGTCGCGATGTTCCCGCGAAGTTGGCCAAATCATCTCAACATCTCTTCCTTGGTCGACCTCGTTTTCGGTGGTCGCCATTGGGAATTCATAGCCGGCTAACTCCCACTTTAGCTTCGCAGTCTTTTATTCCACGTCTGTTAGCTGTGAGTTATGGAGAGCAAGGTGGTATTTCTCACTCATTGAGGATACTGCGCTCCATTGCTCTTTTGCAAACCTTGTGTTTGGACCTCTGTTGCTCAGTTAATGACCATTATTACATCTAAGAAATATCAAGTCACCCAACCCCCGTATCTATAGACAAGTCGTTCTAAGCAAAAACCCTATCTCACAATCCCGTTTTTCATAGAAAATCATAATCTAAATATATAAGAATCAAAGTCCTGATTGACTGACTGACTGACTGACTGACTGACTGACAGACAACGCACAGCCTAAACCGCTGATCGTAGAGACTTGAAATTTGGAGGGTGGGTTTGTCTTGATGTGTAGAGGTGTACTAAGAAAAGGTTTTTTGAAATTCAACCCCTAAGGGGGTAAAATAGGGGATGAAAGTTTGTATGGAAGTTCGTCATTTTTGAAGATAGAATTATGAAAATTGCTGATTAGGTGTCTTTTGGAAAATAAAAAAATATGGGTTTCAGGGTTTTTGAAAATTCAACCCCTAAGGGGGTAAAATAGGGGATAAAAGTTTGTATGGAAGTTCCGTAATTTTTGAAGTTAGAATTATTTAAATTGGTGATTAGGTGTCTTTTCAAAAATAAAAAAGAGTAATTTCAGGGTTTTTGAAAATTCAACCCCTAAGGGGGTAAAATAGGGGAATTAAAGTTTGTATGGAAGTTCCTCATTTTTGATGTTAGAATTATGAAAATTGTTGTTTAGGTTTCTTTTTACAAATAAAAAACATTAATTTTAGCGTTTTGGAAAATTCATCCCCTGAGGGTGTAAAATAGGGAATGAAAGTTTGTATGGCGGTACCGATTCGGGCTAATCTCTGAAACGGCTGGAACGATTTTGACGGGACTTTTACGGGCTAACACGACACGGGATCCGGGATATCTGAGATACGGGATCCGATATCCGGGATACGGGATCTGAGATCTAGGAAACGGGATAAGGCTCCGGCAAACGGAAGCTGGGATCTGGGAAACGGGATCCAGGATTAAGAAAATGAGATCCGGGATACGGGACCCGGGAAACGAGATCCGGGGTATGAAATCCGGGATATGGAATACGGGACCCGTGATATCCGGGATACGGCATCCGGGATCCGGAACACGGAATCTGGGATCCGGGGAACAAGATCCGGGATACGGGACCCGGGAAACAAGATCCGGGATATGAAATTAAGGATATTTGATACGTGATTCACGATATACGGGATACGGAATCCGGGATTTAGCAAACAGAATCCGAGAAACGGGATACGGGGTCCGGGATCCGGAAAACGGGATCCAGGATACGGGATCCGGAAAACCGTATCCAGGATCCGGGCAACGAGCTCCAGGATACGGGACCCGGGAAACGAGATTCGGGATATGGGATATGAGTTACGGGATCCGTGATATCCGGGATACGGGATCCGGGATTTAGCAAACAGAATCTGGGATACGGGATCCGGGACACGGGGTCCGGGATACGGGATCCGGGATCCGGAAAACGGGATCCAGGATCTGGGCAACGAGATCCGGTATACGAAATCCGGGATATGGGATACGGGATCCGTGATATACGGGATCCGGATAACGGGATCCAGGATCTGGGATACGGGATCCGGAAAACGGGATCCAGGATCCGGGCAACGAGATCCAGGATACGGGACCTGGGAAACGAGATCTGGGATACGAAATCCGGGAAATGGGATCCGGGATCCGTTTTTTTTAAATTTAAATTCTGCGCGGACGAAGTCGCGGGCAAAAGCTAATATTCTATAAAGAATCTGACTTAACAGGATTGTCATTCAGATTTTTTGCTTAGAATGTACTTAATTACTTGTTTATTGATACGGGTGTAAGAAAGCGCATTGCTAGAAACTCTTTACGAAAGATCTGTAACTGTTCATATTTTAGAGCCCCGATGTGGCCCTAACGAAAGGTACGAAGAAGACCCAGAATCTGTAAGCGAACCCTTCTACTGTAGCGAGCTAGGGTTCCCGATAACCGTTCCCAGAAACAACACCACTTATTGCGGAGCCGTCGCACACTGCATTTGCAAAAAAGATTTTGTGAGAGGCGTCCTTGGCATTTGCATTCCAAAGACAGAATGCGGTAAGTCTTTTAGAATTCTTATTTCGGATGAATTGTTGTGATCTCATGTGCCATAGCTCGAATCGGTTCACCTTACCTCTTTATCCATGGTTATTTGGGTAATACTATACCCAGCAAGGCGCGTCACTAGTAGATGTCAACGCGCGTCCATCTGTCAAGTTATATCAGCTTCAATCGCCAGCAAGCAACTTGCTGCATGTAGAATATTTTCATCCGACATAAATAATATCTGTTTTGTACCTATTTATGCAAAACAGTTTTATTATATGTCTTTGTGAAATATTCTACATGTTGCAGATCTGTTTGTATCTACTGGAGATATACACGCATATTATGAATCTTTATATGCACAGGTAAGGTACCTATAGTCCAGTCGCAACATCTTTAAGAAGCAATCTTTAGGAAGGATCTTTATGTTCATTTACTGACTATAACATTATTCTTTAGATGCGAAAATTGCCTAGATCCTCTTCGAGCAAAATGCATGGTTTCTTTGTTTACCAGAATACGAAGACCAACGAGAAGCGATAAGGAAATGAATAATATTTTAAACACACAACATCGTGAGGAAACCTAGGTACCTATCCCCCGGGATTAGGTAATAGTCAGTTCCTGTATACACGGCGACAAGGTTCACCACCTGTCACGTTGGGTTCTGACTATCTGGTGAAACGTGGGCTTTGAGTTGGTGAATACCTCCACAATGTGGTGGTGTATGGCCACTCAAGCCTCTGACTACCCCCGAATGGGGATAAAAGTCGTGACGTTATATTTTATATGAATATAATATTTTAATAAATTATTTGTTTTAACGTTTCACTTTGTCACAGAATGAACCACGAATTTGTAAAATGGCCGCCCAAATGTTAGCGAGTCGGACGGTGACCGGTTTGAACTCGAACATTATTAACATTTCGTATCGCTTCTCGTTGGTAGTGGTGTAGATGGTTTAATTTGCAAACCTTGTATTCATTTGTTTAATTATTATTCACCGACTAGATTCATGCGGTGGTGATCCGAACGCCGTATCTGGATGTGGCAACAAATGTGGCAAGAGCTGCTCGGACTACCAGGATAAGGATAAAGTTTGTACGGCCATGTGCTATATTAACGGTTGCGACTGTAGAGACGGCTACGTATTTGACGAGATATCAAATAAATGCGTCCACCCTGAAGATTGCTGTAAGTTCTAAGCCTTAATCAAAGACCGATTAAGAAAATTATAAAAATAGGTATTTAGTAAGGACGGTATTAACAATTATTATTATTATTACTGCTTTTCATTTATTTGTTTATGTATTAATTTATTTTGTCTGTGCCTAAGCTATTGCGTGCGCGTTATATTCATTTAGCCATTAGTAGGTATAGTATATCAGTCTATGTCATATTTTCTTGTATACATAATAAAATGTATTATGTATGTATAAGTAAATTTATGTAAGTACACTCCCGTATTATTTTTCTTTAGATCCTCTCCATTCTAAGGTTGCTTGGTAGAGATCACTATATAAGGCCGCCCATTTTCCACTTTCTGTGTAAATTATGTAATTATTTATAAATGTTTGTTTTTCTAGTGATGGATTAATAAAGGGTTATCTATCTATCTATCTATTATTTTTGCCTTACATGGACGACTGATGCGACTAAAAATGATTATTAGGAGGATTGATACTTAGTCAAAATTAACGATCAATTGTTTATTGTTTTTATAGGATTTTATTTTGTCAAAAAAAATACATTATCTTTTACTATACGTATTTGACGCCCGGTTGGTGCAGTGGTTTGAGCGTTGGCCGCTCGGGTCACTGCATCGAGTGGTCGCGGGTTCGCTTCCCGCCAGAGGCAAATTTCGGAAACGACCTTTTCATAATTTGCCCTGGTCTTGGTGTCACTGGGATCGCCCTAATCAATTGTACGGTAGCCATAGTACAAGCGTTGCTTGGTTTTGGCAGTGTTTGGGACAATACAGTTGGTGTGTAAGTCTGGCGATATTTATGTGTGAACCGTGGTGAACTTTAGTAAAAGTTGAAATTTTTGACTTATCAACAACATTTCGGTCGCATGAAGTTCTTGAAAAAAAAAAATATGCGGTCTGGACTAGAAGTCTTGTAAGACAAATAATGTGTTGTCTGTTATTTTGTTAATGTACCTATGTATATGTACCTATGTATGGTACCTAACTAAAACATTAAAGATTTGTTGGTAGGTACCTACCTATCTTATGGCAATGATAAATAAAAGACCCGAATTTTCAAAACTATATTCAGTATCTAGGTATTATTCGGTGACTGGAAACATTTCAAAATGTTTAAAATCTCGTTATTCCTACATCTCGTTATTCCTTGTGGTGGTTTTGGTAACGTGATACGAAACACTTTGTTCGGGTAAATTTTAATAAGTAATACTTAAAACCACGTTTAATTTGAAGTGCGGTGTTTTTAAAGGCTAGTAAATAAAACTTTAAACACTTTATCAGAAAAAAAAATATTTATCAAGATCTGTACTGTCTATATAGATATACTATAAAAAAAAATCCTACTCTAATCTTCTAGCTAGGTATTTGTTGTTCATTTTTCGTTTGTGACATATTATTATGTTAAACTTTACCTGCTATCCAAAATTTAACAAGAATTTTAAGTAGTCATCCGTTATTTGCTCATTTCATTGCCACAAGTGTTAATCGGTTTTTATCAGTTTTTTATTTTAATTGTATTGTTTCATTATTTTGTTAGTTGCCTTCGATAATCATTACCTACTTATTATTTTAGCGCAAGAAAGTACGACTCCAGCGCCATCTACGGTTAACAGCACTGAAGCACTGGCCAGACTGAACCAAGGAAGCATCGCTCTAACTGGAGAGTTCCTATATGTTAGTATGATCACAAATAACCAGTCAAAACTTAACCGATTTAAAAAAAAACTGTCCAATAGTGAGGACTCGCGCCCTGAGAGTCCAATAAACTTAATAGGAGTTGCACATTCAAAATCTCCAAAATTATATTTCTTATTTGTAAAGAGTAACTTTAATTTAAAAAATCATGTCTCTAGGAAAATTGGGATTCCCATACAAACTATCACTCCCTATTTAACCTCTTCAACCTTCATCTAACCCCCCCAAGCTTCAGGAAAATTGGGATTCCCATAGAAACTTTCACCCCCTATTTAAACCCTTTAGGGGTGGAATTTTCTAAAACTCATGTTACTACTGCCTAAAATTCATGTTTCTAACACCAGCGGTTTGGGCTGCGCAAGTCTTGACAGACGGACAGACAATCAGACAGATGGCCAACAAAGTGATCCTATAAGAGTCATGTTTTTACCTTTTGAGGTAGGGAATTCTAAAAACTGTGGATAAGAGTGCTACACACTACCGACGACTGGAAAATAATCTTCTGAAATGCAGTATTTTCGCTTTATATAGCCTGTACATGCATAATGATAGTTTGTTTGCTAAAAAATAGCATAGTTAGCTTAAGATTTTATTGTTTCTTAAATTGGTTTCTAATGACTTAACCAGCTGTTCTTATTTCGTTTCTATACTCTATATATTTTTACAGCAATTACTGAAGAGCACACCTAACGCTAACGTGGTAGCATCAGCGACATCAGTTTTGATCCCATTGGCACAACTGGCATATTTCGCAACTGGGCTAGTCTTGGAACAACTTCTTAAACTTCTCAATCTAAACAACAAAGATGAGGTTAGTTCATTCAAAATCAATCAAAAAAATCAAATTCAAATTCAATTCGAAATGTTTCAACGGCTGCGTCTCCATTAGGCGCATGCCGCGCATGAGCACTCAGTTTTGACGTCGGAACGCAAAAAACATAATGTCATAACGTCTAGCGCTCAGGCGAGGCATGCGACGCCTCTGGACGCACCGATTTATTCTATTTATATATCGCAGGGAAATGACAAGAGATTTCATCGAACTTTTAGTATATTTCTAGAATCGCTCAAATCACAGGCATAAGCCGTTTGGGCTCAAATTCTAAATCCAAGACTTAAAAGCACCAAATAAGCGTTTAATTTAATCTTGAATTAAATTAACTTATAATATTTTTCTTTTACAGATTAAAAGCGTTTTCCCAATTCTTCTAGCGGACTATGAAAATCAAACTCAAGTGATATTTGAAATAGCAAATAAATATTTTGCGAACATCAACTATCCACTTAGCCCGGAGTTCAAAGAGTTCTCCCTGGATATCTTCCACGCCGGTGGACAGAACATTGACTTCAGTGACAATGTTGCAGCTGCTAAGACAATTAACGATTGGGTATGTTGACCAGAAGGGACACCTTTCCAACACCTCAACGCCACGTGTCAGTGATAGACAGAGGTGCCTAACGAAAATGCCGAGATCATTGTCGAGTCCCATCAGGTTAAAGCTAAATTGTCCTGGAACTTGGACAAATTTTATCAATAGAGTTCAAGGAGTTAGAAGTATTGTATTGATGATGAGATGATATTGTGCACTAATTTTGGCAGGGAGTTCCTTTTATCTAATTGTAATTAATGCTTCTTCTTCTTTTTACCGTATGGTTAGTGGCCAACCACTCCGAGTTGTTCGAGCTGCCCGAAGATGACAACAACCGGGACTGAGTTTTTACGTGTCCTCCAAAGCACGGAAAAGCTCAGTTCAAATCCACTAAATCCCATATTACCAGCACTTTCAGTTTTTCTGTCATTTCTGTGAAAAAGTATAAGTATAATTATAAATTGAGTCGGTAATAATTAAACTTTATTTTCAGGTAGCGGAAAGTACACATGACAAAATAACCGATCTCGTATCTCCTGATATGTTCAGCGCCGACACCCGCTTGGTCTTATGCAATGCCATATATTTCTTGGTAAGAAAATAGATATACCTACTTAAGTACATTTTTAATAATGTAATGCAGAAGTATCTGCAACTAGACATTTTCGGCCTTTTTGTAATATGGCCTATTCTGTATGTGATCGCTCCCAGTTCATTGTATGTACATTAACAGTAACTATAGTAAAGAGTTGTATTCTGGCAATATTAATTTATCTCAATTCTATATCTTTAGGGCAACTGGCTACATCAATTCAATCCAAGTAAGACGGAAACAAAAGACTTTTATTTAGATGACACTAATACGGTTAAATTACCTATTATGTACCAAGAGACTAGTTTCAACTATTGCGAAAACGATGACATGCAGATTCAGGTGAGTATTGAATACTAATGAATTTTAATGCACCAAAATATACCATTTAAGCAATTATTTTTACGAAAGTATATATTTTCAGGCACTTGAAATGCCATACAAAAACAGCAACTTCAGTTTCCTAGTTATTCTACCAAGAGCTATAGGAACAGAAGCGGTCATAACAGTTGCTGATCAACTAAGAAACCCAGCCAAGTTTACCGGAATACTTGACAATATGAGCTACCAAAAAGTTCAAGTTTCTTTACCTCGTATGAAGGTATCTTTCAGCCTGGATGTAGCTAAAATACTTGAAGAGGTATGCCGCTAAATTTATTATTTCGTGACTACAATTTATTATTTAGTTTTGGAATAATAATTCATTCAGTCTTTACAAATTATATACAGCTTAATGAAGCCACTGTTGCGTAGAAGACTTATTTACGATACAAACAATACATCTTTAGGGTTCCGCACTCCCTACGAGCATACCTACTTATAATATCACATCCAGTCTGTTTGGTCATAGTAGAAAGATGGGTAGTAGGTTATCTTCATACAAACGCACCGAGTGCGGCTTGTATGTGTGTGCCATGCGTATCTATGCGTCGCGCACGCACACTCAAACATCACATGCATTGTTTCGCACTGCGAACCGGGTCGAGATTTTGTTTGAGTGTGCGTGCGCGACGCATAGATACGCATGGCGCACACATACAAGCCGCGCGCGGTGCGTTGTATGAAGATAACCTAATACCCATCCTTCTACTATGGTTCGGTGGTCTGTTCCAGTGTCATAACTTCTACAGTTTTTGACGAAAGTTGATGAAGTTATGTACACGGGTATTTTTGTTCCATGGATATTTCTGTACCTTGGCTAAAACGTTGTATTTTCCCAGGCCAACGTTACTGAAATGTTCAAACCAGATTCTAATGGATTCAGTGGAATACTGGAACGTCCTGAACCTATCTATGTATCGGATGCAGTACAGAAAGCATTCATATCGGTTGACGAGACTGGGACGGAGGCAGCGGCAGCTACTGGTATGAATAAAATTATTTTAATCCTTTTGATATACCTAGATGGGTATCTAAACGGTCTCATGTAAAGAATTTCAAAAGTAAAGATAGAAGGTATTTACGGCCATAACACACCGGGAAGCCAGGCGACGTCGCCAGCCAGCATAGCCAACAAATTTGTATGGAAGTGATGACAGGTAACACCTGGCGACCGACTGGCGACGTTACCAGTGCGTCGCCATGTGTTTTACCTGTCATTATTTCAATACGAATAGTTGGCTACGGTGACTGGCGACGTCGCCATGGCTACCCGTTGTGTTATGGCCCTAGAAGTCGTATTTTTAGTGCGCCGTCATGACTGGTAGTTTCGTCTTCTTCTGCGGGCGTCGTCGTCGTCTAGATAGTGTATTTTTTGTGTTGACTGGTAGTTCCGTTTAGGCATCGGGCGGTGCACTGCCGCCCTAACTATAGAGAATCAGTTATTGTGTCCGCATAAAATGTGGGCTTAAGTAATAAATCAGTCTTAGAAACGTCTTATGGTGTAAAATTTGTCATTGATCTTAATTAGGTAGACATTGACATATTTTTATTATTAATTCTACATATTTGTTAGTTACCAATCGCTAATAACCTCGACAAAACATTATTTCAGCAATTGGTATCAGAGCTAACAGTTTGCCGTTAAGACCGCCTCCAGTTTACGTGTTCAACGCTAATCGTCCGTACATATTTTACATCAAACTACAAAAAACATTAGTATTCTGTGGAGCGTTCCTACGTTGAGGTGAAATTTCAAGTCTACATCACAATAACTGATTTATTGCTTCAATCTTTATAATTGTAATTATTTAAAGTATTCATTATTTAAATATTACTTACAGAACAATAAAATATTACGATCACCTCATGTCATATGGTATAAGGCACTTATTATAATTATATTATGTATAGGTACTTTAAAAATAAACCTTGACTGTTTGTTCGATTAGTGTCAAAGCATAGCTAAAGAAATTGGGTTCTATTGTAATAACTGTATTATTATTCGAAGCATTTGAAACATTTTGGGACGTAACATTTTCAGGTATTGTTTTCACTACCACTTCACTTGGGGCTTCATTTGATGCAAG
The DNA here is from genome assembly GCA_947859195.1 of Drymonia ruficornis. Taxonomy (NCBI): domain Eukaryota; kingdom Metazoa; phylum Arthropoda; class Insecta; order Lepidoptera; family Notodontidae; genus Drymonia; species Drymonia ruficornis. The sequence goes on from OX401909.1 coordinate 9,567,641, forward strand.
ACATCCATTCCTATTCTACGTTTTGTTGAATAGGGTTTCCATATTCGTTGGAGCATTTATTGGGGCAATATAAGGTGAAACCAGAACAGAAATCTTTGCTTGGTTGATACTTTATTTGATTACAACAATGTGGGATGCTTTTTATACTACTTATAACACTCGACAAAATCCCTATATGGTCTAAGATACACTGAAGAGCGACCTTCACCGATCGACTTACCGGATCAACCCTGGATTTTATCAAATAAAATATGTGTCTGAACATATACCAATAGGGTTGCCATAAAGAATATGGGCAAGGATAAAAAAATAAAGCAAAAAGCTAAAAGCATGCACGGCTTCGTTGCGCGCAGCTGTTGTACTGCATCGTCCTCTATCGCATGAAATAGTACTCGGATGCGCAATGCTTCTCTGTCAATCAATTTTTCAATTTAAAATTTTTAATTTCAAAGCCCGGCTACCGTTATTCTTGACTAGATTTTCGCAAGCAACACTATACACTGTATTCGCAATAAAATTGCCTTCATTTTGATATAATTTTCATTAGCCAAGCAAGTCGGCGAAAATTGTTAAAAAAAAAATGGTTTTTATAATTTTAATTATTCATAGCCATGATCATATTTTTAACGGCAACCCTATTGGTATGATTATGTTCAAAAAAAAAAATTATTTGATAAAATATAGGGTTGTCTTGTATAAGTCGATGGGTGAAGGTCGTCCTTAAGCGTCTCTCGTACTATAATAGGTACTTAAGATTATTCCTGTACTACTATTACTAAGTTCACAAATAAGACAAAGAAAATACGCGATGTGAAATTAGACCTGGGTAAAGGTTTTTTAATATTTTAATTTGCAGCTATAATTGGAGCTACTACAACCTCCATTGAATATCCTCCTCGTAAAATCTACGTGTTTGAGGCAACTCGTCCTTACTTGATATATATTTTGGCGCACAGAATCACAGTGTTCTGTGGAGCATTCGTTGGGAAATAATAAGGTGACGACCAAAACTCACTGAAATTGCATTCGACTTTTTGTTAAATTATCGAAATTTTCTAAATTGTGGTGAAGGACAATATAACATAAACACAGAAAATATAAACGCAGTAACATATACATAAAATATATCTATTTGAAATTCTCCCGAAGACACTAAACTTCCTCTCCAAATTAATATGAACCGTATAGGAACAACGTTAAATTATGATTTGGAACACCTAGAAAGGGGTACTCACAGAGTAAAGACTAAAGAAAGAGGTGCCCTTATTAGATATTTGTATGAAACAAAACGTGGTCATTGTCTTTTCATTTTCATTTTACTATTTACCGGTAAATAGTTGAACTACTCGCTTCGTTTTATGTCGATGTTAGTACTAGGCCGACCACTCGGCCGACTTTCTCAGGGCCAGTCCCCTTAGTAACTGGTCCATGGGGGTACTGTTCAATGTAAGATGATCGTAGTTGATAGAATGCCACTGTAACAAATAACAGGAGAGCTAATTAGGCGTGTCTACAACATGCACATGCCTCGCGAAGCACGACGTTTGCCTTAGTCGAATGCCGCGCGAGGCAACTGACACTCTAGACAGAGAAGGGTATACCCGAGCAATTAGTTTGACACTTATGACATCGTTCTGTCTCATGACTATGCCAAACTAGGCGAGGCAAATGACAGCGCTCAGGTGAGGCAGCACGCACATTTGTCTCGCGCGAGGAAAGTCTAACTTGGTGAGGCAATTTGCCTCGCGCGGCATGTGATACATCTGGACGTGGCTATTAACGAAGAACCAACAACAAATGCACTGGTCAACTTTAATTTTCCAGCAATTTCAGTCGCAGCTGCTGCAGGCATATCCTTTCCACACGTCTACAAATTCAATGCAGATCACCCATCGCTTTTCTATATTTTGTATCACAGAATACCTGTATTTTGTGGAGGATTTTTAGGGAACAAATAATATAAAGCTGAAAGTCAATTATAATCACATTGTTAGCGGTAAAAGCTGTTAATTAGCACAAAAGTAGGTACATAACAGTGGGACTCTCTATTGCTTGTTGTATGTTTGTCAAAACTGTGTGAGTGCAGGTTCCTAAGAACTTTATCTAAGAATAAATTCAACCATTAGATTGTCTTCTTGATGACGTGATTTCAAAGCAATCCTATTGGTCAAATTTTTCCTCGCTTCCTCACATAGTTTTGATGAACAGTTTCACTCTTCTTTGTTGAACACTGTATAGATGTGACTGGAAAGTTTAGTGTTTGTTGGACCTTCTGGTAGACTGCCATGGCACCTTCTTCAGTGTTTATTGTTAACGCTTATTACTTCTTTTAATTTTATTCGTTATTTGACGACATTGCAATTTGAGAAAAAAACATCCTTAAAACATTTTTTTCTATAGAATATTGTGTTTTCTTTCATTGCATTCATAGGCTATTTCTGTATGAAACTAACTATTATTGTAGGTAAATGTCGAGTTAAAGTTGTAGTGAATTTTATTTACGCTATTAGAAGGTACTTCCAAAATTTACTTAATAAAAGCGATATAAAAATTGGCCAACTTCTATTAAAAACCCTTAAAAACTCAAACTTTAGTATTGCAGCACCTGGAGTATTTTTTTTTAATGTATACATTTATTCATTAATTCAAATGATTTCAGCAATTGTTGGGCTTAGATCCAGTGCAATGTCAGTACCTCGTAAAATAATAGTTTTTAATGCAAATCGACCATATCTCTTCTACATATTACTTGACAGAATTACAATATTCTCTGGAGCCTTTATGAGAAATTGATGAGGTACTTGAAGTTGTGGGTCCTTCCTAAATTTTCTATGACCCCTAAAGAATTTATAATTGAACTCATACTCATTGATCGGTGTAGGGCTAACTTTTTCACGTTGTGTTTTTCGATGTGCAATTATATATTTTAAGTATGTATTTAGAAACAAAAAGTAGTATTTGTAGTAATATCAGTTATCTGGTTTTAATAGTACAAGCTGTGCTTAGTTTGGGATCAGGTAGCCGTGTGTAAAAAAGAACGTCACAGGATGTTTATTTTATTTATGTAATATCATTGCCTAGCATTTCGTTCATTATTGGTTTAGGTGTATTTATGTAGTTTATTTATTGTGTTGGGTGTAATACTTACTCCGAATAAATCAGCCTGCCATAGCACGCTACGTCACGATCCCGTACGAGACGAATACGATTACGATTATATGATTATTATGTTACGATTACGTACGATGAGTGAGAGAGCCGGAAACCAAACCTCTCGGTTGGGCTTCCGGCTCTCTCACTCATCGTACGAAACGAAGCTGTAATAGCTACTTTACGCCGATGAGAAAGAGATAAAAGAGGAAGACATTTCACTGTTTAAAATAGTATATGTCCCACTAAATGGAGTCCTTAGACACAGTAGGACTCAGTCGTTCGCGGAAAATAAAGTTGAAAACATGACGGTATTGCCATAACAGTACCTATCTATTAAATTTTTCATAGATTAGAAAAGTAGTCAAATAGCATCAACAAACACACACTACTAATAACGATACAAAAAAGACCATACAGGCACTATGTAAAAAAACAACTCATTAGCGGCGTCCACATGTGCCGAAAGGCACGCTCAAGCAATCAGTTTTGACGTCTGTCAGAACTATTACATTCCTAACCTGTGGTCAAACCTCGTAGACATAAAATCATAACTGATTGCTCGGGCGGGGCTGCTCGGGACTTCTGGGCGCACCTAATAAATATAAATAAATAATATGATATAATCATTTAAGTATTCGCATGGACCAAACAGTTTTACTTCACTTCGTTAAATCGACACTACACAAAACGTATCTAACTAAATACCTATTTTTGGTGGTTATGGTTTTAAAATACTAACATAAATATTTATATTGTAATACTTACATATTTATAAACTCATTTTATTTTATATGTGTGCGATATAAACTTGATACGGGCTTGATTAAATGGTGTGTGTGTAACTTATTTAAAAGGGTCGTTATTAAAAATATTGTTTGCTTTTTGTGCTGTTTTAATTACAACTCATTTAATTTTTCAGGTTGCCTTTGGAGCGTTCGTAAACTATTTGTTTTTGGAATAAATAAACTTCGGCCAGTATTCAAATACATTTGTTTCACTTGAACCTACCTCATCTACAAATCCATGTAGGCAATTAAATAATTTTTAATTTTGATTAAATTGTGCTAATTATGTTCACTTACAAACACAAATTGACTGAACTAACGACCTATTGCCAACCTTCTTACTATCGTGAGTCATTCATGGCGTATGAACAAGACAGAAACAAAAATGAACCGTGTAAAATTTAGTTTATTTAGTTTAGTCGTAATTTGTAGCCAACATAATAAGCATCAATTTATCTTATTCTTATTTATCTTTGAGGTGTCAGCGGTGTCTATCCTTTCATATAAGTACCTATGATACTAATTGTAGACGTCAACAACAATGTATACTAAGTCTATTATGATCCGAAGGACAGATCTCCTGAGGGACTAGTTTCCAATTAACAGGTATTATTGAAGCCCCTCGGGGATGGGAATATCGACAGCTCGGGATCAAATGAAATTACGAGTTAGATCTCACTTATACCGACAAAATCCTAGATAATCTACCGAAGGAAATATTGTTGTCCGTTGTCGTAGAATAGGTGTGCTAATACCGACATGCATCAATTAATGTTTTATCGATTATAAAGTCTAGTATGTAAATCATTCTAGCGTTAAAAAAATTACCATAAAATAAAACATACTTCAAAATCAATCCATGAAATAATCTAGTAGTCGGTGACAATTTAATATACTCACTATTCTATAATCGAATAGAAAATGACTGTAGTTAGACAGAACATCGATATCTCTCAGCCGCTATATCGATAAAAGCATCGATAAATCTACCTAAAACGTTTTCCACCCCGTGACACGACAGTTACCTAGTCATAGTCATCATATTAATCCTTTCAATTCTTAAGTTTACAATTTAAATTGGTAATTGGATAAAACTTGATTAATGGGTTTTAGGATATTTACTTGGTAATAGGTATCTTAGTTTTAGCGTTAGAATATATTTTTATTCGTGGAAGGCGGCAAGCAAGCTTACGGCCTGCCTGACTTCTAATGACTTCCTTTGTAACTCATAATATTGATGATTTAACTAAGTGGAAACCCTCAAACATGTGTATTGGGTTTCTCGGTCCGCAACCAGTGGAGAAATCCAACATTGGAATTTGTAATTAAGAAAGGAAGTCTTGAAACAAAATCTGTTTACGAAGTCGGTTGAAGTATTTTATCTAGTTCGCGGTTTTGCGTAAACATCCCACATGTGATGTGGTGGAAATGGTTCACATTCTTGCGGCTTTTTATGCTCTAATGATTCCATATTAGACGGAAAGTTTTGTGATGGGAAACTTAGGATATTGGCTACCGATCAACAGATTTTTTTACCGGAAAGGTCTTCCAGCCAGTCGGGTGTTATACCTGGCAGGGTTGGCCGCTATGCTCCGATGTTTATTGTCGGGGTCTTCTATATATAGCGATGTGCCTCGAGAATCTTGATATCGTGATCCAGGACTTCTATTTCGTACTGGACGGTGCACTCAGTGCCATCTGTTGGTGGCGTCGTGAATGTAGTATGTAGCTTGATATAAGGTCGCTACAATACCTTTTCATAAACAAAATCCCTGAAGCAACTAGGTACTTTCACGATGAAATAATTACCTAATCAAGCGCAAAGCAAATTCATGTAAAATACCAAAGAATATCTCATAAAGGAATCTATTTCCCTTTGACGTCACCAGCAAGTATCGAGCATCATTTCAACAGGTACAAACCAGTGAAATAAGACCAGTAAATTAGCTTTGGATAACATCAAAGTTCTTCGCAAATTAAGCTCAACTCCGCCGATTGTAGACCGCTGGTTCGCCGGCAAATTGATCTTATCGGGACTCCGATGTTCATAGTTAGTGGTTCAGTTCATTGTGAAATTCGCAAGCGGCGTTAAACTCTGACGGTCAACTAATTTGCCGGACCAATCTTTACCTTAATAGCTACGTAGGTACCGATATAGTTTGGAAAGTTCTTCAGTGCAAGGTAAACTAGAAGTTAGTATAGAAATCATTTCAACGTTGCTGAGTTCGTCTGATTTTGTAGGTGCTGCAAAGTTACTACTAGTATTTATGAAAATGATACCTATGTACACTTAGCCATTTCAGTGAAACAAGAGTATAGTAAGCCTGAGTATAGTCCACAGAGGTATCCTGTCTGTAGTATCTAATGAGATAATTGTTGTCGACGAAACAGGGCTCCAAGTAATTTTTTTACCGATTTTACTGATCAAGTCGCATGCCGCGTGAGGCAAATGGGGAGGCAACCTACACTCTAGACAGATAAGGGTAGGTATACCCGACAGTTTGACACGTTTGACATCGTTCTGTCTCATGTCTATTCCAAATTAGGCGAGGCAAATGACAGCGCTCAGGTGAGGCAGGACGCGCATTTGCCTCGCGCGAGGCAAGTCAAACTTCTTGAGGCAATTTGCCTCGCAAGTTATTTTCGTAAATTCTTGGCGGTCCACATGTTTTCTGTCGGTCATCTAGAAATCCTCTGGCCGACAACATGTTTACAAAACTTCACGTGGAGCTAAGACTTCACCAAATAATTATAATATACAGTGGACGTCTTTTGGCTGGCATAATGATGATGATATTATGCATTAACCAAAGTACGGTTTACCTAACTCAGCTACCTCAAGTGGTAGTAAACGGATTCCTCAGATAATACCGCTATATTAGTCTAGCATCTCTCATTTGAGATAGTTTGAGCCCAAGTAATAGTTTCGCACAGTTGATCGGACTAACGCAACAAGGATTGAAATTCCAAATGGCCGTAAGTCGAAGCCGTGAGTACGAAACATGGATGTGTGAAGAATTGAAAGATATGCCAATTTTAATCTTAAAATAACAATAACATAATATGTACTCATTTTGAAGTTCATATAATTTTGTTTAAGGGCTTCCTTGTGAAAAGCTGTATTGAGCTTAGAGTTAGACAACTAATTCTAACCCCGGTCTCTATACAATTGATTAATTCTTAGCAAAAATACTGCAAAATATTGTCAAACAGATTATTTGATTAGAAATATAAGTAATAACTTGTTTATAGATAGGTACGGGTGTAATGTAGAAAGCTTTATAAATAGCAAATGAAAGTAAAATCTTTCGACTGTAGGAGTGGTCATATACCGACATTATTTTGACCCGTCGTAACTTCGGTTCGGTAAAAGGTTTTACTTGATAAGTAGTTACTTTACGCATGTGCATATCCAATCTCTTATTACCTATTCATGTAATGAAACATTACTTAGTACCACGACCAACTTCACTCTCATAACTATTTAGTAGCGGAAGTCTGCCATACGACGCTGGCAAGTATGGGAATATTATTGGGCTTCCACGGACAGGCGAAGTTGAAGTACAGTTGAAGGAAGAAGCCACTAATATTAATTATACCTACTTATATTTTAGTAAAAGTAACATGATTACGCGGGATGACGGCAGCTGGACCAGGACGGTAACAGAGTGGTGGCCCAGAAGTGGACGTAGAGAGAGAGGCAGACAATAAGTCGGATGGTCCGATGATATTATAAAGGTGGCCGGCACTTGCTGGACAAGAATAGCATAGGACCGGAACGAATGGCGTGAAAGAGGAGAGGATGGATACAAGTTGAGAGAACACAAAAAAAAAAAGTTTTTCTAAAGCATTCGTAATGTATTTAAATTTATCTGATGAAAGTAAATATCGCCATTGGCGTGAAAGAACGAATGATATTTGACATTTATAGTGTTGGGAATTGTTTTTGTATTTTTATTTTCTCTAAAAGAATCGCGAAAAGTAGTGCGGAAGTATCGACACATACATAGTAGTTATATCGGATGAATTACTTCATATAATAAGGATTGAACTTCACTTAAGGTAAGTTCGTTTAATCCTGTCATTATTCTCAATTTACTTTACTACTGTCAGAAACACATCGATTGTGTTTGAATCATGGACGAATTACTAAGGGGACTGGCCCTAAGCAACTCGGCCGAGTGGTCGGCCTAGTACTAACATCGACATAAAACGAAGCGAGTAGTTCAACTATTTACTAGTAGATAGAACAATGAAAATGAAAAAACAATGACCACGTTTTTTTTTTCATACATATATCTAATAAGGGCACCTCTTTCTTTAGTATTTACTCTGTGGTTTGAATTAACTTGGTCATCAACAGCATAGGTACCACTGGACCTACCTACCTAGGTACAGTAAAACATACAATAATTCAGGTCTTCTCTTCATATAGATCCGCAAAAAGGATCCACTCGCTTTTGATTACCATAAAAAGTATGAAAGCATCTCATGAATTCCTTTGAAATATAAATTAACATTTCTCAGTGGCAATAACCGCTTCCTACAGTGCGGGTTTCCCATTCGCTTTTGAGCCAAATAAAAATTTTGCTAATCAAGATAAAGTTTTCACTGCACGTAGGTACCCACTGTCTCCCCCAGCTAGTTTTATTTTATAATGCTTTCTTAGATGACAATAGGGTGTTTCTTTTACAAAATATGCATGATTTGTAGGCCCCCCTTTTTATGTGACTAGAGTGGCAAACAAGGGTACGGCCCGTCTGATGTTAAGCAGTTACCATAGCCTATAGATTCTTGCAACACCATAGGCATCGCTCGGTCGTTGCCGACCTGAAGGGGAGTGCCACAGAGGGAGGGGTGAGAGAGGGGTTGGGCTTCCGGCTTTCATTTTCATAATCATTTAAAAATATATTCTAGTGAAATCTCTTAACGAAATTACTTGAAGCCAAGCAGTTACTTAAGTGTTTCATGAGTCCCAAGCTAGGTGCTTGTGTCAAAGTAAGTGCCTCTATGAATGGAAGTTTTTGGCAGCTGAAAATTGCTACTGAATATTTAAGAACATGAGATAACATCAACAATAGCCAAATTAAGAGACCACTTTTAGAAAGAAATGCTGTAGCTAGCTTACTGCGTTGAGACGGAAAAATAAACTTTTATCCACTTTAGTATGGAAACAAAAATTTGGTATGAAAAAACATCTGGTTAGTTTTATGAAAACTTAAATACTTCAATCGGTAATTTTACAGCAAAGGTGTATGGGTGAGGCCCCATTTAACGTTGCGTTACGTCGTCGCAACGGATCAACGCATTGTATCACCAACGCATCACCCTCCCCCACTTCGTCTCTCGCATGTCGACCCGTTGATCCGTTGCGATGACGCAACGAAACGCACTAATGGCCTCTGTCCGCCAAATTTATAGTGTTTTAGTCAGTTTACAATGGTTTTACAAAACATTTCTGGAAACCAAAGTGATTTGTAAAGCCAGTGTAAGGCCATCATAATCATAACTTTCTATTGATTCGCCATTTTCAGCGTTAATACGTAATTGAAATTGCATAGTTGGAAGTAGACAGCTGAACAAGTTAAAATCAAGGCAGACGTAACGTAACCACAGCTGATCCGACGATTGCCGGCGATATCTTCGGCGCACTGGAGTCACGTACAATTGTATGATAGCTGGAAATTTTGTGGGACTGAACTATATTTACTATGTACGCTGCCATCTTCAGGAGTTAACTTCAATTTTTTTCAGGCCGTTACCATCAAACTTTCAATGTATTTAGGGTGTGCAATGAACATCTTATCGGTTTATGACATTTGTACGTACCTATATTCTGATCAATGATATTTATTTTCTCAAAAGTATTTAGCATTTGATAAGAATTAGTGTGTACTTATTCAGTTTTCACTATTATTATACCTATGTATTTGATAAATAAAACGCGTTATAGTAATTTCTATTTACCATTTAATGAAACAACACAATTTAACAAACAACTGACGAATGCTGTCGACCTCATGGCGTAGTGGTTCGAGCGTAGGCTGCTCGGCTTACTACATTGGATGGTTGCAGTTTCGATTCCCACTAGAAGCTAATTTCGGAGGCAGCGTTTTCGTAATTTTCCAGCTCTGCGATCACCCCTAGTCCATCGTACAATTACAAAGCATGTCCTAGTTTCGGACTTTACGGTTGGAGTGTTAAGCTAGCGATATTTATAAATAAAACTATCCATGGCACTGGTAAGGCGATTGCTACGCGACGGCGAATTATGTACCTACTAAATATCGCTTATGTGATGCGACCAACGCAATGCGTTTATAGGGGTTTATTGATTGGGTATATTGGTTGCTGTCGCGTCGCTGTCGCATGGCGGTCGCCTTACCAGAGCGGCTCCGTCCTTACACTTTTAGATAAAATACCACAAGTGTTGATGCACAAACACACCTTATCACCGCCGGTATGGCTCGATGCCACTCTGCTCGGTGAAGCATTTCCATGCAGGGTTGCCGGCAGCGAGGCAGTCTGCAACACCCTGCTCACCGAACGAGACTGTTCCACCGTAGTTAGTTGACCCAATCACTGAAAATAACACATCCCACTAATATTATAAATGTGAAAGTTTGGATGGATGGATGAATGGATGGATGTTTGTTACTCAATCACGCCAGAACGGCTGAACGGATCTGGATTAAATTTGGTACAGAGATAGATTATAGTCTGGTCTTTTTATCCCGATAGTATGTTCCCGTGGGACAATTATCGAACACCGATACGACGACAACGATGGGACGGACGAGACGGGAAAATTAAATTATGCGCGGACGAAGTCGCGGGCAATAGCTAGTAATTTATAAAGCTTAGCCCCCAAATTTTACGTACCCCCACGCATCGGAAGACGCAGCGTGGATAGGCACCCCACAAGTGGACCGATGACCTAGTGAAGGTTGCGGGAAACCGCTTAATGCATGTGGCACAGGACCAGTCGTTATGGAAAACCATGGGGGAGGCCTATGTCCAACAATGGACGTCTTTTGGCGGAAATGATGATGATGATGAACCCCCAGACATGGAAAGTAATGATAGACTTACAACAGCATTGCAAATCACTTGTGTTTAAATAAATGCTTTGTAATACTATTGTACACTGTTTAACTTGCATTCCTGAAGATCTACCATGAGTCGGTTTTCTAGAAGTCGACAGCAGGCAGCTTAAACGAGTAAAATATTTTATAACAAAATGTTATAAAGAGGTGTTTAAATGTAACGAAAATGTAACGTCACGACTTTTATCCCCATTCGGGGGTAGTCAGAGGCTTGAGTGGCCATACACCACCACATTGTGGAGGTATTAACCAACTCAAAGCCCACGTTTCACCAGACAGTCAGAACCCAACGTGACAGGTGGTGAACCTTGTCGCTTGTCGTAAAGAGGTGTTTACTGTACAAAAAATCCCAAAACGCTAACAATCTACTGTTGGAAGTCGTATTAACTCATGGTAGAGTTACATATACTACTTGGGTACGTTTTTTATTGATGATTCTAAATAGCCTGACGAATATACCAAAATAACTTTTATCAGTCAAGCTTTTGACCAGTCGTAGTGCTATCGACAACTTTACGACAACAAAAAAGGCTCGTCAAAGATGTAAACAAATAGCTACGTCCAGAAGTGTCACATGCCGCGCGAGGAAAATTTTCCTCGCGGTGTTTGACTTGCCTCACGTGAGGCAAATGCGCGCCCTGCCTCACCTGAGCACTCACATTTGCGTCGCCTAGTTTGGCAGTCGTGAGACAGAACGATGTCAAACGTGTCAAACTGATTGATCGGGTATACCTTTCCCTGTCTAGAGTGTCAGTTGCCTCGCCATTTGCCTCGCGCGGCATGCGACTGAGGCAAACGTCGTGCTTCGCGAGGCATGTGGGTGAGCAGCCTCGCGCGGCATGTGACACTTCTGGACGTAGCTAATGATTATACTCAGATCACGAACAGATTTATGACTCAGATATAAACCGCACTCGTTCTGCGACACTTCAAGGTAAGTCACATAGCAGTCTTCGCCCACATGCCACATTGTTGTTTACATTAAGGGCCATAACACACTGGGTAGCCATGACGACGTCGCCAGCCACCGTAGCCAACTATTCGTGTTGAAATGTATTGGAGGTAACACACCTGCACCTCTACGCTTCATGTATGGAAATGACATAAGTCACGTGATCTACTTATCGACTTGTAATATCATTTCCATACATTTAAGCGTAGCGATTTGTAGAAACGCTCGTAGACGAAGCCACTTGGCTAGGGGGGCTGGCGACGGACTGCCGACGTCGCACGTCAATACAAATTATTTGGCTACGGAGGCTGGTGACGTCACCAGGCGTCCCGGTGTGTTATGGCTCCTAACGTCACTACTTTGGGCAAAGACATTAGCAAGAAAGCGGAAGACTGACTGTTCAAAATACCTCGCAACCCAATTACGATTCTGGATAAATGGTGGAGCGATTACGGTGGAGCGATTACGGTGGAACTCACATTATGAGTACTAGAGCGTATGACCTGGCGGCAGGACCTACCGAAGATGGTCCCTGACGCCTCGTAAGGGGTTGCCAGGTATAGTGTGCCTCCTTTTATAACCTGACGGTTGGTGGGGGAGGGGCACTATAATAATTCTCTTAGTATAGATACGGGTTGCGTTGTCCAAAATACCTAGTTTGTCTTGCTACTGACTCGAGCTAGTACAAAATAAAATTGGCGATATTTTTTTTAATGTGCGAATTTTAATCAATTTTGCTTTGCCTCGATGATGATGTGTGCCTACTTAAATATTAATTGGCACTTTTAAAACATCCTATCTATGAACAATTTATTTGCATAATGATTATTTATGTGACTGAGGCTGCAAACAAGCGTACGGCCCGCCTGATGTTAAGCAGTTACCGTAGCCGATAGATAGATGCTTGCAATACCCAAGGGATCGCTCGTTGTCGACCTGAAGGGGAGTGGGACAGATGGATGGTTTGCATTCTGGCACTTTCACTCATCGTACGAAACGCAGCTGTATTAGCTTCTTTACACCGATCTTCTGTGAGAGGATGGTACTACCCCGATCGAGCCAATCCATATATGAGCTGCAGTCAATTGGCTACAGATTGGCACTACCACCAATAAGAATAAATGTGTAGGTGTGTATATTAATAACCTGTATCACATTACTTACATAGTCTATAACTTCTTCACAACATACAGAAACTAACATACATAGTGATAAACCAAAACTAATAACGATCTCCTTCGATACAATCCCCAAAGTTCCAAACTTGATATCGGAACTCAAAATTGGGACGGATCGTCAACATTCGATACCTTATTTGATTTCCATACATTAATAATGTGATATGCTCGCCGACATACATTCCTGTTTTACAAGGCAAACATGGAGACTATGCAAACTTGATATACTTACTACATAATAATGTATCTGATATACAGGTTGTTTTAAAAGTACGCAATAATACTTAGCGGTTTGGGTGAGTACTTATAGAGCATAGAATTAAATGGTAAGTATAAACATTTTGATCGAAATTAGAAATTGAAAAAAAAAACCCGCCAATTCTTTTAAAATTGAATTAGTGCGGTGCATCATCATCTACATTTACATCTGATGTAAAGCTGAGTGCTCAGGCGCGGCATTCACCTGAATCAGCACTCAGCTTAGACGTCGGAACGCAATATCATAACATGACCGCTCGAGCGAGGCATACGAGGCATCTGGACGCACCAACTCGGCTATTTCATTTGTAACTTAACTAAAAATGTTTCTTATTACATGCTTATAAGTTATAATAGTATAGTTATAAGTACTCACAATGATCTGCGCTTCGTCTGACTATTGCCTGCAAATAATCACATTTAACACTTAATACTTCATGGGTATTTACGACTTACTAAAATTTGCAATACAATATTTTATTTAATAAAAATAACACACATACACTCTCTCTCACTCATAGGAAATCTCTCTTTTCATATCGCGATCTTTATTATTGACTCGATATATTTTGATTATTTTGTGTACTGAAGATTGTTAGCTCCTTTATTTATATAGCCATCACAGATCAAGTTAGTACTTTTTTATTATTATTTTTTGGGAAGGAAATTTTAAATAATAAAGTCTAAACTGGAGACATAGAGGGGAGGCATTTGCCCTGCAGTGGGACATTTATTAAGCTTATAAAAAAATGAACGAATGAAAACCTACATACAATACAAATCCCGTGCGCATGGAATGGTGTTTAACTTATCTAACACTCAAAGCTAAACATAGCGCACTAATCAGGACCTAAGTTAAATCAGAATAGAAAACACTCACGCCTCCATTGCCGAGAACCGCAGCAATAAATAAAAACAGGTGGAGTCTCATGTCGATTTGCATCACCCGGCACCGGAGACGAACGAAACAAACTGTCTTGCCACTCGCTTAATGTACACTTAATAAAGGAACTGCACAGACGGATGGCGAAAACGGTTCTACAAATTGTAGGATTAGCGATCAAAAGCCGTTTTATATACGTGTAATGCCAAGAGCGGCGATGCAGTTGTGCAGCCAACGCGACTTGCAATTCTAAAAACCTACCTGTTTTATAAAATAACCAGCGGCCTACCCCTACTTCGTGAACAAAGACTTTTTGAAATGGCCTTTACATTACCCAGGACCTACATACAACTTTCAAACGCTACTTTACACAAGGGATTTAAATTTTAAAAGTCCTTTCTTTCCTTGATTCTCTGCGTTGATGAATTATTAATTTTAAAAATATGTTGCTAAATATTTTGACACTATTCACAAAAGTTTGTTAAATAAAGAGTATAACTAATTTAAATTTTGGGAACGTTCAGCGACTTATATTGCCTGCTCACTGTACCTGAATACACATTATCAAATATGACAGTGTGCAATCTCTATGTCTCCTATGACTTGAACCAAATCAACTAACCTATTGGAGGTTTGGATTACATACAGAAAAGTACGGTATTTGTTGCAGCTCTACCTGTGATGACGTGCCCTCTGTTTAAAGGTCGAATGTTTGGCGAATATAAAGTGATATTCCCCAAACCCAGACCAATAAGACAAGACACCGCTTATGTCCGCTATTGTAAAATAATGCAATCATTGCAGAATTGTGGAAGATGGCGAGTTTTGTCTCGAAAACAATGCAAGTCTTCCATATACTTCCGTAGCCAATCGACTGCAGCTAATAAAAGGGCTGGCTCGACCGGGGTAGTACCACCCTTTCACAGAAGATCGGCGTAAAGTGGCTATTACCTACGGCTGCGTTTCGTATGATGAATGAGAGAGCCGGAAGCCCCCCCGCTGTTCCCCTCACTTCGTTCGAGCGAGCAATGCCTTTGGTATTGCAAGCATGTATAGGCTACGGTAACTGCTTAGCATCAGGCGGGCCGTATGCTTGTTTGCCACCTCAGACCCATACAAAAAAAAATGGTTGAAACTTTGAACTTGAAGTAGGTAAATAAAATTCTAGTCATGTCCTGGAGCTCTATTCATGAATATATTTGATTTGAATGGTGATTTGTATGGAGAAAGGTTGGCACTCATCTATCAACTCGGCACCCGACCAGCACCGCCTCGTCGGTCGGCATCCACTAACTAAGAAGAACGAGAACCAGAAATAAGTGGACCACGCGCTGACCACGCGGCGTTCACTCGTTGACCACGCGCGGTCCACTGGTTGATTACGTGACGTTTATGGTGTAAAAGCAGCGTTCGCCCGCGGACCACCTGTCGACAACGAGTGGACGCCGAGCGGCGAGGCGGTGCTGCTCGGGTGCCGAGTTGATAGATGAGTGCCAACCTTTAGACTGTAATAAATATTATAAATATTCATTGATGTATTGTATAGTCTTCTGACGCCACTGTTGGTATTTTGGAAGATAATAAATACCAATTTGCATTTGTATCAAATGGAGAATAATTTACCTGCTTGTAGGACAATTAAATTATTATCGTCAAGGATTTTACAAACGGGTTTATCCTGATTTTAATATAGGCATCAATTATATGTATTCTTAAGTTTTTCCGCAGGCAATCAGATTGATTGGGGCTTGCGCTACAAACATTAAAAATAATCCTTTGAAACTTAGCTGATAGCGGGGTCCAGAACACACGCATGCCGCGCGGGGCTGCTCACCCACATGCAACGCGTGGCACGCGCAGCAGCCTCAGTCGCATGCCACGCGAGGCAAAGGGCTTGCCTACCTATACTCTAGAGTCTAGACAGAGAAGGGTCTAGCTATGCAATCAGTTAGTTCTGTCTAATGGCTAGGCCAAACTAGGCGAGGCAAATGACGGCGATTGGGTGAGGCAGGACAAGCATTTGCTTCGCGCGCGAAATGTCAAACTTAGCGAGCCAAAGCAGCCTCGCACGGCATGCGTGTGTTATGGACCCTCCTAATGACACGTGTTAAGCAATAAAATGCGTGAATGATGGGAGTTTCGGTGTAACCCAATACCTACATGCTACTTCAGAAAACCGGCATTCTCAATACTTGCCGAATTGTTAGAAAGTTCCTACAAATAGACGAGGAAGATGACGGGACTCACTAACCTTCGGACTTAAACCTCTTTGGCATTTACTTGGCTCTACCCGTAAAAGTCATAAAACTACCAGCACAAGAATCTTCTACTTTTATTTTTTTTTATACTCTCTCACTCATCGCACGAATCGTAGCTAAAATATACTTTACGCTGACCTTTCGTGTGAGGGTGGTACTGTCCGGTCGATAGCGTATATGAGCTGCAGTGAATTGCACCTTTGCAGCTACATTCATAAAACATTTAAAGACCAGCACACAATATTAACAGAATATCAAACTTATCTAATAAAACGCGAGAGTCACCGTTAAAGAGATCATTACAAGGGCAAAATAAGGATCTTAGCAACAGGGTCCTCGTAAAACAATTTGTAAGGTCATATAAACTTATCCAATCTTGACTAAGCTAGCCGAGCCGTGTATTATGCGGTACAAGACTGTAAATTTATTGAGTGCTAACAACTTTGACATTCATTGACTGTAGAAATAGAGGATTCGCATGGATGGTCTAAGAGGATTCGAGATTTAAATGTTTTGAACATGAGGAAGAAAATAAGCAGAGGTGCATATTAGGTATGTTGGCTACAAATTACGACTAAACTTAATTTGACGCAACATGAAGTATTTCTGATGAGAAAGCTACAATACGGCAATACAGTGAGTTAGTGCGACTGTATACACTAAGGGGAAGCCTGTGATAAGGCACAACAGTAACGACAGGTCCGATTTTGACGAGACTTTCAGTGGCAGAATAGCTGATGTTATAAAGAGTTATCAGGTTACTTTTATTTTAGCAAACATTAGCAAACATTTTTAGTTCGAGACAAGAACACGATAGCCGCCACCAAATCCCACAGAGACGCCTTAAAAGCTACAAGAGCTTTTGAATTTTACACAGGCCGCGCGCGATGACCCAGCCGCCACAACATGCTTGCTATGGAGAGAAAGATGTCCCCCACCACACCACTTCATTCCTGCTAGAGAAGGGCTGCCACCCGGATATAATCTGCGTTGGCCAGTGTGGAAGTCCTTAAACCGGCTCCGCACTCAGGTCGGCCGTTGCAGACTCAACATGTGCAAGTGGGGTTTCAGGGATCCTTCTATGACGCAGTGCGTCTGCGGTGATCCAGTCGATACAACACTTGCTGGAGTGTCCCTTGTGCCCGAACGCCTGCACGAGGGAGGACTTGAACGCGGCCACACCAAACGCTATTAATGTGGCCAAATACCAAGCTCTAACCATAGTCGAGTGGAACTGTTGACACGAAAAGAGTAAGAAGTTATTCCACGCGTACAAACTCACGGGCGCTAGTGATAACTAACAAACAGAAAGGGCAAATTTTATGGCTATTAAAATGCCTATGTAACAATCCAATCAACACTTTAATTTCAGTTCATACATAATCCAACTGAGGCCCGAACTATCACTCCTTGCTTCAGAGGCGCTCAGTATCATTAATCATAAGTTCGCTAACTAAACTGATAAAGTTGCAGTGTAAGCCAACTGAGGGCATTAATGTTGTAGTGCTCTTTGCTTAACAAGTTACCTGCTAGCCATAAATATATTAGCGCGCCGCGATGAGACGCAACTTTAATGAAACTCGCGACACGTGCTTAGCGACACATGCTTGGGAACAAACTCCAAGCATTTGCATCGTTCAAAGTCTTTCAGCTACAACAGTAAATATAGAACCTCTTTATTAGACAATACACTGACTATTCAAACAAAAATTTTAATACTTCAAAAAATCGTTAAGGTAGGAGTTGGTTGCAGGCGGCAGTTGCGGCGACGTCAGTTGTCGCCGTCAGTCTCATACAAAATTGTCACGATGACATGTGCCGCGACGGCACGACGGCACTCAATTCTATGGGATTGGCGTCTGCCGCCTGCCGCCCGCAACCAACTCCTACCATTAGGAAAACTGCACGTCTTTCAACAGACATGAGAAGTTCGCCAACCCGCACTTATGGCTCGGATCCCCCTCGCATTGAGGAATTTGCCCAGTATAAATGACAACACTCTTTCTCTGTTACATTAGAACTAAAATACGATCGCCAATCACAATCGGTGACTGCCTATTCCTTCGAGAAATGAAGGCGTGATGGTGTGTAATCGAAAATGTTACTGTAATGAGCGCCCCAAAAACATAACAACGCAAAGCATTACTTAAGCCATTTTATATTAAAGGTAAAACAACGCGACCATTTAAAGACTTAATTACGTAACGTGATTGTTATTACGGAACCAAATCACCAGCCTCGATATTAACGCCCCAAAAAGAAATATTTGTGTTAAACATAAAAGAACTTTCGCGTGTCGCCCGCCTATAACATTTCGTAATTAATAACCACGACGCCAGTCGTTTATGGTAATAAAGGCTATTTTTCTTTGCACTAATGCGCGTCTTCGAGTTCAACGCACCTGAAATACCACTTTGCAATTTCAGTAGCCATGAGATGTTATCTCTATCAATTATGGGCCATAAAACGTAATGACTTCATCGTAAATCTCAGCTTACACGACAGAATTTTACTTGGTGTCGAATAAATGAGGGCAAATTGCTCTAAGGTATTACCGATTGCTGTCTGAAAGCAGTTGGTGGTGCGCGAGCGCCCCCGAGTATCTGGCTTTTGTCAAGAAATAGCTGTGGCCCTTCTAAATTAATAAGCAAAGCTGGCCCCTCCATCTGATATTACGCGGAGGAAAGCTTACTAATTATAAACAAAGGGAAATACCGCCTAAATTAGTTTAATGGCAATTTGTGGACAAAGATCGTGCTGTGGGTAATTGTAACGTCTCCATGCAAAATGACCACGGCTTAATAAATTATTGTCAAATAAATAAGAATTGAAGTGGAACTGCAGTGAGCTTATAACATTACAATGCTATCCTAGATGCTAGAACTGGCTGCATTTAATTTTATAAAGGGTACTTTAAAAAATATTTTGTCTATAGTCTAATTTTTAATTAGACGAAGCCAACTGACAGCTGAAAATGACGAATTTGAACCTTATTTGTTCTATTTATATTGAAAAGTGACATAAGAACCTCTCAGCCCACTTCGTCTAATTAAAAATCAGACTATAAATCTGCGATAGCGGTTTACATAACAGACACGCTCTTCCTTACAAGAGATGTCTGCGTTCATTTATGTAAAAAAAATCTAAACACAAAGTCCCAAAAACTCCAGCTACAGTCTGATGTAAAATACATACCATGGGTATAGCTTGAGGCTACGGCTATATAGACTATCCCCAAAGTTATGACGAAGTTGAAAGTTATGCCTTACACTGGCATTACAAATCACTTTTGTTCCTAGAAATGGTTTGTAAACCATTGTAAACTGGCTAAAATCTCTATAAATTTGGTGACACACATACGATCGCCAATCACAATCGGTGACTGCCTATTCCTTCGAGAAATGAAGGCGTGATGGTGTGTAATCGAAAATGTTACTGTAATGAGCGCCCCAAAAACATAACAACGCAAAGCATTACTTAAGCCATTTTATGGATATTAAAGGTAAAACAACGCGACCATTTAAAGACTTAATTACGTAACGTGATTGTTATTACGGAACCAAATCACCAGCCTCGATATTAACGCCCCAAAAAGAAATATTTGTGTTAAACATAAAAGAACTTTCGCGTGTCGCCCGCCTATAACATTTCGTAATTAATAACCACGACGCCAGTCGTTTATGGTAATAAAGGCTATTTTTCTTTGCACTAATGCGCGTCTTCGAGTTCAACGCACCTGAAATACCACTTTGCAATTTCAGTAGCCATGAGATGTTATCTCTATCAATTATGGGCCATAAAACGTAATGACTTCATCGTAAATCTCAGCTTACACGACAGAATTTTACTTGGTGTCGAATAAATGAGGGCAAATTGCTCTAAGGTATTACCGATTGCTGTCTGAAAGCAGTTGGTGGTGCGCGAGCGCCCCCGAGTATCTGGCTTTTGTCAAGAAATAGCTGTGGCCCTTCTAAATTAATAAGCAAAGCTGGCCCCTCCATCTGATATTACGCGGAGGAAAGCTTACTAATTATAAACAAAGGGAAATACCGCCTAAATTAGTTTAATGGCAATTTGTGGACAAAGATCGTGCTGTGGGTAATTGTAACGTCTCCATGCAAAATGACCACGGCTTAATAAATTATTGTCAAATAAATAAGAATTGAAGTGGAACTGCAGTGAGCTTATAACATTACAATGCTATCCTAGATGCTAGAACTGGCTGCATTTAATTTTATAAAGGGTACTTTAAAAAATATTTTGTCTATAGTCTAATTTTTAATTAGACGAAGCCAACTGACAGCTGAAAATGACGAATTTGAACCTTATTTGTTCTATTTATATTGAAAAGTGACATAAGAACCTCTCAGCCCACTTCGTCTAATTAAAAATCAGACTATAAATCTGCGATAGCGGTTTACATAACAGACACGCTCTTCCTTACAAGAGATGTCTGCGTTCATTTATGTAAAAAAAATCTAAACACAAAGTCCCAAAAACTCCAGCTACAGTCTGATGTAAAATACATACCATGGGTATAGCTTGAGGCTACGGCTATATAGACTATCCCCAAAGTTATGACGAAGTTGAAAGTTATGCCTTACACTGGCATTACAAATCACTTTTGTTCCTAGAAATGGTTTGTAAACCATTGTAAACTGGCTAAAATCTCTATAAATTTGGTGACACACAAACAAAGATGGCTACAAACTTGGGGCCATAACACACCGGGTAGCCATGACGACGTCGCCAGCCCGTAGCCAACCATTCGTATTGAAATGTATGGGAGGTAACACGCCTGGCGACGGATTGGCGACGTCGCCAGGCAATACAAATTGTTTGGATACGTGGCCGGCGGTAGCCAACTAATTCGTATTGAAATGTACATACATTTCAATAGGAATTAGTTGGCTACGGTGGCTGGCGACGTCGCCTGGCATCCTAGTGTGTTATGGCCTTTGGGCTACAGATTTCACCTACAAACTACGGCTACAGACTCTATTTAGACTATACTAGATCTAAAGAAATAACAACATATCGCGCGGTTCAGATGGCATCTAAAACGATAATATTTTTTGTTTTCCAACGTCAAGGAAAATTAAACACGGTTTCACCACCCGGGCTACTTAAGTTAGCACTTAAAATGTCGCCGAGATGAATGACTCAACTTCAAAGTTCGCTTAAACTTTTGACAGTGGAAAAACTCTATAATTCCTGTCTAGAAAGGTAGGAAATAGACTCTTTTAATACATTATCCTGACATAGCCTATTCTCAAAAGCGTCTCTAAGCCAATGACGTGGTATAATAGACCCGACATAGATGAACTTTAGTGCTCTAAAAACAGCACATTAAACTAGACGTGCATATCAATGGATACAAGCTATATACGCCAGACCTGTTGTTAGAAAGAGATGACTGATGATTGTAGCATTATTAGCTACATAATAATTGGCATGGGCGCGCGTGCAATCATGCAGCCGTGACGCTGGGTGGTGCATGACTAAGTGGATTGCAGGCAATTACCTTGTATTCATGTTACCAAAATAAGCGCGGTATGTCGCATCTAAAGGTTTAATACATCTTTGCTCTCAGCCACTTAATTTAGAAATAGGGCGAATTTGTTTGAAATGCTTAATTTTTTTATTTTAGTGCGCTTACTGTTTCGAACTGGGAATTTTTAATGAATAGTCTGAAAATGCTAGGTATAACTCTAATTTAAAGTCGTCGTTCACACACTTCCGTACGATCAAGTGACACGTCTGTCCGTGTGTTTTGTTAGGCAAACAAACACAAAAAATGCTACGTTTTTTAGACATATTGAAAAGAAAATGGATGGGTACCTACATCTCTGAAGTACGATTAATCACATTTCGTCATTATTCATTTCCCTTCTATTTATGTTTCCAAGGGGCTTACCATGAACTCTTATTGCGATTCAATTACAGGAACGTTTTAACGATTCAGCGTCTTTTTGTGCAATGACGTACCTTATTGCCATGACAATAAGAAACGTCATTGCACAAATGGCCGCTGAAACGTTAAAACAAAACTGCTATAAGAGGTGGTGGTAAGCCCCCAGAAATTATTTTTCGGTCCCTAAACACTTTTCCATTGTTCTCAAGAGCAATGATTCCACTACAATAACAGATGTAGTAGATAAAATTAATTAGTTGGAGCTCTCACAACGATACACGAACGCCTTACAAGCCTTTTGTTTGGCTTTGTATCCCGAATATCAAATGAAACAGCGAATTCAACGAAGTCGTTTCAAACTAAAATGTTTTTGGAGCTCCACGTTTTAATAAATGTAAACGGTACGCTTACATGAGAATTAATGTAATTATTTTGAGCAATTATACTTGAATAAGCGTTGGAAAGGTGGTACGCAGATTATTGGTGGTAGTCCCTTTTGTTTCAGCAGGGATGTTGTGTAAATGTGAATATTAGGAGAAAATACTTTTTACATAATCATAACCTATCACTTATGATTACAGAAGCGGCACGCTATGATGGCTGTTTTGACGTGTGGGAGGGTGGAGAAAATGAATCTTATTATAACGGAATAAGAAAGACAGTTTTAAAATTTAGGAATGTCAAAAAATGAATGCTAAAATGAATCTTATTCCGTTGCAATAAGGTTCATCCTATTCCCCCCTCTACATGTCAAAAGGGCCATCACAACGTGCCGCTAATATACTTATGTAATAGGACTTAATATATCTCTCGCTCTCTTATGTTTATCTTTCTTTTCTATTTAAAAAAAACATATCACTTTTCTTATAATTCATCAGAGAAATGTATTTTTTTATAATAACTAAGGCGGCAAACAAGCATAGCAGTTACCGTGGCCTATAAATGCTTGTAATACCAACGGCATCGCTCGCACGTTGCTGACCTGAAGGGGAGTGGGACAGAGGGGGGGAAGGGGGCCGTTGGGCTTCCGGCTTCATCGTAGGAAACGCAGCTGTAATAGCTCCTTTACGCTGATCTTCTGTGAGAGGGTGATACTATCCGGGTCGATTAAATTCCATCTCACTGAACTGGGTAATTAAAAAATACAAATTTATATAATTAATATAAGGTTGAATGTGTTGTGTGGTTCTATGTGTGAATCATAACTTTAATATGATTTTCACTTCCTTACGGTGAAGGAAAACATCGTGAGGAAATCTGCATGTCTTTAGACATGTGAAATCCACCAACCCGCACTGGGCCAGCGTGGTGGATTATGGCCGGAATCCCCCTCGCATTGAGGGGAGGCCCGTGCCCAGCAGTGGGACGTTAAAAGGGCTATATTATTATTATAATATAAGGTTAATAAGTATCCACCCAAAAATAATAATGCTTCTAAAACGTCAGCTGAAGAATTTTAAAGGAAGTACACCTTTATTGTTTCCGCAGGTAATTACTATGAAAATTGCCTTCAGTGCCACGCTAAGCGGCTTTATAAGCTCTTTGATTACGTTAGACGACACTTTTATTCGAAATGGCGAAACATTTTGGACCTTTGTCTTTGTTTAATACTGTCTTATAAAAAAAACGTAAGTAGGTATAGATAGGTATTATCAAAACAAAAGCTAATGTTTAGCATTAAAATTTATAGAACTGGGATAGGTAGGTAAAACTTACCCATCTTAAAACAACACTCGACACTCTTGCTTTTTAGATATCCCATTTGGACCATTCTTCATCTGACCGTTTTCCATGTGACCTCGGTGGCATTTGGCATCGTTGCTCGTAATCATGCCTAAATTATGCCTACAAAATTGATATCTAGTAAAAAAAAATATTGCCACCGAGGTCACACGGACACCGGTCAGATGAAGAATGGCCATTTTCCAATCTTAATCTGCTTTAAAACAGCCACACTATACACCGTGTTTATGTTCATTTGCTTTAAGGTGGGGATATGATCTGGAAATTTTGGCTGAATGGGCGGAGCTAACGCATCGCCGGGGGTGTGCTCCCCGCGCCAGCGGCGGGCTCCCGGCAAGAGCCTCTGACAGCGCGGTTATTGCGTCGCTTGTATTCTTATTTCAAAACAAGCCGAGCTACCACAACGTAGTAGATCTACAAATAAGTTGATAATTTCGCTCTATAATGCAAATCCTAAATAGCTCAGTGGAAAAGTCATCCAAAACGACGATGGCGATGACGCAGGATCAAATCCTATAATTATTTGCTTTTTTTATGTTTTCTAATTTTATTGTAAGCATTATCTTTTTATTTTACGTTTATATACCTACCTATATTTTTATTAAATCGAATAATTTATTTATTTATTCATAAACTCTAAATAAAATAGATCACAAACGATAAACTATCAAAAACGTAGGAAAGAAAACTGACGGAGCAATTTACGATACGATTCGAGTTCGAATCCCACATCAGCATAATATTTTTTTAATGTTTATTTATTTACTTATTTTTGTTTATTTATTTGGCCTACTAACGATTGTTTACATTATAAATAGCGTTTTTTCGAATGTGATATTTCCAAATATTTTGTATTTTGAAGTTTGACATCTTGACAACACTATAAATATAAACATGCCGCCAACGTCTTGACAGTTGGTGCGACGACTACTTGTGTAAGGGTTGGCACACATTATAATATTTAAAGGAATACCTACTTATTTCAGACTATTTCTCTTGACTCTTCTAGGTACTGTCTTCTCCTGTCTTTGTAACTTTTTTGTATTTGTCTTTTTTCTTTGTTTTCCTGGTCTTGTGTATCTTTTCTTGTCATTTATTGGCATTTCGTGTGATTTTCTGTCATTTACTTTCATTTTCTGTCATTTCCTGTCATATTTGTCATTTCCTGGCTTTTTCTGTCATTTTGTCATATTTGTTATTTCCTGGCATTTTCTGGCATTTTTGTCATTTATTGTCATTTTCTGTGAATTTTGCAATTTTCTGTAATTTTTGACATTTCTTGTCATATCTGAAATGTTGTAATTTTTAATTTTTCCATCATTTTCTGTCATTTTGGTCTTTTTTGTCTATTTTTGAACGTAGGCTGTTCGGCTCACTGCATGCGATGGTTGCGAGTTCGATTCCCGCCAAATGAAAATTTTGGAAACGGCCGTATGCGTAATTTGTCTCGATCCTGGTATTACGGGGATCGTCTCCAGTCCATTACGGTACCCATAGTACAAGCGTTGCTAAGGTTGGTACCATTCATTCGCGTCTCATGTAATTCTCTCTGTATTGTCACAGAATAACTATATGTATATACAGTAAGGGCGAGGCCCCATTACCATTCTTGACTATACTTGAAAGTGCACGACTATTTTCTCAACAATTGTTGACCACTCTTGACTATTTTGACCATTATTGCCTATTTTGACCATTATTTACTATTTTGACCATTATTGACTATTTTTGACCATTGTTGAGTATTTTTAGTCTTTGTTGACTATTTTTGACCATTGTTGACTATTTTTAGTCTTTGTTGACTATTTTTGACCATTATTGACTATTTTTGACCATTGTTGACTATTTTTGACCATTGTTGATAATTTTTGACCATTGTTGACTTTTTTGACCATTGTTGACTATTTTGACCATTGTTGACTATTCTCAACTATTCTTGACCACTATTGACCATTATTGACTATTTTTGACAATTGTTGACTGTTTTTTACCATTGTTGCCTATTTTCTACCATTGTCGACTATTTTGACCACTGTTGACTTATTTCTACCATTGTTGACTATTTTTGACCATTGTTGACAGTTTTTGACCATTGTTGAAAAGTTTTGACCATTGTTGACTTTTTTTTACCATTGTTGACTATATGAACATTGTTGACTATTCTCAACTATTGTTGACCACTATTTACCATTATTGACTATTTTTGACCATTGTTGACTGTTTTTGACCATTGTTGAAATTTTTTGACCAGTTTTGACTTTTTTTAACCATTGTTGACTATTCTCAACTATTGTTGACCACTATTGACCATTATTGACTATTTTTGCCCATTGTGACCAATTTTGACCATTGTTGACTATTTTTTTACCATTGTTGACAATTGTTGACCATTTTTGACTATTTTTGACAATTGTTGACTGTTTTTTACCATTGTTGACTATGTTTGACCATTGTGACCAATTTTGATCATTGTTGATTATTTTTGACCATTTTTGATCAATGTTGACTATTTTTACCATTGTCGACTATTTTGACCATTGTTGACCAATTTTGACCATTGTTGACCATTTTTGATTATTTTTGACCATTGTAGACAATTTTTGACCATTGTTGACTAATTTTGACAATTGTTGACTTCTGTTGACCATTTTGACCATTGTTGACGGTTGATGGTGAAAATAGTCAACAATGATCAAAAATTGTCAACAACGGTCAAAAATTGTCAAAATTAGTCGACAATGGTAAAAAATAGTCAACAATGGTCAAAAATAGTCAACAATGGTCAAAAATAGTCAACAAAGACTAAAAATATTCAACAATGGTCAAAAATAGTCAATAATGGTAAAAATAGTAAATAATGGTCAAAATAGACAATAATGGTCAAAATAGTCAAGAGTGGTCAATAGTGGTCAACAATTGTTGAGAAAATAGTCGTGCACTTTTAAGTATAGTCAAGAATGGTAATGGGGCCTCGCCCTTACTGTATATGTAGATAGTTATTCTGTGATAATACAGAGAGAATTACATGAGACGCGAATGAATGGTCCCAACCTAAGCAACCCTTGTACTATGGGTACCGTAATGGACTGGAGGCGATCCCCGTAATACCAGGATCCAGACAAAATTACGCATAAGGCCGTTTCCAAAATTTTCATTTAGCGGGAATCGAACTCGCAACCATCGCATGCAGTGAGCCGAACAGCCTACGTTCAAACCACTTCACCAAGCGGGCGTCAATTGTCAATGGACGACGAAGTATGTAGTTCATAATTTCGCTATGTTCCCTAACATGAAATTAGCTGAGTAAGTCAATGCATAAGTTCGTCAAGGCATAAGTTCGAATCCTAATCTTTATATTTTCGAAATCAATATTTTTTTCATGTTATTCTAAATGTAGGCGAAGGCATGAAGGCGACTGCAAACGCACACTGTCACAATGTGTTTGTACATGTCGAACACAAGCAAGGGCCAGTCGTCTTCGTGAAAAAGATTCCAAATTCAAATCACATTCAATGAAAAAAATTCCAAGATTCCATGATAACGAAGTATATACTTCATAATTTCGCTTTCAATTTCAATGTCTTGTTAGCTCGTAAGTAAATTGATCTGGCTGGGTGAATGCTATAAGGAGCGCAGGTTCGAATCCTATATCTATATTTTCGATTTTAATATATTCTTAGTTCTTATTATTTTTATTTTTATTTGTATTATTTTTATATGATTATTTAAAACAAAAAAAATAATTCTAAATTACAATTCCTTGTCAAAACTTCTTAGGTACAAAGGCGTATACATCATTGCAATATTTTTATGTATTTATTTACAAAAAAGATATAGACGATAATTGAAGCGACTGGAGCGCGGGAAAACTGGCACAACCTCCCCGTCCAACAGTCATCGCGGTACTGCCGCCCGTCGCCCCTCGCACCGGATCCGCCCACTTTGTTGGCGAATATTTGGAAAATCATGAATTGTGACGTGAAAAACGATTGCATCGCAAAATCAAGCTTACATTTTTTAGGTATTATCTTTCTCCATCTCTTGGTGAAAAAACTATTTAAAAATTCCCAGCCGTTTGGAAGAAGATAGAAATTTAAATTTGAAAATTTCTACATTTTGGTAATTTTTTTCACATAGTAAAAGAGCATTTTTCACATTTTTCAAACTTGTTTTTTAAAGAAGAGGGTATAATAAATACGGTGATATTTTTTTCAAAATTTTTACTCCACTCGTCTAAGAGGAGATAGCCTCCAAAAATGCCTCGTTCGCTACCTGCCCAGTCTTAAGACGATACAAGAAAAAAATGAATTTTAGTTTCGGGGTGTGGCTGGCGTCGCGTGAGCTGCCGAAGGATATATCCCTCTCGCTTAGCTAGGACAGAACAGCTATGGAGTAGACTATAGTATAGTTATTTTTTGAAGGAACAATATTGTTTAATTCGTACAATTAAAATAATATGTCCCAGTGCACCTTTTAAAATAGATGAAATGGATGAAAATATTCAAATATATTTTTTTCGTTTTATATGGGATTTTTATGTCGAGTGTATTTGAAAAAAATAATTTAATTTCTATGTTGTTTTTATTGCTGAAGACAAAGTAAGTCAAAAGAAGACAAACGATACCTACAATATGCTGATAGATACGTATAACAATACTTCGATCGTATAATAGCCTATAACCAGCGGACGATCCAGACGCGTCCAACGATATCTCATTAGTCAAATTATTATGATATAAAAATAGTTTGGACGTTATACGGGAGCAGATGAACATACATACATATCGGTCAAAATCATAACCCTCCGCCCACCGTAGTCGGGTAAAAATGTACATACTCTGTGTAAGTGACTGACTGCCGGAAATGAGTATCTTTTTCATGTTTCGTAGGCTAAGGAATACTTTGGTACTTAACTTCGATGCCGATCATGAAGTCATCAGCGGTGTCATAATATTTTTTTTTACCATATTTAATTTATTTTTTAATTTAATTTTCAGTTTTTTATTAATTTTATTGATTTAACCATGCATTTATTTTTTGTTTATCTTTTTATCTTTATTTTTTTATCTATCAAAATCACCCTTAGACTGGTTACCGCCACAGGTGACAAGAGGGCTGGCTCTTTCCTTGCTCAAAAAATTCGCTTGACAACAGGAACAGCTTGAATACAGGGAGGACATGCAGCCAGTATCCCACGCGGACGGTATTTGTTTAATTAGGGGTAGGTTTTTATTTTATTGTATTTTATTTTAATTTATGTTATATTATATTGTATTTTAATGATAAAACATGAAAAATTAAAAAAAATCACTAAAAAGCCTGAAATAATATTTCTATTACCTACCACCTCTGCCTACCCCTTCGGGAAAACCGGACGTGATGGTGTGTTATCGAGTATTTGGGGTCGGTGCCAATCTATCTTCTTACTTTTATAGTAGGTAGACTTGGCATACCAAGATTGGCACCGACTCCAAATACTCGATAACACACCATCACGTCCGGTTTTCCCGAAGGGGTAGGCAGAGGTGGTAGGTAATAGAAATATTATTTCAGGCTTTTTAGTGATCCAGGTTTTTTTGAAGTCGGTTTGTTTTTTTTTATAAAAATAATTTTATTTCACGATTTTTAGTGGCGCCATACCAATGAACATTTTGGCATTTTGAACCATATGAAGTAAGCCCAACAAAAGGTAACTGCTGTAAATCTTTGAAAAATTCCCTCGACTGTCTATGGTCTCCATCATTAGACCTGTAATAGCACTTATAACCCATATGGGTGTAAAGTTCTCTCCAATACAAATTAATCAAGCCCAAACACCAGGTAATTGCTGTAAATCGTTGAAGAGTTCTCTCGGCTGTCTTTTGACTCCATCATCAGACCCTTAATGACAGTCACAACCCATCTAGGTGTAAAGTTCTCATCAATACTAATTAATCAAGCCCAAACACAAGGTAGCTTCTGTAAAATGTTGAGGAGTTCCCTTGACTGTCCCTCGTCTTCATCATCAGTCCCCTAATGACAGTCACAACCCATCTAGGTGTAAAGTTCTCATCAATACAAATTAATCAAGCCCAAACACAAGGTAGCTACTGTAAAACGTTGAGGAGTTCACTTGACTGTCCTTCGTCTTCATCATCAGACCCCTAATGACAGTCACAACCCATCTAGGTGTAAAGCTCTCATCAATACAAATTAATCAAGCCCAAACACCAAGTAATTGTTGTAAATCGTTGAGGAGTTCCCTCGACTGTCTTTCGGCTCCATCATCAGATCGACTCCAGACCTTCATAAAATAGTAGTGCTTTAAAATACTTAATGAAAAAAATTACAAACGCACTAGTCGCTCCTACGATTTTCGAAGGTTCCCCTCGATTTCTCTGGGATGCCATCATCAGATCCTGGTTTCCTTATCATGGTACCACCGCTGGGATATCTCCTTAGCAGCAAAATAAAGAATCATCAAAATCGGTTCATAAACAACGAAGTTATCCGCGAACACACATTAAAAAAAAAATATACGGTCGAATTGAGAAACCTCCTCCTTTTTGAAGTCGGTTTAAAAATTTTTTATTTTTTTTTTTTAATTTAATTTTACTTTTATTTATTGTTTTATATTTATTGTGAAATTATAATAATTTTAATAATCAATATTGGACTATGTCTGAAACAAAAACATTGAATTGAATAATTTAAAAAATACAAAAATTATCACATTAACTCGTTAAATCACGGTTTACACCCGCTAGAACGAAAAAGATCCTAACATGGTAGGTAGGACCTGAGGGTTGGCCAGTTAATTACTTAAAATACACTATATTTATTTCAAGAAAACATTCATAAGATCTGAAGGCGTCGGACTCGCACATAAAGGGTTCCGTACCACCGTAGAATAAACACATCAAAAATATCAAGTTTGAGACTTGATATTTATTTTTAAATGTTATTATATTTTTAGTATTTGTTCTGCACCGGCAACAGAAATACACATTCAGTGAAAATTTCAACTCTCTACCTGTTACGGTTCGTGAGATACAGCCCGCGCTGACAGACGGACAGACAGACAGACGGACAGCGTAGGCCTAGTAATAGGGTCCCGTTAGCACCCTTTGGAACCCTAAAAAGTAGCCTATGTTCTCCGCCAAGACCCAGTCTATCTCCATACCAAAATTCATCAACATTGGTTCAGCGGTTTAGCCGTGAAAAGGTAACACACAGAGTTACTTTCGTTTATAATATAATAGATTGAATAGGACGGACAAACATTTTCCTATCCATATCTGTAATGTTATTTTTTACGATAATTTATTGATGTATGATATATTTATTACTTGCCCATCCATACCTACAACAAACGCAATAAAGCGACTCCATTGTTTTGACAAGCAATGTATTCCCACTGTCGGCCCAAGACCATGCTGCAAGTATATAACAGTAAGCGAAATAGGGAGTTTTTACAGAAATGACAAGAATAACTATGAAATGACAAGAGATGACACAAAATGACAAGAGATGACACAAAATGACAAGAGATGAAAAGAAATTACACAAGACAAGGAAAAGCAAACGAAAATCACGCTGCAGTGCAGGTCATAGGTTCGATTCCTGCCCAGGACATGCAGTTGTGTGCATGAACATGTCCGCATGTCCCGAGTCTAGGTGTAATTAAGTGTATATTTCGTTTGTATTTACAAACAAAAAGTAGTATATGTAGTAATATCAGTTATCTGGTTTCCATAGTACAAGCTCTGCTTAGTTTGGGATCAGGTAGTCATGTGTAAAAGAATTTCCAAGGATATTTATTTATTTATCATAGGCGTCGGCGGACTGTAAATACTGTACTGTACCTGTAATGTGGCACGACCGTAATATTTTTTCGTAATATTTTTTAAAAAATCCTTCACAGTTCCGACGTCGAACAAGTCCGAGCGGACACTGACAATACAAAGTTAGAGAGAGACATGGTTAGTTCAAGTACTTAAAATGTGAGATGGCGATATTGTGCGCGCGCTCGGAAATAAACAACGTAAGCGCCAAACCACATTTTCTTGAATTAAAAAAAAACTACTTCATGAATTAAAATATGGTTGAAGGGTAGTTTAGATATCATTATTTGCTATGTTTTAGAAATAATTTCGTGATCTAAATCGTAAAAACATCGTGGTAGCAAGGAAAATTGTAAATAATTAGAGCTCATTTCATAAATTTTTTTTATCGAGAAAATTTCGTCAAATCGTGATTTGGATTTAAAGATACTCAAGATAATATAGTCAAAAATCATACATCTAAATATAAGATTCCTAGTCCACATACTTACTTAAAGAAAAAGTAGAATAGAAAATCAACCAAATTTCGAACCCTCGTCTTAACTTTAAGGGTAAATTCCTTACGTCTTATTGAGTTAATTTCTCTAAGAAACTTAGTGCCTAACTCGTACCGTTTTCAAATTATTTAAAATCAATTTTTAATCAATAGTCTAAGTTAAACCAGTGTAAAATCTTCTTAATTCATAACCAAATACTATTTTCTTCTCGTTCGTAAGTAAAGAGTTTTAATGTTCCTTATGTACGACATGTTTTAAATAAATGAGTTCGTTTTGATGTTGTTTTTACTTTTCTCGCATGTGTCACGTCAAATTGACAATACTAATTTGTTATTTTTGTTACTTAATTTATTTTAAAAAAAACATTTTTTTTCCAATATCGTAAAACGGTAAGGGATAAGTTTATGTTAATGTTCCAAGCACTATGTCGTAGTTAAAGCAAATGAACATAAACACGGTGTATAGATCTTGACCTAAAATACCACAATATTTAGACAAAGCCACAAAATAACATACGTCTACTTAGGGCAAAGTAAAATCCGGAATTTTATAAGTTTCTTTACTCAGGCGTTGTAGAGCACTTATTACTTAATTTGCAAGTTAAAAGGCACCCGCTCATACCGGTACAAAGGAAAAATGGGTTGTATAAAAGCATTGCGCACTCACGGCACAGTTTGAAGGCTTTTAGGCCTTTATATGTAAAATAATGTACACGATACATTACAATAACGAGCGATTTCACACGTCCTTAGCGGAGGCACGAGATAAGTAAATAAATAAAATAAATATTGCCACACTAGGCCCGTATTAATAAATGCATCTCAAAGTTGAGACCGATCTTAAGATGCAGTTTTGACGTTTAATGTTATATGCAACATCCGTCAAAAACAGCATCTTAAGTTCGATCTCAATCTTGATATCGATTTCTTAATACGGGCTTTAAATGGAAACAGTCTGGTCCCAAAAAAAGCAACTAACGCTTGTACTTTTGGTACAATGGACAGCGGGCAGTCCATTGTAGTCACATCCAGATCAGGGCAAATTACGAGAGACCATTTTCGAAATTTGCCTTGATGGGAATTGAACCTGCAACCACCCGGTGCAGTGTGGTGAGTAGCCCACGCTCGATACGCGGTCGTCAGTCTCTATAAAGGTTGTAAAATAGAGTCTTGTTATCTTGATATACAGGGTTATTGGTAAAACACTAACAACCTTGCAGGGGCGTATTACTGACATCAAAAACAACTTTTGTTCTATGACTTTTTACAAAACAAATAAAAATTAACAAAAAACTTTCTAAAATGTATGAATTTTTTTTTTCCTCTAGAGGAAAGCCATGGTAGGTACGTGGTTGTATTCCACTTTGCCCTAAAGTACCTAAACGTACCACGGCTATTCTCTAGATGAGCATATTATTTTCTTGTTTCATACATTTTAGAGTGTTATATTTTGTTAATTTTTGTTTGTATTGTAAAAAGTCATAGAACATAAGTTGTTGTTTTTGATGTCAGTAATACGCCCCTGCAAGGTTGTTAGTGTTTTACCAATAACCCTGTGTATAGGACGAAAAAAATATCTTGACATGACGATCGCATGGTTAGGTATAGCTATGGTAAGGTCGGCTCAACTCAGGGAACACGTGAAATCTGATAAAGTGAGCTCAGTATATATGCTAGAACTGTTCCTTGAGAGATGCAGGTGCGACTGAAAGGATAAGAAAAAAATGTAATGCTAGTATACAGGATGAATTTTTCAAGTATGCGTGGATGGCTAAATCCGAAACTATGAGGCATAGCAAAAAGTACTCCAAGGAGTCTCGGGGCCGATTTTGATGAAAACTAAAATTGCATCATTGGATTTTTTTAAAAACAAAATTCGTAGCCAGCAATCAAACTAATTGATTTTGAAAAAAAACCACATACTGTATTATTAAACCATTCGATAGTTTCGCTGATAAGAAACGAATTCCGGGAAGTAATGACATACGGTAAACTTAACGGAAACTATGAGGAATACCTCATAGTTTCGGATTTGGCCATCCACATACACTTGAAAAATTCACCTGTATACCTATCCAATTTACAACGTAAAATTTCATCAACATTCAGATCAGTTCTCACGATTCCTGATTTTGACAATTTCACCCTTCATTCAGCGAAACTTCTATCATGTAAAGGCTTGACGCCAAAGTACTAATAACCTTCAATACGAGAATCCCAAAATCACACACATAACATAAACATCTTTGAATTATCGCTTAACGTATACCTGTCAAGTTTAATCGAATAATGTTTGTACATGATCTACCTGTTGCTTCAATATGGCTGACAAAGTTACGACTTTAAACTAAAAGCCAACCAGGTAAGCAGTTTCGTCATACTGAAGCGCTACCAAGAGCCTGTACGTTCGCTATTCGTTAGCGTTTACGTTAAAAAATTGAATTGATATTTTTTTTGCCATTTCTAACTGTGCACCAGTGTCCAAATAATGTCTATAATTTATCGAATAGTGTTATTCTTACCATTACAGCTTTCATTAGAGCTATCTTTCTATTACAGAATACATTATCAGTGGTCCTCAAACTAGGCGCGCGGGGCAAGCTTGTGATTCGATGTCATGTTCCTTGGCCTCAAGAAACAAGCTTGCCCCGCGCAAAAAAAAATGAGGTTCACTGTATTGTGTGACATAAGCCATCATCAGTTGAAATATTTTGTCTGTTATTAAAATTAATATTTCATATAATGCAATGTACCTATGTGTTTGACAGCTATCAGAATTGGCCTTTCAAAGCGTCACAACGTTGTACTCGTGGCCACGTGTGGTGGGCTGTCTACTATTTGCTATACAAATACGTATACGCTATCGAATATCGAACGTAAATTACAAGTAAAGCTGATAGTAGAGCTAAAGAACAGGTGCCGCTGAGAGAGCAAACTATGATGGAATTAATTTGAGCTTCCTGTGCCCTTAATCGGTTAATATAAATTTGCGAATATCTTGTGACACAAATAAGGAAGGATTGCTGCTCTAAACAACGCAACACAAATAGTGTTATTATTATCTTGACAAGTTACTGTCTGATTAGATCTGGGGGGCTAGCACTCGCGCCAAGACACGACTTTTGTCACGCAATACGTCGCACTGAGTCACTCTCATAGATTCATAATAGTTTCGCGCGCGCTTAAGGGTCATCTATCAACTCGGCACCCGACCAGCACCGCCTTGTCGGTCGGCATCCACTAACTGAACCGGAAATAAGTGGATCACGCACTGACCACGCGGCGTTCATTCGTTGACCACGCGCGGTCAACTGGTTGATCACGTGACGTTTATAGTGTAAAAGCAGCGTCCGCTCGCGGACCACCTGTCGACAACGAGTGGATGCCGAGCAGCGAGGCGGTGCTGGTCGGGTGCCGGGTTGATAGATGAGTGCGGAAACCAATTCACACCGTTTACAACCTCGCCAAATAACTGTGAGAAAAAAACACCTACGCTGTCGTCAGTGTTAAATGAGGCTGCCACTCAGCTTAATACCGGTCTGTGTTCGGTGATAACGAATCCTAACGAACTTAGTGTAAAACAAAATATCGACCAATATTTCTCCTATCCCAGGGGTTCCCAATCTTTTTCAGCCCGCGGCGCAGTTATAAATTTAGTATTTTGTCACGGCGCCCTACCCTAACTAGCTATTTCAAAAAGATACAGTCGAAAGAAATAGGTACCCACAATTATACTAGTTTAGGTAGATAGGAACAAAAATTAAAACATCTACAATATGAAATTGAGTTTTTTTAGTATCAACGGTTTTCAATCGCATACGCATACGGTTTCAAGGTACTAGTCGGCGAGTGAGTGACTGCGCCGTGCGCGACTTAAGTAGGTACCTATTGTCTTTACCGATGCGAGCGCTCAAAACAGGTACCCGCGAATATTTGTGGTTTCGGATAATGATTAGCTGTTCAAGGTGGTAGAGCCAAGCTGTAGCCAATTGACTGCAGCTCATAAACGGGCTGGCTCGACCGGGGTAGTACCACCCTCTCACAGAAGATCGGCGTAAAGCAGCTATTACAGCTGCGTTTCGTACGATGAGTGAGAGAGCCGTAAGCCCACCCCCCTCCCCCTCCCTCCATCCCACTCCCCTTCAGGTCGGCAATGTGCGAGCAATACCTTTGGTATTGTAAGCATCTATAGGCTACGGTAACTGCTTAACATCAGGCGGGCCGTACGCCTTTTTGCCACCGCAGTCCTATAAAAAAAAAAAAAAAAAATATGATAGATAGGGGATCGACTCACGGCGCCCCTCTTTACTTTCTACGGCGCACTAGGGCGCCACGGCGCACAGTTTGGGAACCCCTGTCCTATCCAAAATATCTCATTCACAAACTGAAGAAAT
Source organism: Drymonia ruficornis (assembly GCA_947859195.1). Taxonomy (NCBI): domain Eukaryota; kingdom Metazoa; phylum Arthropoda; class Insecta; order Lepidoptera; family Notodontidae; genus Drymonia; species Drymonia ruficornis. Next base: position 9,604,584 of record OX401909.1, read on the forward strand.
GATAGCAACCAAATTCGCTGAATATTAAATCACTCTTCAAGAGCAAACAAATATACGTGAAATGTATTCCCCTAATGTGATTAGATACTGAAATCTTCAAGGGACTTCATTTTAAGGAAAGAAAACTCGTTTTCTTTATTGCGTTACACAAGATAGATATGCTGCCTTCATAACCTCTCGGTCTAATTAAATTAATGAATATGGCTAACTGTACCAAATTAAAATCAAGGAAATTTAATAGAGAGCTAGGCTAGATTATGTCTGAACTAAAATTAATCTGAGTAGGAATAATCTACTAATATTTTCTTGTTTATATAATGAAATGTATATGTTTATAAGTTATTTATGTAAGTACACCCCCGTATTATTTCTGGTAGAGATTACTATTAGTGATAAGGCCGCCCATTTTCCACTTCTGTGTAAATTATGTCATAATTTATAAATGTTTGTTTTTTTTCTAGTGGTGGATTAATAAAGTGTTATCTATCTATCTATCTGTTTATTTATAGATAGGTATCAGTATCAATAGAGGAAGATGACATATTACACTAGGTAAACCAATGACGTTTTAAATAATAGACCCAGCATATACAAACATAAGTGCTCTAAAAAAGCATATTAAGATGAGGGTTCGAAATTTGGTTGATTTTCTATTCTACTTTTTCTTTAAGTAAGTATGTGGACTAGGAATCTTATATTTAGATGTATGATTTTTGACTATATTATCTTGAGTATCTTTAAATCCAAATCACGATTTGACGAAATTTTCTCGATAAAAAAAAATTATGAAATGGGCTCTAATTATTTACAATTTTCCTTGCTACCACGATGTTTTTACGATTAAGATCACGAAATTATTTCTAAAACATAGCAAATAATGATATCTAAACTACCCTTCAACCATATTTTAATTCATGAAGTAGTTTTTTTTTAATTCAAGAAAATGTGGTTTGGCGCTTACGTTGTTTATTTCCGAGCGCGCGCACAATATCGCCATCTCACATTTTAAGTACTTGAACTAACCATGTCTCTCTCTAACTTTGTATTGTCAGTGTCCGCTCGGACTTGTTCGACGTCGGACCTGTGAAGGATTTTTTAAAAAATATTACGAAAAAATATTACGGTCGTGCCACATTACAGGTACAGTACAGTATTTACAGTCCGCCGACGCCTATGATAAATAAATAAATATCCTTGGAAATTCTTTTACACATGACTACCTGATCCCAAACTAAGCAGAGCTTGTACTATGGAAACCAGATAACTGATATTACTACATATACTACTTTTTGTTTGTAAATACAAACGAAATATACACTTAATTACACCTAGACTCGGGACATGCGGACATGTTCATGCACACAACTGCATGTCCTGGGCAGGAATCGAACCTATGACCTGCACTGCAGCGTGATTTTCGTTTGCTTTTCCTTGTCTTGTGTAATTTCTTTTCATCTCTTGTCATTTTGTGTCATCTCTTGTCATTTTGTGTCATCTCTTGTCATTTCATAGTTATTCGTGTCATTTCTGTAAAAACTCCCTATTTCGCTTACTGTTATATACTTGCAGCATGGTCTTGGGCCGACAGTGGGAATACATTGCTTGTCAAAACAATGGAGTCGCTTTATTGCGTTTGTTGTAGGTATGGATGGGCAAGTAATAAATATATCATACATCAATAAATTATCGTAAAAAATAACATTACAGATATGGATAGGAAAATGTTTGTCCGTCCTATTCAATCTATTATATTATAAACGAAAGTAACTCTGTCTGTTACCTTTTCACGGCTAAACCGCTGAACCAATGTTGATGAATTTTGGTATGGAGATAGACTGGGTCTTGGCGGAGAACATAGGCTACTTTTTAGGGTTCCAAAGGGTGCTAACGGGACCCTATTACTAGGCCTACGCTGTCCGTCTGTCTGTCTGTCCGTCTGTCAGCGCGGGCTGTATCTCACGAACCGTAACAGGTAGAGAGTTGAAATTTTCACTGAATGTGTATTTCTGTTGCCGGTGCAGAACAAATACTAAAAATATAATAACATTTAAAAATAAATATCAAGTCTCAAACTTGATATTTTTGATGTGTTTATTCTACGGTGGTACGGAACCCTTTATGTGCGAGTCCGATGCCTTCAGATCTTATGAATGTTTTCTTGGAATAAATATAGTGTATTTTAAGTAATTAACTGGCCAACCCTCAGGTCCTACCTACCATGTTAGGATCTTTTTCGTTCTAGCGGGTGTAAACCGTGATTTAACGAGTTAATGTGATAATTTTTGTATTTAAATTATTCAATTCAATGTATTTGTTTCAGACATAGTCCAATATTGATTATTAAAATTATTATAATTTCACAATAAATATAAAACAATAAATAAAAGTAAAATTAAATTTAAAAAAATATATATATTTATTTTTATTTTTCATGTTTTATCATTAAAATACAATATAATATAACATAAATTAAAATAAAATACAATAAAATAAAAACCTACCCCTAATTAAACAAATACCGTCCGCGTGGGATACTGGCTGCATGTCCTCCCTGTATTCAAGCTGTTCCTGTTGTCAAGCGAATTTTTTGAGCAAGGAAAGAGCCAGCCCTCTTGTCACCTGTGGCGGTAACCAGTCTAAGGGTGATTTTGATAGATAAAAAAATAAAGATAAAAAGATAAACAAAAAATAAATGCATGGTTAAATCAATAACATTAATAAAAACTGAAAATTAAATTAAAAAATAAATTAAATATGGTAAAAAAAAATATTATGACACCGCTGATGACTTCATGATCGGCATCGAAGTTAAGTACCAAAGTATTCCTTTGCCTACGAAACATGAAAAAGATACTCATATCCGGCAGTCAGTCACTGACACAGAGTATGTACATTTTTACCCGACTACGGTGGGCGGAGGGTTATGATTTTGACCGATATGTATGTATGTTCATCTGCTCCCGTATAACGTCCAAACTATTTTTATATCATAATAATTTGACTAATGAGATATCGTTGGACGCGTCTGGATCGTCCGCTGGTTATAGGCTATTATACGATCGAAATATTGTTATACGTATCTATCAGCATATTGTAGGTATCGTTTGTCTTCTTTTGACTTACTTTGTCTTCAGCAATAAAAACAACATAGAAATTAAATTATTTTTTTTCAAATACACTCGACATAAAAATCCCATATAAAACGAAAAAAATATATTTGAATATTTTCATCCATTTCATCTATTTTAAAAGGTGCACTGGGACATATTATTTTAATTGTACGAATTAAACAATATTGTTCCTTCAAAAAATAATATACTATATTCTACTCCATAGCTGTTCTGTCCTAGCTAAGCGAGAGGGGTATATCCTTCGGCAGCTCACGCGACGCTAGCCACACCCCGAAACTAAAATTCATTTTTTCCTTGTATCGTCTTAAACAATATACAGGCTGACTGGTTGAACACTTTACATATTGATATAGAGTGCTCAGTACTCGATTCTCGTTCTAATTATGTAAAAAAATTGGCGCCTAATATTTGCCTAATTTATCTTTATTTATCCACTCAAAACAATAAGCGTGGTAAGAATCGTACCTCCTTGATTTGACGTACCTATCAAGTGTCATTAGCGCGCATTTCGCGCAGAACACGCGTACTAGCAATGGCGTTCTAAGCGAGGCACTGCGGTGTTCACAATTTCCGACTTTTAGCACATTAATTAAATGAAGGTTTTCTCTGTAGTTCATTGGTTTTTTTTTTTATCAAATCATGTTGCCATAAATTGTCATGTCCTTCAATATGTAAAGTGTTTAACCAGTCAGCCTGTATACATAACAATAAGAAGGTCGGTCAGAATACCAAAACGCTATAGTGGCAGTTCAATGGTTAAACGAATCGGTGCCCTGGTGGGCCGTAAGCATGTTTGCTGCCTCAGTTATATGAAAAAGAACAAGATCCTTTGTATCATGGAAAGTAAAAGATACGTCACAAGATAGAATTACTCAGAAAACATAAGGGTTGAACAGAACACAGTTTACTTAGGTTTATTTGTGCCCCTCCCTACGAGCATTGTCAACTGAGGAAATTGAATGACCCTCGTAACTGTATTGTGATAAACTTCCTCTCTAAATACTCTCGGATACTCGCGTATGGATTGTATGCATAGACAAGTAGTTGGTTTCTTTGTAAGAAGGTACGTGCAATATACATATTTGTTTATGGTGTTATTTTTGAGGGCTACAAATTATGATTTAATTTTTAAAATCCAAAAACAAAAACATTCAATGGTAGGACGGCAATAGTTGCTCACTGAAATTAAGTTCGTGTAGGTCTAACAGAATTAGCACTATTAGTGACAAACACAAAGGTGAGTTAACCTCACTATAACTAGAGATTATGCGTACGTTCAGGTTATAAATCAGTTTAATCGTATGCTAAGACACGGATTAGCTCTTAATTATTAGCATATTAATGAATTGCTACAGATATCATGGTTGCATTGGCGAATTAATAGCTGTTAATTATTGTTAACTAACTACGCAATATTAAACAGGGTGTTAGGTTAAACAAGGGACGTTTTCAAGCGTTTTTCTATGTGCATAGTTTACAGTTCGCTTACGGTGAGGGAAAACATCGTGAGGAAACCTACCTATCCCTCGGGATTAGGTAATAGTCAGTTCCTGTATACACGGCGACAAGTTTCACCACCTGTCACGTTGGTTTCTGACTATCTGGTGAAACGTGGGCTTTGAGTAGGCTTAATACCTTCAATGTAGTGGTGTATGGCCACTCAAGCCTCTGACTACCCCCGAATGGGGATAAAAAGTGGTGACGTATCTTTCATTTCAAGCCCATGATAACACCTACATGCTATTGCACTTAACTAAAAAAATATAAATATATAAAGTACTAAATGATATTATAAACTTAACAAATAATACAAGTCTTCAATTAATTCAAAACAAATCAGAACAAATGAGGCGTATTATGTAGATGTTAAAACAATGGTTAAAGAAAACGCCATACATATGCATTGCTTACCAGATCGCAATTCAATATCAATGTGAATTTTAATCGAGTGCCCTCCAAGAAAATTGGAGCCGAATCTGAATATTCCACGTCAATTTAGAAAAAAATATGTTAATCTAATCCCGTTGAGACGGCGACTATTTTCATAAATTGATTGCTCCGAACCAATATCAAAGGACTCTTAATATCGAATTATTAACTATTGTAATGAAGTGTAACTATTGTAGAATATGTGTTCTGTTATTTCGTACTTGAGGAAATGCTGTCGGTTCTTAAATGGAGACTCCTTTTTCGTAGCTTTGTAGAGCAATTTAAAAAAGAAATCATTTAAAAATACCCATTTGATACCGATATTGTGATTATGGAAGAATATTTTTTTTCACATTTGATATGGGGCAACTGATACTACACCGAAGTCGGCGTACTTGAATCTGACAGCAATCAATGTACGAAACTGACGTGTCGCGACGATAATAAGTTGCCACCTTTTTTGGAATTGTTTTTGTTAGTAGGGTGGTATCTAGTTAAAGCGCGCGCGCGAAACCTTTATTAATCTATGACGTCACGGTTATTTCGCTCTAAAAATATTACCTAAACCAAGGCCCGAAACATACCACCCACAATAATCACTTTGTCACAAAGACGACGCCTTCAAACCGTTCAATTTATCGCACAAAGGTAAATAAATATCCAGATAGGTATATCCAGATATATGCAGGCTAAATGAAACGCGGGCAAGTGCCCGTATCACCACAAACGCAGCAACGTAGCATTTCCATTCGCTAACCAGTGAACCGAAATAGCCGAATAGCTTTCGACCACATTTTGAAAATGGCAGGACTATCGTTTAACTTTTGTTTTTTATATGTGACTAAGGTCATGCCCATGGTCAGGCGACTGATCGCAAATGGATATAAAAAAATATGACTAAGGTAACAATCAAGCGTACCTACTGCCGGCCCGCCTGATGTTAAGCAGCTACCGTAGCCTATAGATGCAAAGGCATCCCCGCACGTTGCTGACCTGAAGAGGAGTGGGAAGAGGAGAAAAAGGAGGGGTTTGGGCTTCGGGCTCTCTCACTCATCGTACGAAACAAAGAGCTGTAATAGCGACTTACACCGATCTTCTGTGAGAGGCTGGTACTAAACCGGTCGAGCCAGCCCGCATATGAGCTGCAGTCAATTGGCTACAGCTTGGCTCTACCACAAATCAGTCACTTTAAAACGAGCTAATTCCGACGGGCCCGTTAGCGTGGTTGGCGCGGAGGCGACTTTCAAGCTGCAGGTCGTAGGTTCGATTCCTACCCGTGACATGCATTTGTGTGCATGAACATGTCTGTATGTCCGGAGTCTGGGTGTATATGTATATTAAGTATGTATTTACAAATAAAAAAGTAGTATATGTAGTAATATCAGTTATCTGGCTTCCATAGTAGAAGCTCTGCTTAGTTTGGGATCAGGCAGTCGTGTGTAAAAATGTCCCAGGATATTATTATAATTGTTGTAAAACAATTGTTTATTAATTAAAGAGTTACAACTCTCCTTTGTTTCATTCACAGCTCGCATAATGAAATTGCAAAAACAGAATTTAATTAAATTTTAATCAAGTTGTTTTTATTACCTATCTCGCTGCGTTATTAAACGTTCCTGGTTCAATACTAGTATTGTGTAGGTATACTGAATACCTACCTTATATACCTACGCTGTCTGTAGGTTTGTTTGTAAATATAATAAAGCGAATATAAATTCATAATTAGGAAGCTACGTATTTAATATTGGAAATAAATATTATGATAATCCATCTCTAATCATCATAATCATCTCACCTGTAACTAAGCAATTAGGTACATCCACAAGCCTCGAGCAGCAACCCCCGATTAATCAGGACGTTCCACATGATCAGACGTCCAAACTGATGCAGGTATGAATTGTAGAATTGCGGGTGCGATAATAAAAGTGTGTCTTTCACTGCATGTAGTGGTGCGTTCAGCACAAGTCTAGATATGGCAATGTTAGGAGGTAGTATAATTGCTTAGATAGACAGTCAAATGTCACAAAATCAAAATTAATCCAAAGTATGTACACTTACAGTTGGTACACTTAACAAAACCAGATAAAGAATAAGCAGTGTACAAGTCATGTCACAAAATATTTACGCTCGCAACTTATCAGACCGTGAAAGAAAACATTTTTCGCCACTTTCCTCCGTCAGCGCCACTCCGCAACGGAGGTTCCTTAAAAGCCGGAAAATTTGTCCAATTTGCTCTCTGGCCCGGCTTTGATATTTTGATTCAAAAGAGATTTACAGTTCGCGTCGCGAGCACAAAGCTGATTTCGCCCATCTCGAGCTAGCTATTGTCTACGAAAATATTTTTACTTAGGTACATAAATACCTACCATACTCACCGCTTGTATCCTACGGAGGTAGGCAGAGACTACTGATTGCTACATGCTATTATTCTGACACAACTCTTCTGCTTCATCTTTTCATGCACTGCCGTCGGTTGAGGGTGCTACAGACTTGACTTTTCTGGAAGAGACCATTAATCTGGTAGTAAAAGTTCTCCTGGAGTGCGCTCTTCCGACGCATCCGCTTACTTCCGCTCTGTATAATCTCTTTGGTCAGTAAATATTTTTGTATAATAATTAAGTAATTAAATAACTGAGCAATATAAATTACTGTAAATATGAGAACATTCTTTATGTGATTCACACTTTACATAATATTTTAATTTCTTTGCCTAAGCGAGCTTCTTAGTTGGTAATAATTCTGAGCTAGACCATAGAAATAAATCCTTAGACATCGTTGAGCGAGGCTATATTGGACTGTATTGAAGGCTGCTTTTGTTTTTTATTTTTATGATTGTTCGTTGATTTTCTCGCCGGCTGTTGTTAATGAAATAGAAGCTCCAAACCAGTGGTAATTTTGACCATTATTAAGCACTTGTTATAGCCTCGCAACCTCTTAATTAAACTCAAGGTATAAAACACAGCTTAGAATTCGTCTCTCACATGGCTCCGGGAATAGCCCAATGAATTTCGCTGTAGGTAAAGTGTTGACGCATCGCCCAAATCCTTAGAGGGTTACTTAGAGACTTTGTCATGTAAATCAGCCACTCAAACCCCTCGGGGAGACGACATTCAGACTGAAATATTGTAAATATTTTAGTTGTGAATAGATGTGAACACCTTCCATCGTGATTTTGTCCTTTTTTTACTGATGTGAAAATTAGTAAGAATGCGATAAATTTTGAAATAGATGGGCTCTTCTTTTTGTTCTCTTAATTTAATTCACAATGGAAATGGGTGAAAATTTTAAATTCGAAGCTCAAACAAAACGTATTATTCATTAGACGTGTGTCGTTACATTCTTTTCACGAAACGTAACGTAACCGGTTACGTCGAGGGCGTCACCGGTTATTTAATAGGTGATTTTTGTAACTGGTTATTTTGGTAACCCTATGGTTTTCGTCACTACTAGTTTCTTGTATACAAAAATACTTAGATTAAAAATGTACCTGTAGATTTGACAAGCGCGTACACCCGTAAGGGACAAAATATGTATAATCCTGCTAAATTACGCTTAACCCTAATGTCTATGGAACGTGATCTGACGTATACTACTTCTTAATTTGGTTGGGTGATGCTTTATTTGGCTCATACTGGACCAAAGACCTACCAAAAGTTTGAGCCCAACAAACTTAGGGCGATACGCAGAAAGTGACAAAAGATAGTACGTCTATCTCTTTCACTCTTAGGATATCGGGCGTAAGCATGTCTCGCTCAACCAAGGTATTATTATTACCGTGTCATCTCTATTGATCCTTTCTCTATGCAAAAATACAAACATTGTTATTTGTTACTTTTAGATGTCTATGGGTGACCGGTGACATGATACCTATGATGTAGTTCGGGCTACAGCTAAATAACCTGTTACTAAAATCACCAGTTACTCGTTCATCGCGTAAACAGTGATTCGGTGAATTAGCTCGTAACCAGTTAATGTAACCGGTGACGTGAAATAACGCTCACACCTATTATTCATTTCGTACTGGGTTTGTAATAGCCCCCCAGGAATTTTGAAAACTCGATACTTAGTACCTAATAATCATTATTTCGTCTAACCGCTAAATTTATGGAGATTTCAGCCATTTCGCAAAGCATTTCTAGGAACAGAAGTTATTTGTAATGCCAGACTCCATCATGCGACTTTCAAAAAATATGCGGTTATGATTTTTAGATATTTGGCTCACAGAGTCTTCTAAATCGATTTCAGTTTGCAAAGCCTTATTCATACTTCAAGTTCAACATGTTTTTCTTCTTGATCTTAGAACCTACTACTTCCTTGTCCATTTTACTAGTCAATTTATCCACTCGTAAAATTCAAACAAGCCTTCAATTTCCACAATCAACTTTATCTAACAATATCTCTCAATCTCTGCAATACTCGCTATCACTTATCTTTCCTACACATTTTGTCATATAAAATAACATATCAAAAACATCATTTATATTTAAAAGAAACATTACTATTCCATAAAACATAGGCGATATGATGTTTTTTGATATTGTTTTATTGATTTCTCTGAATCGAACATTTCTTATAGAACATCACTTCAGTGTGCGACAGATTTCACCTTTGAGATGCAAATCAGACCGTCGGGAATTCATAGCTCAAATGGGGTGGGTGAAGGTATGGAAACACGGGTTCTCATATTTATTTATACGCCCAACTATTTTGTAGGTCTCGCTTTAATGGTCAAAAGACATACATTGGACCGCAAAGAAAAAGGGTCGGTTAGAAAATCTTGAATATCTTCAATCGCATTTTTATTTATTTTACATTTATTAAAAATAAAAAGCTTGAATTCACTTTTATTTTTTTTCATTTAAGCACATTAAAATATCCTTTAATTTAAACTTGTATTTCAGGTACTTTTGAAGATATTGAAGATTTTCTAAACGACCCTTTTTGTTTGCGGTCCAGTATATCGCTTTAAGTGTAATACCTACCTATACTATACTTACTATCGAGATTTATTACGGTCTGAAACATATGCATTATTTTAGCAGATATGATATCTCCTAACATTTTAATCACTAGACTTGTGCTTAGCGGACCACTAAATGCAGCGAAATTCGCACATCTGTTATCGCACTCGCAATTCGACAATCAACCAGGCATTTTGATGCATATTATTGCCCATACCGACATGTTGTCAACATCACTTTTCGCGAGCGACTGAGTCGTACTGTGGACTAATGGACTCCAATTAGTAGGACATACCAACTATTATGGACAGTCACATATGTCCCTCTTTCTTAGTAATGTCTTTGGTTTAAAACAACATTTTATCAGAAATATGTTAGTTGTGAGAAGCTTCAAACATGATATTATAAGCATCTTCATATCGCAATTCTTGAGGAATTCCATTAATAATCCTGCTATGATCCTGAACCCTTTTACAAAAATCTCGAGGCCTCCCCAAACAGACCTAGACCAACTGTTACGTGCTTATTATTAAATAAACAAAGCCCTTTTCCTAAATTTACATTTCCGTAGGCAATTACATTAGGCACGAGTTATTCGCTTGAGAGAACGCCTAGTCGTTATTCAGAAACACCATTTTACCAATTACATCACAATTAATTTTATTCCATGTTATAGTATTTTGTTGAAGTTTTCTAATTTACCTATTTAACAATTGATGTAGGTATTTTATTTTAGCAGATAGCGATACCTCCTTACATCGGAATCACCAGACTTGTGCTCAGCATCACTACATGCAGTGAAACCCACATGAACACGCGTTCAAATACCGCGGTCCAATGAAAAGGTAGGTGTAATGTGTGATTGTGTAGGTAAGTAGGTGTATTTATTACTTATGTGTCATGAATGGATCCGCAAAGGTGAGTAAATCGCATTACCAGGACGCCCAAAGATGGTCACAGACGTCGTGGCAGATCGCGGCACAGATGGTGCGACGATTTGATCACCTTTGCGGGTAAAACGTGGCCACTACAAGCCCAGGATAGGGACCTGTGGAGACAGAAAGGTGAGGTATTTGCCCCAAAGTGGGACATTTAACAGGCTATACAAAAAAAAAACAATTTATTTGGTTTCAGGCTGGCATCCAAATTTTTTTCTGATTTAACAACACATCATCTGATTTAACAAAACAGAGGCAAAACAGACTGAACCGAAAGAAAACACTCACTGCATTAACAAAACTTTTGTATCGATAACAAAATATACAGAATAAGGAAACGCGGACACTCGAGTGACATATGAGCCAGGGTTTGCTATCAACTGTTTCAAATATTTGATGTTACGGCGGGAAGATGTTTCGTGCCGTCCTAAGCAAACAGCCTCCGGAGACGACCCTCCGGTGCTTCAGATCGATGATACCGACAGACATGACAGACACGCCTTTGTATTTTGAATAATGAACTAGCATTATGCCAGTAACGTGATTTAATGGGCGTATAATATACGCCGTGATAATTAAGAGTGCAGTAATCGACATTTTTGGGATTTTCACTTTTTCACAGAAATGGCATCCCAAGAGGTTCGTCTAAGTGGAAAAAATATATTTTCATGAAAATTTTCACTGAAAGTATGTTTTCTAACTAACGATTTTCGCAGTACTTGCATGAAAATTGTATCAATGCTATGGACAAGCGCAGCATTGAACATGTGCTAAAAAAGAATGCAGTACTTGCTTGCAAGTACTGCATTCTTTTTTAGCATATTCTTGAATACTCTAGAGCTAAGTGCAGTAATTGCCACTACTCAACTGGTGTCCGAGCCTACTCGCATACCCGACTTTGAGGATCATACACCTTCCTTGCTGGATCTGCTGCTGACTTCACACCCGGATGGCTACCAGGTGTCCGTTGGTGCACCTTTATGTTCATCTGACCACTGCCTGGTTCACTCTGAGGCGCCGCTGCACTCCAGTTAACCCTGTATCTCAGGGTCGCGTCGATTGTGGCACTACAAGTCAGCAGACTGGGATGGTCTGCGTCAATTTTACGCATCGTACCCGCGGAGACAGCTCTGCTTCTCGTCGGACGATCCCTCGCTCTGCGCTGTAGCAGTCGCGGACACGGTATTGATGGGAATGAAATATTTCATTCCGAGTACCTACCGTCCGCACTGGCGGCCGCTTGCGGCCCTGCTAGCCTACTCCGAAATACGAAACGAAACGGTTCGGCTGACGGATCGTCGTGATTTGACATTTCTTCTTTCGTTTCTTCTTTACGTTTGACATGGTTTTGATCGTAAATCGAATCCGTACTTCGGACTATCCGTCAGCGTTCGTTTTTCAAAGTAACCACCCTGGTTCGACAGTCAATGTGCTAAGGCTTCTAGCCTAAAGCATGTAGCCTGTCGGGCTTGGGCTGCGGCTCGCGTTGCGAAGGATCCTAATATCACCGACCTCAAGAAGCGTTTCAATGCTGCCTCCAGATCCAGCAAGAAACATAATATGGCTAGGGATAAGTTTGAGCATATTCGCAGGGTCGGTGAGAGACTCCTAAGCCTCCTTCTGGAAGTCGCGCTTTCTGGTCTCTCGCCAAAGCTGTTGAGGCGAACTTTTGTCGTCCCTCCTTACCATCTTTGCGCAAACCGGACGACTCGCTGGCACATTCCGCAAAAGAGAAAGCCGATCTCCTGTGCTCTCTTTTTGCGTCGAACTCGACTCTTGACGACCGAGGTAGCTCACCATCTGTCATCCCACGATGCGCGCACGTCATGCCTGATGTGCGCTTTACACAACGTGCAGTGCGAAGAGCATTAAAAGCCCTCGCCCTCGCATTAAAAGCGACGGTATTCCAGCCATTATGCTTAAGACGTGTGCTCCTGAGTTGGCTCCGGTACTGACGCGATTGTTCTCGCTCTCCTACACTGGAGTGGTTCCGTATTCGTGGAAGGTAGCCTTTGTCCATCCAGTCCCTAAAAAAGGGATCGCACTGACCCATCCAACTACCAGCCTATTGCGATAACTTCCTTACTCTCCAAAGTCATGAAGCAGGTGATTAACATCCAGCTCAACAGTAACCTTGAAGACCTTGAAGAATACGGTTTTCGTAAAGGTCGTTGTGCTGGTGACCTTATTGTGTACCTGAGTCACCGGTGGGCACCTGCCATAGAGAGTAAGAGGGAAGCTCTGGCTGTAAGCCTAGATATCGCTAAGGCATTCGATCGGGTACCTCATAGCAAAAACTTAGGAAGAACTTTAAAACTATGTGCGAGGATAATTAAGTCTACTTCCACTAAGTCTTCAGTATAAGAAATGGAAATTAATACTAACAAATAATGCAGCAATCGACATGTGCTAGACCATAATGCAGTAATATGCGCAACTACTGCATTTAGTTTTAGTAGCCTCTGATTCCCACAAGACCTGATGCTAAACCTAAACGCAGTAATACGCATTATATTTGGATAGGTTGAAAAATTAAATAAAAGAAAGATATCATTCAAAAACTTGATTTTTTTCTTAATTTTTTGATATATTTTTATGGCTATAAAATACGAACATCTTGCACAGATTACTAAAAATATGTTTTCCGCGTTTTTCTCGAAACCGCTATTTTGCAAGTACTGCACTCTTAATTATGACGGCAGATATGCCCATCATAAAAACTATGCTTATAGTGTTTTAAATATAACGAAGTTGACCCTTTAAAAGTTGGTAGATACTTAACTCTTAGAAAAGTCAAATGAAATGCATACATGCAGGTATTACCTATATGAAAAACTGTAATCCTACTTCCTCCAAGAAGTCTACATTCTGTTCACAGGCAGTTCTTAAGTCCCAACTTTCGAACACCATAAAAGTTAAATTGGAAGTCAAGAAGCGACTTCAAAATGCAAAGCGCAAAGCAATTTCGAAGAATGGAACAGGTATCCGAAACAAGAACTTCTTTACTTAGGCAAGGATTCAGACCCCGTACCAATTTCATATCAGCTCAATATTGAAGCAATTGACAGTCACTCAGAATCCTATTTTCGGAACATCCTATAAAAATGTACAAGATTCTCTCTAAATTCGACTTATTCTTACACACGTTCGTTGTACGTGGCACACATAAAATATTAGGTGTATATGATTTTGGAATTTGTACAAAACGGTAACTCTAATATAACTTGTTAAGGACGTTTTTCGTTATAGTAGTATTCTTTCTTAGGTACCTACTTACCTACAGTATTTTCCTTGTCGTAATGTCGACAGGTGGTCCGCGGGCGGACGCTGCTTTTACACCATAAACGTCACGTGATCAACCAGTGGACCGCGCTTGGTCAACGAGTGAACGCCGCGTGGTCAGCGCGTGGTCCACTTATTTCCGGTTCAGTTAGTTGATGCCGACCGACAAGGCGGTGCTGATAGGGTGCCAAGTTGATAGATGAGTGCCAACCTTTAATGTGTCTACATTTACCTATAATTGGTGTTGGTAAATCACCAAGAATTAACATTTTAAAATGTACCTACTTATTATACAAGTAAAAGCTTCAAATATATTTTACCATACGGCTTAAATTCTTTTTGTATCGTAGGTACCATAATACAACGCTGATATTCTGCAAGTGTGTCGGATATGAAAATATGTCTTTCTCCTTAATGTGATATTAAATTATAATTTATAAACTAGTATTTTTCTATCACTTTATAAATTCGGGTAACATTCTATATGCACGGATTGGTACCTATGTTTGGCTGGAGACACTTATATTTACCGGTCAACGTAAAGTCCTTGGGATAACCACTAGCACTTATCATTGCCATGTCGCAACTGACGGTATGCTGCTGATTTCAACAATAGGATCTAGTTGGACTTAAACAACTACTGAATTGAAATTAAATCCTTCGTTAAAACTGGAATAATCAACCAGTGACCTAGATTCCTCCTGTGAACGAGTTTATTACCGTCATTCCGTAGCTACAATAGAAGGCAAATAAATAACATCTATACAACACAAATAAAATAAAAATGTATGTTTTGTAATGTCAAAATAACAGCTTTTTACTCGATGCATAGAAAAGTATGGTAAGGAAGGTATGTACTTACATCAAAAAACATTTTTTTTTTGTCTGTCTTCGGTCTTCTGTCTGTCTGTCTGTGTGTCTGGATATTTGTTCCCGCTAATCTCCAATACGGCTCGACAGATTTTGACGGGTCTTTCACTGGCAGATAGCTGATTTTATAAAGAGTAACCAAGGATGTTTTGGGGAATAACTTTAATTTTAGAAAAAGAATTAGGGTTCCGTGCAAAAAAATAAAACCCATTAAACTCCACGTGGGCGTCGAAGTCGCGGGCACAGCTAGTATTTTATAAATCTAATTTAATGCAATCATTGTAATGGATTTATTCTCTGTATCCCGCAGTCAGTTTTTGTAAAGTTAAATATTTATGAGGTGTGTATTTATTCGGCATGGCGTCGACGCGTCCAACGCTCGATTGATTTTCAAAGCGACGGACACAATGTGGAAATTCTCTATTATAACAACCGTGTTGATAAATTTATGAGCATAAACGAGTCACAAAAGATTTTCTGTAGATATTTCTGCTTTTGACTTTACGTGAGAATGTACCTAAATGTTAGCTTTTAGAAAAACAAAACGCTGGATGATTCTGTACGTGGAATGTCGACGCTCCGAACTTTGAGCTTTGTTTTACCTAATGTAACTTGATACCGTAATAATTAAAAAAATAAAATGTAGGCGGAAAATCAAGCCTAGCTTTATTATTCACCAGAAGAAGAGCCGTATCGCAATACCTACATGTTTTTAATTATTAACATTATATTCCGCAAACGTCTGAGTTGTACTGTGTCAATATACTCCGTTTAGTACGACGTAGGTACTATTTTGAACAGTCACATGGCTCCCTCTATCTTGGTAATGTCTTTGGCTGCGTACAAAAATTGTTTTTGTCCCGTGGTGCGTCTGGGTTATATAATAACCACTAGCACTAATAATATGTTAAAACAAAACAATAACCAGATGGAAACGACGAAAGCTCTCCTTTTTAGGGTTCCGTACTCAAAGGGTGCCAACGGAACCCTATTACTAAGACTCCGCTGTCCGTCTGTCCGCCTGTCCGTCTGTCCGTCTGTC
Organism: Drymonia ruficornis; assembly: GCA_947859195.1. Classification (NCBI taxonomy): domain Eukaryota; kingdom Metazoa; phylum Arthropoda; class Insecta; order Lepidoptera; family Notodontidae; genus Drymonia; species Drymonia ruficornis. The sequence goes on from OX401909.1 coordinate 9,620,737, forward strand.
CGTCTGGCCGTCTATCCGTCTGTCCGTCTTTCCGCCTGGCAGCGGGCTGTATCTCACGAACCGTAATAGACTTGAATTTTTTACAGATTGTGTATAATTCTGTTGCCGCTACAACAACAAATATCTACTGCAAATAAATAAAATTTAAAAATAAAGGGAGTCTCCATACAAGAAACTTGATATTTTTGACGTTTTTATTCTACGGTGGTACGGAACCCTCAATGTGCGAGTCCGACACGCACTTGGCCGGTTTTTTACGAACAGAAAACAATCCTGTAATGAAACTAACTATATTGGTGGTACAGCCAAGTTATAGCAAATTTACGACAACTCACATGGGCTGGCTTGACCGAAGTAGTACCACCCTCTCACAGAAGATCGGCGTAAAGTAGCTACAGCTACATTTCGTACGATGAGTGACTTGCCCTCCCTCTGTCCCACTCCCCTTCAGGTCGGCAACGGGCGATCCTTCGGTATTAACTGCTTAAATCAGGCGGGCCGTACGCTTGTTGTCACTTTAGCCATATAAAAATAACTACAAAATGTTACAGAAAATTCTAAACAGAAATTCTAAAGCAAAATTGCAATCCAGACGAAATTCTCGCCGCCGCGCCGGTCGTATTTGCAGCGCAGCACTGACGCTCGATATTTATTTATTATTCATTCATAAGGACCACTGCGATATTTACTCTCCCATTACTGCGGCCTGTGAGTCGCATTTCTTGCTTTAAAAATTTAACACGAGCCGTCTGGCGCTCAAGTTCAGTTCGGTAAATAAAATTAAATAGTAATGCTAACAAACTATTGCATTTAATTGACTGATATCGTTGACTGATCGATGGCACTTAAATTATGATTGATATAGGTTTTATTCAGCCACTCCTAGCGGTTATGTCGTATAGTGCCGTTATTATATCGTGGATATTGGGAATTTCGTCTATAACCCAGGCACGGGAATCGATATTCCAATTGTAAGAGTTACAAAATTATAATAATCGGGAATATGAATAGCTTACAAAAAAAGGACACTTAAGTTGTGTTCAGCGGCCGCGGGATATGGCATTCGGTCCTAGAAGTCGCTTAGTGAAAGTCGTATTCGTGGGATCATTAAATATTTAAAGTTTACTAAAGTCAAAGATGGAAATAAAGTAGTTAAATAAAATAACAGTGTTTCATTGAAGAGAAAATCCAACAAATCCGAAGAGGGATATGTCCACGTGCAAAATATTCGGCCAGGTTTAGTATAAAAACACCAAGTAAGTGACTTTGGATTATTTACCTGTCAACTATAGTGTTTGTTACCTACACTTATGTTTTGGTCTATAGATATTTTTTGTCTTAAATTCAAGGCTGAGCTAACAATAATTTATGTAATTTCAAAGAAGTCCGACACAAATTATGGAATCTTAGCATTGATTTTATAATTCGTAAAGTTTTGGTAAGTTGAATGCAATGTAAACCCATTTTGGTTTAGATGTCCATAACTACAAAATATGTCTACCAGCATACTAAAATATTCAATCCTTTTAATTATAATATTATATATAACAATGGAATAAATAAGACAAGGAATAGATGAAAGAATAGGAATGTATCTTATAATATCAGAGTAAGAGGCATATAGACAGCGTAATTCTTAAAGCATTGTATGGAAAGTAATCACAAAAGGCGTATAAATAGAACAATAGTACATTCTGGCTGCTCCTTTGGAGAGAACTAGGCGTGATAGCATGTGTTACTATTTTTGGAACAAAGCAAAGCAAGAGTCCCAACACAAATCAGCGAGAAAAGGTTCTGAGTGGGTACTCAGTAACGTTTTTTTGTACCGAAACTAGCACTTGACTTAAATTCCATATAGCAAACAAAAAAACAATGTGGAATTCTAATTATAGATTGCTTTCACACTCAGTTAAATCAGTTATGTTGTTGACATTATAGTATTACCCATAGTAATGGGTAACTAGGTACTTAGATAAGATAAATATTGTTGACCAAAATAAGCGTCTAAGAATAAATAATAAGTTGTAAATGACTTTAACGTATGAATGATGAATTCAGTGTAAAATGTAGGTACTCGATAGTAACCTGTATTTTGGTAACTATAATAAGAATAATCTATGAATTGAATGTTTGATGGTTATTCATATGCTAGTTTTCTATAATATGAAATAATTAGCCATTTGTGTACAAGGTAACTTTAAAATGCAATCAAACATGATTCCAGACAAAGAGAGAGTTCGAAAGGAGAGTCATCCCACACATCGATGGACACGGGCCTGGTTGTAGCCGGCCATGTCTGCGGGGACAGCCACCGTGGTCTGCGGGCCAGAAAGATTTAGAAATGTGGCATCGCTGAGGAAAGTAATCGCATTTATATCATGCAGCAATTAATGTATAACAGGTACGGTGAAAATGAAACTGGTTCACGTATAAGGTTTATTAAGTTCAATAATAATCTCTTGCGAGATTATGAATTGCACTGAAAAATATGATCCGAAATCAATTTAAAAAGTTCATGGATCACATATATGCAGGAATAAATCGCACATTGAGTGATGTTATAAGTGTCTGATAAATGTTTTCACTTCTGGACTGTAGGTTTATGTTTAGGTCGGTTTGTGGAGCCAAAATAAGACGATGAATTGTTGCAATAGTTATTTATGTATGTTAATGGTAAGAAAACTCTTAATAAAAGCACGGTACGACTAATCAGTCACATACACGTGTCCAACTAATGTTAACAGACATAAATTATATATTCTGTTGGGTTGCCAACGAAATGTACTGAGTATTCATGAACACTTTAGGTACCTTTATACGAATTGTACGAATAACATCAAGTCAGGTAATTACGGTTGTACCGTCAAGAAGTTATATGAAATAGTCAAAATGTTTACGTTGGTAAGCACAAAATCAAGTACCATTTTATAGACTATAATACCTACATAAGTTGTTGTGAAGTAGCAATTGCCGATACGGAAGCTAGATCCGCGTAATGAAGTTCTGGGTATGTACAATTTAAACTACCATTGATGACTAACCGGTTGATCGTCAACACCTGAAAACCTATGTATACATATTGGCGCTAGAGCGCGACTGATTAAAGAAAATTAAACTGAAATATAACATTCTATGCAAAGACCAATAACAGATCAATAGATAATGTGGATCTGTCAAAAAAAAACAAATATGCTAAAATAGGCAAACTCTACATGTTATTTTTATGAGAGATTGTATTACCTCCCTTTTACTTGAACGAATGACTTAAATGAAACTTCACAACAAATATTGTTATTGTTTTCATGTTACCTGCCTACTGATGAATGTTGGAGTAACGGGAGCAATATAACGTTGGTGATGGACTCACGTACTACAAGGTGGTTACCCGGTGCAAGGTTGGTTCCTGACCGCCTCCTTGGCGATCGCGGTCGTCATGTTATATTGTGTGAAGGAATAGGTACGTCTCATTATAGGTACCTAACGATCAATATTGCAACCCTAATTGAAAGCATGAACATGTCGATAGAACTGTAAGACAAGAGGTTAAAGAGCGAAGTAATTGGCACAGTTTGGCCCACCGGTTCAACTGGTTGAACTTGTAATTGTAACTTGTAACGTGTGGTGGCTAAAAGGAATAGATGAGGGAGTAAAACGTAATCAGCTAAACGTTAACGCAGCAAGCGATATGACCGAATGGCGAAACAATGTAGGGTTTATTTTTTATTATTAATACGATTGAAATTAAGTTCCTCAATGTAATTCAAGTTGGTAACACGAGTGTCAAATAACAAAAAATCAATGAACATGTCGTAACATTTAAAATAATTTGCCGAGTTAAAATGTCAATTTAGTACCTTAAAAGTTGAGTTATTTATTAGATACTTAAAGGAAGGGTCTAGGAAATAAGTGAGAGACAGCGAGATAATAAAATTACCAGTAAACAAAAAAAAAACAATACATAGATACTAATTGAAACAAGGCGTGAATAGGCAAAAGTTGCCGGTGACTAAGTGAGTACTAGGCATGTTTTACAGTATATAATTTACAATGAGATGTAGTAGGTTTTTTTTTATTACGGTTCGAATAAATAAATAAAGCAAACCATATCCGAAGGACTATCGAAACATAGCGCGATCAGAGTTCGACGTTACTTTGATTTTATTAATCAGTTTGGCCGCCCTGACGACAAAGATTTGACAAAACGACGGTATTTATGTTTAACTAAAACTAACGTACTTGAGTATAGTACCTAGGTAGAGTACAGGTGGCTACTAGAGCTGAATATACAATGAGATAAAGGTTCGCCATTGTAACTTATTGTACTGTATCTAAGCAAACTCACTCCCCTTAAAATAAAGAAAAGGGGTGCTAAGAGTATGCTAGGCAATAGAAAACAATTAATATATTCCACTCATTCTAACCATAAGAGTCTAATGCAGATATATATTATAGTGAATCCATTGACGGGACCGTGGAGTGGTTTTTTTAGATTTCGCCTATCACGCTGCAGGTCGTAAGTTAGATTCCTACCCGGGACATGCATTAGTGTGCATGAACATGTCTCGAGTCTGGGTGCGATTATGTATAGTAGTTACAAACAAAAGGTAATATCAGTTATCTGGTTTCCGTAGTACAAGCTCTGTTTAGTTTTTGGGATGATGTAGCCCTGTGTAAAAGAATATCCCAGGATAATTATTATTGTCTCTACCGCAATCACTTTCTTTACAAGTCTACGTTACGATACTACGTTGAGTAATAATTGTTATGATAACCACAGGTTTAGTATGATCGTTTCATTGCAATATTGAGATTGAAGTAGCGAACTCAAAAGTACATATTATACTAGTGTCAAACAAACTCCCAAAGTAATAAAGTGACTTTAAATTAGATGTTTCCATGAAACGCAAGTTGCGGGAGTATAGAATGAACATGGTCGTATTATAAGATTTCCTTGAAAAGAGTAAGTTGCAATAGTTTTTAACTGATAGGTACCTAGTGATGCAATATACATTAAAATATTGATGCGGTAGATATTTATTAATAATAATGATCATTTCAACTAGTTATTAGGTAGGTATGTTAGTTAGTAGTTTAGAGTGATAACTAAACATTTCCAGCGAATACTGCATACGAAATGCGTAGTGAGAATGATTATAAAGTACGCTTTGGCAGCGCAAAACGCGCGGTAAAGTTGAAGTAATGAGATATCATATCCCACATCATGGGTGCAGGGTGCATGCCAATTGACGTGCATTAAATGAAGTGATGTAAATAATGTACTGGTACGATAAGTGTATGATGTGCAAGGTGCGTAAGTTCAACACACTTACGTCAAAAGGTAGCACGCTGTGTGTGAAAAGCTCAATATGTGCAAATGTAACGTGGGTTACAAAACTAATGAGATACAATGTGTACATGTAGCGCAAGGTGCGCCGTACTATATAGTATATTTATGTGACAAAATGTGTGTCTGAATAATAACGTTTGATTAATGATTGCACCAGTGAATGGTAGTCATGATTTATTTTCAGCTATGAGTATCACAGGTATGGAAGTAAAATGATAAATTTGCATAATAACGTTCTATGATTGCACCAGTGAATGGTAGTAATGATTTATTTTAGCTATGATTGTCACAGGTATGTAAGTAAAATGATAAAATTTAATAGTTTGCCCAAGATCCCACGCAATATACGTACCTATATTAAATTATTATGATATTAAATGTGCAAAGAGCACAAAATGTACAAGTATGGTAATTATAAGTTTCAAAATACTATTGGTCTCAAAGGGTATGCTATAAAAGCGAGAGTTCAATCTTTTATTTAGTATAATGCCCCATCCGTGCACTAAATTAACAGTAATAATGAATTATTTTCAGCAATAATGTACAGGTATGTATTCTCAAAAATTCAATAATGCTCTAATTTTAGGACCAACCCACTTGTCTCATTGAAAGTCCCACAAAATACGAGTTAAGCATAGCTCCCCAGATAGGTAATGATTATTGCTTTTGAGATTAAATGTGCTAGTAATTTTATGCAGCAATGATTTATTTTATCACTAATATATTTTCACCAACATGTGCTTGATAAAAGCAAAACTTACAAAAGCATAAGGCGATATAGTCAATACATCGCAAAATATGATGATGTGTATGAGTACATAATGAGTCGATGGGGATATCGTCTATTTTTAACGATGTGGCACACAGTGTGTGTGTGTTTGTGTGTTTAACGTTTATAAGTTGTTCACAGATGAATTAACGATCGTTTCAGGTCAATTCAAAGCAATCGAATATCATAAAATATGAGTACATAAAACATTGTGTATGTAAATTGAAGTTGAATATACCTATTGATAATCTGTACTAATACATGTTGAAAGTCACTGCCGATGACCAATATTATCGAAAGTTAAAAGTCATAATAAATATTCCGATTCTTCTTAGTAATACATATTGGAAAGTAGGTTTTAGAGTAATTGTGATTGTGTTTAAAGTACCGTTGACACATAAGCACTGTCGTTTTCACGTAAAGTACCTTTGTTAGTTACCACAATATTTGCAACGAAACATTCATGCATCTTTTGTGAAAAGGTAAAAATATTCATAATATCTTACATTCGGGTTATCGCCTTGTATATACAGAATCTTCCAAAAAGTGATATTGATGTTATGTAACAAAGCTTAAACGCCACCAATGATTAAAAAAAGTAAATGAGACCTTGGTAGGTGTACCTACATTGTATGCTCTGAATTGACAAAGAGAAATAAGTAATTCAATGCAGTTAAACACCAGGAATTGTCTATGTTAAATTGAACTTCTCATTAAGAATGGAATGAAATTAGCTCTGAGTAATTTTTAAAGTAAAATGACCTTTTTTGTAAGACTAAGTGATACTTCTAATTATTTTAATGTTGATTAGTGACATCATGGTAATATTGAAACTAATAATTGGATGTCCCTATATAATAGTAGTGTCGTGTGCGCCGTTTCGATGAGAATGTTTTGGCAAGGTACTTAGTGAAATCAAGTATAGTAAGCTATATAAATAAGAATACTAACCAGGTGTTGTAAATTTATGATAATTCCCATCGGTTAAATGTTAATTAGTTGTATCAATTTCCTGACTTGAGCATTAATGGTTTGTCACGGTGTAGTCATTACATTCAGTCCATTCATAGCTTATGTGTACGCTCGGTGTGCGTTAAAACTAAAAGTTAAATAGATATTCCACGTTGATCAAAACAAACATGATGTACCAAATCAATTATTGAGAATTCGAGATTGATATGTGTATCGTCTTTTGGTCTATTATTATAATCTTATTAGTTCCTTTGATCGTTGTGATGCTTAATGTTGGTCTATATTCATTCTACCTGACTTGGCACCATGATATGAATTAGATGTTCTACACCATTCAATGAATTGTGTGTTTTGTTGGTTAAACTACACGATATATATATTGTCTTGTATTTCAAACGAGATTAACAAACCTAATGAAACAAAATTGATGGAATGTTGAAATTGTGGTATTGTGTAAAAACAGGGACCATTATAACCAATCAATATAATAAATAACGTAATGTGGCGGTACTATTTTGAATATTCAAGTTCATTTTGTTCTGATTATTTTGTCTTGTTTAAATAATGTGCATAAAAGAAACTAGCTATGTGTAACTGTATGTCGCAATAACGAACTGTTGTGTAAATGTGAGGACTGTGTAAAATTATCCCGAATACAGAAATATTGAATGGGTATAGTGATCTAAATCTACCCTGCCGAGCTCAGAATGCATTGTTCTCACATTAAAATTAAATTGATGTAACTATAGAATTAAGTACCAAAAAAAAAAAAAAAAAAAAAGATCAGCTATGGAGTTTCTTGCCGTTCTTCTCCATAGTAGTAGCTTTCCGAACAGGCGGTAGAGTCTTTTGAACAATATTCTTGATGATCCATGAATACGTACCTACTTGCTGTCATTTGTGTGACCTTAACAGATTTTGAGTTTAACTTGAGTTCACGAGGACGTGAACATTTTATCAGGATGGACGAGCTGTAAGAGTTACAAAATTATAATAATCGGGAATATGAATAGCTTACAAAAAAAGGACACTTAAGTTGTGTTCAGCGGCCGCGGGATATGGCATTCGGTCCTAGAAGTCGCTTAGTGAAAGTCGTATTCGTGGGATCATTAAATATTTAAAGTTTACTAAAGTCAAAGATGGAAATAAAGTAGTTAAATAAAATAACAGTGTTTCATTGAAGAGAAAATCCAACACAATATGGACAATATTCCCAAAGGAAGATTTCTTACATTGTCCACTACTACGTTTCAGGCCTTTCGGCCATGGAAAACAAATGGAACTGGTTAATAATCCAATTTACAAACTGTTTGGTGACGCTAGACGCGCGTGCGTCGTCCACGACGATACTCAAACGGAACACAACCCCGATCCATACAAGAACAAAAAACATAATCACTCAAGTACGTGGTGTTTTGCAAAAATGTTTAATTGTAGAAAAGTATCTCGTAACCTGCCACCCGCGACCAGCATGTCGAATAGCGTGCTTCTTATTACTAATTTATTAGTAACCAGTTTTCTTTTGAATAGCGTCGTGTACGAACCGCTATAAAAATAGGTACAAGAGCAACTCATTAGTAATTTAAGTTAGTAACCAGTTTCTTTTGAGTAGCTTCGTACCTTCCTTTTTGGATTAGCTTATTTTTCGTGTAAATACATGAAATATAAGCACTTAGTTGTGGTGAACTGAGGGTTCTCGCACAGGCAGGCATACAACATTTTTATAATTACAAATACAAATTGTTTATTGCATAATTGTGGTAGGTACTTAATACAATTATTGTGGTCTTAAAAAGTATAGGAACAACACAATTTACCTAAATAGGCATGCAATAGTATATTCTTAAAGTACTAAGTGAATATTAAATAATAATTAGTTAATAATAATAATTAGTTAATAGTTAATCAACAACATAATAATGTCATGTCATGTCATGGATGTTTTAATAAACATCCATGTAACATCATAGATGTAATTAGGTCGTACCTACCTACCTAACTAAAGGTGAGTCACTTGTCATAATGTTTTCTTCAAAGAACGATGGCATACAATAATTGTAGAAATCACAGAGAACCATCTGTGCTCTAAATTGAATTCAGTTCATGCAAAAATAACGGTTCAACGATAAAAACGGTATGGCTATGCTCGATGCAGCAAGCTCAAAAAATGTAAACAATTAGCAACGCCGGCTTTATCCGGCAAAAACTAGCTTCCATAGATAATTTACTTTCAATCACTGCGAGCGTATTTATTCTGTACTATGCAAGCACGTAGATACTACTAACTTAGGTACTATGAAAATATTTAGATAAAAACTGTGTGTGGCATCAAATTCCATGGAAATCCTTTTGTTGTTTTTATTAAATTAATACTGTAAAAGCTTGAACTGAAGTAAATCCTGGGTTTGGTCAGATTAGGTTAGTTTATATCATCATTAGCAATTAATAAGGCGTCATGCAAAATATCGCGCATTAATAAAATAAGACCGTATGTTATTTTTCAAACCAACAGGTGTGCAAATATTATATTTTGGCGTTGTTTAATGTCTGAAACGTTACCTTCCATACTAAAACAACTGCACGAAGTTGTAAACTGCAGTACCTCGATATTATTTGGTCTTGGTGAACATTCCAGACAGGTCCCTATTGTGATCATGACGTGGAAGCTACCGTTGGTGTTAGCCGTTGTGGCTATCGCGTTTCTCGTGGAGATATCCGCAGGTACCTACGTACACATATTATAATTTTCTTATTTGAACTGCCGCGAATGTAAAGAGTAAGTAGGTAGGTAATAAAACAAATATTGGTAATATGTCATGCCCTTTTCCGTTGAATTATGGTTGAATTTTATAATTATGATTAAGCTATAGTAAAATATACCTACTTTAGCGAATGACAATTATTAAGAGCAGTTATTTTCACTTAGGTAGGTATTTTTTGTGTAACAATAATTTTAGAATCTAATATCGCTTTGATCTCGAAATTTATAGATTGCGGTGGGGATCAGAACGCTGAAAGTGGATGCGGTTTTAATTGCAACAAACACTGTTCTAATTACAATAAACCACCCGAAATTTGTCCCAGACTACAATGTCTACGGAACGGTTGCGAATGCAAGGATGGTTTCTATTACGATACAACTGTACAAAAATGCGTGCGACCGGATAAATGCAGTAAGTTCCTGAAAAAATCCTTAATTTTTATATTATTACCTAAGGCAATTCGTCCACGCCGCTGCTCAAAAGAAACTGGTTAGTAATTAATTAGTAATAAAATGAGTAGCATACGACTCGACACGCTAATCACACGGCGGCTGGTTTTGAGAAACTTTTCTGCTACTAATTACTTCCTAATTAATTACTAAACCCTTTTGCGTATCGTCATGTACGAGCTGCCATAGAAATACTAATGCTATTAGGTACCTACATTCTAGCAACTCATTAGTAATGTAAGACAGAAACCAGTTTCTTTTGTGTAACGTTTCTTTGGACGAATGACCTTAAATGACGATCTGACGTCCCCACTCAAATTCAAATTCAAAACGTTAATTCTGTTTAGGCCTACGGGGGCACTTACAAATTGTCATTTTAATTTTTTTCCTAAAATTCTACCGCCGGATCGAAAACGCGACCTCGACTGAGAAGATCCGGCAATAAGCTTAGCAGGCTTGTCTTTTTTACATTGTTTTTTTTTAATCGCCATTTAGGTATTTTTTTTTAATACAATGAATTTTGGTAAACAATAGCTCCAGTGTGCTGCCCTCCGAAATAAGCAAGGCAAGACACGCTACACTTTGACATGACACTGTTATTACCTCACTAGGTATTCTCTTTAGGTAGACATGGAATCTTCCAAGCACTCCAAATAATATTTAGTTATAAACAATTATTAACCTCCATTATTATTTCCCGATCTCTCAAATTATGAAGAAAATGAAGAGAACGACGAAAGCGAAGAAGATTCTTCCTCTTCCTCTGAAGAAGACGACGACTAATAAGGAAAATGACAACAACTTCTTTATTAATAAAGGAAAATAAATATTTCGCATTGACAAGTGGACGAGTGAGTTTTAATTTAAAAAGCTATCACCCCTATTATAACAACCTAATAAGCTTAGGTAATTTACAAATATTTAGGAAACACTGCTTTGTACTTGCATTTTATGGATTGCATGTTTTTTTTTTATGCTAGATAGAGTTTTGCCGATCATTTACCTATGGATAGGTAATCCTGTAGTTTATGTTAGGATTTAGGTTTTACTGCAGATAACTTTGTACAGTAAAAGAATAGGTACTAAATATAAAGAATAATGTCTTGTCAGCAGCGCGATTTTGTCAGCAGCTCGATTTTGTCTCATTCTCCTATCTATTAAGAAAGAGAGAGCAACTCGGTGCTATGCTATGCGTGACAAAAGTCTTGTCTTGGCGTTTGTGCTAGCCCCAGGCCTCAAATTAGGGCAATTACTCAAATCTCTTTGTTGAAAAATAATAATAATAATGAACTCGACTATAATTATTTTCTTCTCGTAAATACAGAACACAAATAGGTACAGAATTAGACCATTACCTACGAAGATGGATTTCAATTCTTAGCATGGTTCCGTGCACCAGTACAAGTTAGTTGACCCGTAAAGCACTAATAACGGACACAATAGGCGTAGGAAAGCACCATTTTCGTTAAATCAGCGGAGTGAAAGGAACTCCTGAGCTGGATGTTGGATCCGCGCCCGCAGTCGCGTCGTCGAGATTGCAGCAATTTATCCAGCGAGACATCTCGGATTGGTTCCCGTTAGCTTGTAGCTTTTATGTTAATTCATGATTGGACGAAATACACCTACCTAACATAGTATACCTACGTTGCATATAAACGTATGAGGATGTAGGTAGATACCTACCACCACTACCACAAAACATTACTTGCTCTTTTTGCTTTCCTTAGGTACCTAAGACAAATTATTATAATATTGTCGAATATAATAATTCCTCTTAACAGCCTTACTGGCGAATACCTAATTAAATTGCCGAATTGCAAGTACGATTACAGATGTGTAAACGCTGCATGTAGAGGTGAGCTGAGCACAAGTTTTGGATTGCGATGTTAGAAGGCTATAACCTGGTAGGTACCTACCTGCTAAAATAATAACTACAATGCGATTAAAATAAGAATAGGACGGGCTCTCGGCTAACTTCACTCATATAAAGTACCTACTGTACTCATGAGTGAAGTTAGCCTACAGCCGTACAATCTCATAATATGCCGTCACAATATGGCGCTAGGCGGGTCCTATTCTTATTTTAATTGCATAGTACAGCACTAATACCTAACAAGCCTAACAAACTTAGCCGGTGGTCGCACATAAAACCAGCAACTATAATACCTACTACGTATATGCGGCTAACTATCATATACCGCGGCCGCGCGCCACTAGCGGCCAGGCTCTAATGGCTTCCATTACGTTGCTTGCCACCTGCGCTAATGGGTCAGAAATATTTAATTGATGAGAGCTGTACAGATTCACCCGATTCGCATTTTTTTTCACCCATTTGTTAGCGTCGACCGTTTTGTTGGGTCTCCGCGTCATTACGTTACAGAAAACGCTTTTCAGTTCTTGTTCTCTTTAGTTGGATTATCTAGGCTAGTCTCAAACTTTTTTCTTTTCATAGATGTGTATGGTTTTTTAATTAATTTGAATCCAATTCACAGCAATACATCTCTGTAATACCTATTATAATAGTACTAGGTAGTACCTAGACATGTAATAGATCTGGACTCCCTAGCAGAACACACCCTCCTACGCATTTAATCCATCAACTTACAGTTTTATACGACCGCTTGGAGTCTGCTTAGGGTAGTAGGTCGAGCGTAGGCCGCTCGTCTCACTAGGTATATTGCTTGTTCGATTCCCGCTAGAGCAGATTTCGGAAACGGCTATTTCGTAATTTGCCGCGCTCTAGGTGTCACTCATAGTAAAATAAGTATTGTTTAGTCTGAGACCATACAGTTTGTGTGTAAGTTTGGCGATATTTATTTGTTAATTAGGTTATAATTCAAATTCAATTATAATAATAAATTATTATAGAAACAATATTATTTTTATTTCATCTCATTTTTATGTAACAACCGAGTTTAAAACGAACTAAACGGTTTCTTCGTTTAGGCTGGCCACCTCGGACTAGTTTTGCTGTGCTGGCTACACTGTTTTCGTCTATGGATTTTATAGTGATGTACGATATGCAATCGTTCTATTTGGTTAGGAATCGACTAGAATCGATTCGTATGAAGTATCATAATTTTCAAATATAGACCCTCTGGATTTTTCGAAATCTATGTGTGAATCATAACTTTAATAATGATTATCACTTGCTTACGGTGAAGGAAAACATATTGAGGAATCTTGCATGTCTTAGGCCCGTATTAATAAATGCATCTCAAAGTTGAGATCGATCTTAAGATGCAGTTTTGACGTTTAATGTATGGAAAATCTGTCAAAAACAGCATCTCAAGTTCGATCTCAATCTTGAGATCGATTTATTAATACGGGCCTTAGACATGTGAAATCCACCAACCCGCACTGGGCCAGCGTGGTGGATTATGGCCTGAATCCCCCTCGCATTAAGGGGAGGCCCGTGCCCAGCTGTGGGACGTTAATAGGGCTAATATTATTATAGGTAAATAAACTTATTATGAGGTCAGAGGCAGAAGAATAAAAGTCCACTGTCAGTTTTTATGAAAACGCAATCATGAAAATATGTTTATGATAATATTACTTAGCTATTTTTATATTTTCTAAATGTATTTTTTGTTAAAAATGTTGATTTATAACTTTTTGAAATGCATCAAAGAAAATAATAATAATTCAAAAGTGTAGAAGCTGAACTAGGTAGGTACTAGTTCACTAGCGACTAACACAGTTTATGTTCTTAATAACGAATAAAAATAGTTTTATGAAGTTGGTGAGACACATATTATATACAGAGAAAGAGCTATACAAAAAGAGGTAAGCAGTACATCTTTTTTCCTGTTTATATTTATGAATTGAATCATACCTCTAAGTTGGTATATAGGTAGGTATCGATAAATTTTGACACACACTGCACTGGCTGGCAAGTGGCAGGATTACATACATCACTAGTAAAGATCGGTTTCGCTCGTTTCGTTTGCAGTGACTGAGTTGGATAAATAAAGTTGGATTTTAATTTTATTTCTTTTTACTTAGCTTATATTTACATAAAAATCGTATTAAGGAAAAAACTAAGTGATAAAGTGATTCTGTCAATACAATTATGTCTCATCAAACAGGAATTCAAGGTGCGTTATACAGTTATCAACTTAGCCAAAAACATTGAAATAACACGTAATTTGCCAATATTTCCGGACTATTTACCATTTAGATTTTAGTTTACTTGAAAAAACCATATTGTTTATGTTAGGAGAGGTATAAATAGAAATTATATCACCAAATCTGGCCGCCTACCAAAACAGAAACACCTACGCCAATATGTTATCACCAAAATTATTATGGCATCATTATAATATTATAATTGTTATAAATCAGAGTAAACGACGTTTAGAGTAGATACGTAATGAGTTTGCAGTTTCCAGCAACCTGCTATCTCAACCTTCCTACCTATTGTATTTTAGTTGGTTGTAGCTCTATCAATAGCGTAAAGTCCAGCTAATAGATAACATTGTGATTAGTAGTCTGTATCGGATTCTAGTCTAATTTCAAGCCTCAAGATACAGACCTTCAGTTTAGTTTGGGGCTCACTGGTAACTGTTCTTTTTACAAATTTTCTGCTAATAACCTTATCTTAAATATGGTATGGTATGTTAGTAATAATTTTGTACATTGTGATTCCAGCAAATGCAGAATTGAAGAAATACTTCAGTAAATGTAGAGATGGAAAGATCAGGGTTGTGAAAATCAGCATTGAGAATGGTAATGTTGTTGAAATAGTACATTACTTAGGGTATTACCATGCCAATCAATCAACCCTTGACTGTTTCATTGATTAAAGGCAGAATGAGATGAGTCAATGTTGAATAATGGTTTTTCCACAGACCAAGATTCGATCGAACATTAATCAGTTGGTGTGGTCAATACCCATACTGGCAAGAGCATTATATAATGAGGAACCTGCTAATGAGCCAAAAATATACCCCAATCACTATTGTCCATTATTAACTATACATTTTCTCCAACACAAGTGAGGATTGTCTACTCATTATTGTTATTATTTAAAGGAGAGACACACTAGCAGCTTTAAGAAGCTGATGCATGTGCATCATTGAGAGATGTTGCATTTGTGTAGTCTGTTATTAAATGTATTCAATTTTGATGATTCTATCATAGCCTTAGGAAGGTTTTTCCATGGAACAAATCAATTTGACAAAAAATACTTTGTGGGGTTTCCATATGATCTTGTCAATTTCATTTGATTCCTTCCTTTGTTTCATTTGATGTCCTCGAAGATACTCATGATAGTCTGCACCATGAGTGTAATTAGTATAACAATATAAATGTAGTTTATAAATTACATTTCAGAACAGCTGGCATTGGATAAATATTATCCAACAAAGGGCACATGGGAACAGGATTTTGATAAATATGTTCCTTCCTTGATTGTGGAAGATATACCTTGTTATATTTTGTACAGGTAAGGACAAAGACATTTGTTTACATTTTTGTTGGCTATTAAAAATTATAGAATAGAATAGAATTCCTAGTTATAGCTGCTTAAGAGTTAAAGAAAAGTGCTTTTATTTGGTTATCTAGAAGAATATAAATGAGTAACAAAATATTATTATTTATCCTTTGCAAGCAAGCACTACCAAATAAGATAGATTGGTCAGTGTCAGTGTGTGTGGTAACACCGGTAACACATGTGAGACCGTGCGCACTCACCTATTAATGTTTATTATTTTGTCATCACTTTGTTCCGTTTTCCATGTTCAGGAAAATTGTCACCAATAAACTATTATTTTGTTATAAAAATATATTATTAACAAACATGATTTCCTGTACCAGGTTCGACTCAACAAACTCGGTCGGTCATGAGTGGCTGTTGCTCAGTTGGTCACCGGACAATGCCGCGGTCAGACACAAGATGTTGTATGCATCAACTAAAGCCACACTGAAGCAAGAGTTTGGATCGGCGCATATAAAAGATGAAATGCATGCTACTGTACAGGTATTCAACAGTTTCATTGTGTGTCAACCTAGCATGTTCTATCATAAATGCTGTCCAAAAGAAGTTGGTGTGTAAAGCTATCGATATAGATAATCTAGGGTGCAGGTCAGGAAATTGCTGCCCCTACTAGGGGGCCGTCCATTAATTACGTCTCACGTAAAGGGGGGGTGAGGGGTCGACGAAATGTGACATTGTGTGACAAGGGGGTGGGATGGGTCCCAAGTTTTGTGACGTCACATTTAAAAACCTAATATATCTTAGTATTATAACCGAAATTTAATTTTTTTAACATAAATTTTGAAAATTTCTGAAAATTATAAAAAAATATGTGACGTCACACAGGGAGGGAGGGGTCTCGCAAATATGACCAGTTGTGACAACGGGGAGGGGTCTAAAAACCATGAAATTCGTGTGACGTAATTAATGGATGCCTATAGTCACAATAAAGGAGGCAACCTAGATTTCCCTATGGCAGTTGTATGTAACCAGCTTAAGAATGAGTTTACTAAAATGCCACATTGCCAAAATGAGCGGCTATTTGTAAAATAAAAATATACCCGAGCTGTGAAAACTTTGTTACAGTTATTTATTGTGATCGATAAATAATCTTAATTGTGTGTTATCTTATCTTTATTTGTATAATAGACTGATTATGCTGTACTTAAAAATTGTATTTAGCAAATTTTCTACCACATGTTATATCTCAATTTCCAGAACGAGGTATCTCTGAGAGGTTACAAGGCACATTTGACTGGTGTGAGTGCTCCAGCCCCCCTCACTGACCGAGAGGAGGCCTTGAAGGAACTGCAGGAGAGCGAGCATAACACTAACTATGGAACAGATTCCAGGTAACTTGATCTATGTGGTGTAATGTCATACCACCTGGCTTAGTATATTGTTATGCTTGAATGGTTGATTGATTACTCACTTGTGTTATCCTTCGTACTGCCTTAAGGCGGGAGTTAGATGTAAGCGGCAGACGGCAGACGTCACTCGATCTCGTAGAAATTGAATGCCGTCGTGCCGTCGCGGCACATGTGATCGCGATAATTTGTATGATTAAACGGACGTCTACCGTCGTGCCGCGTCACGATGACATGTGCCGCGACGGCACGACGGCACTCAATTTCTATGGGATTGACGTCTGTCGCCTGCCGTCGGCCGTCTGCCGCTCGCAACCAACTCCCACCTTAAGGCTATCCGTAATCATAACACCTTCAATAAAAATACAGTCTGTGTTTATAACACAGAAAAAATAAAGATAACATTTCTGTCGTTAAGAAACTGCGATTTTTCCGCAGCAATGCATTGGATGTTAATATTTTTAGAAAATATGCCCAGTGAATAAAGTTTATTTTTACTTTCGCAAAAAGACCACTGGCGGATAATTCGCGCGAATTTTCCGAGGCAGTTAGATGTAGCCTGCAAACATGATCAGAATTTGACTCGGATTATTCATAAGTATTATTTAACATTGTTTCAGTTTTACAAGTAATTTATTTTTCAGGCAATCCACAATGGGCGGTGTCTCGTTTCCAATCACTGATGCGGCCAAACAAGGAATCGCCGACCTCCAGAGGGGCTCGTATAATTATCTCCAGTTCAAAATAGGTACAACACAAATATCAATGTTACCAAATAATGTTGTAAAATATCAAATCAGATCATCTGATAACGTTCTTCGAAGGGTCAGTAAATCTAGCATAGTCCCACTGATTGAATGTACATAGGCTAACGGCAGTCTAATCCATATCAGTGAGTAATTCTTCTTCTTATCGTATGGTTAGTGGTCAACCTGGTGCCAGAGTTGATCAAGCCGCCCAAAGGCCTCTAACATGGCTTAACGACTGCTACCTGCTGACAACAACCGAGCCCGACTCTTTACGTGCCCTCCGAAGCATGGAAACGCTCAGTATGAAATGCCACTAAATGGTCACCCATCTCTTGTCTGACCTTGACAAGCGTTGCTTAACCTCCAATCGTGTACCGATCAGTGATCGCGGCTGGCTATGAGCGGTATGAGGAATTCAAATTCGAAGACCATTTTGTTTTTTCCAGATTTAGAAGAAGAAAAGATACATCTATCCAAAGCTGCCAACATATCGTTAGTAGAGTTGCCACAACAGGTACCGAGCGACCAGGCGAGGTACCACTTGTACATATTCAAGCACACGCACGAAAGTGACTATATGGAGAGTATAGGTAATTATACCACCAGCCTCCCTAGCCAAGTGGCTTCGTCTGCCAGCGTTTCTACAAATCGCTACGCTTCATGTATGGAAATTACATAAGTCACGTGATCTACTTATCGACTTGTAATGTCATTTCCATACATTTAAGGATTTAAGCGTAGCGATTTAAAGGTTTGTAGAGGAAGTCACTTGGCTAGAGGATGGGGGGTTAATATCAACGCTATGCAACATTGCCAATGCAATTCATGTTTCTGAGGAATCCTTATCCGCTAAATTTCTGTAAAATTGTCAACACACTTTACGCCATTCGTGACCGTTACACGGAAATTTTGTTGATTCTGCTGGAGGGTCGGAAAATTAATTGTTTTTGCAGGATTGCTGCAATGTTGCATAGGGTCGCTATTAGCCCCGCAAGGCCTTACGTCACTTAGCCATTGCTATTAAGCTGCTATTGGTTGGTTGATTCTGGCCGACCAATCAAGTTACAGTAGCCTATAGTTGCTTGAAATACCAAAGGAATCGCTCGCAAGTTGCCCACCTGAAGTGGAGGGAGACAGAAGGAGGGGGGGGGGGGTTATGGCTTCCAAATCCAGCTTCACTCAGGGTATGAATCGCAGCTGTAATAGCTACTTTACGTTACGCCGATCTTCTGTGAGTGATTTTGTTTATTTAAATTTTTTTTTTATGTTTTCAGTGTTCATATACTCCATGCCTGGCTACAGCAGCAGCATAAAGGAAAGAATGATGTACTCCAGTTGTAAAGGACAATTCTTAGACATTATTGAAAAGATGGGCCTTGAAATGGCTAAAAGAGTGAGTTACAATTAAGTTTTTTTTTTTTTATAATTATGGCTATGTTTTGAGTGACCACCTAAAACGACGACGCACGCTTGGCGCAGTGGTTCGAGCGTAGGCCGCCCAGCTTACTGCATCGGGTGGTTGCAGGTTCAATTCCCACCAGAAGCAAGTTTCGGAAACGGCCTTCTCGTAATTTGCCCTGGTCTGGGTGTGACTGGGATCGCCCCCAGCCCCAGTCCATTGTGCAGTAGCCATTAATTTGGGACCGTACACTTGGTGTGTTAGGGCGAGGCTCCATTACCGCGTTGCGTTGCGTCGTCGCTGCGTCGTTTTACATATATTTTTTACTAGCATGCCACATTTATGCGTTGCGTCGTCGCATGCGATGTTTCAACGCAGAGACGAAGCGGGAGAGGGTGATGCGCTGAATTGTCGATGCGATGACGCACAGCGTTACACTGCTAGAGGGAGACGTGCATATACGAAATGACATATACGACGGCGTGGCGTCGCCCTTTTGTGGTGCGACGTCGTGGCGTCGTCGCAACGCAGATGTGGCATACAATGCGTTGTCCGTTGCGACGACGCAGCGCAGCGCACTAGTGGGGCCCGGCTCTTAGTCAGGCGATTATTTAGAACTTCCAACGTCCTTAAATTGTTCTTTCCCCTCTTACAGTTAGAAATCGATGACGGTAAGGAACTAACAGAGGAATTTCTATACGACGAGATTCATCCCAAGAGAAACTTGCATCGCCCAGCGTTCGCGAAACCCAAGGGGCCGCCGAACAGAGGCGCGAAACGCATCACCAAGTCACAGACTACTCAATAGTGTGTATGTAGACAACACAACGACCGTGACAAGACACATGTTATGGAATGAGAATCAATAATAGGTCAAGAAATCAACTCATAACCAACACTATAGTTAAAACTAAGCTTTCTTATCAATATAATTTTGAAATCATCGAAATCGGTCCATCATGCGATTTTATAACACATTTTATGTAATGTGCGGCATGTGCGTGTGACGTCACACGGGACCGTCGGATTGAAGGCGCGCGTGATCCAGATGACGTCACAACAACCGCGCGCGAACTTCGCTAGTAATTTGGTCACAGCTTCGTCAATTTTTGTCGTAGACCAACATTTTTTGGACTGTATGTTATGGATTTCTTAGCTCTATAAATCTGCAGTCTCAACTAAATTAGTTACGGATCTCCATTCACACACGCTGGGTTGCGTTCAAACGCTACGTACCGACTCTAACTATAAACTCTGACCTCGTTCCACTCTCCAGAGTGACGTGTTCAATTGCGGTGTCAGAGTGAATAGTGTACTCGGTGCGTAGCCTCTGAACGCAGCCCTGTATGCCTCTAGCGATCAAGGCTAAGGGCCCGTATTGAAGCCTGTGAACGATATCTTTAGTACGCTTATGAAGTATCATTTTTTACGGGAATAGATACGTCTAGAAGAGGCGGTCGGCGTGTTTAATTCGTTTTGACGACTGAATGCATAGACATAACAGATGGTTCGGGCGTTTCCTAGATCGTTCTCAGGTTTGAGACATATTTAATGATTTATTGCCACCATTGAAATTTAGTAAAATTATGAATGCTGGTAAAAATTTAAAGCAATTATTCATAGACAGATAAAAATTGACATTTTGTCTTGTTGCGGTCGTGCTTTGCTGATAAGACTATGCAATAAGTCGGAAAGTATTCTTGCTATAATTTGCGCGGATTAACACTTGGATCTGTTATTTATTTATGGGGATTAAAATTACGTTATTATTTTGGTGTCGCATATAATAGCTCGAAGCCTAGTCTTCAGATTGTTTTAATTCAGTATTTATTCTATTAAAAGTAAAGTACATAATTACGTAAACAAATAAGTACGTAAAAAAAAATGCCGAAAGTTCGCCATTACCAAAAGATACCTTTTTACCAATACATTTGGTGGCAATGTATATCTCACTTTGTCCCCTTTTTGATAGACTATAACAATAAGTAGAATGTTCCTATACTTAGCTAATAAATAGAATCCCTATTTTTATACATAAGGCGATATCGTTTAAAACGTAAGCTCATTTATTCGTCCAACAAATTATAATTTTTAGAAGCGGTTAGATTACCTCGAAACCCTTTATAAGCCCATTAGTGTTAAGCCGCGTGTGTTATAAAGCAATTTAGTGCCGAATTAAGGGTATTTACACCTTCAAATTAATATAAAATGTATTCATTATTATCGTCGTAGTAATTCATATAATATGAAGACTGCGTAAATATTGTGCAATAATATAATCGTACAAAAAACGATGTTGTTGATTTTTATAAACATCGAAGCGAAGTAGCCTTGGCGGGCCGGGCGAATACTCAAAACACAAAGGCCAGCCTCACATTCGGGCGGCCTAAGGCAGTGCCGCACGGTAATGCGATTACGATGCGAAAGCGATCAAACTCCTGAAAAATATGGCGGTGGCTGCATGACATAAGCGGAAATTTGTATAAAAACCGGCCAAGTGCGTGTCGGACTCGCACATAAAGGATTCCGTACCACCGTAGAATAAAAACCTCAAAAATATCAAGTTTCTTGTGTGGGGACCCCCTTTATTTTGAAATTTTATTTTCAGTAATTTTTTTAAGTATTTGTTGTTGTAGCGGCAACAGATATACACCTTCCGTGAACTTCAAGTCTCTACCTATTACGGTTCGTAAGATGCAGCCTGCTGACAGACAGGCGGACGGACAGACGGGACAGCGTAGGCTTAGTAATAGGGTCCCGTTGGCACCCTTTGGGTACGGAACCCTAAAAACCGCCATGGCATCGCAATCGCCTTACCCGGCCTAAGGGCCTTATCACACTAGCGGTTTCAAAGTGGCGCGGACGCGCAGCGAATATGCATACTTTACTTTTGTATGGCGTCCAAGGCGCTATCCACGGCGATCTCGCTGCGCGTCCGCCTAGTGTTCGCTGCGCACCCGCGGCGTGATCGCTGCGCCTACGCTCCGCTTTGAAACCGCTAGTGTGATAAGGCTCTAAATAAAACTGGATAAAACAACATTCGCGTGTAGCAGTAGTTTGTTGCAGTGCGCTGACATCGCTACGAACTTGTTTGCCAATGTATTTTCTTGAGTATATTGTATTGCAAAATATGAAACTTAGTCTAAGCGCATCGAAGCGTTAATATAGAAAATCCACCTTCATGTCAACAATGTAATGCTCATATTTCTTTTGAGATAAAAATAGGTCGCGCGAATTCGCGCGCATGCTACAGAATACGCAGGTCTGCGTATTTGTGTAACTTCGGTTCAATTGTGAATAATTTGACGCTTCCATGCGCTTCGACTCTGCGCTAGCATGAATTGACCCTAAGTATTAGCTCAATGCTGCCATCTGGTATCGAAGAGATCGCTGTTGTTATTTATATTTCTGGCATAGCATTTGCCAAAATGCGTCTTAAGATTAGGGCGGAAACCCACCGCGGTGCACGCTACGCACGAAAGACGACAATGATGATAATTTTGTTCGACAATGACGTCAATGCCGTCATTTCGTGCGTAGCCTCTCTCCGTGCACCGCGGTGGGTTGCCGGCTTTACAGAGGGCAAACTATTATAAGTACCTAATTCTTAATAGCTATATTATGGGTACCTATAGTTCTTGCCAGTAATTAAAAATCTCTTTAAAAGCTTTTTGTATGTAATTTTATAAGCTTAGAATTGTACCCATCGTATTTATAATTATGTAAGCGGCAATAGTATTATTATCTTGTTTTATTCTGAAATCGATGCACAAATTGTCATGAAATCTTTGTAAATACATACTCATTATATTTTTGTATTTAAATTGGCTAAATAATATTATGTAATGTGCAATGTTTGTACGAAAATAATAAATAGCTTTTATTACTATTTGTTTTATTTTTGTTCAAATACTATTCTCAAATAAGATTCTCTGTACGCCATCTACCATTAAATAAGTACTAGCTACACACTTCGCTTCGGTACCCTTATAAAGGGGAGACCCCACCGCGGTGTACGGAGAGGCCACGCACACGGCCACGGCTACGTTTTGCAAGAAAATGTATGGATGACGTCATTTCGTGCGTAGCCTCTCCGTGCGCCGCGGTGGATACGGTGACATACATTTTCATGCAAAGCGAAGCTTACCACCCACCCACCCACGTGCGTAGCGTGTGCGTGGCCTCTCCGTGCGCCGCGGTGGGGTCTCCCCTAAAGGCGGAAACCCACCGCAGCACACGGAGAGGCTACGCACGAAATGACGTCATGCATACATTTACTTGCAAAGCGAGGCGTGGCCTCCGTGCGCCGCGGTAGGTTTCCGGCTTAACGCTTCTGGACCCTTGTTTCAGCTAATAAATGGTAGATGGCGTTGAATACAATTTATTCTATTTGTGTGCCTACCCTCTTCGTGAAAAATTCTGATCACCTTGCCCTAGTGTACATTAAATGAATTGGTTCAGCTATTGTGGGATACTACTGGGCTCAAACAGCTTATTCGGCCTTCAGCTACTGCGGCACACGGCGCAATGAATGCACGAGTTTCACCAAATGGGTGCGTCTAGAAGAGGCGAGCCGCGTGCCCAAGCAATCAGTTTGACATCTGAACGCACAGCTATAAAAAAATAATATTGAATTTTAAGTTTTTCTATACAATTTATTACACTATGTACACTTTGTAAAATAAACATTGGCATTCCTTTAATTATAGAAGTATGTAAATATTTTTCTTAATTTGATCCAGAATCAAGGATCTACTAGATTTCAGCTGTTATAACTTTTACCATGTATGTTAATTTATGCACATACATACTTTAAATAAATAGGTAATCAACTGTGTACCTACTTCAATAGTTAATCACAATAAATAACTCCGTACATTATAACGAAATAACAAAATACTATCCTAATATCATGGTTTTCTATTTTATATCATGTAATTTTATCTCGCCCTGTTCAGCTACGATCGTCTTGTGATGATCAGTAAGGCTGTCATTCTTTATTTTGGCTGATTTCTCTAATACTTGATTCATTTGATCCTCTCTGTAAACACAATAAAATTATAGGTAAGTATAAAATTGCGGTATTATTATATTATGTCCTTTGGGACTATCAATATACTTTTTCTCAAAATAGCTTGGAAATTCGATCATTATGTCATAGATGGGTAGGCGAGCGTGCAATTCGTGGATTTGCGCGAGCGTCGTCTAAACCTAGTAGATTCGGTAGATGAGATGATAGGAAGAATACATTGTTCTAGATGTTTCCACTTTCAGCGGTGGGGGAAGCGTATACATGAAAAAAAATTTTTTTTTTTGTATAAAAAGCAATGACATAAAAATACTCAAGCGTGTCAGATATTGATACTTTCATACTCCAACATGATAAATTGAAAAAAGAAATACTCGAACGCGTCAGAATTTGTAAGCATCTATAGGCTACGGTAACTGCTTAAAATCAGGCGGGCCGTACGTTTTTTTGCCACCGCAAAACTATATTAAAAAAAAAAAACTGAGGGGGTGAAAAAGTGAAACTTCGAGATGCTCCCATTTCTTAGACTGACGATCAAATTTAGCATAATTGACACTTTTGAGACTTCTTAGCTAGTAATGAATCCCCCTTATCTTAATCTGACGAGTTCGAGTATTTTAAGATGGTCTATTGTTTTTTTTGGTTCCCCTGAGAAAACCCACCAATATTAAGGGCTCATAATTTTTTGAGGTTCTTATCAATATGTAAGCTATCTCCCTTATCTTAATCTGACGCGCTCGTGCAAATCCAGAAAGCCCTTCTACGGCTCCCCATTTATCATGAACCTTTTTATGGATCGTTGACTTTTTTGTTTAGCAAAATTAATGATTGTGAGCAAAACAATTGATTAGCAAAATTAATGAGTTTTAATGAAGTAGAAGAGTCCACTAAAACAAATTATCTCTGGAAACACAATCTTAACATTCAGATATTGTACTTTCAAATATAACATTGATTATCTGGTCATAGTTTGTGAAAACCCATGGCCGCTAACGGGCACTTATGAAGTCACTTATGTGAGCTTTTGAATTACGAATTCGTAGCTGCGTTTATGAATTAATAGCCAATTTTCCGAAGTTATAAACTATTATTACCAAAATATGATATTTACACACCTTGATTTCTTCAATTCATATAATGATTGCTTTACATCCTGCATTGAGACTCCTGATACTTTTAGTATTCCTAATATTACTAATCCACCAACTGCGCTCAAGGCGGCACCTGAAAACATATTGTTAATTAAATTAATCAACGGCCTTATCATCTGAACGGGATAAAAAAATATGTCACAATTTTGCCACATCTAGTACTCTTTTTAATTCTTAAAAGAGAAAGAATCAATAAATAATACTGTTATCATGCTTATAACCATTTGTTACCTAAACCAGCTCCAACGAATGTCGCAGCTAACCCCAGGTCCATCTTGTAAATTCCTCCAGCAATGGCACCGGCAGTTATATATTCCACCAGCGAAGTACTGCCTCGGTACGCAGATATTGTGTTTGCTGTTAAACTGAAAAATTAAAAGGAATAAGCGAACATCACTATTTGTTTAATAACACTAGAATTAATAAGAAACACCAGTATTTCCTGAAATGAAAGGTAGAATTGTAATGTAAAATATTAACTTTTAACCAGGGCCATAAAGTCCTATATAAAAGCAAGGAGCTTTTACCAATCAGAACATTTTAGTCCTTGTGCGTTACCAGTTACTATTCACCAACCAACTTAAAAACTGAAAAGTTGCCTCAGTTTTCTATTGAATTTAAATGGGGTCTTTTTATTGTTTTGGTTTTTATTAAATTTAGTTTTGTCAGGTGTTTTAGGTACTTACCTAAATATTCCTGTGAAGAAAGACAGTCTCCAGCCCCATTTAAATGCTCCTTTCGCAAATGCTATTGTCACATAATCTTGTAATCGTTTCTGAAAAGAGAAATCTGATAAAATTATCTTAAATTCCTATCAAAAAATAAAAATACCTACTAATATCACAATAAAAGAAGTATACCCACTATTTTCACTAAAATCCGATCATCTGCCTATGTATGTATAATTATATTGAACTAACTGGTTTTGTACAAAAATCTTGATTAATCTAGGGTTAATCGTGAAAACTTTTTGTTTTGGCCAGAATTGGCCAATAACAGGGAAACATGGAGAGACTTTTGACCCACAGTGGGTTGATGTGGTTTACTATGTTTACCAAGCTTTTTGTAACACATGCAGAATAAAAAATATATATTAAAATTAAGTATTCCATACCTTTGCTTCAGCGGTTGACTTGAATATAGTTGCTTGATTATTTTCTATAAAATACAGATAGGCTGCTCTGGAACCGGAAAAGCCTCCCATACATGCCCCAAAGAAGAACCCAGTCATGGCCGTTTGTACTGTATTAGTCATTTCTGGTGATACCTCTTCGAATTCACTGAAAATAATTAATTTCATTTCATCAAATCGAAACTCGTTTGAATTGAAAGCAGGTCATTTGGTTTACTATGCAATAGCAAGTAAATGTGGTCATATCAAAAGCGGCAATCTCTTCGAGACAATCTTTATTTACCCCTGATCTAGGCTAGGAGATCGATCTTAAGATGCTGTTTTTGACAGATTTTCCATACAAAACAGCATCTTAAGATCGATCTCAACTTTGAGATATATTTATTAATACAAGCCTAGATCAGGGGTAAATAAAGATTGTCTCGAAGAGATTGCCGCTTTTGTTATGACCACATTTACTTGCTATTGCTCCTTGTTTTTTGTGTCAATTAAGAGTCGCATTACTACAACTTTGCTACAAGATACTCTTTATAGCAATAACAGCCAAACTACTTCAACTTTTTAAGCTGATTAACTAACAGGTAGGTGAAGTGAGACACTGAAATAATAAAATAATGTGCTAGTATTGATGGAACGAGCACCTAAGTAAAAGTAAGTAGGTAAGTACATATTTTAGTTAGGAATATGAGAACTGAATAATCTAATATCTATCTATCTTAATGGGGTGTAGGTAGGCACCAAATTTTATGAGGTTACACCGGTAAATAAAATATGCAAGCTACAAAAAATTATAAAACCGCCACAAATTATAGCAAAGAGGTTATGTTAGTTTTGTATACATAGAACAAATGTTTTTGGTGAGAAGTTGCTGACTTACTTGCCCGTATACATAGCCTTGACCCGCTCCCAACCAGTCGTTGGAGGTCCTGCGGGACGCTCGTTGATTAAATCCTTGTCATTTTGGTTTCTATCAGTGAAAAACGGTACTGCAAGATTCGGAGATAATCTTACAACGGTCCGTAACATTTTGGAAGTTCTTGAAAATGTCAGCACATGAACTGAAGATCGTTTTATGAATGTTCTACATGGAATATGTACGTATTTTTTGTGTTATTATTACAAATTGCTTTATTTATTTTCACATCTCACTTTATACATACATAAATAACCAATTCTTCTTATTTTTTATGTTTGTTTTTAATTGACGGCCCTGGGTACAAGCCTTTTGGAGCCTATCCGCTAGCGTATAGTGCGTTCCAGAAAGCGTATTTTTTGTTAATTTCGCTATTTTCGTTCACAAATCTCGTTCCATTTGAATGAAAGTGATCGTAAATAATCTGTGGTGATCATCATGATTGTTCAGAACAATTTCCAACTACGTTCCAAACGGATTGAAAACGCTAAAAGCGCCACCGAATTTCGCCACTTTTAACCCAGCCCAGTCGATGGGTAAAAATTGGCGAATTTTGACATTTCAGCGTTTGGTGGTTCATTTTGCACATAAATAAAGACGATGGAAGCCATAATTTTCAAAAAGTGAAATTAACATTGTTTGCTAATGTTTTCAAACGTTGAAACTGCACTCTGGTAGAACCTACTCTTCTTCTTCTTCTTCTTTAATTAAATACAGACCACGAACCAAACAAAGGTTCCGCCTTCACTACGACAATTTTATTACTTGTCAAACTGCCATTTGACTCAATTTGTACCTATCGTTTTGGTAGTTCTAGACACGCCCACATGTGGCTGGAACGACCAAATTTTCGAAAATTTTATTGTTTGTTTTGTTAACGCGAACGGGACATGAATAACGTGGATGAAATCGTTTTGTGCGTTTTTGGCAAAATTAGGTAACGGCGAATGGAACGCACCCTTAGTGTTGTCAGATGACTTTCTCGCGTTCCCCAAAACGGAACCGAAGAAAAAACCCCACGAACCCAATGGGTTTTTTATTTTTTTTTATGTTACTATTACTAGCAATGTGAGGTTTTCGCATGATTAGTAGTCCCGTTAGCCCAAATACATGATTGTTCTAAATACAGAATTGCAATAATGCTTAGGTTCTTAATTTCTTATCCTCAAATAAAATGAATTTGGCAGTGTGAACGGCCAATATTTTTCCCTCCACAAATCCCCAGAAAAATGTTGTCCCCCCAATTTTCGCCCACCATAGTAAAATCCTCCCAAATTTTGGGGGATTCGCCCAATCTGACTGCTGAATCGCTAGCTAACTGACCTGATTGACAGCAGGCGCCTGCCTGATTGAGATTGTCAAATTAAAATGTAGTAGGTATTAAACATAATGTTCTCGACCATAATTTTATTTAAAATTAAATACCTGCCTACATGAAATCAGAAAATCTGGCAACACAAATAATTAACCGTCAAAGTTTGACAGACCTGCAGTGCTGCCAAACTATCAATGGAAGTTGTCGGAGGAACTTATTTCCTGACTTTTTGGCGGGAAGTGGAAAAGTGATGTTGTAATTTTTGTTTTAATTTCCAAAACTTGTGTTTTCGTGTATTATAATCTATACTTCTATATACTAATATATAAAGAGGGAAATGCTGACTGACTGACTGACTGACTGACTGACTGACTGACTGACTGACTCATCAACGCCGAGCCGAAACTACTGAAGTTAGAGACATGAAATTTAGACAGTAGATATATTTTGTGACGTAGGCAAGCAATAAGAAGCGATTTTTGAAAATTCAACCCCTAAGGGGGTTAAATAGGGGATGAAAGTTTGTATGCAAGTTCGTCATTTTTCAAGTTAGAATTATAAAAATTGGTGTGGAGGTGAAGTTTTAAAAATAAAAAATATGGTTTTCAGCTTTTTGAAAAATTCAACCCCTAAGGTGGTAAAATAGGGGATGAAAGTTAGTTGGGAAGTGAGTATAGATGTTCGTCATTTTTGATGATAGAATTATGAAAATTGGTGTATAGGTTCCTTTTTATAAATAAAAAACTTGAATTGCTGCGTTTTTGAAAATTCAACCCCTGAGGGGGTAAAATAGGGGACGAAAGTTTGTATGGAAGTTCGTCATTTCTGAGGTTAGAATAATGAAAATTTGTGTTTAGGTTTCTTTTTACGTATTATAAATAAAAAAAATCTGCATTTTTGAACTTTCAACCCCTAAGGGGATTAAATAGGGGATGAAAGTTTGTATGCAAGTTTGTCATTTTTCAAGTTAGAATTATGAAAATTGGGGTTTAAATGTCTTTTTAAAAATAAAAAATTATGGGTCTCGGCGTTTTTGAAAATTCAACCCCTAAGGGGATTAAATAGGGGATGAAAGTTTGTATACAAATTCGTCATTTTTCAAGTTAGAACTATGAAAATTAGTGTTTAGGTGTCTTTTTAAAAATAAAAAAATATGGGTTTGGGCGTGTTTGAAAATTCAACCCCTAAGGGGGTAAAATAGGGGACGAAAGTTTGTATGGAAGTTCGTCATTTCTGAGGTTAGAATAATGAAAATTTGTGTTTAGGTATCTTTTTAAAAAAATGTTTCGGCGTTTTTTTAAAATTCAACCCCTATGAGGATTAAATAGGGGATGAAAGTTTGTATGTATGCAAGTTCGTCATTTTTCAAGTTAAAATTATGAAAATTGGTTTTAGGTGACTTTTTAAAAATAAAAAATATGGGTTTCGGCGTTTTTTAATATTCAACTCCTAAGGTGGTAAAATAGGGGATGAAAGTTCATATGGAAATTCGTCATTTCCGAGGAAAATAAATAACACGAATGAATAATTGAGTTTAGGTTTCTTTTTACGTATCAAAAAATATGGATTTCAACTTTTTTTATGTAGCCAATTGACTGCAGCTCATATTATATGGGCTGGCTCGACCGGGGTAGTACCACCCTCTCACAGAAGATCGGCGTAAAGCAGCTATTACAGCTGCGTTTCGTACGATGAGTGAGGGAGCCAAAAGCTCCATCCCACTCCCCTTCAGGTCGGCAATTTGCGAGCAATGCCTTTGGTATTGTAAGCATCTATAGGCTACGGTCACTGCTTAACATCAAGCGGGCCGTAAGCTTTTTTGCCAACGCAGTCCTATAAAAAAATGTAGGTTGATCCTTTAAGGAAAATATTTATATAGTAAGCATCTATCATCATATACGGTAACTGCTTAACATCGGGCGGGCCGTACGCTTTATTGTCACCCCAGTCCTATAATAACAAAAAAAACAGGTTGATACTTTAATGAAAATATTTATATAGTAAGCATCTATAGGCTACGGTAACTGCTTAACATCAGGTGGGCCGTACGCTTTTTTGGTACCGCAGTCCTATAAAAATAATATAGATTGATGCTTTAAGGAAAAAATATATATAGTAAGCATCAATAGGCTACGGTAACTGCTTAACATCAGGCGGGCCGTACGCTTTTTTGCCACCGCATTCCTATAATAAAAAATATAGGTTGATACTTTAAAGAGAATATTTATATAGTAAGCATCTATAGGCTACGGTAACTGCTTAACATCAGGCGGGCCGTACGCTTTTTTGCCACCGCAGTCCTATAATAAAAAAATATAGGCCGATACTTTAAGGAGAATATTTATATAGTAAGCATCTATAGGCTACGGTAACCGCTTAACGTCAGGCGGGCCGTACGCATTTTTGCAACCGCAGTCCTATAATAAAAAAATCTGGTTAATACTTTAAGGAAAATATTTATATAGTAAGCATCTATAGGCTACGGTAACTGCTTAACATCAGGCGGGCCGCACGATTTTTTGCCACCGCAGTCCTATAATAAAAAAATATAGGTCGATACTTTAAGGAGAATATTTATATACTAAGCATCTATAGGCTACGGTAACCGCTTAACGTCAGGCGGGCCGTACGTATTTTTGCAACCGCAGTCCTATAATAAAAAAAATCTGGTTATACTTTAAGGAAAATATTTATATAGTAAGCATCTATAGGCTACGGTAACTGCTTAACATCAGGCGGGCCGTACGCTTTTTGCCACCGCAGTCCTATAATAAAAAAATATCCGGGATCCGGCAAACGGAAGCTGGGATCTGAAAAAACGGGATCCGGGATTAAGAAAATGAGATCCGGGATACGGGATCCGGGATAGGAAATCTGGGGTATGAAATCCGGGATATGGGATACGGGACCCGTGATATCCGGGGTACCGGAACCGGGATCCGGCAAACGGAATCTGGGATCCGGGAAACGAGATCTAGGATACGGAACCCGGGAAATAAGATCCAGGATAAGAAATTCAGGATATTTGATATGAGATTCGTGATATCAGGGATACGGAATCCGGGTAACGAGTTCCGGGATACGGGATCCAGGAAACGAGATCCGGGATATGGGATACGAGATACGGGATCCGTGATATCCGGGATACGGGATCCGGGATTTAGCTAACGGAATCTGGGAACGGGATCCGGGATATTCGGTATACGGGATTCGGGATCCGGAAAACGGGATCCAGGATCCGGGCAACGGAACCTGAGTAACGAGATCCGGGATACAAAATCCGGGTCCGGGATACGGGATCCGGGGTCCGATTTTTTTTAATTTCAATTCTGCGCGGACGAAGTCGCGGGCAAAAGCTAGTTTTCCATAAAATGGGAGTAGTTTCTCAATTCGGACTGTATCGTCGGCTTATTACAAGAACCAAGGATGTTCTTTAGCGATGGCAAGTGACTTAAATTATGGACTCTATTTAGTAGGAGAAACTATTTTGGACAGTAACGTACTGTAACAGTATATAAAATTTGCTTATTGCATATTTAAGGAGAGTGTGTAGGTTTCTACTAAGAGGAATATAAATAAAAACTCCATTTTCAACTATATTTTATTATAAAATCACAAAGAATAAATCTAGAGTTCAATAGGGTAGTCACTTAGATGTTAATATTGTGTATATATTTATAATTCATATAACTGCGTTACATAATGTAGATAGTATGCTTTCGGTCTTCCATGACAGACCGGAGGCGTTCTATAAAATTAATTTTCACAAACAATCCCCAAAATACGTTAGTTTCATCTTGAAATATGCTCGTTAAAGCTTGCTAGTTAGATTTTAAACGTGTTATTATTAATGATAAAACATTAGTTAAGTTGAAAGAAAAAAATATTATTATAGGTATCCCTGTTATTTTGTCCCAATTATTGGTCTTTGGCATATTGAATTAAGACTAAATATTGACATGTTCAAATTGTTTCAGCAAGTCCCTACAGCTCAGCTGCGAACAAAACTTAGATGTGCTTCTCGAAGGAAAACGTTGAGATAATTATTCGTTACGCGAACGATCGTTTACATCTATTTAACTAGTTTAACTTTACACACAACCCTTTAATTTGCACACCATTATTTAATTCATGAAATAAAACAATTCATAATAAGGAACAAAGGAAAATGGTCACAGTGATTCTCTAGGAAGGTTTTCGTTAAAGGTATTTAATTAGCTAGATCGACTACTAAATTAAAACGTCCGACAAACGGGTGCGATAGCGCTGACGGGTATAGCAGTGGTCAGGGGTATACTATGAGCTTTGACAGTTTCGAAAACGTACACGCTTATCGCACGTGCAGGCCGTAAGCACCGTTATAAAGTTAGCCTGCTGTCAACACTCGAAGCATTCACCATTGTAGGCAACTGAACTAACTGCCGCACCCTTCGACGTAACCGCGTCAGTTTGATAGGCGCTTACGGTAGGATATTTATCTAGTAAACCTTAAATTAATGATTATGTTAATTTTTACTATAGACCCTATTAATTTAATTTGTAATTATTCACATAGTCGTGTATAATATTTACATCCGCAAATTATTTTAACACGAGTGTAACTGCCACTTTTCTATATCGATCGTACGGGGTTCTAAAAATTCGTCTTGCATGGTAGGTACTTTTCTTGTCACCTTCTTGTTAAAAATATCGTATCTATAAGTGGCAGGCACACGATAATTTCGCTAATTCAACGTTTCATTACGGAATGGTTCAGTTCTTTCACTCAGCAGGGATGCGGCTGATTTTATAGTGACGCTTACGGGCCGCGCGTGCGGTAACCAGCGCGGGTGAAATTGTATTTAGGTAGTCAGTAGCTATTCATTTACTTCCGTTTTATTATATTGTTCCATGGTTTTGACACTAATTTCCTACGGAAATGTTTTAAAATCACGAACGAACGTAACTGTTTGTCGAGGTTCGTAGTAGGGCCCTTGGACGCGGGGGTTGCGTCACTATAATATCAGCCTAAGGGACGTGGCATGGACATAAAACAACCGCCACGGACTACCGACAGCCAGGCAGCTTTATATTTAACTCACATTATACCCTGTGCGAAATATAATATTCCACTTGATAATATAATATAAAACGTAATTATCATTGGCAATATTTTAAGTCCCTTCCTCCCTTCACAATTCAAATAAACAACATGCATTTCGCTTAATATTTTTCCGAGAAAAAGTTCCGAGATAATTTTATTCACAAGTATTTATAAGTAGGTATAGATACATATTGAAGCATTATAGATAATTATATCTTTAGTGTAGATTTCGCCAGGATAGTAATTAAGTTCTAAAAGTACGAGTATGTCTAGAATACCAATTGTGTACTAATGTACATCATCTCATTATATTGATCCCCTTTAACGTTTTATAATGTTTTATTTACAAATAGTAGGTATCTTGAAACTTTCAGGTGTTTGGAAAAAAATATTAATTAAAATCAATATGGTAGTAATCAGTTAAAGGATAAGAGGTACCTATTTACTGTAAATTGGTAAGTAACACCGCACCCCTGTAGTACCTACTGTAGACAATTGGTATAAAGTTCGAAAACAAAAAGGACGCAGGTAGAAAGGACAACGGAGAGGAAAATAAAGAACAAAAAGTATCAATGATAATAATAGTTTAATTATGAAACTAAAAATAAGAATGAAATTAACCACACAAAAGGCTTAAAATTAAAAATAAGAAATAGATGACGACACCTTAACTTATACTGAAACATGAAACCAGTGATCGCCTGCAGATGAAAAGAAGTCGGACAATATTCAAGCGGAATTTTGAGGAGCACGGAAATGTATAGTTTGCGCCGTAGCCAAATTTCTATTTATTGATATGTTGGCCTTTATTCATACCGTTACGAAATACTAGAGTACAGCTAATATAGAGATACATATTATGAAGCGCAATAAAATATAAGCACACCGAATATGATATGCGGAGATATGTAGGTACGTGAAACAAAAGGGCACACAGAATGCACGAAGACAATGGGAGAGCTGCGCTCGCGTCTCACGCATCGCATCCGTCGTGTTCTGCACGCGACGCACGCAGCGCGCGGCGCGAGCGCGACTCACGGGGATATACATTACAGCACAGGCGAATGTATCAATTACTATTAAGACATTCGAAAACAATCTTCACATCATTTGACAACGCATAACTTTAACTAACAAATTGAAACAATGTTCACTTACAATGAATAAAATTGCATATATTGCGCTTAATAAAACTCTCAAATATAATTTAACTGTAACATTTTCATCAACTTTTCAATAAATGTTAAGATTACTTCAATTACCTTTTACCTAAAATAATGTGTATTGACTTTAAATTTGGCATCTCATCCTAAACACTGATCTATTTATTATTTTTTAATAATTATTACCATTATAATCTAAATATTTAAAATACTTCTCTAAACACATAAATCCCTATAATTATCTATTAGTCAATACCAATGTTACTGAGAAAACGTTAGGCCTGAAAACGCTACACACACTCAGTTGAACGATCGCTACCGATGCACGTGCGCAAGCGTCCGCCCGCCCGCCGCGAACTCTACATAGAGCAAAATATTTACTTATAAATGTAAAGGAAACCGCGGCATGTGTGTAGCGCTTCTACGCTGAATACAGTGGATATGTAATCTCCTCTTTGTGATTTTTTGTTTTAATTAAATACAATATTATAGTATAATAATTATTATTAAAATTACAAATGCGATTACCGCCGATCTCACCCAATCTCACACAGACCACCACCAATCGCTGCCCAGTCCGCACTCCGCTCCACACACGCACATAATCCTGCGCCCTATAGAAAAACATTTTCAAAAACGTGCAAAATATCACCACACCCTGGTCACCTAACGTTATCTAAACCAAATAACTACTTTACGATCCTTATCATAGATAGGTACTGATTAATACAATTTGTATGATTACATTTTTCTATTAATTCTTACATAGTAATGACAATCTAATTTTTTTCAGTTTAATCATCTTACTAAGCTCTATCTTTATTCCTTAGTACTGTACGTGATATAATATTATACATTTTTTATAATAGTGTAAATATGTGATTTTTATAACTTCACAAATGTTTTCTAAAATAAAAGATTTTTTTAATATTCTCCTGACTATTTGCGACTGTGGGATATGGTGAAAGTAATGGAATCGACTGACCGATGTGGCGAAAGCGCGTGCATGCGCATGCCCGCCCGTATTTAGGCATTACCATGCCCTCTTAATTTGCTATTCAATCCCGGGCTTTTTTTATTCCATGACTAAGCTTGAACTGATTTGTAATTGATCCGCAAATGAACAAATAAAATTCGCTGATTCTCATGGTACAAACTAACGGAGCATTTTAGGTCTGCAGTTCGCAATAAGAGGTCATGGTAGGCCTCTGCGTGATCAGATTCAATCTGTCCACGCCTGTGTATGAGCCGTATCGTTAACCTACAATATACAACCCCCGTCCACCATAATTGAATACCGACCATGGTCGCCAAGATATGTAATGCATTGATATTGTGACTTACATCATTAAAATAATATGCCATTCGATTTGATTGATGTGCTCGTGTTCAGGGAACGGCATTACTTTCTCTTATATCGTCATAATTCAGGTATCTGTTTCACGCATTCTTTGCCTAATCACATAAACTGGACGAGTAACTGAACACCTATACTGGTCCTAACGAGAGCAGGTTTCACCTCCACCGGGCCTCTACCGACAAATTCGTTACATTAAACATTCTTTTTACAAAAGCTTTTCCTACCAGAGTTTTAAATATTTGAGACGAATCTATGTTATTATTTTTTTCATAACGTAAAATCACTTAATTCACATTCTTAATCTCTTTCGCATTGGACTAGACGCATTTTTTTATTAATTTAAGAAGGCAAAGATGTGTGAAATCCAATCGAGAATTAGTATACTTAGTCCGTGAAATGTAGCGTGAGAGAGTTAACACATCGAAGGTGGAGTGTGTCTATGTACAAAACGAAGTATCGATAGTGGAGAGATATTTAACTAAAATACTGTTAATGAAGTTATTGTGACCTAGTTTAAATACTGCTGATTAAATATGTCATAGAGCAAAATCAGATCTCGCTAATACTTAGACCGCCGCGACTCTACCTCGACAGTGTGGCAATATCATAGCAATAATCATAGTTAAAATTATTTTAAAAAATCATGTGATCGCGACATTGGCCACACCGCGCGCGTTAGGCACCTCCGACGATAGACAAATAAATAATTATCTAAAATTAATCACTTACTGAAACGTATGCAAGAGCATTTATATGTTGTAGCTACCATTATCATAAATTAACATCGAAATAAATGCATCACGTCACTATTATGTCGCTGAACATAACGTTTAAACAGTGATATACAACTAGATGCTTAGCGATAAGAGTTGTGATTACACTAACTAATCGTCAATAACTATAAAATGAAATAAGAACAGACAATATTCTCGTAAAGAACGAAACAAGTATGGAAGCATTCGAGTGAAGTGGCGCCGCCGCTCCACGGGCGACAGAAGATGTTTACTTCTAAAATATATTATTAAAATTATGTCTAAAACTAATATTGCACACACATACACATTTCTAAACATAACATTCCAGTAATAAAACAAGAAAAAAATGTGTATGCGTACAAAACTATATTTTACTTATAAAGAAATGCAATAATAGTAAGTTGTGCATATAATAGACAATAAAATATATGTATAAAATACAATTTAATAGTAATAACTGCAAATTATATTGTGATCGAGTTATATCAACAATGTGCTAATGTATCGATTATAAAATTTAAGGTGGTATAATAATTGGGGTGTATAATAAAACAACCACAAACCGAGCGAGGCAATGTTTGACATTGCGACCTACAGAAGGTACGAACGCTGCTAGCGCAATCTAATTGCAATAATAAACTGGTGATTACCGAGATACTGACATAACTGGGAAACATTACGAGTTCATATAAAAATAAAATGATATTATACCTATTTTAAAACATGGAATGAATATCACACAAAATAATAATCCCCTCAACATTACGTTCTGTTCCAGAGTAATATCTAAAATACAAGCAGCGTACTATTGTGATGATAGTATCTTAGATTATGATACAGTAACAGTAAACGTACGTATTTATTAAGAAAATAGAATAGCACTTAGTCTCTAGTGATCCGAGTAAGCGTAATCCAGATTATATTTTAATTTTCAGTCGAGTGAAATTCTCGATTTTGTGAGAGGTACGATGGGTTTGTCAGTCGCATTCGACTTTTCCGTCGATCGAGTTTACGTCAGCGATATTACATTTTGTTGCAATGATAATATTATTATACATTACGAAATATAGGTACATGGCATGAGTCTCACTGTGTTTTTTTTCTTTACCATGATTGTCGGTACCACCGTCCGTAAACTCGCCTTCGACAGTCGGCCTGCGGCTGATTGTGTGATATTCCGAAGACGCTGCGGCTAATCTTTCAGTTTAGATACTCGATTTGGAGAAGGACACTCTGAGGTGATTGGACTCTGACAACTGGTAGTTGTGCATCTTGATGAGCGCCGCGACAGCGTCGTCGATCGACGGCAGTTGCACCAACGCCATTTTGCGATCCTTCCTGTAAACATGAAAAATGTTATAAAAATGTGGGTTAGCCAATAAGTGCTTCCACAAGACCCGAGTAGCCAAGCCTACGCAGACGTATCAAACTGAATGCCCGGGCGCCCCGTTCATGTGAACACCGCCAATCTAACCGCTCTAAGGTTCGAAAGCCAGACGGCAGTCACTCCATATAGTGATCAGACAAATCAAGGTAAACTGAACCCAACAAACATTGAAGAAGATTACAGATAAACTTCAAAATGATCCATTTTTTTAATAAAGCACCAATAATAGTAATGGTCACTTACGGGAAGAATTTGAATGCCTTGATCGTGAATCCCCGCTTAGTGAACGCTTCCTTGATATCATCCTCGGATACAGTAGCTCTGGAAAAAAACATTCCAATCAAAACCAAAATAACTCCAGAATTAGAATAGCCGAAAAAATATGGTAGTGCAATACTAACGGAATGTTAGACAGATGTAATGTGGCGCTCGGCGGGTATATGTTCTGGTAGTTTTTGCTGCCTGGCTTCTTGAATCTGTGCAGCGGGCTCTGGGAGTAGTCCCTGGAATCGTGGTGAATAAAATTAGTACCAAAATAAAGACAGGGAAGACTTCGGTAAGACTCCGTGATTTATGGAAGTGCGATTAAAATTTTGCAAATTACTTTTTAGCTTGCAAAGACTCTACTCGTGTCTTCTTTATTAGTGTCGTCTTCTACCGGAGGCTATCTAATGGCTATCATTAGAGCTATTTCCACTTTGGAAACAACAGTTGCAGTGTAGTCCAACCATATTAAAACTGTAATGAGACTCTACCTAATGCATTGAGACCAGTCGAAGGCGTCTCTGTCAACAAGGCATTTCAAGACTTCAGAAATGTAGAATAAGATAAAGAAGAGGTCAAAGGTACCTGGTGAGTCCTGCGTCGGGCTGGCCCTCCTTGGGCAGCTGCACGGTCTGGTGCTTGCTCAGCATCACACGCATCGCCTTGCCGAACACGCGCAACTTGTCCATGTGCGTCATGGCTGCGCAAACAAACATTTCATTAAAGTACTTAGGTATATCATGGACCTAAAAAACTATTAAACTCTCTGGTAAAGACCTATAAGCTTATGGCCTACTGAGAGCGTCGCTTGTATCGACACAAAACTGTTATAATAATGACACTTCTCTATTGACATTTTAATTCCTCTTTTGGTAATTGGGCCAGAAAACTTACTACATGGTTCTCATCTATATGTTCCTGATAATATTTCTTGGCATTCTCTTAGTACCGACTATATTAAAGGTACACCTCAGCACCTCATATTTGAACTCTTTAACTTTAGATAAAAGTTACAAAATAAACTAGCACAGCGTCGTGGAATATGGCTCGTATCCCTCTCGCATTGATGCTGATATGTGCACGACATAATGACAATAGGTTCTCCAGAATATAACCACTCAGTGCATTACTACCTATAATTCCCTCTTCAGAAAATGGAGACATGAGGGTCTGTAATTGTAGACTCTCTTATGAGTACAATTTAAGTCAGTCTTTGTTAATCCATCAGATACTATTTTTCCTTGATTTAGTTACTACTTCAACAAGAGAATCTAATCTTCTGGCTACGTGTTAATGAATAACTAAGCTAATAAATAGGGACAATATATTACAAGAAAAACAAACCACCAGAGGAGACTATAAGTACCCTCGTAATCCTAAACAAATACATACTATCAGCTCAACATAGAACCTTACTAACTAGATGTTAAGGTTGATATTACGTACCTAGATGTGCCTGATGTGGTTCTGCCATCTGAATGAGGGCGGAATCCTTCTTGTTGTAGAGTATCTTCACACGCTGCACATCGCCGTAGACGCCTATACGCAAACAAATGTCTTATAAACATGCTCTCGCTCAGCATATTTCATTACTATTTGGTACGTTATCCCAGTCATGTTTAGATATGTTTCAGTTCACTTACTACGAAATTGAAGGCAAAGGTTTTTGTGTGTTACCTATGTTCTGAAGTATCTCTGAAACGGTCTCCAGACATCACTGGGATTCTCAATGTTGTCTAAATATACCTAAGCACTACGAAGTTACTACATTTAACATTATTCTCTCAAAATACTCAGCATAATTTAGTACAACGGCTTGTAATATATAATAATGTTGTGAAACGGGACAGTCGGAAAATACAAGAAGAAAACAACTCCAAGCTCTAAATTGGTCACGGTAAGCTTTCGATTAATGCTTTAGCGGTTAACAGAGGCCTTGTGGCGGCCGCCTGTGTGAAGCGAATTACTGCATACAACTTCACTTCTACTATCTCATCTCGTGAGGCACCTTCATAAGGTAACGACCACTGAACGTATAAGTCCGTGGTGCCTTGCAGCAATAAGGCAGATACAGGTACCTACTAAAATAAAATAAACAAAATACGACGCGTATGACGTCAGAGATGCGTAAATTTCACTGTCGACAGCCCACAGAAAAATAAAAGTAAAATAATACCGAAACAAAGACAACACTGGGTAAATAACAGAATAACTAACTTAGCTACAACTAGAGTGTCTGAAACACAAATTGTCACAGTTAATAAAGCGTTTAGAATCGATAGTGTTATGAAGCGAAGCCTCGCGGATGCGGTTATCAGTACAGAAGTCGAGAATGTTAGATGACAATTTGTCTTCCAGGCGACAGGGCTCAGGAGCAATATTAATGTTTTTAATATAAAATACGGAATGTATGTGCACACGTACCGAAAAGGGTAAAGAGAGCGTCAGGCGTGACCATCTAAAACAATAGGAAAGAGAAAGAGACAGTATTATAAATAGTCGTAAAAGATATCTGACATCATATCTATAAATAAATTAGCAACTTATCTTTAAGGAGTTTGAGTAGAATATATAAATAAAACAGCCTGTAACGCCGTTCGTATTAGTGAATGCATTAGTTTTGTCTGTAATGTTTGTATGGTATATTCAATTGGTATGGAACCCAAATAATTAGAATGGCGTCCGGCTGACGTTACTGGCTATTGTGTTAGCGTAATGAATAAATCTGCCAATAAACATTAAACAACTACGTCGAAATAACGTACTTTTATCGCTAATAAATTTCATGTGTCAATTCTAATAACAACTAGGTACCTACTTTGAAATTTCTATTCGAGTTCTTTGAATTTTCATAAGAGATAGAAAAAGGGCGGTTACGAGAAATGGAAATTTTAAAATCCGCCTTCCAATATTAACAGGATGTGAACTTTACAATATTACTTGTGGTACTGACCTCTTCGTTTAGGTTGGAGATGAGGAGTACGGTGGCTAGCGGCAGCGGGGGTGCGGCGAGGGCTCGGAGGGCGGGGGAGGCGGGCGTGAGGGTGAGCGCTCCAAAAGCGGGCAGGCCACCGACGCCGACTCCATAGGGCGAAGCCAATCCTGAGCCCAGGCCGAGGAACTGAGGCGCCAACACTCCTCCACCTAGTGGAATACGGACAACTTAACACGCTAAACTTCATAGCAAAGTAAAAAGAGAATTTTAAAATCCATAGTACCCAGAAGATTTAAGAAGTCAACTCTAAAAATACGCAGCACGCGATAGTATATTA
This sequence comes from Drymonia ruficornis, assembly GCA_947859195.1. Lineage (NCBI taxonomy): Eukaryota > Metazoa > Arthropoda > Insecta > Lepidoptera > Notodontidae > Drymonia > Drymonia ruficornis. The sequence goes on from OX401909.1 coordinate 9,662,851, forward strand.
ATATAAAAAAACTAAAACTAAACTTTAATCAATTGAGATTGCAACGACAGCTATAAATACTTCGGGAAATAACAGTAGTTATAAACAAAATACATGGGAGATCAAACCTAATCCAAAAGCACAAAGTGGAACTTACGTTATGGCGGAATGATTCCCACACATTACAAACCTCTACGGTGCAATACGGATTTATGAGGAGTTATTAGTCACCGTGGGGAAATTTAGCATTGAAATATGAATAATAAACAAGAAAACAGGTAACGTGGAGCACCCAACGTAATATAGAAATGTTGCCATTGAAGATTTGTTTTATAAATCAAAAGAAAATTTTCGCATCATAAATCTTTCATACAACCAAGAGTATAAGATCACTTGAGATTTGCAACAAAAGAAAGGCAAATAAGTGCCTCCATACGAAACATCGCAATCGCTAAAACTGAATAAAATATAAGACCTATCAAACAAGAGAACAAAAGCATATTTTTTCAACGTTCAAGGCTAATGATATTACGCTACGGATATAGGATACTTTCAGTGAATTCTAACGTAACGAGCATACCTGAGCTTGAAGATTGAGTAACGGAAATACTTATTTTAGTAGAGGGACTATCTAATGTGTGCAAGAGCAATTCAAGTTGGAGTAGCCAAGTGCAAATGGGGCAGATTACGAAAGGGCGCCACTATCGCTTGATACTGTTCTTAAATTGTAAGTTGTTCAAAATATAACATGTGCTTTGTAGATGTGATTAGAACTAATATGTCTAATTTCTGCACCGGGCTTTTTTATCCTGGCAGGGGGCGCAACGTTGGAGGAAGTGACCACTTAAGTGTATTATACATGTGAAGGGATGTATACCTATGTGTGTCGCGATAATTTGTATTTTTAGTGACACTGCCCGAAGTGATAAAGTCACCTAGACTAGGAGACGTTCTGTTACTTCACTTCTGGCTTGATCAGTTAAGCCACATTTTCTGAGCTGAAAATGTTTGCCCTCATTGTAGTGGCGCATCAGTAGGAAATACTCACGATCTGCCCCATTATAGGGGGAAGGGGTTTGGATGCAAGATTCTAAGATACATTGTGTGAGAAACGGGGCGCGGTGAAAAAAGCTTCCAGGTGCTTGGAGTAGTAGAGGACTAACTCATCCTGGATGCGAGGGCCAGGGCGAGCCGTGCCCGCAGCGGCATCAACTCACTGGTCAACAGCTGGTGCGCGTCCCCGTCTCCGGACGGCAGCGTCGGGTTCGTGTAGTCCCTCGACTTGTCATTGTTGTATTTAACGTTCAGGCACGTCATCTTCGAGTAGTCGATGCGAAGCGTGCAGCACCCGTTGTATATGTTCTGACCGTCCAGAGCCTGAGGACAAATAACACAACAATCACAAATCTTATTCTTCTTCGAATTCTTACCGAACTAACTTTTCTCGTTTGACACGAAGGAAACGAATTATAAATCCCATCAAAAACATATTACCACTCGAAAAAAAGTTTTATTTCTTCTGAGGGTCGTTCATTTGGGTGATAATGGGGACGTCATGATTTCCAGCGATAAAATGAATTTGATTGAATTTAACTTTCTTGTTGAGTCAAAATTAGAAAAGAAAAGCGCGCGACAGTAACACGTCTAATTAGATAATTCCGAATTCGTTTTGGAGCTAAAAGTAGTAATCTATGACAAAATATATTTTAGCATCATCAGATAATAAAGTGGGTCGATACACTACCCTAAAAAGAAGAAAAACTCGCATTATGGCCGTGTCAAAATCGTTACGTCCCGAGAGCTACAGCTATTTGTTTGGCCGCGACGCCTGTGGCAGGCTGATAACACCACATCGCGATAGAAAAGAGAATTAATTAAAATGCAACAGCACTCAACCCATTCCTGTGAGCTTTATGCTCTGACGGCGGCGTGTACATCATAATTTTTATAATGAAAGCTGAATGCATCACGTTTTATTTTCACTAATGATACTACTACCTTGCTATAAAAGAAAAGAAACTACCATCCAAATTTATGGCATCCACTGTAATCGTTTGGCATAATTTATTGTAACAAATAGCAAAATTCATGCAAGCACTCAACGTTTATTTATTACTAACTAAATTGGAATAAGAATTAAAAAGTACCTAATTATGGTACAAGTGGTCTCATGAATTTTGTTTTGTCCATACAATATTACAGTGGACTTCAGACTCTTGAGATCCTTGTATATCGATGCTTGAGACCAATGTTAAATGAAACTTAAGTCAGCAGACTTAGACAGCAGTTCTTAACAGAGCAGTTAGAAGTGTTTCTTACGAATCCAGGCGATTTCAGGGGTATTAAAGGTTTTATTTGCATTTAAGTGGACACGAAATACAAACAAAAGCTTTGTTCGCTTCGGAGAGTACATTTTCGGGTTATTCTATAATGGAACCATGTAAAAAACGAGCAGGCTGGAGTTGCTTTTGCGTAAGATATTAAAATATGTACTAGGCCTGTAGAAAAACTTTTATCGGATAATAAAAATCTTAAAAGTCTGACTAAATTATTTAATTCTTGGACTAAATTGGAGTTACTTTGCTAACGGCCATCTGTCAAATGAATTATGACATCTTTACGACGGACTCCATTAGCTAAATAAAAATGTTTCGGGTGCCTACAATGATTTCATGAGCTTAAGAAACAGTTAAATATAAAGTTAGTTTCTGTTTGTTCTAGGATACGAATCAAATAGGCACATTGTGTTGAACTGAGTACAAATCCGGTAGAATCATAGGATTGATAGAAAGAAGCACTAGAAGAAGCGCAAGTTCGTTGTCGGAACGTGGGATATTGGCTGTAGATTTAATAAATTTCTGTTCTATATGCAAATGCGACCCCCTGATGTGTAGACGTGAATAGATTGGCTCGTTTAAAGCTCAACTTATATGGAAATGCGAAAGGCACGTAAGAAAGCGTGGAAGAAGATCGCTTCGATACGTAATTAGTTTTGTAGAGCCTCGCGGGCCCGAATTCGATTCCGAATGCCAAACGCACGCGAGAAGCGTAAGCGATCGCAACGAGTAATTAATTTACAATTCTAATATTATATCCCATTTAATTTTAATGCATAGACATCGTTATCTAACATTTTAAAAGTCAAATGAGAACAATCTGTGATTCTGATATTGTTTTATTTTAAGCCAATTTGCATTAAGGTACTAGATACATTTATTGTTGTTGTATCAAAATTGTTTTAAGTAATAAATATTTAAGAAATTTGGGCTTATAGATTATATGCATTATTAAAAATTTACGACTACGTATGCAAAAATACATATAATTATTTAGTAGATAATAAATACAAACAAAAGAAACCACATTTTGTTAAAAAAACAAAATGAAAATGTAATAGGTATTCACAATTAGATCTGTAATGAAGGTATCTCTATAGAACGTTTGTCGTGGATTTGCCAAAGAAAAGAATAAGAGAAAATGTATAAGAGGGCAAGAAGGATTTTGAATTGCAGATTAATTTCTTACTTTTTTATAAGCTTTTTCGGAAGCACTTTTGAATTTAACTCGGTCGTTACTTTAAGATGTCTTATTTTAATCTAAAAATCTCAATGTTACTTAGAAAACATTGTATTTTACGAGGAGTCGAACATAAAAGATCTGTTACATCTAAGTTGCTGAATATTGTAGAACTCATGAATAAAATTTTTCTCTTTAAATTATGTAACGCTGTTTGATATCTAAGCAATTAATTTCGTGATCTCACTGCTAAGATTGTGTTATCTAATCTCGTCTCAGCTGTTGGTCAGCTCCCATCGAGACTTACATTTCATTTCTCTCATTTCATTTAGTAGGCTCGTTGACGTGCCGGGTTATTCTGCAACTTTTATTAAAGCCTGTAAAAATCCGGAATACTAACAGGAACACCTCCTCAATTTTATTCGTCCGATCTACTTCCCTAGTATCAATATTCGCGGGAATTTCATTTTAATCTTCTGAAATGGTTATTTGCGCTCGCAGAGGGAGTCGTAATTGAGGTAAAAAAAATATTAGGAAGAGTGACAAGGTGATAAAACGACAAACGTCACGCCCGATTTTATATTGGAATCTTTTACTGCGTAATAGGGCGCACGAATCGTTGATACCGGGAAATTTTCTTCGGCTCATTTATTGGATCCAGAAAATTCTGATGAATAGATTACAGAAATGTAAGCAGTAAAAGATAGGAAAGTAAATAAACATGTGGCGGGAAATTGCCTGTTTAGAGGAGCATCCGAGTGAGCTGTCTCGCCATGAACTAAGACGTAACAAGTGTCCTCCGTATCTCTTAATCACGTCCCCGGTAATTGTTTTATCTTTAGCTCGTTAGAACTCGTTTAAGCAAAGCCTTCTTAGTGAAGGATTAAATGCGGTCCTCCTTAATCCACCCCCTGTTGCTAATTCTGGCGGTTTTTCCACGGAGACCAGATAAACGTTTTTGTTGGGGGTCCCGAGCTCGCGGCGTTTAATATTTATAAGAGCCCACATAGCTCACTGCTTCTGTTGCCAGTGCAAGGATTACGCCAGCGCCCATCCAGTGCTGGAATGCATCTGGTTTTTGTACGCGGATCGCTTTTTACACCATCTGACGAATTTTGTTTCGTACATTACAGCTGCTGTGGGTGCTGTGTGTGTTAACTCTTTTATTCCAACGAGTTCAATTGATTTGCTAAACAATGTTGTATTGGACGGGTATACATTCGCTCGATTAGTCCCGGATAAAAAATCACCTAATGGGATGGTCGGAGACGGCGAACTAAAAACGAAAACTAAGTGCAAGCTTTTAACGATTAAAAAACCAAACAAACCAACAACGAGTGAAATTGCTGATTTTAATCACTCCGCTTTTTGCTATTGGGAAAGCATTTAAAAATTAAAATCGTCAGAAAATGAGATAGCTCTGACGAATGGCACTTTGAGTAATATCTTTTTGGTATCAATTGAACTATTTTATTAACGCGAGAAAATTAAAACAGACTATACGTAATACTTTCATTCTATCACCAAAGCAATTAACTATCCATTATAAAGAAGTGTAGTCTAAGCCCCGTATTAATAAATCTATCTCAAAGTTGAGATCAATCTTAAAATGCAGTTTTAACGTTTAATGTATGGAACAGCTGTCAAAAACAGCATCTCAAGTTCGATCTCAATCTTGAGATCGTTTTATTAATACGGGCCTAAATAAATATTGCTTTAAAACTGTAACTGTTTATTGTAATGTAATGTAACGTCACGACTTTTATCCCCGTTCGGGGGTAGTCAGAGACTTGAGTGGCCATACACCACCACATTGTGGAGGTATTAACCAACTCAAAGCCCACGTTTCACTAGATAGTCAGAACCCAACGTGACAGGTGGTGAACCGAGTCGCCGTGTATGCAGGAACTGACTATTACCTAAGCCCGAGGGATAGGTAGGTTTCCACACGATGTTTTCCCTCACCGTCAGCGAACTATAAATTATGCACATAGATGAAAATTCATCCATTGGGGCATGCCTCACCGGGGATCGAACCTGGGACCTTCTGATTGTTAGCCCAACCTGTTCACCCCTAGGCTACAGTCGCTGTTTATTGCTGTTGTATTAATCTGCAAAAAAATAATTAAACTTGCATTGTACATACCTAATTGCGCAGAATACGTAACAGTACACACGAGAGCTTCGAATAGAAAGAGATAATGGCACATTAAGTTTCGATAGGGCTGGTAACCTAATTACGGTGAGTAGGTACACAGTGCGGGCGGCGCGGCGACACTGAACAAACCGCGCCGGCTCCATTAGACAATGTAATTAATACTCGCGGTTGCCCCTAATTGTGGCCGACAGATAGTGACGGGCCAAAATCTACTGACGATGCCTTTAGGGTTACAGGTAAGTAATCAAAAAGTTCTATACATTGACTCCCGCTCATATATGGGCTCATAGCCGAGGTGCTCATACCCGGCTGCAATCACTGATCGTTGACGATCGGAAGCTAAGCAATGCTTGATAAGGTCAGTCAGACATCGGTGACCATTTAGTGGGATTTGAACTGAGCGTCTCCGTGCATCGGAGACGCGGTTCCGGTTTAAGCCTTGACAGAGGCCTTTGGGCGGCTTGAAAAACTCTAACACCAGGTTGGCCACTAACCATACGCTAAAATACATGGACTGGCTCAACAGGGGGACCCCCCTCTCACGGAAGATCGGCGTAAAGTAGCTATTACAGCTGCGTTTCGTACGATGAGTGATGAGTTCGTGATGAGCCAGAAGCTAAACCGTTCCCGAAATATGCTTCTGGCAGGAATCGAACCCGCATCCACCCAATGCAATGAGCCGAGTTACGCCTGCCTACGCTCGAATCACTGCGTCATACGATCGTCAATGATGATTATAGAATAGTGATGGAAGTTAACTTTTAATGGATGATTGATAGTTTGTTCACTAATAGAACAGAGTTTCCGATCGTATCAAAACTAAATTGGTGTTAAATGAACGTACATTGTGTCAACGTGAATAATGAAGTCTACCACTTACCAGAGGGTTAAGGCATGAATCGGGTCCGCCAACAATATATTGTTCGGTAACATAATGGCATTGTTTTACGTATGTTAAACGTTCAATGTGCGTGTAAAACATCAATTTAGTACATTAAGCCCGGTTTCAAAATAGTTAGATAGCTTTTATCCAAGAAATAAATATGTTTTGACATTTTTCCATGGAATATCTGAAATAACGCCATAGTTATTTATTTGGCAGATAAAAGTTATCCGTCGATTCTAAAGCAGGCTCTTAGAGTTAAATGCTACTTTTTACCACTGATTGAACTGGAGATGGTCCAGGTTGATAATATTGCCCCACATTGTCCCAGTTTGTAATAGGCCCAGTATGGTCTGACTTTTGAGCGTAGCTGCTTGGCGTATCGGGACAAAATCGTTTTTTTTTTTTTTTAATTTACCAAGGTTCATAATAGGTTCATTATTGCTTGGTTTAGTTCATATATTATACTTTATTTCCAGCTCAATAGCTGATGTACCGTGTGCACAGCAAGTAAACCTCAGAACACGAACAACTAAACAATGTTTGACACGTAACTAGGTGATGCAGTGCATTGGAGGCGTTGTTGACACAGCCCTGGGCTCCAAACAAGGGAGGCGATAGCACGTGCAATTTTAAACGGGATCGACCCCGGCAGCTTTGTCAATGTGAAATTTCTATGAAGTTGGACCGTCACTGGAGCAGGGCAAGCGACTGTAGTTTCGAATTTTGATACAAATACATTTGTAGTAGTGAATTGTGATCTTATATTACAGTACCAACTTATCTGTACATGTGGCCATATCTGGAACTAACATACTCTATATTAAAACGTCTATAATTTTGACTGTATTTTTTTTTTGTTTTGGTAATGACGAACATAAGCAACGTTGCCAACTGGATAACTTGGTGAGTCCCCGGACCTTTGTTAAATACTTTTGAACGTAGGAAATAGGCATCTGCCCATCACATTTTGTAACTAAAACTCCATTGCAGTGTAACTTTAGATTAATGATTAATCAAAACTATTCTAATTATACAAGTGGGACAAAGGATCATTATTGATACTTTCGTCATTTTATTGAACTAAATGTTCTAGTCCTTTTAAAGCACCAGTTTGCGATTTACATAAGCCGTCGATGATAGTTTCGCTGCACTAGACTCGGGGTAGGGTGAAAGCCGCATGTATCCCAGCCTCGCCCGGGGCGAAGATATAACATTTTTGACGTTTACATTGTTTGAACACGCCCCGGTGTTGACAAAGACACCGGTTAGACGGTGCCGCAGTGCAAAGTGCAATTTTAAAATGTAAACAAAGCGCGCACCTTGAGTCCATAAACGCTATCTCGGATTTCGCCTTATTGAACCTGGGAGACGAAGTCGTGTCATGTTTACCTCGTTTATATGAAAAATAAAAACAGCCAGTGACACATATTACTTTTTTAAGAGGACAATTTATGCGAATATTAACTTAAATTATAGATATGAGAGAACGAATACAAACAATGTTTAAAGTTTGATTTCCTATGTATAAACGAGTTTAAAATACATAAAATATGAAATTATTATTACTTTATAATTAAAGCGAATTGATTACCTCTGCATGAACTGATATGTCATATAGCTGACGTAACCGTTCCGAGTAGGAAAGCAGTCAAGAGACGGTTTAGTCAGGTGTTAATAACATTTTGTTTCATTGTATCAATTTTATTTTTCTTTTCATGTTTAGTTAGGTTAGCTTAGTGCGGAGATATAGGTTTCTAGTATGAAAATAGTTTCGGGCCCAGTTCAGGCACAGTTAACATGGATTGCGTGTGACAGCGTCGCGCGGGTTATGGATGGGCCGGCCATGCACGCAGCACATCGTCATCCATCATCACTTGCTGATGGAGCGGACGAACCTCTGATTAACGGCAGACTATACAACCGCCAAGATAATTACTATCGTGTCCTCTATTGGATAGGAGAGATTAAAATTCTACACAATAGCATACACTTACTAAGGGCCATAATATCAATAAATGCATGTCAAAGTTGAGACTGATCTTAAGTTTTGATGTTTAATGTATGGAACATCTGTCAAAAACAGTACCTCAAGTTTAATCTCAATCTTGAGATCGATTTATAAATTTGGGCCCTATTGTGTTAATAATAGATTTTTAATGTAAGCTATGATTTTTAAAACGACGTGTAAGGAATGTCATAATAAATATCGCCAAGCTGACCCATCAACTGAATGGTGCCAAACTAAGCACGCTGATACTATGGGTACCGTACAATGGACTGGGGGCGATCCCAGTGACACTAGCACTAGTACCACAGCCGAGTCGTATTAAGAGTAGATAATTTTCCAAGAGGAAGTAGTTTAAATTTCAGATAGTGAGAACCACGGCGTTGTGACATACTACGTGTACTACTGTCATCGGAGTTTTAACTTTACATATCGCGGCAATTTTTTCCTACATTCGGTTCCGCACTCCACGAGCACATATGTAGCGTATTTGTATATTACACACAAGTATGCGGGCATTAAGAGCGCACATTTCGTGTCTGCGCGCATAAGCCGCCCCCTGAAAAGATTTGATGGCGAGGTTAGAGATTTATGTCAAGGATCATAGAGCCGGGATCGGGGGATTTCAGAGCTCCTAACATCCGACTGTGCCCTTTGTGGCTGGAGCACTATCCGGCTTCACTCCACTTTGTACCTTACTCATGCTGCCACTTACCCCTGGGACGTTTTAATTCCATTTCGAGAAAAATCCCGGGCCGGCCGCAGGAGTGCTCCTGCCTACACGCGGTCGAAGCTCGTTTGTAAGAGCAACGTCTGGATAATTTCGACTTGACGGTTATCACTTGAAGGAAAGGGCAGTTAGGATGAGGTGACACTTAATTAACGGTATTAGCACACGAGCGAATAAATTAAGAGTGAAATTGGGATATTTCCGAGATATTTTATTATATTTTTATATTAACTTATAAGTATCAAATATGTTTTAATATATTGTGAAAGATTTTTACAAATACCGGATAAAAAGTTTGCTAAACAGATTGTGACGTCACTAATTACTACTACTACTTTTTTCGAAACTTTAAACGTCGGTATGTTTGCTAATTTTAAAGTTCTTTTGAAATTATTTCACTGTTAGCCTTACTCTACCTATAAATATAATTATGCAGATGAAAAATAGTTATATCCGAATTGAAATGTCTGAAAGTCTTATAGACAGTTTACGACATTCGTTACAGTGAAGCCCTAAAAAGTCGCGCTATCTTTCAGTGACCAAACCTTCAGGGGGCTTACCACCACCTCTTATAGCAGTTTTGTTTTAACGTTTCAGCGGCCATTTGTGCAATGACGTTTCTTATTGTCATGACAATAAGGTACGTCATTGCACAAAAAGACGATGAATCGTTAAAACGTTCCTGTAATTGAATCGCAATAAGAGTTCGTGGTAAGCCCCCAGTTCTATTAAAAAACCCGCCTACAAAATTCTGCAACAGCATAGCATGTCAACATCCAGTCGCCAAATGAACGAGTTACGACACCCATTAACGAGTGTCGGTCTCACGCATAGTCATCTAACAGCTGGATAAGCGATCCCGAAATGCTACTAAACTACTGTTATTACACTCTTATTGAGGTCGAAGAGGGCTATTATCATGTCGATTAATGTTAAATGCGAATAAGGGAGGAACGGTATCGGTTAATACTAATAAAATAGTACTTTATTTATTAAGTAGGTAAGATTGGTATTATAGGTAGGTACACTGAGAAAAAAAATTACGACAACAAAATGGTTTTTGTAGTTCCTAGTAGGCTTTTTAGTATGGTTTTTTTTTTTGTGAATTATGTATGGAAAAAATGAACTTGAAAACAAAAAATGGATTATTTGTTTATTATTATTGATAATAAACTAGGGGAAAAAAGGGAGGCCTTTTTCCAGCAGAGGGACAGTCAATAGGCTATTTAAAAAAAAAAAAAAACTTGACAATATCCTACCGAAAACCATTAAAAAATCCCAGATGTTTTTTTTAAATTATTTTTTTGTTAAGCAAATTGATCTAGGAAATCATTTGGAAACACTCCCATGTCTGGGCAGCACTTGGTCCAAACCCTGTCAATCTCCTTTCAACATACAATCGCACGCAACTTTTTTTTTTATACCCTATTTCGTTTCCCACTGCTGGGCAAAGGCCTCCCCTTTATTCCTCCACGCATCCCTGTCTTGGGCTTGTTGTCGTTTGACGGAAAATCGATCTCGCCCGGAGATTGTTAGCACCCCAGGCCCTGGCAATCCTTGAGTTACCGCCATAACTTTCAGGTCCGCCAGAGCCGCGGTGGACTATGGTCCAAACCCCCCCTTTTATATGCAAACACAACCCAGAATAAGGCACGCAACATTGTTTTGGAATATATTTATACTGTCTAATATTGTTAAGGATTAGAATAAACTGTGTTCTATATCCGTATCTATCACACAACAAAATAAATCCGCATTAGATCCGGTTGCATCAGTTCGCAACAGAGTACCGTGTCCTACACTCGACTCCAATCGCGGCCGAGTTGATGGGACTTAGCGTTGCTAAGTTTTCACCACTCCGCTTTGCCAGTGATATCTCAATTTCACGAGGGGTTTCCCCGCTTCCCAACATTAATTTGTTCGTTAAGTTATAAGCTGAGCGCGGTGAACAACTTACGAGTAAACCAATGACATTTTATATAATACACACGAACATTAGTGCTAAAGCAGCATATTAAATTATACCTCAATATCAATTAATATAAGCCATATACGGCAGACCATGAGATGAAATCATCATTGGCGCGGTAACGCGTGCAGCCGCGAAGCTGGGTGGTGCGTGACTAAGTGGATGTCAGGCAGTTACCTTGCCTTCATATTGCTACAATAAGCGCGGTAAGACGTATCTAAAAGTTTAATACATCTTCGGAGTAAACTGTACATTACCTATGTTCTTTTACTATGTCGTACACTATAGTGTATTTTTTAATTCCGGAGAGTAAATTGCCAACCCCAAATGTCAAACTCGAAAATAATGCTGCCACATTTATTTCTGTAGTGTTGTCCTACCGCTTTTTTCCGGTACCGATTATTTGAACCGTAAAATTAAAAAATGTCGTGCGTATACAGCATGGAGTACTATAAATACTGGAGATAGAAAATTTTACTCAAAGGAATTAAAATAATTGTTTCTTTGTTTTTATGTTCCTGTTTCTTTATAAATGAATTACTTTTTTACATAATTGATATATTTTGTAAAAAAAACTGCGTGTCCATTTTTTCAAGGATTGTCCTTGACCCATGACAACGCATTTTGTTTACCTCATTCGGCCTTCAGCAAAGCGAATGTAATATAGGTGGGGAGCCATAGAAGAGGTTTCTGGATTTACATGAGCGCGTCAGATTAAGATAAGGGAGATAGCTTACATATTGATAAGAACCTAAAAACATTATGAGCCCTTAATATTGGTGGGTTCGCTCAGGGGAACCAAAAAAAATAGACCATCTTAAAATACTCGAACTCGTCAGATTAAGATAAGGGGGATAAGGGGGATTACTAGCTAAGAAGTGTCAAAAGTGTCAATTTTGCTAATTTGATCGTCAGTCTAAGAAATGGGAGCATCTGGAAGTTTCACTTTTTCACCCATCCAGATTTTTTTTTAAATATAGGACTGCGGTGGCAAAAAAGCGTACGGCCCGCCTGATTTTAAGCAGTTACCGTAGCCTATAGATGCTTACAAAATCTGGCGCGCTCGAGTAATTTTTTTTTTTCAATTTATCATGTTGGAGCATGAAAAGTATCAATATCTGACACGCTTGAGTATTTTTATGTCATTGTTTTTATAAAAAAAAAACTCATGTATACGCTTCCCCCACCGCTGAAAGTGTAAACATCTAGAACAATGTATTCTTCCTATCATGTCATCTACCGAATCTACTAGGTTTGGACGACGCTCGTGCAAATCCACGAATTGCACGCTGGGCTCCCCATCTAATAGAGTTAGAGACGGAAATTAGGACTTTATGGTGTGGGAGTGTGTATGTTTGTCGCCAACGTTAAGAAAATTTGTTGGCTACAATTTTTGTATAAGCCAATACAGACTAAATAAAAGTATATGTACTTGATTTTTTATTTTGTGGACTAAAATAAAAACGTCAAAAATATCAAACTTTTGGTGTGCCCCCCCCCCCCCCCTTTATTTTTAAATTTTATTTTATTTTCTGTGAAAATTTCAAGTCTAGCTATTACGGTTCGTAAGATACAGCCCGCTGGCAAACAGACAGACAGACGGACGGACAGCTTAGGCTTAGTAATAGGGTCCCGTTGGCACTATTTGGGTACGGAACCCTAAAAATCAGAGTATAGACACAGAGAAAATTACGTATAGACATATTCCATAATAAAATAATTCATTTTAAACGTCTATGACTCCTTACTTGATTTTGTTGTTTACTGTTATAAATTTCAATGATTAAATAGAATTCCAGAAGTTTGCTTGTGGTTTATGCGATTTTGCAGAAAAATATTTTACGGTTTTTCGATTAGTTCCGATTGCTGGACATCACTATTTAAAAATTGCAATAATCTAGCCACACTGTCATTGTCAAATTACTCTCCGGAATTAAAAAACACACCATAGAGTCATTTATTTTGTGATCAGGCTTTAGGTATACAGAATTACATAATGTGTATCCGGAAACGGAACTAGGCCAACCCTTATTAATCAGTGCACGACTATTACTACAAGGATATTATACATTACCGTTCAAGTTCCTAATACAGATATGGTATTTATTTATATCATAACATGCAGAATGTATGTATGTGTGTATGTATCATAAAATAATTCATAACTTGCACCAATCCCACTAAGCTCCGCAGGAATTGGGCGTAAAGAGCGACTAATTAGGGCGGATAGTCGAGTCGCTATTGTAGAATTCATTAGCAAATTGTGCCTACGCCACGGTAGAGGTATTACAGACGAACTCAACAAATTAATAGAGCAATGAGAGAGTTAAAGTAATATTTCGTAGGAGAATGATGAAGTACCCTAAGTAAATCTAACATGTAGGTAGAGTCCCACACTAGGTGTTGAGCAGTTTGTGGTCATCATTAGAGTATATTTCAGACCAGTTATAATCGCGGCTGTATTATTAAACACGGAATTATATTCGACAGTTGAACCAACGAAAGGAAATTTATTGAAGATTGCATACGCACGAATGTAGAGCCACGTGCAATACACAGATTGTGTTGATAAATTATTATGTAGAGCATCAATGCGGTTTGAGCCTCTCAGATTCGAACACTCGGTTTACTCAGGTAAGTCTATTGAACGTGGTTAAAGTTCATTGAAAATGTACGAGAAATAGCCGACCGCAGCTTGTGGCCAGTTAGAGGCCAAGCTTTGTCCGTAATCGGCTTGTGAACGGTAGAGCACATTTCAAATTCAGTTGCTCGTAAAAACAAACATGAAAAATACACGCATCGATGCCATTAATCATATCACGTTGGCTCGCATATGATCCTTTTTGCGGAAGAGAAAGTTTCGTATAATCCCGCACCGAATGACAAAAATCGACAACCGAAACCCAGTCGCCATCGGAAACAAAGTTACGTTCAGCAATTCATAACCGTATGGCGATGGAAAAACAAAAAAGCTCGATAATTATACTCGTAAAGCGAGTTTGCGGAAGCCGCAAAACGAAATTTAATTTGCCCTGAACGCTGCATCAGAAATAAAGTTAAAACAGTCGCTGCAGTGGGCGGCACGCCCAACTTCTAACGCAAATGAATAGCGAATGGCAAAAGTTGGGCCGAGAGAAAAATGATGTCATAGTCGGCGAGCTGGCCGGGGACTATTGTCGTCGACCAGCCCGCCATGTTGTTTCTCGATATTATTGTTATTAAATGCATATAAACGGTCTGTTGTTAGAGTTTTGCTCGATGCAAGCAGAGTTTACACAAGAGTTCAGTGTTTGCGTTAACATTCGAAATGAACTGATTTTTGAGCAGCCATTATTTATTTTCAAGTTGGTATGAGATTTTATTAGATTTCTAAGCTTTGGCTAACTGTAGGAGATTCGTATAAAATTAACAACTAGTTTCTATAAGGTTTGGCTGTCACCGAATAACTAAAAATAAGTTTTGATCAACAAACCAAGTGGTCTTGAATAATGAAACCGCAAGCAATCACACTGTTCACTAATTAAATACGTCCCCAAGTCCCGCCCGACGGAGTCCAAGAGCTATCAATATGAAAGTAAGTTGATACGCAATTGAACTGTAGATAAGACGAAGTCACTTCATTCCCGGATAGTTCCAAGTCGTGCCATTAAAACGAATGAAACGTGCGCCAATCGGAACTTTGTTTTATGACTTTGCTCAACAAACAGTTAAATAAAAACAATGAAGATAGCACTCACCGTTTTCGCCGTTTGAGCGGATACTGTGTCTGGATACTGAATTAGAGCTTGGAATGAATCTGTGAACAAAACGGACGACATTATTGAAACTTGTAAAATAGAACAATGATTACGTAGTAGCAGAACCTAATCGTCGGTCTAGTTATTTCATCTCAATAATAAGAATAAGGGCTGTAAGATCAATAGTAGTTGATCGATCGTGGTGGGATTAACTAACGATTTTATATGGAAGACTCCCGTGGTTTAAGCTACAATTGATCTTACGGCCCTGTGTAATTAAATAGTAAATGGTTTCCTAAATTATTATTTAATTATTAATATCAGTAATGATTTAAACAAGTGGTATTCAGGCCAAAATCAACAATACGTATACAAGAATATAAGACAGTTATTTTTCTATACGCTTCAAGTAGACAACTCCGTCCTCCCCGGAGAGTTTATTTTTGTTTATGTACCCACAAAACAGTCCTTTCATTCAACGCCAAGAAGAATATGAATATGCCACATTTTTCTTCGATCTTCAGTCCCAAACAAAGATGAATCGTTAAAAAAATCATTAAATTTCATGCATCCAATCACTGAATCTTCAAGAGGCCCATCGTCGTCATTAAAATTGTTTGCTTATTCACGATGTAATTACATAAAAACTCCAATTTGCGGTAAGCCTTTTATGCATTCCATTTTAGCGTACCCAGAAGGCTGGCCAAAAGAAAATATGGACCTCTAAGAGCATTTAACTATGTATGAAGGAGACAGCGCGTTACTTTTAATTTACGCCGACATTTCTTGCCCTGAGTGGTTCCACACTCTATATTTTATAGACAAGTATTAAGGGACAGGTGGGATTCGAACAAATATGTTTATTACAAAGACTACAAAGAAAGTTTCTACAAAATTATTATCTCCATATTAGGCTTTAAGTACTAATTCATGTTATAAAATATTACCGAGCGCGGGTATCGTAGAAGCTTCGTAAAGTTTTAATAGCAGTTTCGGTTGTATTCTAGAAACAAGCAAGTATAATATTTTAATCAAACAAAAATCTGTTCTGGGGCGTCTCTGTGTATCATAATATAAACTTTATTATATTTGAGAGTCTCGACAGTGCCTTAAGCGTGCCGGTGTCGTGTCGTCTAATGGTAGCTTATGTGGCCACCGCAGGTGTTGCTAGCTCCCGAATGTTGCCTAAAAATGTGAATTTATGTGTTCACCCGGCGGACGGCAATGATCGTCTGGCTCATGCCTTAAATTAGGGGGTTTAACGCTTATCCTCTCGCCGTAAATACACTCGACGACGAACTATATTACTTGTGGGACCATTCCAGCCGAATGTGTTCGTTACCCACCGACCCTCTTGTTTATTGATGTTTTTGTACGTTAATGAACTTTATAACTCCAATTCTTATCTGGAAACGTATTTCTAATGAGTTTTGGTTGACCTTAATTCTATATCAACATTTCATTAATAAAGATATTTTTTCTTGATGATCTTCATCGATCATCAACACTGACATCAAATTTCAAACAATTAAGTCGATGGTGTAGGATGTACGCGAGACGCAATAACTTCACTCTTCCGAGTTTATGAAGGAAGTGAAATAGGCGTGAAACTTGTTTACGCGTATATTCGCTAAAGTGTTGTACATGATAAAATAGGTGCGGTGCACCTGAGCCACTAACTCCTCAAGAGTTGGAGGATCGCGCCACGGTTGGGCGCCAATTTCACCTTGTTTGAACGTTCTCGCGAACAAGATATTGCCTGTCAGGTATTCCGTGAGACATCCAACACTCGAGCACTCTTGAGAAAATTGTTTTAAGACTAAGAAATTTGTTATATCTTGTGAGAAGTTTATGGGAACTAGGTACATGGGGAAGTCGTTACATTGAAGGGTGATAATCAGTTGTAGCATTAAAAATACTCAGAATAAAAGGCTAGGCTATGTTAATTTCTTCGCACAATAGTTTTTTATAACTTCTCATTGTTCCACCACAAGCAATTACAATTCACAATCAAATTTTAAATCAGTACTTTTTTATAGTTATACATATGTGAAATTACTTACCTAGACATTGCTCTCGAATTATGTATATAAAAGCTCGCAATATTATTAGCAAATGCTTATTACGCTTCATTTGCGGTTACGACAAAACACGGTCATGTTACGAGCTAGCCCGAAGCTGTATCAGTTTTACTCATTTGTCATAATGAACAATACTATTCAATAAAAGGTATATCTAATAATATTAGTATATAATGAGGCCTAATAATCTCATGATAACGTTACTGTTAGGGGAAAGAGTATTGTTTTCTTTTAATTTGCACGTGAATTGAACTCTGCTAGTACAAGGGAAGCAGTTAAAAGCGAAGATTCGTCTTCCAATGGCGATACAAAAATACATAATATAAGTAGGTAATAAACCTTCAACCATCGAGGGTAACCGAGGGTAACCTATTTGTTTTACTGTATGTGCCATTTAATCATCTCCAATTTAATTCATAAGCGCGCAGTTTCTAACTCTAATCAAAAGGAACCGTTTTTCTATTGACACAAAAAGTTGCATGCAGTTCTGTACCAAAATGGAGTAGCCCCAAAATGATTGCCCCGTTCTTACCCTTTGTACTGTTTTATTTGTGCAAGCTGAAATATTCAGCCGCTAACTCAATAAAGACGCTTGCGGCTCCGATTGCGCGCAAGAAATTCAAATCTCAATCAATCCGTAGCGTACGCGTTGCTTCATTATGTTTCATTAAAAATTCAACTGGAATGCGCAATTACTTTATGGAATATTTAAACGCCAATGTCTGCGTAAAAACAAGATGGGGGTTGTGGTAAAATTAAAATTTCGTAATCCACGTTTCGCCGTAGCAAAGAGGTCGCTTCCGCTATGTTAATATTAAGCGGCGGGGCGGGGTCCGCCGGCAGACCGATTACAGTATAATTTGATATCTTAAATCCCGACGTCTCCACTCAAATGAGCGAACTCTGTCAAGCCTGAATGCGTCCTCGTTCGCAATTTACGCGGCCTTTCAACCTTCGCGTCGACACTCTGATACTACTTGCAAATTGCTAAATACAGCGGCATCGTTAGCAGCGGTGCACTTAAACTCTAACAGCAAGACTGCACAGAACCTGTTATTTCTCGGAATCCCTCAATGTTTTGGTATGCGGTGCGGTTTTCGTGTAGGCGCGTGCACATCGCGCAAATGTTACATATCATATAGCGGAAACTGAGACACCACGAAGATGATATCCGTCGGTGAATCAAATCCTTAATTAAGGGAATCCAACGAGGACATAGACACGACACCTACCACAAACAGGGGACGCATAATAATTGTAGCGGTCTGCTACACCTTAATAAAGCCAATCGGGGGTCGGTCGGGGCGGGGGCGCCGGGCAGGAGGGAGCGGGATTACGGCGACTCCGCGCGCTCTTCATTGAGATTTGTTTCGGGATTAGGAACGCGTTTGATGGTAACCTCCCGTCAACTCGTCCCCGACGCGCCGAGCGAGTGGAACCGCCATTATAAACGTTCCTCTCGGCCGCATTCAATATTACCGCGATATAAACTCGACAGAATATTCATTAGACAAACTTTGACGAAACTCATGAAAGTAACACGCATGAAACAACACGAATCAGAATTCGGTGATAACTTCTAAGCGATTAATGTTTAAGAAAATTGTTCCTCCGTCGAGAGACGTGAGACGTGTAAATATAAATAAATGTGGAATATTGAATTTGGGATGTCGAGGAAGCCACGTGTGTTCACAGCGATAAGGGTTGACAACCCTTTCAATGTTAATGGACTTAAGAGAAAACTCGTATAACAATTTCAACTTTGTATTGAATATGTAAATACGTCAAATAAACGGTGTAAAAATATTTATTATCTTTAATAACATGATCCGAATAAGGTTAAACATTGGGGTTCCTTTTTCTACCATTTTGTGGAAATGCCTTACGTCAAACGGCTTTAACTATTTAGAGAAAGAACGTGTATTATTTAGTAATATTTAATAATTAAACCCGAGGCGGAAGAACCAAAAATAAAGGAAAGAAAAATAAACTTAGTAACAGAGTTCCGTTGGCACCCTTTGGGTACAGAACCCTAAAAATAAATAAAAATGACACTGTAGACCACGTAATGTTGTTTATACTAAATAATTCAGAACTAATATTTATAAGTTTGGGCAGGTGATACATAGGGGGGAGGGGGGGGAGGGGTATTGAGTTTAAATGAGAGTGATACTCGATGTGGTTTATTTGCTCCCTGCGAGACAGGATAATTGAAGTAAGGATTTATACGTTTCGGATATGCAATCTACTTCGGCTTGTATCTAGGTATTCGGGTTCAGCCAGATTCGATATATTTGGTGAGTTTAACAAGAAATGGGAGGGCATTTTCATTGGTAAAGTGAAATTTTTAATCATTTTTGCACTAAGTTTGAGACCCACAACTTAGATATGCGAGGCTCGTTGCTTAGACTTAAGATTTGTTAAATATTTTAAAAAAAGTTTTGGAAAATTATATAAGGATCCCGGTTATTATGTAGGTAACGGTTCCGGTCAATCAGTTACCAAACAATGCCAAATATTCGTAAATATGAAAGGCAGTACGTAAATGTTAATTATGAAGTCATAACGGATTATCCGATTGCAAAAAAAATATACGCGTTTTATATACCTACGTAATACTTTTTATGAGACAAACAGTTCTGCTAAGATAGTTATTCTATTGCAATTTACAATACACAAACAACGTATAAGAGTTAAACGTTTCCAGTCAGACGCCGCTATGAATATTCAAGCAGCTGAATAGGTGCAGGGAAATGGTCTGGAGACAAAAGCTTTTACAATTGGACAATGATGAATGTGGTAAAAAAGCAAACGACCCGACGGAGGGACGTTCGGAAATTGGGAATGCAGCATTAGCAGAGGTGACGTCACGATACCGACAAGTTATGTGCGCATCTGGACTGACCGGCTGCACTGTGTATTCAGATTTTGTGAACAAAACCTTCAAGGGGCCGAGTTCACTAACATATTTGTTTAATACTATAGTACCAATTGGTTATTTCTCTAAAGCTGTGGGTTCCTCCAATAGCAGCACCGTCATAACGGCCGTAACTAGAACGTTGGCTATGTAAACAAAATGGCGCGGTTTTCCTACAGAGCGGTATTGGACACCGTTGTTTACGTAGTCAATGTTTTAGTGCGGCCGTTTTATGACGGCGCCGCTATTGGAGGAACCCATAGCTTAAGTGAGTGTTTCTTCATGTGTTAGTAACCTAGGTCCTAATTAGGCTTACATGTACGTCAATTAAACTGAATCCTCATCCACTATCACGATATTATATGTTTGATGTGTCACCGTAAATACATTTTGGTTACAATGAAGTAAACATTTAAAAGAAATTCGCATTTATGCTGTGGCAATTTGCCAATTTTATTGACTGCACATAATCTATACAGTTGTAGACAAAATACTGCGGAATTTCAACGTCCAAGTTTATTTCACAAAAATGTAATTTAATATTTGAAATTAAGCGTTAATCATCGACGCTAAATCGGCGTCAGAATCGACTTAATTAATGGTGGGCCCGATAAAAATTAATTACTCCAATTCTTTTTAACGATTTCATTGCTCTATGGATATTCATTTATCGTTAATTTTAGTAATCGGATCCCTAGAGTTATTATTTTATAATTGAATATCAACAAAATGTACCTAACTTCCATCAAAGAGATTATCGAACTAATGTGTTTAACATTAATCATTACTTTAATTATACTTATGTTTGACGTGATATCACGCCAAATTAATTTACTTTACTGTTTCTTCTGATAAATAAATATGATCAAACTAAGCAACATTTTGTATTATGAGTAGGGACTATACAATGAACCAATAGACCTAGAAAAAAGAACACAAAAATTGCTAACATTTTATCATTGCAGACACGTTTCGGATTATTTTGGGAAAATTTCGTCAAAAATTGGTTTAAATATCCGTTTTTCCGCGAGGTTTCACGCTTGTCGAGTTCCCCGGGGCCGTTGCCCGACGAGGTTTTTAAATAAAGTTGATTTGAGGTTTTCGAGAGGCACTGTGTAATTAGCAAAGAGTGAGCGGTGACGTCACACTCCCGCGCTGCCCGCGGCACACGCGGTAGCTTATCAAATATGTACCTACCTGCCTGGCTCCCTCTGCCGGATTTATTTAGGATATGCATGAGGGTACGATTTAAATTTTAAACGGATTGCGCCCTTGGATTTCGGCCCTGTGTTATGTTTGGCAAATCTATCACTATAACGACCGCCCGAAATTAATTTTAAAGCTCGCCTGGTTCCGATTTAATAATAGTTGTTTTAGTCGGTGTAATCCCGGTCTGCTATGGACACGCTGCGGTTGTGACAACAGGCTTATAAAACGATATATTTGATAGCAAATTACTGAGCTGCTGCATAATTAATTAGGTGGATTTTGTGCAAAATTGTTAAAATAAACGGAAGCCTCGGGGCGCGGTTGGGAGGTATTGTTTGAAGGGATGTGTGCGGTAATGTTCCCTCCTGATTTCCTTTCCGGCTTTTCCCGGGCGCTCCTCGTACGCAAGCCGTGTACTCTTGGGTCATCCATCAAAATTGCGTTCATCGTTAAAAACTTCGATGTCTTAAGCAAACATTATGCATATAAATTAACATTGTCGCATAACTTTAATCCTCTTTAATTAATAGGAATATCTCCTCTTAAATAAACCGACTTCAAAAAAGGAGGAGGTTTCTCAATTCGACCGTATATATATATATATATTTTTTTATTATTTTTTTTTTTTATGTGTGTTCGCGGATAACTTCGTCGTTTATGAACCGATTTTGATGATTCTTTTTTTGTTGGAAAGGAGAATTTCCGGGGGTGGTACCATGATAAGGAAACCAGGATCTGATGATGGCATCCCAGAGAAATCGAGGAGAACCTTCGAAAATCGTAGGGGCGACTAGTGCGTTTGTAATTTTTTTCATTAAGTATTTTAAAGCACTACTATTTTATGAAGGTCTGGAGTCGATCTGATGATGGAGCCGAAAGACAGTCGAGGGAACTCCTCAACGATTTACAGCAATTACCTGGTGTTTGGGCTTGATTAATTTGTATTGATGAGAACTTTACACCTAGATGGGTTGTGACTGTCATTATGGGTCTGATGATGAAGACAAAGGACAGTCAAGGGAACTCCTCAACGTTTTACAGTAGCTACCTTGTGTTTGGACTTAATTCATTTCTATTGATGAGAGCTTTACACCTAGATGGATTGTGACTGTCATTAGGGATCTGATGATGAAGACGAAGGACAGTCAAGGGAACTCCTCAACGTTTTACAGTAGCTACCTTGTGTTTGGGCTTGATTAATTAGTATTGATGAGAACTTTACACCTAGATGGGTAGTGACTGTAATTAGGGGACTGATGATGAAGACGAGGGACAGTCAAGGGAACTCCTCAACGTTTTACAGTAGCTACCTTGTGTTTGGGCTTGATTAATTAGTATTGATGAGAACTTTACACCTAGATGGGTAGTGACTGTAATTAGGGGACTGATGATGAAGACGAGGGACAGTCAAGGGAACTCCTCAACGTTTTACAGTAGCTACCTTGTGTTTGGGCTTGATTAATTAGTATTGATGAGAACTTTACACCTAGATGGGTTGTGACTGTCATTAGGGGACTGATGATGACGACGAGGGACAGTCAAGGGAACTCCTCAAGGTTTTACAGTAGCTACCTTGTGTTTGGGCTTGATTAATTAGTATTGATGAGAACTTTACACCTAGATGGGTTGTGACTGTCATTAGGGGTCTGATGATGGAGTCAAAAGACAGTCGAGAGAACTCCTCAACGATTTACAGCAATTACCTGATGTTTGGGCTTGATTAATTTGTATTGGAGAGAACTTTGCACCCATATGGGTTATAAGTGCCATTACAGGTCTAATGATGGAGACCATAGACAGTCGAGGGAATTCCTCAAAGATTTACAGCAGTTACCTTTTGTTGGGCTTACTTCATACGGTTCAATATGCCAAAATGTTCATTGGTATGGCGCCACAAAAAATCGTGAAATAAAATTATTTTTATAAAAAAAAAAAAACCGACTTCAAAAAAACCTGGATCACTAAAAAGCCTGAAATAATATTCCTATTACCACCTCTGCCTACCCCTTTGGGAAAACCAGACGTGATGGTGTGTTATCGAGTATTTGGAGTCGGTGCCAATCTATCTTCTTACTTTTATAGTAGCTATACTTGGCATACCAAGATTGGCACCGACTCCAAATACTCGATAACACACCATCACGTCTGGTTTTCCCAAAGGGGTAGGCAGAGGTGGTAATAGGAATATTATTTCAGGCTTTTTAGTGATCCAGGTTTTTTTGAAGTCGGTTTTTTTTTTTATAAAAATAATTTTTATTTATACTTTACTTTATGCTCTGTAGTGACAATAATATTTGGCAAAGCCTACTCAGGCGTAGCATATTCGCAGGAAATGACGATTCCGAGACTTGCATACATATTATTTAATTGTAGTCCTAACTATAAAAACTACATAACTCTAATTATCATAAGTATAATCAGTAGCAGCAAAATAACCTAAAACATACGCGCCTGTAGCGACTAGGGACAAACGCCAAAATAGAGTCGTAACTTGGAAGTGTTTACAAAATACCAAAGAGTTTTCCACTATCAGCGACCACGAAGGTATTGAGTTATTTGACGCTAGACGCTGGTCCCTAGAAGCGCGGAGCGTCACGTATTGTCTATGATTGCGGAGTAATACAATTAAATTGACTTACTATTTTTAGTGAATGTGACAATCTTGAGCACCTTGCCGTATCTCTGGAAGATTGAGTAGAGCACGTCCAGGACTATCGGGTATAGCATGTGTTCTATGATCACGCGCAGCACTGTGTTAGGACCACCCTGGAAAAGATATACACATCTTAAAACAAGGGTTAAATGCAACAAACTTTTAGTTTAACTATTGACCTTGTCTTGACAAAAATATTAGATGTAGAGACCGAGTAATTTATAATGAAAATATTATAATAATCAAAGTAATAGTCTGCTTATAGGTAGGTCTATTCTTCCATTGCTGCAGCAAACACGTTTCAAAAACATTTTTTTAACCTATACGTAGAGTAATTTTTCTGTACCCAAACCACCCTAAACCTATCTAATATTAAAGAAAAACCAACAAATGAAAACGCATGATTAAACCAAGCTACTTCCTTATTACAACAATACTTATGTTCGGGTAAATAATTGGCGAACAGAAACCTTCGTATTAAGACGAATCGTTGCCGATAATGTAACTCCCTACAGACACTCGGTGACTGTCGGAGTCACGGAGACCTATACACATCACAATGCGATACGATAATGCCCAATATTGTCATAGTTCGTATCAGCCCACTGGGTGCGGTTTGTGGCCGCTAAAGACATTGCAATATGCATGTCCAATTTAAAGTTTGCGATTTACTAGACGCTATTATCAGAGGTTATGAGATTGGTCTGAGTAATGAGTTTAGTTTTGCATCATGTACAATTAATAGTGTTATGTTTGCGAAGTGTTTGCATTTTTGAAAGCAACTTACAGTTCAATCTGTCCTTTTTAAAACAACAATATTGAGATTATAATGTTCGTTGCCTCTCGAACTACTTATTCGAAGATTGTTAAGCTGTCATCCTGAGCTTAACTCGAATTTAAGCATATTGACCGATGCGACTCCACGTTCTACGACTCTATCCCCAACCACGATTTTTATTCAAAAGCTCAAAGAACCACTTTATTAGACTACAGTCAGTGGTAAGTGATAATTCTTATAATAAAGGTTTTATACGGGATGTTACGTTAAACGAAGAACGTATGATAATCCATGCTTACACGTGCCTAACTAAAAACATAAATAACTAATAATGACATAGAAAACTTAACAGAAATATTGCAAGGAGTTTCGCCCCGTACGCCACCCAGGTATGCTAGCGAGCGACTATGAGCTGTCTTATCAAAGTGAATTTACTCGTGTAAATGGCCTTATTCTGTATTCTCTTCATTCTTCATTTTTAATATTTTTTCATTAACTCGCATTTTATCAAATAAATAGATAAAAAATTAAGGTACTAAATATTTTTGTTTACAAATTTGAAATGATAATCGAATACTAAATAACCGCCTTCAATACGCCCCCCGCCTTACCTAACACCCTGTATATACAACTAATATACTTATTACGCCATAATTAAAGTAGACAATTAGTTTCTTCGCTAGTAAGTTATATTAAACGCAAGTTTAGATAGACTTTCTCGTACAAACCCCGATTAGTCTGCTAATTCATAAACAGATAGTTGGGGTGGCCCCGAGGCGACAATCTGTCGATTCGTCTTATACAGCACAGTGGTGCATGCACCGTCTACATCTTAGTCAGTCTATGCAGCCCCCGGGAATATTCAAACCTAATTTGCGAGACTGTTTCATATTTGAGGTCTTATCGGCTCTGTTTCGGCTTCATAAATGTATCAAGTTGGAATTTCAATGTTGTGTACCCACTGCGTAAATGGCTTGTATTTAGTCAGGTATGATTAATGGGAACAGGTGAAATTAATTATGGATTATTTAACTATTGTTCGGCAGTCATTTTACTTACATTATTTGTATCAATTTTAGTATTAAATTATTGTCTTAAAGAATATACTGGGTGTAAGTGACTTACTTTTAAAAACGAAGACAGGTACCACAATTTTTTTTTTAATTTTTCATGCAACACCTTGTTTGCACTTTTAAATAAAACTGTTATAAAAAGATACCCTTTTTTAAGTCCGCAATATAATTCAAATAGCATTGATAGGGGTCAACGAACGATATCCGCACGTACACAGTCAGTGGTGTAAGGTAGTTTACGTTTTGTGTTGCCGCCCACAAGCCTATGACCACGAGTTTTATATGCAGTACTTTGCGGTTCTGCATAATATCATATATCAAATACAACAAGTTTATTGCAAATGGTTATGGTTTTCTATTGTGTTTAGATAGTGTAATAATAGCGTTTCCCTTACACCCAGTATAAGTAATTACTTTAATCACTAATTAATTTATATCTATAAAAAATATCAAATTGACTTACTAAGTAATCTACCTGTATTTCCGTGCCACCGTTGGCTGGCTGTAGGGCGGCACCCGCGCCCGCGACGAGGGCGGCGCCCGCGGTGTTGGAGATGACCTGCGCGGCTTGTAACGCCGCCTGCGCCGATGCCGACTGTGAAAGTTATTTTTACGTTAACTTGTGGGAAATTTAATATAAACAGTAATTTTAGAAAATCGATGTCCAATATTTTAAAAGGCTCTAACGAATTTATAAAAAAGACATCAACGGGACTCTCAAGCGCATAAGTGAGTACCTACTTATTCCACGGCTCAATTATTTCGTGCGTCATTTTTCACACAGAAACCACGTATACCCACTAAACAACGTGTTAATTCGGCTCATTCCGAGGCCTACGGAAATATATCTCGGTGAATAAAACCTCACATTGTCACGTAGAAAAAGTGTGCACACAACAGCCCACACTCATATTTCGCACAATGAGCGTAATAGACAGAGTTATCTCGCTCGCGCGGACCAGCATCGAGTGGTCCAAGTACTGATAACATTGACCACGGTAAACAAAGGGACGCGTCCACTTTTTTGTAGGGAACTGGAAGTAGAGATTTTAGCAACTTTTATTGTCGTGAAAATTATATTTGACGACGAAATTATACGACATAATGATGTATTATGTGCCTTGATTGATAATATCGGCATGCCTGTTCGTTTAGTAAAATATCAATTTCCTATCTGTGTCAGACTGAGCGTCTAACGTACGCATTGCGTCTGCCTCTGCTACGTCGTACTACGACTGCGCTTAGCGGATTAAAGGTGCAAGTGTTCATTAAAATGTACTAAAATGATGTATGAACCAACTTAATATATTGTTTAATACAATTTTGATCTCTTTCATGTTATGGAAATAATAGCAATCTTGAATTTGACAATATCAATCACAATTAATGAACAATGTAACTAACTACATACTTTTCAATCGTAACAATTCAAAAATGTCCATGTAATTAAACGTACCAGAACAAAGTTAAGGGTCCCACATCAAATGGTCCAAGACCTGATAACATTGACCGCGTCAAACAAAAGGCCGCTATAAACTTATTTTGTATGTACGCCGGACAATTTGTTAACTTTGTTGAGTAATATTGGGGATGTGTGCACAACACTCGTGAACGTTAAGTGTCGTAGATAAAATTTAATAAATTGCTCAAACGGCGCGACCTTTTTATGTCTGAATGTATTATAAAGTTTTGTTAAAGATAAGGTCGTATTGTATTTAATAAATATGGTTACCGCTGCTGACTTTTGTAATAAAAATTAAAGAAATTCAGGCCGAGAAAATATAAAAATATCACATGTATGATAAGAAGAAATTAAACGGGATATTCGAGAGTAATATAATCGTTAAATAGTATGAGAGACTATAAAAAAACTAGTTACAAAACAAATATATCTCAAAATCCCTAGACCCTTTCACGTTACAAATAAAAAACGTAATGACACGCGAGTGAAATACAGCGTGTTGTTTACACGTTACGATCGCATGCAAGGGGTGCGCCCCGTGCGCCACACTTTGATCCTATATTTTCACATGGCTTTGTGCGACGACGGGCTGACAAGCGGGCAGGCCAGACACAAAAATAAGGCTTTAACCGTGTCATGGTAAGCCTGCCGTCGACGGCAAAGGCTCCGGTACAAATTCACGTTGACTTGCTCGCCCTCACTCCACTTTTTCGATGGAACATATTCTTTGATATGTCTGTGCGACTCTAGTGGGCGGTATTGTTT
Source organism: Drymonia ruficornis (assembly GCA_947859195.1). Classification (NCBI taxonomy): domain Eukaryota; kingdom Metazoa; phylum Arthropoda; class Insecta; order Lepidoptera; family Notodontidae; genus Drymonia; species Drymonia ruficornis. The sequence continues at coordinate 9,690,769 of OX401909.1, forward strand.
TTGTTTAAAGAAATATTTTGGTGTGTTTACATTACGATACTATAGGTAACATGAAATATTATGATTATATTCCGATTGTCTGAACTAGTAATATGACAGTCTGCGGTCATTCACACAATGAAAACAACAATGCGTTTTCCATACATTTTACGGTATACGGGTGCCGAAAGCGGCCATTACATTTCTCTTCACAATTTAAATGTACCGTATTGTAGTTATTATAGAAAAAAACTCAGAACTAAGACATTGCCCTTCATAACCGATTTCAAATCACGTGAAAATGTAAAGGAGAAAATTTTAAATATCGCAAAACTAATACGCAACCGTCGACGTCCAGGAATGTGATTCCATCAAAAATATTTTCCGTGTCACCGGCGCTTGCTATGCCGAACTCCGGAGTTATTTAAAAGGTCCTATTCGCGGGATCGCGGGCCAATCTTCTGACGAGACCGGTGGCAGACGCTCGGGCGACGACAGACGCGACAAAATATCTCCGTTCGAAGGAGAGTTCTATTCAACCACCACAAAAACCTTTCGTCGCATGATTGATCAAAGCTCCGCGTTCAATGCTCGTTCTTTAAAATGCATAGTTGGACGATGCGACGTATTTAAAGCGTAGATAAAAATAAGTCAGTTTCTTACGATTAAAACCGGACAGTTGATGTTCTTTGAATACTAAAATTGAATTTTCACTGTTCAGTTAAATGTCGGTTTTTGTAAGCTAGACTGCAATCGTTAAGCCATGGCCTTCGGGTGGCTTAAAACCAACTCAGACACCAAGTGAACCACCACGATAAGATAAGTAGAAGACGTTAACATCAAATATCACGAATATAATATAATAAAACGTATCTTTTCTAGTGAATTACAATAACAAAGCCGAGTATATTCGCAGCAACTGCCTCGTTATAAGTTTTAACGGCGCGAGATACAAAGAGATCCCCAAATGTGACGATATAGTAATAAATCTCTATACAAATACACTATCTGTATTTTTACTTACACATTTCGGGATTTCGGGTGGAATTGAACTAATATTTTATTTACAAGTAGTACTAGATTTCAATGGGAATAAAAAATATTTAGTGCTTACAAATAGTATTTCAGGACATCTGAGATTTATCTGTGTGAGATTCAATATGTTTTTCATTACATAAACTGTCACTGAGTGAAAAATTGGTTTATTTATTTCTTCTATATGCAATAAATTAGAAAATGGGACATTTTTCTAACACTTTGCATCCATTTAACACTAGCCATCAATACCTATCTAAATACCTAAATTCCATTAAAATACAGTGTTATCCTGTTATGAATACTGACAAAACCTTTTTCTAAGCGACAAAAAAAGTACAGCCATCAGTCACTCCCGTTCAAAGAAAAATGATATTTAAATAGGAATTGTACCCATGAAAATCTTTTGCGAAAAATGAATTCGTCTATAATAACGAGATCGGTTGGAACGATTCACATCATTATGAAGTGTCTTGGAGGGGGCTGGATATAGGGTGGAGGTTCGTCAACTCGACTGCCTGAACCGTCTGGTCTCCGGTACCTAGGTACCGAATTATGACAAGCAATATTTGCGCGTGTATGAAGGATTTTGTCGCGAATTTTTATTTTATTCGTCGGTGGTTATAAATTCTGAGATATCATTGGGTCAACTATAAGTATAATGATAAGATACAACGAACTACATTTTATTTGTACGGTCAAAGTAGCTCTTACATTTATATCAATACTAACATTATAAATGCGAAAGTAACTCTGTCTGTCTGCCACGTTTTCACGATTAAACCGCTAAACCATTTTTGCTGAATTTTGATATAGAGATAGATAGGACCTTGGAGAAAGACATAGGCTACCTTATTGTCGCGAAAATAAAACTTAAAGGGTGTAGCGGATGAAAGATTGTATTGGAGACCAATCATTTCCCGAAGTACAAATTCTACGCCGAAGAAGTTGCGGGCACTAACTAGTATTTTATATCTAAGACATTGCTGGTACTAATACAGGATCTACAAAATAATTTCGCCTCAGACGTACAAAGACGCTATTAGTACAATATTTACACAACAGTGGTAACGGAGATTCATGTCAACAGCTAATATACACCTAGTTGTATCCGTTTTGAGTGTAATCATCACATTAATTAGCCGTTGTGTTGACACACCGCTGTTTGCATTGCTGACAATTGGATCAAATAATCTCTAACTATTTAATAAACACTGTAATGTATAGCGTCTAATGTTGATGAACGACAAAGGACTACGTTTTTGTGTGCTACTAAATTAATCCTGACTCTAATTGGAGATTAAGTTGTATATTTGTCAATTTCAGAATGGTCTAAAATTAACATTTAAAAAATGCTGTTATAAAGAAGCTTAAAAAGAGGGATCAAAATAAAATAAAACTGTTACGTGGTCGTGTCTATACTTACAAGTACCTAAACCTCACTATGGGAAAATTTAAAAAACTAAATTCCTCGTGGACGTCAGGCACTATCTTATAAAATCATGACCTGCACATTTTTTTCAGTTGCCAATTTCAAAAGTTTTAAGAAAAATTGTACTCTATATCAATCATTATTTTGAATATAATCCAATAGGTAGATAGCCGGTTGTTAGAAGCCAACCCTTACCGCTATCGAGTGGCATCTCTCAATTATTTCCACTCAAATTTAGGTAAGAACAATTTCTCGATATTATCAGCCATCAAAATGGTTGAGGGTTTGTTTTTGATAGGTTTCGCGGATAAACGAAACTAATTAAGCGTTTTAATTAATCCTCCCATTGGGTGTTTTGTTACCGAAAATATTGATTTCCTGAGAGGCTCCTGGTAAGAAAGGTTCATTCACAAATGTGCCGAATTTATCTCTCCTGCTTTTACCTAACATTTTCCGGTGTTATTGGGTAGCGTGGAGCGCCGCCAATTGATTTATGTGTAATATCCCTTAATCAATTTCTCTACATGGTCATCCGGGCTTGAGAACGGTGAAGCGGCTGTTTCTTTCCGTGTGATTAATAAAAAGGGGTGAGGTTATATGTTACGTGAACAAGTTATATCGGTTCAGTTTGTAGCAGTCGAGTAGGGATTACCTAAACCACTTTGCAAACGCTTGACAAACTCCGGAAATAGTTAAAAGCTTACGTGATCAGGTACTTGCTATTCCGGAGTTTTGAATTAGGTTTAGAGCTCAGAACGTAGGTAACGTAATTCAATATATAACATTAAAGTGTAACCCTATAAAATTGTGCCCTTCATTGCTAGTTGTTGTTTTCGTGTTAATCACAAAATTCTATATTAACTATAGCTTGATATTGTATATGACCGGGAATATTACGCATTAAGTAGCCATCTTAATGCTAGCATATTATCTGCTTCTAATTAAGTTATATGATATGAGTTTATCGTTGAGGTAATAAAAAGTAAACTAGCTGGATGGTAATCAACGAGACAAGGCGACACTAAAAGGGTTGAGCATAATTCTTAGTGCTCCAAGATGTTAAGAGGCGACGTTAATTTTATATTGTCCGACGAGTAGACTGACATCCTATAAAATGCAGTAGAATAAATTTAGAATTTGAAAGCAACGACAGAACCTGTAGAAACAAACCTGACTTGAAAATGAAGAATGTATTTCTCTAGACAGATTATCGTGTTATCTTATGAATATTGTGAGGCGCTAGGTGCAGGGCTAGCGTTTGGTTCAGGCGAGACACGTCGTACTAAGCAAGACAAAACGGCCTCGTGAGGTCTTGCACACGTCGATAGCAGTGGCGTCATTTTAGGAGCGTATAGGCACTTAGTTAATTATTATACCTTAAATAAGTTTGATCATTAGTTTTATGGTAGTGACAGACCAGCGCCAAACTACTAGTTCAATGAAAATTAAAATCCGGAAACATGTTTGATTACCTATTCGTTACGGCTCTGATCCGTCCCCACCATTATTTGATTAATCTCTATCAAGTAGTATAAAAATACAGTATCCTAAACATTACAAAGCCATTTACGCCAACAGCGAAACGTCGAAACTTCGCAAAATTCGGTCGTGACACGCGCACGTGTATCGCGACTCGCTCCAGACACACAAAACGGTAATAGTTTACTAACTCAATCAAATCGGGACATCGTCAGCGCTGTCCCAACGCGAGCCTATTATTGAATACTGTTATCTAGGGATGGGTAATATCGTATTTTCTGAATATCCAATCGATAACAAATATCAAGTTTTTGAAGTACCTATATATTTTCGATTATTTAGACATCACTGCGTCTACATTAGGCGCATGCCGCGTCCGAGCAATCATGATATTATGACACTACGACTATGCGTTCCGACGTCAAAATTGAGTACTCGGGCGCGGCATGCCCCTGATGTAGACGCAGCCAATGAAATTAATTTTTAGAACATAAGATATAATAGGTATATACCGATTTATAGGAATAGCTGATTATCGTCTTGATATTATTAGGCATACCTATGATCTATCATCTATCAATACAAAGTGATTGAGCATTGGGAAGAGCATCTACGCATTCCCCAAAAGATCCATACAAAGAATTTGGAATGGGCCAGAGTTGTGTTATACACGGTGGTGGTAGGAGCCCGAAGTATAGTTTTTTGGATATTGCTCCAATATCTAAATATTGTAACTGTTCATGATATGTATCGACCCACCCCTACTGTTATCTAAATTGTGGGTTCTTGATGCCACTACAAAGATTAAATTAACAGGTCGAGTGCAGACCGTCCGGGCTTGTATTCCCAGTTCGAATTCGGCTTTAATGCCCGATCGCGCGCCGAACGATAATCCGCTTGTTGTTGTAATAGGGCTAATTGAACTGTCGTTACGTCATTACGTGTAGGGTGTGCGCGGTTAGTGCGATTTAAAATTAGTTTAATCTGTTATTATTAGAGGCGATTTTGGTTTGGGTACGTAGCATTTTGCATCAAAAATTGGTGCGTCCAGATACCTCGCATTGTCGCCTGAGCACTCATGTTATGACATTATTTGTATGCGTGCTGACGTCAAAACTGAGTGCTCGGGCGCGGTATGCACCTAATGTAGACGCAGCCTCTGTATAATTGTGGTATGAGAAAAAAAAATGTTGTAAACCTAGCCCGGTGGAGGTTGTAGCCTAGTTGGTTAGACGCCCTATACATCAGCGCGTTTAGCCATGATCAGCGCGGTCGCCCTTGAATGGGTGAGCGAATCATCTGACCTCCTCCGTGTTTCAGAGGGCATGGTAAACTGGCGGTCCCAGGTATCATTCTAAGATCTTTGACAGTCGTTGAGTCGAGTCGAGTCGAGACTTGCAACAGTCGTTACAGGCAGTCAGAAGCTTAAAAATCTAACAAAAATGATCTTACCCTTAGGTTGCCAAGAGTCCCGCTAATTGGTTCTCGCACGGCATGGCAATCGTGTAAATATCGGTAATCAGCCAAATCGGGGTAAACTGAAATCCGACCCTCATAATGGGATAAGGCTTGGAATAAGAAAGGTTTTAATCATTTTTACCACTGACTATTCCTAAAAAGCCCATGTATTACTAGTATTGCTACACCAATCTCATTTGTTTTCAGTCGGGAGATTCTCTACCAAAGATAAAGAAAGGAGCACGTACTCAAAAAAAGAATGGTGGTCTTAAGAACGTTATCTATCCGGTTATAAATGGTCAAGCGACACTACCCACTAGTGTATAACTCACTGCATTGCTGTGCGTCTGGTCGGTCTTGAGCTCCTTGTGGTTGGAGAACTGCACGTAGACGGCCCGGCCGCGGAGCTGCGCCACGCATCCGCCGAAGTACGCCACCATCGCCACCGCCGATATCTCCTCCGCCATTTCGAGGAATGCCTGCGACAAATAAACACGAGCTTTATAACTAGAGCTGTATAAACTCTATCAACATTTATCTAGAGATACAAATAACAGGTTTCAGCATCATGATTTATTATGATAAATGGATACCTAAGTACTGTTTTTTAGTAACGTGTCTGATTAATACACGAGTATTCATTTAGCCATATAACTTTTGATATGTGAAGATTTATGAATACCTTTTTATTTTTATTCAAGTTTACGTTCTATATGACTAAAGGGCGTATTTCATTTGGCTGAATTTAGTCATCTTAATTTAGTCGTTCGTTACTGAATTTAGTAAAGTATAATCGCATTCAGCAAGCTATTCAGAAGCTACGAAGGTTTAATTAAACATTTAGGAATTTCTGAATTTAGGCGACTAAATTCAGCCAAGTGAAATAATCCCTTTATCTAATGGACATATGTTTTGTTTTTTTTCTAAAGGATGCATCCAGGCGCCTTACGTTACAGATTTCAGGTTATTCAGCAATTTTTTTCCGTAACCACTCGATGTATTGAGCCCAGCGGCCAACATTCAAGCCACTGCGCCAAGCGGTCGTCAAATATATCTCGTAAAATTCGGTCTCCAAAACACTTGTGAACAACGAACAAATTATCTAATCACAAACCGCACAAAAACTGTTACCTAAACCGTGAACCACAACTATAAAACCTTTCGGTTCCCCGTAACAGCTACATAAATCAATTGTTTAACTGTGGCAGTGTTAACGGTGCGGCCCGACAGCCCGTGTTTGCCGGCCTATGGAGTCCCAATTAATCGGATCCCGGGAACATAATACAACACTAGCCACAACACGGGAGATCCGTACATGCTCTCCGCATCAAACTCTAAATGCGTTATCATTTCGATTACCGTTTCAGATTAAACTTGTCTATTTTGTAGGGTTGACCCTAGGTGATAAAACAATCCATTGTAGCATTGTATAATAATGGAGTGGATTATTCGTGTAGGTAGGTTTGTATGTACCTATTTCCTAATGAGATTTGTTTTTTTCTAAACTATTTAAATACTGATGATAAGAACACTTAAATATTTGTTACAAAATGAACCGTGCAGTACTTGTAAAATTTTAAAGTTAATTTATTTAGTTAGAATGTTTTATAAACTGACAATCCTGTCTTCACGTAGTATCCGCAACCACACTGTTCTGTTTTTGGCATTGAATATAACGCAATACATACAGGCTGAATGTATTTTGCTCGCAAATCAAATAGAATACTTGCCCCGGGGCTACTTAAAAATATACAGTGATGAAAAGCGGTCGCAAACCGCGGGCAGCTTTCAAACTAACGTACCATTTTCATATTTGCTTTGTTTTTGTATGGAGAATCGAATATTAATTCAATATGTCTATCAAAGTAGGTATCTGTTACCATTTGATTAAATTAGGAAGTTTCTCTCATAAAAAAATATATATTCTATACCTATATGGAACTAATTGTATTTCGTGTTGTACCAACCCAAATTTTTTAAAATTCGGACATCCGTTCGGAAATTCGTGACCCACCCACTCGATACGTATCGATGCGCTACAAATTAATAGAAGCGATCACATCGTAAAATTGTGTCAACGCCTCTTTCGCTTTAATCACCGAGAGTGGGGGATTGTTCGCACCCTCTCGCTATGTTTGCCCACCTCTCCACAGATGGCGCCTTTGTAACTGGACTCCCACAGGCTCGGTGACCATCACTACAGCTGATACTTTCGTCATACTCTCCTGGCGTCAAAGGGCTTGCCCAGGGCGGAAGTGCTTTATATTGATTAGTTTCTATGTGTTGGCATAGATTGGTGATTTTGACTACAAATAACGCCTAAATTAATTTTGAGAGGACCAAAAAACACTGTCTTGCACGGCCATGCAAAGAATGGCAATTCACTTAAGTACCTACTTAAGTATTTTTTAGTTCGTGCAGGTATCAAAACATAATAAAAATCATAAGTATTTTATATTGTAGTCATGATAGTTACGGGCGCGGAGCACTCTCGCGTCGGCCAATCATTATAGAACTTAGTGATCGTGAAATTAACTGAATAACTATAAAATAGTGTTTCAGGTAAGTATCTGACGTCACTGCATGGCTTAAAACATATCTCAAAGTCAAGATAGTACGTTCCCTGAATAAGCTTAAAATCCTATTTTCTTCATAAATTCCCAGTGGAAGCGCATTTTATAATTGTTATTATAAACGCGAGTGCACACAGTCAACAAATTCCAAAATCTGCATAATAAAAATCTCGGACAATATTATGAAGCCTGTGAAACATTTTCCACTACATCGCACCTCGAGCGTTGCTAGAAAAAGACACAGAATATTTCATAAGAAAAAGCGGGCAGAGAGCCTGTGACCGTTCATAAAAAGGGATTCGACTTGTTCCTCTTGGCAAAGAGATTGTTTTCCTTCATGGCGCGATATACGGGGGCGTCATACAGGCTATTTATTAGACGGGATAACATTGTCGCGCGGCCTCCAGCCTCGCGTAATAGGATTTTCCTTTTATTATTTTATTTGTGGGCTGTAAACTAACTCATTTTTAATTTGTTGGCGGAAATCGTAAATTTGTTGTAGCATGCGCTGACGGGTGTTTCGACGTAAAGCCTGCAGTAAAACCGGCTGGATGTCGCTTGAAAACCTGCTAGGTACTCTCGCCGCTCGCGTGATCATGGGAACGCGCTGTGATGGATGGATCACTAACTGTACTTCAACAACTTGTTTTTAGATATAACGAACATTCTCAGGTCGTGTGATTCTTGTGAGGTGGTTTAATATGTCTGTACTTTTTACCGATGTCATATGAAATCACATAAACAGTAGATTATTCATGATATTTTTATACATTTTGTTAGATTTTGACGGCATTTGGCAGCCAAATAGAGTCAAAATGAATGAAAAAAATGCGTCTTTGCGTGAGAGTGACGAGGAAGTAATAACTAAACAATGCAACAAAGAGCAGAATTCATATAACACGTAAATACCAGAGCAATTAAAAAAAATACTAGAAATTTACATATAAATACCAGATACAAAATCAATTAATTTGGAACTCAGTAAAAAAAAAAACACGCGTACCTACCATACCTTCAGCTCACGATCCCTTCTCGACCCAAATTGAAATATATTTTAAACGTCATCGCCCTTAATTTCCGCTAAATATAATATCAGATGCAATCTCGTCCGTGGGTTCATTTGCCAAGTTTCCTTTTCATTTTAAAAATAGGCAGCCAACTCAAAATATGGACTGGCAATATTTGTTCCAAATTGTGCGTCCATTTTGACTGGTTCGAAGTCCATTTTGACTCGGCAATAGATAAGCCTCGGTCGTTTGACGGGGGTAAGTAGGGATGTCGATCATGCTCAAATTGCTTCCCATCTTAAGAATGGTTTGGCATTTTACATAAAACGTCATTCATTTTTTCGATGTTATTATATTTTTTCCCCGCCAATGTTTTTAAACAAGATTTTGTGACGAAACTACGAAGGGATTATTATTTTATGTACCTAGTGAGTACCTAGTGAGTGTTAAAATACATTCTCGATATTTAATTGAATATTGCATCTATACGTTAAGACGTAGGACTCTAAGGGCCTATTTCAGAATCGTCAGATAACGTATTCACTTCACTTCACTTTTTAAGCATTATGGCTTCCATCGTAGTGGTCGATGGAAGCCAGCATTCGTACTGTACGAGTACAAGCAAGTACAAGCATTTAGCTTAGATGGACTGCTAGTTGTGACAATCTTAATCTTTGATTAAAAAAACCAAACTCGTCTTCAAAGACACTTGGATGAGAAACTACCCTACACTTTAATCATTCAAATATAGACCTAGAGGTGAATAAGTCGATACGTAAAATAAAAGGCTAGCTAGTCTGACACAATAGCCCGGCCTATTTGCGGACACGGCGACGGCCACTTGTTGTATCCGAGAGGCACGCTCGGGGTCCAGTAGACTTCGTTTACTAAATGAGTGTGCCTATATGTTACAGGGAAAGATTTCGTTCTTGGCCGATAATTAAGCTACATATTAATATAATAAGCAATGGACTGATATTGGTGACCTAATTGGAAGAATTCTATATCCTTAATAAAAAACATAAATGTCTGACTGACTGTTAGACTACGCACACCCTAAACTGGTGGATCTACAATAAGAATTAAATTTTGCATAGCACTTAAATAATAATAATTACATTGGTGAGTGAGTACTAAGAAAAACAACCCATAGGGGGTTAAATAGGGGATGAAAGCTTGCACTTAAGTCTATCAGTTTTGTAGTTTAAAATATGGTAATTGGTAATTAGGCTTCCGTTTATGAATATAAATCAGTTGCATTAGTGTTATTGGAAATTCATCCCCTGAACGGGCTTAAATAGGGAATAGATGTTTGTATGAAAAATAACATCGAGCACACTGCTATTTATATAAAAAAAGTGGTAGATACCAGTAAACACCCTGATACAGTTGTATGTAACTCTAGAACACTAGAGTACTATAGATACACTAGTCAAGAAATCTGATTCCTTATTTCAATTCTAAAAGCAAAGTATTAGAGGGTGTACTATACCTGATTTTTGCCTTTAAGCACGAGTACATTGGTGACCCTCCCGAAGGGCAGGCCGAGCTGTATGATCTCCGCCTCTGTCGTCTCGTTGGGTATGTTCCGTATGTGGATGACCCGCGAGGGCTTGCCCACATTCTGTTCCAGTTTCACCTGTCGACAAAATACAGAGCGATTCAGAAAACATTCGGCACATATTATGTACAGTTAAGTATAAAAATTACAATTTAGCGTAACGTTGCTCACATGACAGATTTTATAAATAAAACGAAAATGCGTATACGAAAAGAAAAAAAAAACACGCCTCATTATCTATAATTTTTTTTAACGTAACCTCTTTCATTTTAACCCATGCGACCACTGCGTTCAGTGACAGCATATGATTACGTTAAAAAATGTGCTTAAGGTAGAGGTGCCTATAAATAAATATAAACTGCGGTCACACACGACATTAGTTAAAACCAACCGCACCCAAACTCTTCCATACAACGTGTTCGCTCCACAAATTACAAACTGCCTAATAGAGTTCCACCGGTGGAAAGCGAATCCGAAAGGCACGCGGCGTACAAAATGACCGGTCTAATATACATAAATAAACCTAGCATTGTTCGCGAGGAAGAGCTGGTCGGATAATTGAAAAGTCGATGTAGTATAATTGTCGGGGCTTATCGGGCCCAACCCCGATGTGGGCGCTATTGTTCCCCCGAGAGCCTTTTGATTACGGCGGCGGTCCCGAACCGACCCCGAATATATTGTAGCTTTGTATGACACTTCACTTTCCATTCGAGTGAAAAGACCAACCTGCACGGTTACGGTTTTATTGTGATTGACTAAATTCATAAATCATAAACAATGTATGTGTGAACTTGTTGAAAAGGACTGAGAAGGATGATTAACGTTTTAAAAAGAAATATCAAAGGTCAACATGAATGAAATGACAATCCGAAAAGTTAAGTGCTCGAGAGCAGCGCATGAAATTTTAACATTTTGTAAAGGGTCAAACTTATATATAGGAGTTTCGGATATTCGCATAGTATTCGTGTCGTTGGTAAGATATGTATTTGTAAAATTAAATAATAAAGTAAAGGAATCCAAAAGAGTTTAATAAAAAGAAGTAAGGCAACAATTACACTGGTTTCGTCATCAAATCGTCTACGATATTTCAGTTGGAACAACGAACAAGATTTGGGGAGTTGCGGGCTATCTAACCATCCCCCTTTTTACGTTCTTTGGCGGGCGGCGAAGCGTGGAGGTGTAACAAATGAGTCTAATGCCTATTAGTTCGACCTTGTTAAGTTCAGACAAAGTGAGCGCTAGCCTCACGAGAGTGCAGAAAAGACGAAACATTTGGCGGACTGGCTTTTAGTCTCTGGTATGTGGGGGTTTTAGCAGCATGTCTGTGACTTTTGTTTGACTTGACTTTGAAATCAAATAGGTGGTTTAAATTGAAGCTTCAATTAATTAATATAGTTCGTAGTGGAACTTATGCTTCAAACATATATATATTACCCAGATATCTGATAACTTCGAGGCAATTTAACGAATAATCCAAACCGCTAAGTAAAGGAAAGGTACACAGATATGATATTTTTTTAACAATCCGCATTCCTTTACAATCGACTTCAAAGGAACCAAATATCCGTAATAAATAAATAAAAATATTTTTCCAAAGTGACTTGCGTGGGGAGGAATAAATCGCGGCACACGCTCGCCCACCTCGAGGGTCCATTTCGGTATTTTCTCTCCTCGCGAAAGAAAACAACTGGTACGTAAAACGTAAAGAAGGACATTACTTTCGCTGGGTCAGAAAATCTGCGAGCAACGATTTCCACATCAGGCACTTTAAATCATCCGCTCGGTCTCACATTTCATCCATAAATATTAAATCTTGGCTCGGGTCCTTGGATAGAAAAAAAGATATCGTATGACATTTCCGAGCGGGGATTTCCCGGAATCGGTCAATTTTCCCGGTGATCGCCTCGGCCGTGTTTATTGAAACACTATTTCTCAGTTCAGTTGGCCGCGCCTGTGGCCATCATTACTAAAACAGCGTTCGTAGTCGTTGACGAACACTAGCGAAATAAAATTCCATACAGCAAAGTTTGTTCTCACACTACAAAATACGTGGATTATTTTAAGATTTGAGTACATAATTTAATTAGGAAATCTACATAAATTCATTTCGAATTCCGTGAAAACTTTCATAAATCAATGGTAATCAACTTATATGACTTAATTAATCACCTTAACATTACTATCAAAATACATTATCATATTTTCAAACTATCAAATCAAACATTATAATCATCGTTATGTTTTCCAAATTCCCTAATATTGTATTCCAGTGAATTTCCATGACTCAAAGCCTGATTCTGATACATATTTAATTGCCAACGATACCTTTATTATACAATGCCCTCTGTAGTCACTGCACAGTAGCCGTAACATCACATAACTGGAGCAAGTACCTGCTGAGTCCCACTAAGTATTCTGCTTACGGGCGTCCCGACGAGATACGCCTCCACGGCCCTGAGGGAGCGACATTTTGTAATCCGCTTGTGGCGCTCAGGTCAGACCAACTCGGCTACGTAGGCCCACGAGAAATGGGCTTACACTATAGTTAGAGGTACACCTCATTTTTAGACACCTGTTAAAGATTATTTTTAATCCACGTTTAGTTGACCCTTGAAGCAAAGCTTTTTCTAATTAAAATTATAAGAACTACTAGATGACCCGATGAACTTCGTACCACCAAAAAATAATAAGTAATCCGAAGTGACAATTCAAAAGAATTGGTACCTAATAAAAGAGTGATAATTCCCACCACTTCATTCAGTAGTTTAAAACAGCGACTTTCAAATAAAGTTCATTTCGATTGCGCTTGTAACTTTGCACCTATGCCACACCTATGCTATTAAGATCATATAATTTCCGCTCATTTCCGTACTA